>JAGDYQ010000037.1:2261102-3005048 GCA_021962125.1 Bulinus truncatus | reverse complement strand
TATAGGACATGTTTTGTTTCATATTGATGAGTAGTTTAATTGTAATTAATTTTTTTTTATTTTAGTATTTTACTTTATTAAAGTAATCTCGACGGCGCCATAAAAAAATTCCTCTGTGACGTCATTTCCCGTCATTTCCCTATGATAGAATAGAACTTGCGCTAAATTTTATATTATTTTTTGTGATGCAAAGAATTGTTGATTTTATTCATGCTCTCTGGTGTGTACAGTTTGAGGAAGGTAAAGGAATGAATAAGGATTTTAGAAGAAGTGTAAAACCATAATAATAAGTATATATATATATATATATATATATATATATATATATATATATATATATACTAGTTGCAAGTACCCTTTGCGGGTTTAAAATAAGGTTTTCTGTTTACCTTTTTGTTTTCTCTCTTCCCCTCTCTCCTTCCCCTCCTCTCCCTCCTTACCCCTCTCTCCCTTTCTCTTTCCCTCCCTCCCTTTCTCCCTCCCTCCCTCTCCTTCCCTCTCTCCCATTCACCCCTCCCTCATTCCCTCTCTCTCCCTCCCTGCCCCCTCCTCTTTCTCTCTCTCCTTCTCTCCACCCTCTCTTTCCATCCCTCCCTCTATCTCCCTCCCTACTCCCTCCCTTCTTTTCTCTCTCCCTCTCCCCCTGCTCCCTTCCTCCCTCTCCCCCTGTCCACCCCCCCTCCTCCCCTCTCTCCCCTCTGCCCCCCCTCTCTCTCTCTCTTTCTCTCTCTCTCTCTCCCTAATATCCCTCCTCCTTCTCTCACCCCCCCGTCCCCCTCTCTCCACCTTCCTCCCTTCCTCCTCCCCCTCTCACCCTCCCTGCACCCTCTCTCTCTTTCTCTCTCACTCCCTCCATCTCTCCCTCTCCCTCTCCTCCTTCCTCCCTTTCTCTCCTCCCTCCCCTCTATCTCCCTCCCTACTCCCTCCCTTCCTTTCTCTTTCCCTCCCTCCCTTTCTCTCTCGACCTTCCTCCCTCCCTCCCCTCCCCATTAATCTCCCTCCCCGACCACCTCTCTCCCTCCCTCCCTCCTTCTCTCCCCCCCTCTCTGCCCCCCTCCTTCCCTCTCTCTACCCCCCTCTCTCTATTTATCTCTCTCCCCCCTCCCTCTCTCTGTACAATTAAACGTCAAATTACGCTTCTTAAATAAACAGAAAACCTTATTTTAATCCCGGGCAAAGTCGGGTACTTGCAGCATGAAAAAAAACAACAACAGTATTTTTTTTTTCCCGTCTGTAGCATTTTCTTCACCGTCCGTTCAATTACACATTCACTTGGTGCGCGAATTTTATTTATAGTGAAGGCGATCCCATACTGTGGATACTTTAATATAGTAAAATAATAAAATAATTAATTACAATTAAACTACGCATTGAGATTGTTTTAATAATGTTAATAATGTCACAGAAACATTTTAATTAACGTATTTCGGTTTATTAAAGTGCACCTTTAATTTTAATCTTCCGAATACATAAAACGATAGGTAAATAGATATGACTATTGATTTCATCATGTTTACAATTGGAGTTTCCGGGAATTACCCCTCTTTTAAAAATGTATTATAGGGAAAAGACGTCACAGAGGAATTTTATCTATGGCGCCGTCGAGATTACTTTAATATAGTAAAATACTAAAATAAAAATAATTAATTACAATTAAACTATCCATCGAGATGAAACGAAACCTGTCCTATAACCTTCCCCATGTAATTATGTGTATGTGTAACGAATTTCACGTTTTTGGTTTTCTGGATCTTGAGTTATAAGGGAACAGACAGACAGACAGACAGACAGACAGACAAATAATGCGTCTTATAAGTATAGAGATACTAGTTGCAAGTACCCGGCTTTGCCCGGGTTTAAAATAAGGCTTTTTGTTTACCTTCTGTTTTCTCCCTACCCCCTGTCTCCCTTCCTCTCTCTCTTCCTCCCTTCCTCCCCCTCTCTCCCTTTCCCTCCCTCCCTCTCTCCCATCTCGCTCTCTCCCCTCTCCCCCTCCTTCTCTCCCAACGTCCACCCTCCTTTTCTCCTTCCCTCCCCTCTCTCCCTACCTAACCCCTCTCACCCTCCTTTCTCCCTCCCTCCCCTTTCTCCCTCCCTCCCTCGAGAGGGAGAGGGGAGAGAGGGAGATGGGAGAAATGGGGGGAAGAGATAAAGAGAAAGAGGGGGCAGGGAGGGAGAGAGAGGGAATAACCAAATAATGTGAAATTTGTTACACATACACATAATTACATGGGGAAGGTCATAGGACAGGATTCGTTTCATCTGAATGGGTAGTTTAATTGTAATTAATTTTTTTTTATTTTAGTATTATACTATATTAAAGTAATCTCGACGGCGCCATAAATAAAATTCCTCTGTGACGTCATTTCCCGATGATCGAATAGAACGTGCGCGCTGGTGCTGTATTGTGCCTTTGTGATGCAAAGAATTGTTTATGTATTTTCATGCTTCCCTATTGTACAGTTTGAGGAAGTTAAAGGAATGAAGAAGCATTTTAGAAGAAGTGTGAAGCCATAATAATAAGTATATATATATATATATATATATATATATATATATATATATAGAGAGAGAGAGAGAGAGAGAGAGAGAGAGAGAGAGAGAGAGAGATGGGAGAAGGAGGGAGAGAGAGAAAGGGAGGGAAGGAAGAAGAAGGAAGGGAGGGAGAGAAGGGGGGAGGGAGGGAGAGAAGAGGAGGGGGAGAGAGGAGTGGGAGAGAGGGAGAGAGAGGGTGGGAGAGAGGGAAGGAGAGAGAGATAAAAGAGATGAGGGGGCAGGGAGGTAGAGAGGGGAGTGAGGGAGGAAAGAGAAGAGGGAGAGAAAGTGGAGAGGGGAGGGAGGGAGAATGAAGAGGGAGGAGAGAGGGGTTAGGGGAGGGAGAGAGGGGAGGGACAAGAGAGAGGGAGAAATGGGAGGAAGATATAAAGAGAGAGAGTGTGCGGCGAGTGTGACGTCATTTCCCTATGATCGAATAGAACTTGCCGCTGGTGCTGTATTGTGCCTTTGTGATGCAAAGAATTGTTGATGTTTTTTTCATGCTCTCTGATGTGTACAGTTTGAGGAAGGTAAAGGAATGAAGAAGGATTTTAGAAGAAGTGTGAAAACCATAATAATAAGTATATATATATATATATATATATATATATATATATATATATATATATATATATACATAGAGAGAGAGAGAGAGAGATAGTGTTGTTTTCGTTGACGAAAACTAAAAATTAAAACCATCGTTGACGAAAATGTTGACATTTCGTCAGCGAGAACTAAAACTAAAACTAAAATTAGCAGCAAGACTAAAACAAGACGAAAACTGTAATTATTACAGAAAAAACGGAATAAAGAACTGAAACTAAAATATAGTGTTTCTTTTGTTCCACAAAAGCTAAAACTAAAACCTTCGTTGACGAAAATGTTGACATTTCGTCAACGAGGAACTAAAACTAAAATTAGAAGCAAGACTAAAAACTTGCCGAAAACTAAAATTATTACAGAAAAAACAGAAATACAAAACTGAAAATAAAATATGACCTGGGACTAAAACAACACTAGAGAGAGAGAGAGAGAGAGGGGGGAGGGAGGAAGAGAGAGATAAAGAGATAGAGAGGGGGCAGGGGGAGGAGAGAGAGGAAAGGAGGTTGGGAGGGGGAGGGCGGGAGGGGGAGGTAAGAGGGGAGGGGGTGGACGGGGGGGAGAAAAAGGGGAGGGGGAGAGAGGGGGAGATGGGAGAGAGGGAGCAGGGGGAGAGGGAGAGAAAGGAAGGGAGGAAGAGAGGGTGTAGGGGGGGGAGAGAGAGGGGGGAGTGAGAGAGGGAGGTGGAAAGAAGGGAGGGAGGGAGAAAGTGAGGAGAGGGGTTAAGGAGGGAGAGGAGAGGGATAAAAAGGGGGAGGGGCAGGGAGGGAGAGAGAGGGAATGAGGGAGGGAGGAAAGGGGGAGAGAGTGGGAGGGAGAGAGAGAGGTGGAAAGGGGAGGGAGGGGGAGAAAGGAGAGAGGAGAGGGGTTAGGGAGGGGGAGAGAGGGGGGAGAGGGGGAAAAAAGAGAGGGAGAAGGATGGGAGAAATGGGAGGAAGAGATAAAAGAGAAAGAGGGGGCAGGGAGGCAGAGAGAGGGAAGGAGGAGGGAGGAATGGACAGGGGGAGAGAAGGAGAGGGGAGAGAAGGAGATGGGAGAAGGACGGAGAGAGATTTGAGAGAGGGAGGGAGGTAGGAAGGGAGGGAGGAAAGGGAGAGAGGAGGAGGGAGGGAGAGAGAGGAAGGGAGAGAGGGGGTAGGAGAAAACAGAAGGTAAACAGAAAACCTTATTTTAAACCCGGGCAAAGCCGGGTACTTGCAACTAGTATATATATATATATATATATATATATATATATATATATATATATATAAATAATATAGAAAAAAAAACGTTTATCTATTATATTCATAATATTATTCTTGGAAGTTAGTTTTCCTGAGTGATTTTTCAATTTTCACATTGAATTAATTTTTTACTTCACAATAACATGTAGTAATTTATGTAAAGTATTTATGTGAATAAAGGTGTAGAATTAAGCTATATTTTTGTTTGAAGTATATTATGTAGCTGTAATTAAATTTAATGATATTATATTTTCTTCCTTCTAATGTTATTATAAAATTATGTAATCTTCGATTTAGCGTGTGTGCATTAATGTTTTTAAAAAAATGCCCAGTTATATTTTATTGTTCCTAAAATGAACCAATTTTAATATGACAGTAAAAAGCCTATTAATATGTCTTGATAAATTTGTTTTATTTTCCCCGAAAACGATATTACAGTGTATTCTCATTAATGGGAATCTAACTAGTTAATGACAATTTACATCAGGATTACAGCAGCCATGATGAAATATGATAAATGATGTTAGCTAATCTATTAAAATGTTCTATCAATTCATGTCGGCGCGTCCATCGTATGTAAACTCAACTTAGACATGTTTGTCTTAATCAATCAAAATAATAAAATATATAATTAATTAGCACTGGTTCTTTATTTTTATGAGACTCACCGGGGCCCGGCCCGCACTCGGTAACTAAGCTATTTGAGATATGGGGCCCCCTTTATAAGTACAGATAATACTTGTCAGTGCCAATTATTTAAGTATATATGAAAATTGCTCACTCGAAATTATATTATATTATTATATTATTTCGGTACATTCAGTATATAACCAATTGTGGTTATGACTACGATGTAGAAAAAAAAAACATCTTGTTCTAAGCATGATGATGGGTGGGCAAAGAGGGGGCATCATGCCCAGGGCGCTACTCACAAAGGGGTGACAAATGGTATAATTTACATATTATATTATATGGTTTTCGAATGGGGGAGGGGGCGCTAAAAAGATATTGTGCCTCGGGCGCGAGTTAAGCTCACTTCGCCACTGGGACAACCAGGAACAAATTAATATAACGATAGTATCTCTGACTAAGTGTACAACGATAGTATCTTTGACCAAATGTAGAACAATAGTATCTCTGACCAAATGTAAAACGAAAGTATATGTCACCAAATGTAAATCGATAATGTCTCTGACCATATGTAGGACGATATATTATTTCACCAAATTTATAACTTATTATCTTTTCTTTTCAAAGGTTTGTCGTATTCCTTGACTGGTGGATCAGGATGAAATATTTGGCGAAGAGTTTCAAACATGTACAAAGAATCCGGGTCACGTAAACTTTTTCACTTTGAAAGATTGTTCAAATTTTCTGGACAGTTTACCAAGTTGTTACCGTAATGATCCCCTGGTGGAGCGGCTCGTCCGGTGTCAAGCGAATAGGACTGTGCAAATCACCGTCCGTTGCGGTGATGAAATTGAAGTTGGTACTGGATTTGTACACACAGTGACGATGAAAGGGTCTAATGTATTTTGTCAGTGTGATGCTTGCGAAGAGTCAGCCAAAAAGTGCCAAGGAGAGATCGATATTAGAACCGCCTATCACGTCATCAAAGATAACCCACCTAAAAACATAACCTGTACTCTAAATTACGATTCCCATGGCAGTGCCGTCGCAACGACTTTTGTTGTTGGAGCTGAAACATCAAATTCGGACAACGACACAATTTGCCTGGTTAGCGTCACTTGCCAAGAAACCGTTTTGGAACATTTCAAAGGATGCATCGAAGAGTACAGTGCGCTCTACTAGACGGTGAGATGCAAGTATCTAAACAAAAGAGCCGCCGATATTGCTGTTGTCCTCGCCTCGCATCCACATGGCTCATTCAAGCGACTGACAGCGGGTAAATTTAGCTACGTGGACGTCAATAAGATTTCATACGCTCACCATGCACTGAACAAAGAAACTAAGTTTTACTGATTCCTCTACATGCCCCGGAAGTAGCGGAATGCGGACTTTCTACAGATTGGGGGAATTCACCAATCGGATGTACCATTGGTGCACAGTGGGGCGTTGAATTTTCCCCATTATGTCAATTTTGGCTATTTTTACAAAGATGAAAAAAATGTGCTTGCAGGCGATAGTGTCTCTACATAAATTTAGTTTATTCCTTATTCAGCTAAGGTGTTTGAATTGTATAACAGTGCTCGTATTTACTGTTTTAATGAATGCTTGATTAGTGCAACAGTGACGATGAAAGGGTCCTCAATGACATGGCCTCTGTGATGTTTGTGAAGAATCAGTCAAAAAGAGCTCAAATAATCGTTGTCAATCAGTTAGCATTGTTTCTAATTATGTAATGTTTCCTTAGAAAACTCTAAGGGCTCATTGAAGTGTAAAAAATTATTGTTTCAGTAATCTGGGTAGACTTTAACCATTACCAGAAAAAAAAAAATCCCAAGGTTCTCTCTGAGGCTCGAACCAGGGACTACTCCGGTCGAGCATTCTACACAGCATAACCAACCGTCTGGATGTTAATGTAAAATTTCTTCAAACTAAATTGCATTTGGAGATTTGGCCCCTGTAAAGAGTTTTTTTTTAGTTTTACAAGTTTAACAAACACTAAAAAAAAAAGGCATTACAATTTTAAATAATTCATACGTCCATCAAGCTATTACTATTTTTTTTTTTTTCCTGCTATTATTGTATGCATTGCCGCTTGCATTATTCCAACAATTCCATTCGCTCTTATAGTTCCATTTTTGGAATTTAAAAAGAAGTGGGGATGATAGTTTAGCATTTATTTTAGTCAATGAACTATTTTGGATATTTCTTAGATGGTTATAATTAACGAGAGAAAAATCGGCAACGTATGGCTTTTATTACTTACTTTTTGTATAAATAATTTGAAAGTAATGTATGTACGTTTGTAAGCCATTTGTAGATTGTTTATTTTTTTACTTTTCGACATTACTCGTGTTTAAGTTAAAATATAAACATAAAGGTTGGCCATGTTCTTATAATAAATATTGTATGTTTGATTCAGTCCCGTAGCGTGAAAATTATATGCTGTCGGCTGTTTTTAAAAGTTATAAAACATTGCTGTCGGCTGTTTTTAAAAGTTATAAAACATTGCTGTCGGCTGTTTTTAAAAGTTATAAAACATTGTTTCCGGCTGTTTTTTTTTAATGAAAAGCTTAGCTCTGTGCAAAAAAAAAAAGTTAAGTTCCCTTAGCTCTAGAAGGGCCATCGGGGCAGATGAAGTGTATAATTCATCTGTTTCTATAACCTCGGCATAAAAGGGGATTGTGTGGTTATCAGCCACCTTTACATCGTCAACTTAAGTTTGAAGCTTGGATGACCTGTTAGACGATTTTGCACCAAATTACACCGAGGATCGAACCCAGTTCTCTCAGGTCGACAGTCAAGTATCTACGCAACTCGGCCAGCCGAGTAAACACTGTGTAATTCTATGTAAACACTGCCGAAAAGTATATTCCTTTCTTACGATTTAATTGGTTATATTTTATTTAAATTGACCATTAAAAATGTGCAGAATGAAGATATTACATATAATCTGTGGTACGTTTTATAAGATTTGATTTTACATATAATATGTGGTACGTCTTATAAGATTTGATTTTACATATAATGTGTGGTACGTCTTAAAGGATTTGATTTTAAATATTGTCTGTGGTACGTCTTATAATATTTGATTTTACATATATTGTGTGGTACGTCTTATGTTTTTAAGGCTAAGGCATGCTGTGTTATTTCTGTTTTTGTTTTTTGTTTTTTTTTAAGTTGTGCTGTAGTGGGTTCATTAGTTCAGTTGAGGTGGAATTATTCTTAGTAATGTTCAAAAGACTGAGGTTTTATTAATATCCGGTATTTCTATCATTTATGTGAATCACGCTAAAGAAAAAAACCAGCATCTTAAGCCTGTTCCGTCCTGGACACACGACGTATTAGCGCATTTTTTGATGTTATGTATCAGTACGTATGTTAGCTTTTAGTAAATATTTGTAAATTTTGGAAATGTTTATAACTTCAATTGTGTAATGCATATATCTGAAAAAAAAATATTAAAAAGACATTTCTTTATATTTGAAAAAAAAAATATTTTCTCTTAAATCTAACTTCAAGTGGTTTGTGGTCACTGAAATAAGACTCATTATTGAAACATACTAAATTGTAGTCATTTAATCGTCCAAAAACTTCGTCAATTGTTGTTTTATTAAATTGTTGTTGCCAATCTTGTTTCACTTCCGTTCAATAACCCGTTCATTTGGTGCGCCACCGCAGCGTATAAGGTGTAGAATGGGGCCATGAAAATGACATAATTATTAACATAGCTTATATGTTAAAAAAACGATAAAAAACACTGATGCCCAGCCCTCAAAGGGCAGATCGCGAAATGGACTTTTGATGCAGGAATGGCTGGCCAAGACCTACAAAAAATATATACATCATGGGTCTAGGACTTATGGTTGCTAAGATCTCGGGTGATGACAGACAGACAAAGCGGGGACAATAGCGTATTCGACTTCTCGAAAAAGCGCTAAAAATCAATGAAGTAAGTATTTCAATTCAAACTATTAAAACTAAAGTATGAAATAAAAAAATGATTTAATCTTTAAGGTAAATGATTCTATCTTCCGCAGTAAATGAATCTGGTTCGTGGCCATATCCTGACATTTCTATACTGCTGGGACGGATGACAGGTTTACGTGTCGCGGGAAAGCTAATTGCACGTCTAGTCGCCGTAATGATAACAGATGTGAGGTGTGCATATTGAATTTACATAGAAACGTTGAACGTATTATATTTATCTTTCAGCTCATCACTCATTTATTTGCTTCTAAACGAATTATCAGCTCACGGGGTCTAGAGTAAGTGTCAGTACAACGGGGCACATAGTGAGTGTTAGTAGAACGGGGTTTAGAGTAAGTGTCAGTACAACGGGGCACAGAGTGAGTGTCAGTACAACGGGGCTCAGAGTGTGTGTCAGTATAACGGGGTTTAGAGTGAGTGTCAGTACAACGGGCTCAGAGTGAGTGTCAGTACAACGGGGTTTAGAGTGAGTGTCAGTACAACGGGGTTCAGAGTGTGTGTCAGTATAACGGGGTTTAGAGTGAGTGTCAGTACAACGGGGCTCAGAGTGAGTGTCAGTACAACGGGGTTTAGAGTGAGTGTCAGTACAACGGGGTTCAGAGTGTGTGTCGGTATAACGGGGTTTAGAGTGAGTGTCAGTACAACGGGGCTCAGAGTGAGTGTCAGTACAACGGGGTTTAGAGTGAGTGTCAGTACAACGGGGTTCAGAGTGAGTGTCAATACAACGGGGCCAAGAGTGAGTGTCAGTACAACGGGGCCTAGAGTGATTGTCAGTACAACGGGGCTCACAGTGAGTGTCAATACAACGGGGTTCAGAGTGAGTATCAGTACAATGGGGCTTAGGGCGAGTGTCAGTACAATGGGGCTTAGGGCGAGTATCAGTACAATGGGGCTTAGGGCGAGTGTCAGTACAATGGGGCTTAGGGCGAGTGTCAGTACAATGGGGCTTAGGGCGAGTGTCAGTACAATGGGGCTTAGCGCGAGTGTAAGTATAAAGCAAGACTCATCTCAAAAGTAATAATGCTATGTGACGAAGTATCTGACGAAACCATGATTTGTGTCATGCTGCGCACTGGATTCATTTTATGTTATAATATGTATTCCAAGAAATATTAATATAATGACGCTAAAGTATACTAGAGGATGTAATAATGTTTTTTCACCTCAATTTGCACAGGTGATATCACAAAGTTCACCAACAAGATGACGTGTGAAGTCGTATGGATACTAATGCAGCCACGTGACCAAAATACTACAGTGCATGATAGCGTTCCGCAAAGTAAACAGGTGGCACCAACTGAGCTCTAGTAGCCTATATCTTGAGTGATTATTAATCATATTAACTATTAATTGCTATTTCTAATTGCATTTTGCACCATATCGAAATTTTCGAATCAATACATCAGCTTCATATTTCAAACAATTAATATAGTGGGATTTATCAACATCTATTAGCTTATATCCACTGGTCAATGCAGTTCCACGTTTCCTCTCAAAATAATCTCTTAACAATTGTTTTGCTACGAACATACATTAATTTTGACATTCTGATAAATCAACCCTTCACTAAACGAAATGTGCGACATTATCTTTTTTTTTCTTTCTTTTAATTCCCTTAACCGACGGGGTGGACGAATTGACATATCAACAGGATGAACACACCAACAGATGGACACATCAACAAGACGGACACACCAACAAGATGAACACACCAAAAGATGGACACATCAACGAGACGGACACACCAACAAGATGAACACACCAACAGATGGACACATCAACAAGATGGACACACCAACAAGATGGACACATCAATAGATGGACACATCAACAGATGGACACACCAACAAGATGGACACACCAACAAGATGGACACATCAACAGATGGGCACATCAACAGATGGACACATCAACAAGATGGACACATCAACAGATGGACACATCAACAAGTTGGACACATCAACAGATGGACACATCAACAAGATGGACACATCAACAGATGGACACACCAACATATGGACACACCAACAGATGGACACACCAACATATGGACACACCAACAGATGGACACATCAACAAGATGGACACATCAACAGATATACACATAAACAGATGGACACATCAACAGATGGACACACTAACATATAGACACATCAACAAGATGGACACATCAACAAGATGGACACATCAACAGATGGACACATCAACAGATGGACACATCCACAAGATGGACACATCAACAGATATACACATCAACAGATGGACACATCAACAGATGGACACACCAACAAGATGGACACATCAACAGATGGACACATCAACAAGATGGACACATCAACAAGATGGACACATCAATAAGATGTACTTCCATTTGTCCTTTCATTTGGATTATAAACTATTTGCGGCGCCCATCTTCTCTTTACGTCAACGGCGAATATTTTTTTTTTGGTTTTTACAAGGGATTGAACCATGTACCCTTTGCATGCGAGTCGAGTAAACTGTCGACTTCTCTATCAAATGAGAACAAAACAGATCCAGCTCTTGGTTATGATGCAGATATTTACTTTTAGCAGGCTCAATGAATTATAAACTGTAAACATACAGAAGGGCAAAATACGGTAGCTAGTGGCGTAGAAAGAAGCAAACAACAACAAAAAATACCATTAATTTAGATCCGGCGGAATGAATTCCTTCTACGTGATGAAGAAACAGGGGCTTAAAAAATTACATTAATTTTAAACCACGCATAAATTAGTGATATTTTCTTGATAGTATTTTGTTTTGTAATTCAATATTTCTTCGCACACGCATATTTGTGTGTGCGGTGTCAGTGTAAGAACAAACTATTTCGTTGTTTATATTTCTGTGTTAGTACACTACTACAGTCTACATTAATGTTGGCCTAAAACAACTATCAAAGCCGCATGTGGCTCTTCTATAAGATTTGCTAAATTTTTCAATTTATTATTATTATATACTAGCTGCACCCTGCAAAAACCATTGCATAGAGTTACATCCCCTTAGGCTTGATCGGTAGGCGAGGTTATTTTTGGATTCGGGCAGATTCGATTTTTTTCATGATTGTATTTTAAACTGGAATACTGTTGTATAAATACTTTACTTTAGATTTAACGCAGAGCCCAAATCGCTTTTATATGTATTATTTTTTATTTCTATAAATCTCAATATATCGTCAAGCGTACGTCTCTTCAAAGCATTTTGAATACCTTTTTAAACATTTAAACCGTATTATTGCTCTAATTGACCTCGTGAGGGTCTCTGTACAGAGAAACGCGTTTTACGTCAAACAATTACTCTCCTCAGATTTAGTGTTTACTATGGCTCAACTAGAATATTACGAGACGCAGTATCTCATGCTCATACCAGCAGTAAGTATAAAAACTTTCACTAAAAACAGTTGCTCTCATATTGAGCTCTTCGCGATCAACTATGGTAGTGGTGACAAACCTATGGCACGCGTGTCAAAGTCGGCACACAGAGCCTCATCTGTCGCCACGCGAAAAAAATATCACTTCATTAATCAAATGTGACACAAGGAACAGACTGGCAGACAACCTTAGTGGTGAAACAGACGGACAGATAATCTGAGCGGTGAAACAGACGGACAGATAACCTGAGTGGAGTAAACTAATGGACAGATAAACTGAGTGGTAAAAAAAACAGACTGACAGATAACCTGTGTGCTGCATGTGTTGCACTCAAACATTTTCGACCCTAGTTAAGTCACTAAACGATCTATTTACCCCCCCCCTCCCCGCTACAGTGTGTAAACCAGTGTTTCCCAAAGTAAGTTTAGCATACCCCAGTGGAAAACAGATGGGTATAGACAGAGTTTGGTGGGGGGTTCAGAACATTGGATAAGTATACACGGCTAAAGCGAAAACAATGAAATGAGGGGAAACAATGAACTGAGGGGAAATAATGAACTTAGGGGAAACAATGAAATGAGGGAAAACAATGAAATGAGGGGAAACAATGAAATGAGGGGAAACAATGAACTGAGGGGAAACAATGAAAGGAGGGAAACAATGAAATGAGGGGAGACAATGAAATAAGGGGAAACAATGAACTGAGGGGAAACAATGAAATGAGGGGAGACAATGAAAGGAGGGGAAACAATGAAATTATTGGAAACAATGAACTTAAGGGGAAAATGAAATGAGGGGAAACAATGAACTGACGGGAAACAATAAAAGGAGGGAAACAATGAAATGAGAAGAGACAATGAAATAAGGGGAAACAATGAAATGAGGGGAAACAATGAAATGAGGGGAGACAATGAAATGAGGGGAAACTATGAATTGACGGGAAACAATGAAAGGAGGGAAACAATGAAATGAGAAGAGACAATGAAATAAGGAGAAACAATGAAATGAGGGGAAACAATAAAATGAGGGGAAACAATGAAATTTAGAGAGGCAAAGAAATGAGGGGAAACAATGAAATGAGGGGAAACTATGAACTGAGGGGAAATAATGAAATGAGGGGAGACAATGAAATGAGGGGAAACAATGAAATTAGGGGAAACAATGAAATGAGGGGAGACAATGAAATGAGGGGAAACAGTGAAATTAGGGGAGACAATGAAATGAGGTAAAAACAGTGAAATGAGGGGAAACAATGAACTGAGGGGAAACAGTGAACTGAGGGGAAACAATGAAATGACGGGAAACAATGAAATGAGGAGAAACAATGAAATGATGGGGAAAAATGAACTAAGGGTAGCAATGAAATAAGGGGAAACAATGAACTGAGGGGAAACAATGAAATGAGGGGAGACAATGAAATGAGGGGAAACAATGAAATGAGGGGAGACAATGAAATGAGGGGAAACAATGAAATTTAGAGAGGCAAAGAAATGAGGGGAAACAATGAAATGAGGGGAAACTATGAACTGAGGGGAAAAAATGAAATGTGGGGAAACAATGAAATGAGGGGAAACAATTAAATGAGGGGAAACAAAGAACTGAGGGGAAACAATGAACTTAGGGGAAACAATAAAATAAAGGGAAACTATGAAATGAGGGGAAACAGCGAACTGAGGGGAAAAAAGAACTAAGGGGAAACAATGAACTGAGGGGAAACAATGAACTGAGGGGAAACAATGAAATGAGGGGAGACAATGAAAGGGGGGGGGGGAAACAATGAAATTATTGGAAACAATGAACTTATGGGGAAAATGAAATGAGGGGAAACAATGAACTGAGGGGAAACAATGAAATGTGGGGAGACAATGAAATGAGGGGAAACAATGAAATGAGGGGAAACTATGAACTCGGGGGAAACAATGAAAGGAGGGAAACAATGAAATGAGAGGAGACTATGAAATAAGGAGAAACAATGAAATGAGGGGAAACAATGAACTGAGGGGAAACAATGAAATGAGGGGAAACAATGAAAGGAGGGAAACAATGAACTGAGGGGAAACAATGAACTGAGGGGAAATAATGAACTGAGGGGAAACAATGAAATAGGGGAAACAATGAACTGAGGGGAAATATTGAAAGGAGGGAAACTATGAAATGAGGGGAAACAATGAAATGAGGGGAAACAATGTCCATTTCAACAATAAGTTTACAATTCGGTGTTGTTTTACTAGACATACTCATTATATCAGAAATAAAAAACGGGGTACTCCGATGTCCAAAGTTTGGGAAACACAGGTGTAAGCCACAGACTAAAAATAGAAGTCAATCGTTCTATTCGACAAAAACTTCATTATGGGGTAACATAATTAATCCGGTGACAGATTTATTACGGTGTCATTAACTGAGCCCACTGTTCATAATTACATCCCATGACTAAATATACAATTCATATTTTAATATACCCTTTTTTCAGACTTTGATTATACTATTTTTAGCATTTCTTGTGAAAAGGAAAGTAGATCACCATGTGTGTGGTGGAAGTCTAGCATTAATTATGTAAGTAAATCTCCTGAGGTCAGAGGTTAGCCTCAATAACATAAAATTAAAATTATATATTAAGTGATTATTCTTTAACAAGAATAAAATTTAGTTTTAAAAATGGCTTACCGAAGAAATAGATTGGCATGTGCCTCCCTCAAATATTACTAAAATTCTCTGGGGTTTCTCATTTTTATAAAGGGATTTAAAAAAATAAAACTTTTTCAAGATGCCAATGTAAGGATTAGCAGTATAAAAGGCACTTGTATACATCCTTAATATGTGCATAATTTGGGAAAAAAATATCATCTTGCAAATATATATCGCTCAAAATATATGTACAGATTGTTTCGTTCCTAAAAAGGGTTACAATTAATTTAAATACTATTCATATGGATTGTTAGTATATCTCAAGCAAAAGCACGTTCTTTAAAAATAAAATTATATATACTATCTGCACCCTGCAAAACCTTCGCATAGTGTTATAACCCCTTAATCTCGATCGGTAGGCTAGGTTATTTTTGGTTTCGAACAGATCCGATTTGTTCATGATTGTATTTTAAACTGGAATACTGATTGTATTAATTCTTTAATTTCGATTAAACGCAGAACCCGAAATCGCTATTATTTTATTAAGATATATACATTTTTGGATTTAGTTATATTTAAATTTTAAGCGTCCTTAAATTAATTAAGGAGAGGGTAATTTTACATACAAAAAATCATCCATAGGGGATGACCTTGTAGCCATATAATTATAAGGTTTGAGTTCTCTTACACAAAACCTGGATAACATTCTACGCAAGACCTATATAAGATAAACAATTTACAGAGAGTTTTCCCGTAAAGCCCTTGAGACCTTAGCGGCCGCCAGTGAGTTGTGTGTGAAGTCCCTGTAAGAATGAGATGAAATATCTTAGATCCTATAATCCACTAATGGGACGGTTTTTATGGTGCCCTTCTTTCACCCCCCCCCCACCATAGACTATAGTGCAATAGCCATGGAGGCACTACAGGAGATATATGGGGGACTTAAACCATGACATGAAAAATGGATAGTCCAACTAGTTGTTTTTCTAAGCTGCCCCCATACCCACTGCCAAGGTGAACTCCAATCATAAAATAATCCTTCTTAAATCATAGATTTTCAATCTTTCTACAGTTACCCATTATCTTAAGGACTTTAGATTCCTCTAAAAGCCTCTCTCGAGAGCAACCTACTAATCAAAGAACGGCTCTGATGTAGGTGCCCACTTATATATTATGGTTGAAAAACTGTTACAATTTTATTGAATTACGCGACTTATAATGTAAGAATTTAATACTATTTATTTGTGAGTGCCTAGTACGTATTTTTCATTTTCTTCCCGATTAATGTCTTAGGCCGACTCCGTCCATTGATGGATACGAGAACAGAGCAGCGTACGCCATGGCGTTTGGAGTCAGTCTGAATACAGTACTGAGAATTATCATTAGGAAGGACTCAGTATGCTTTGACGAGATGATATGGGTGAAAAGTAATGTAATACTTTATCGCATACAATGTATAGAATTATTGTTGTAAAATCTAATACAATAGATTATTAAATACTATTATTAGCTCATAGTATGATTGACATATTATTTAATATGTTTGATTAGCATAATATAAATACTATTCTTTGATAGCCATGTTTTAGTGTAATACTCAATGCTAACAATACCATAAAAAATGGCCCATAGAATGCTATTACCATAATTAAAATTATAATTTTATTGTTACAATATTATCAAACATTACTTTTGTTTCTATGATGATATTATTATCTATTTTTTTCTTGAATAAGGTCATTATGTTCCAAAATTAATGTTCTTGTTGAATTTAAACTTGCAAGAAATTTTTTTTTGAAAAATCTGTATTTTTATCTTTAGCGATTTTTGGCTTATTTTGAGCTTTTCTAGTCTGTATAATAACACTCCCTTTCTGTGCAACCATTTCAACACGATATAGGGCAGCAGGGGCATTAATTAACATTATGTACTCTATATCATGGTAAGTTATACAAGAAGTTTAATTTACATAATGCACTCTGTATGATATAAAGTTATAGAATCAGTTCTAATTAGCAACAGGCGAATAATCTTTTAAGCTCTTGCATTTTATGATCCATTTTTAACAGGCTGGTAATAGATATACTGTACCTTGCCTACGAAGACATCAAACGCTACTCAGAGTCAGACTATGTAAGTTTCCAAAATGTATGCACTAATGTAAGAATATAAAAGAACCTTATAACATAAAACATATTTTACTATATGCAGAATGTATCTATTGCAGTGGCGTAAGTTAGGGGATGCGAATGACATGGTCAGCCCCTGACAACACTACTTTGCCGCCACCCATAGGCGGCGTATGTCGTTTCTGTAGGAGACAGGGGAGGACATTCACTGTTTCTGTAGTAGCCAAGGGAGGACATCCACTGTTTCGGTAGTAGCCAATGGAGGACATCCACTGATTCGTTAGTAGCCAAGGGAGGACATCCACTATTTCGGTAGTAGCCAATGGAGGACATCCACTGATTCGGTAGTAGCCAATGGAGGACATCCATTGATTCGGTAGTAGCCAAAGGAGGACATCCACTGATTCGGTAGTAGCCAAGGGAGGACATCCACTGTTTCGGTAGTATCCAAGGGAGGACATCAACTGTTTTGGTAGTAGCCAATGGAGGACATCCACTGATTCGATAGTAGCCAATGGAGGACATCCACTGATTCGGTAGTAGCCAATGGAGGACATCCACATTTTCGGTAGTAGCCAAGGGAGGACATCCACATTTTCGGTAGTAGCCAAGGGAGGACATCCACTGTTTCTGTAGTAGCCAATGGAGGACATCCACTGTTTCTGTAGGAGCCAAGGGAGGCCATCCACTGTTGCTGTATTCGCGATGGTAATGACATCGTCCGTTTCATTCGTAGTAAGAAGCGACATCTGCTATTTCCGCAGTAGCGGGGAGGGGGGGTTGTGAAGTTCTTCTTTTACTATAGTTGCCAGAAGCTACATCTGCCATTTCTATAGTAGTAGCCAGGGGTGACATCTGCTGTACCTGTAGTACTCTCTAGCTAACGGAAAGAGGTGACATTTTCAGAGTCTATTCCCGAGATGTAAAGTAAAAAATTGACCAACTGACCATTTAATAAATAATTTCGATTATTTTATGTGTGTGTATAATATACAGTTGAATTTTATATTTGTAACTGTGGTAGAATTGCCCTACTTCATCTGTCAGTCTGTCCTCATCCTTTACTGCTGCTACATACTCTACAGGTGTTATAGGTGCAAATCATATGTCAGTCAGGTAAAGTCATTTGTCAGCAGATAAAGTTATTAGTCAGTCATATAAAGTTGTTAGTCAAGCAGGTTATGTTATAAGTCAGTCAGGTAAAGTCATCTGTCAGTCAAATAAAGTCATTAGTAAGTCAGTTTAACTTATGAGTCAGTCAGGTAAAGTTATTACTGGTGCTAACACACACCACCTATTGTGTAAAAACTATCCACATTTCATTCATCATTGTTTTCATGTTACCTACTCGACTGTTACAGAGTACTAGGGATGAAATCGTGTACTCATTATTAAAAATCAAAACCGTGATTTTTAAAGATACATTTTTGAAACAAATAATTCACGTTTGATTATATGTCTTAACTCTTGTTCTTTATGAGGACAGTATTGCTACAGTAAATCCGCAGACCAATGTATCATTTTTAATACTATTTAATCGTAACTGTAATAAATGTATATAGACATACATCATTCAGTTCATGAAAGATCTTTACAAACAAATGGCAAAGAAGATAAGGAAATTTAAGATAAATATAAGTGAAACTTTGTCAGTCTTAAACTTGCGCACACTTACATGAACAGACAGACATCCCAGTAGTCTATATAAATATATAGTTTTTTTTGTGTGTGCGTGTATCCTTTAGAAAATTCATGGTTTGGTGAGGCCACATCAAGTGGACCATGTCCGTTGGGTGCTAAGAAAAAACAAAGATAAGTTTACCTCGCATCAAAAACTGATACAAAGATAAGCTTTGTTTCTGAAATGAAAGTTGGATTATTTCTAAAATGTTGTTTTCATATTAAAACAACTGTTTTTAACAGTAAGCCCCTGCCGATTGGCGTTTTTTTTCAATGCTTATTATATTATGGTTCATATTCTCTGATTTTCGAATGCCAAATTTATAAGACTTAAAAATTCGACTCAATTGGTAAAATCTCCATGACCATCGCAGTTTAGATGGAGGTTTTAAACGGTACAAATTTGAAAAAGATAAAAAAATAAAGTAGAAATTGGTGTTATCGTCTATATTAGAATTCATGGGAATAAGATATTGAGACATAAACGTTGTAATCATGAGAATAAGATATTGAGGCACAACTGTTGTGTTATCAACTTACACGATGTGATTACTGAATGCGAGGGAAGTATCGGTGAGAGTTCTCTTCGTGCCCTCCGTGGTGCCTCCAAGGCTGATGCACAAGCGGATCTAAGAAATAAATATCTTATCATAACAATGACTTAAATAATTTGATGAAAGTGATTTTTATTATCTCTGTAGGAAGAAATCACGAAGGCTTAAGTTGATTACCAACTATCCATTTTTCAAATATCCAACAAAAATTTTCATCTGTGTCGTATTTCAACTGACACTTATTTTCGTGGTAAATATTATATATAAATAATTTTAAAAAAAAACATAAATAGGGAAAGTTATCGTTTTAGAAATTTCTAATGACTCAAATTAACTTAATGATAAAAATGATCTAATTTAGCACGCAGATAGCACTAAAAATAAAAATTCATTATTGAATGAATTATTCTTCATGAAATGATTTATTTATTGACACAGCTGACTTTAGCGTTTGTAATGTTCTTGAGTGTGGTTGATGATATGCAATATTGCTGTATTACTTCAAAGAAATTAGTCTCGAAATAATGAATGTTATTGAAGGTATGTTTAATTTTATAATTCATTAATTGTGCAGTTAGTTTATTTTAATACACACATTATTTGGCCGTCGTTGAGGTAGAACTGTATTATACAAAAAAAAAAATCTTTGGACAGTGCAAAATGAATTTTATGTTTTAATATTTCGTACATGTAGGACTATTTATTGATAATTATATAATATAAAAAAAATTCATTTAATCAAAACAAGAGCTTTATAGTTTTTTAAAAATAATAATTTTAAAAAAATAATCTAATAAATAATACAAAGCCATTTTTTTTAGAAAATAGGGATTCATTTTACTTTTTTTTTTTAATTTTACAGTTAGTGTAAAAGGAAATTGTTATAGCTAAATTGAAAGCTTCTTATATATATATATATATATATATATATATATATATATATATATATATGTATATATATATATAAATTATGTATATTAGGATCTATCGGGGTGGCTCTAATTTTTTCAAGCCTCATTTCACTTGTCAATATTTGGATGCTTTGCAGAAACTACCGGTAAATAGAGTTGTATATAACAGACTTTAACCATGAACTTATTTTAGACATTGTTAAGAGAAAAAAATTATTCATAATAGAATTTTGTAGCCACCCATGAAGTCAGTTTGTGCCATACGAATTTGATTGACCTATATTCAAAGGAGGAGGGGGGATTTTACATAGCCGCATGAGTTTCTAAGACGCCTAAAAGGCAAGCTTTTAAATTAAACAATAAAAAAATGACTGTTATACGAATTTCACTTTGTAATATATTGTTCTAACTTTATACAGAATGATTTAAGACACGTGGGTTCAATAACTACACTAATGCTTTTTATTTATTGTTACAAATTCACTTAAACAATTATTCTACAATTAATAAATCCAGATGTAAAAATCACTACAGGCGAGTTGAAAGTGTTAGGTCTCAGGTAACGAACTTTCTGTCCTAAAAATAACTGTCCAAATACTGTTCAGTCACTCTGGTCACTGGATTATATAAAAAGTTCGAAGTAGATCACCGCCCCCCTCAAACCAGGTCACGTGACTGATCTTTCGATGAATCGTCCGGAGGTTAGCGCAAGTTCAGTTGGGGAGGGGAAACGACGGTTGTTTCACACCCCCCTATCTCTTTATATTACACAACTGTCCAGGTTATAAAAAGTCGCAGAGTCGTGGGTCAGTAGTAAGAGGGTTATAACAATATTGAATATCGAAGACATATATTTACACTCATGTACCTTTATCTTATTTTAGAACTAATGTCATCAATCTGCAACTATATTAAAAAGTCCAGTTCTTTAAGCCTTAAAGAATAATCTAGGAAGATTCATGTTTCTGTAACCAAGTCAAATAAAGGGCAATCTAGGAAGATTCATGTTTCTGTAACCATGTCAAATAAAGGGCAATCTAGGAAGATTCATATTTCTGTAACCATGTCAAATAAAAGGTAATCTGGGAAGATTCATGTTTCTGTAACCATGTCAAATAAAGGGTAATCTTGGGAGATTCATGTTTCTGTAACCATGTCAAATAAAGGGTAATCTGGGAAGATTCATGTTTCTGTAACCATGTCAAATAAAAGGTAATCTGTGAAGATTCATGTTTCTGTAACCATGTCAAATAAAAGGTAATCTGGGAAGATTCATGTTTCTGTAACCATGTCAAATAAAGAGTAATCTAGGAAGATTCATGTTTCTGTAACCATGTCAAATAAAAGGTAATCTGGGAAGATTCATGTTTCTGTAACCATGTCAAATAAAGGGTAATCTGGGAAGATTCAAGTTTCTGTAACCATGTCAAATAAAAAGTAATCTGGGAAGATTCATGTTTCTGTAACCATGTCAAATAAAGGGCAATCTGGGAAGATTCATGTTTCTGTAACCATGTCAAATGAAGGGCAATCTGGGAAGATTCATGTTTCTGTAACCATGTCAAATAAAAGGTAATCTGGGAAGATTCATGTTTCTGTAACCATGTCAAATAAAGGGAAATCTGGGAAGACTCATGTTTCTGTAACCATGTCAAATGAAGGGCAACCTGGGAAGATTCATGTTTCTGTAACCATGTCAAATAAAGGGTAATCTGGGAAGATTCATGTTTCTGTAACCATGTCAAATAAAAGGTAATCTGGGAAGATTCATGTTTCTGTAACCATGTCAAATAAAAGGTAATCTGGGAAGATTCATGTTTCTGTAACCATGTCAAATAAAGAGTAATCTAGGAAGATTCATGTTTCTGTAACCATGTCAAATAAAAGGTAATCTGTGATGATTCATGTTTCTGTAACCATGTCAAATAAAGGGTAATCTGGGAAGATTCAAGTTTCTGTAACCATGTCAAATAAAAAGTAATCTGGGAAGATTCATGTTTCTGTAACCATGTCAAATAAAGGGCAATCTGGGAAGACTCATGTTTCTGTAACCATGTCAAATGAAGGGCAATCTGGGAAGATTCATGTTTCTGTAACCATGTCAAATAAAAGGTAATCTGGGAAGATTCATGTTTCTGTAACCATGTCAAATAAAGGGAAATCTGGGAAGACTCATGTTTCTGTAACCATGTCAAATGAAGGGCAATATGGGAAGATTCATGTTTCTGTAACCATGTCAAATAAAGAGCAATCTAGGAAGATTCATATTTCTGTAACCATGTCAAATAAAAGGTAATCTGGGATGATTCATGTTTCTGTAACCATGTCAAGTAAAGGGAAATCTGGGAAGATTCATGTTTCTGTAACCATGTCAAATAAAAGGTAATCTGGGAAGATTCATGTTTCTGTAACCATGTCAAATAAAGGGCAAACTGGGAAGATTCATGTTTCTGTAACCATGTCAAATAAAGGGTAATCTGGGAAGATTCATGTTTCTGTAACCATATCAAATAAAGGGCAATCTGGGAAGATTTATGTTTCTGTAACCATGTCAAATAAAGGGTAATCTGGGAAGAATTATGTTTCTGTAACCATGTCAAATAAAGGGACATCTGGGAAGATTCATGTTTCTGTAACCATGTCAAATAAAGGGAATGTGTGGTTGAAGCAACACCCAGCCACTTGACTTCCTTCAAAAGTAAGGTCAGGTACATTGAAAGGTGTGTGGACTTGAAGGACTTTTAACCACATTTTATCATGACCTCGGACAAGACTCTTGGGTCTTACAGTGACTTAAACCAAAAAGTGGAGGGCGCTATAACGCTCGGGGATGGATCTCCGGTCAGGTCTAAAGGTATTTCAGGTCATGGTGAAAGTTCCCTCTATATCTCCCGTGGTGCCGCCATGATGAAAATGGTGGGGATGCAAAAAGGAAACGCACTGGCTTCGTATTTTTTTTTCGGGACACGACCAGCAAAATTAGATGACGTCAGTAAACAGAATGAATGAGAACTCTTATTTAATGCAGACGTTGATGACGTCATTTGCTGTTAATAATCGGAGATATTTTTATATTTGGCATTAATTTTTTTTTTTTAGGGTCTGTCCAAGCCTAATAAATTCATTAGCTGTTAATAATCGGAGATAATTTTAAAATATTTATTTTTTTAAAAATAAATACGGCTTTGAATTATATATTTTAGTTGTCAGGATATATGTCTAAGACTACGAGTAAAGATGTGCGCATGCACGGCAGTTATTCTTAATTACTTTTTTTGGGTCTGCCCAAGCCTATTAAAGTCGGACGAATAAAACAAAAAAAAAAATATGCGCTAAATTAGTATCTATCGCACCCCCCACCCCAGAAAGCTAACACTCGTTAATTCGTCTCCGTCAGTATTTGGTTCGATTCTCGGATATACATGCTTCCCCACCCCCTCTAATTTCGTTTCTTAATCTTATTTTTATTTAGTAAATTTGAAATATGTATGCTTCTCTGAATTTTTTAAAGTGTGACGCAAAAATGATGGTAAGGAAAAGTTAGTTAATATTTAGGACCAGGCTTGCGGATCCGCCATTTTTTTATTCGGCTCCGGCTCCGGCTCCCAAACATTTGACGGCTCCGGCTCCCTATTAAGGGAGACAAATTTGTGCAATTGTGTCACGCGAACATGCCGCTGGTAAAAAGGTATGCAAACTTTCGACTAAAATGGTGTCTCAAAACATTGAAAGCGCAATTTATGACAAAAAGTGCCTTCTGATTGATTAATTAAAATTACTTTTATTTTTAATTAATTGAGTTTAATTTCCTCCTATTTAAAGAAAAGTTGTGCTGCATAAATAAAATATAATTTTTAAAGTATTGTTGTAACCCTCTTTCTACTGACTCTCGTCTCTGTGCCATTTTATTACCTGGACAGGTGTGTAAAATAAAGAGATGGGGGGTGTGGTGAAACAACTGTCGCTTCCCTCCCCTCCTAAACTGGCGCTAGCATCAGGACGTTGCGTGAAGAGACCAGTCAAGTGACCTGGTTTGAGGGGGCGAGGGATCTAATTTTGACTTTGCTATAAGTTAGTGACCAGAGTGAAAGGACAGTGGCTAGAAAGTTATTTTTAGACAGCAGGTTCCTTACCTTAACGTAACACGTTCGAATCGCTTGTCGCCTGTAGTGATTTTTTTATCTCTATGTATTAGTTTAGCTAAGTTAGTGTATATTTAATGTTAATTAATATGAAATAATAAATAAAGTATTAGTATAGTTATTGAACCCACGTGTCTGAGTCATTCTGTATATAAAGTTGCAACAGTATTATTGAATAACTAAGCGTCAACCAAATTTTTGAATTTATACAAAATTAAAAAAAAAAATTGTTGTAATTATATTTTCTTATCTCAAAAAATGAAAATGAAAGTTGAAAAACTTGAAAGTCAACAAAAAAAATAAAAAATATACTGTTCGTTAATTTAAATTAAAAACATGTTTTTAATAAGGACTTTGTGCTTATTTTTTCTGATTTGAATTATTTTGATGCAAACATACAAAAGAAAATTTCAAAGTCAAATAAAAAATTAAAAGTATAGTTTGTTCATTCTAAGAAAAACCATGTCATCAATAAGAACTGATGACATGTGGCTTCTCTGGTTAGGCGTGAGGAACTTCAATGCGGAAAACACCCGTTCAGCGCTAACTTGAGTCATTGGAAGTGCAGTGGCGATTTCACATGCTGGCTGGATAAGTGCTGGAAAATATTTAATTCCTTCCAGGGCCGTTTTGAGATTTTTTGTTTCTTTTTTTTTCAAAAGGTTTTCGACTAGAGTAGGCAGACCTCGGACAGCGTCTCTAAATTCTTTTTCTTCTAATCGCTTTGAATGAGCTGCTTCTTGATTGTATTGCTGGCTTTTTTGTTTTCTTGCCTGCTCCATTCTGACTCGAATTTTCTTTTTTGGAGACAAATCTTCTGATTCATCAACCTCTTCAAAACTCTCACATTCACCAGTTCCTTCCAAATCATGAACTTCAGCTTTTTGTTTATTGAGCTTCTTCTGCACCAGCCAGAGAGTGTCTTCAGCAACTATCTAAAAAAGTTTGTAAGAGTATCATCATTTAATTTATTCTAAATATTTAACTTAAGAGTCATGAATTAGTATAATCATTCAAGAATTAATACCTGCTGTTGTTCATTGAGAAGACATTGATAGTTCACGTCTGCAAAAACAGCTGCACAGAAGTAGGGATTACTCATCAAGACTGTCTCCCTAGCCTCCATGGATACTTTGATAGCCTTGGCAAAGGCAGACGTCTTTAAATCCCCTTCAATCAGCTCCTCCTTCAATAGCTCCCAAATGTAGACGAAATGTCCTGGCGTGAGGTCCTCAGACTGAAATTTTTGTGTCGCAGTGGCAGGTTTCTGTAAGATACTTTCTAACTCCTTAATTTTTTTCCATTGGTACCGCTGGACTCCAAAATCACCTTTAGGATATTTCCCTTCCAGATATTCTATTACATCTCGCAACTCAAGAAGACGCTGAAGCATTTTAAACGTGCTTGACCATCTTATCACATTGTCAATAACTGCTACCTGGGGTAAAAAACAAAGTCGTAAATAATTACTTTGTTTAAAGAGAAGAAATATTTAGGTTAGCGTTAAAACTGAAAGAATTGAAAGGTTGTATACGCTAAAAATGTGAGAAACAAGTAAAAAATATTGTTTAGTATGATGGTGATATTTACCTTGAAAGGTTTAGTATGTTTGCAAACTTCCATTGCTTTTGGAGCACGACAAGCCTTCGCAACCTTGCGAGTATGTGCAAGTATTGCATTGATTCCAGAGTCCTTCAAACCATCTGCAACGGCGAGCTGAAGTGTATGAGCCGCACAGCGTTGTAGATGAATGGTGTTCATATTTCTTGAGATTTTGTCAAAATACTCTTCATATTCCTCATGGTCAAACAAGTCATCCTCATGAGATTCACTCTGAGTATCGTCTTCGATATTGGCCTCTATATCTGCATCATTAGCTTCATGAATATCATCAAGAAATTTGCTGATCTCATCCACTTTTCCAAAATCCTTCACCATTTTCACCATATTTGACCCGTTGTCAGAGCTGATTCCAAGGATTTGTTCTTTCCTGATTCCAAACCTATCAAGGACACTTTCAAGAGCATTTTGGATATCTTCAGCTTTGTGTTTGGCATGGATATCAAGGGCTGCTAATGTCTTAAGTGTTATTTTACCGTCACAGAAAAATTGAGTATTGACACCAAGGAAGCTACGGTGATGTCTAGATGCCCCATCAACTTTGAGGAAAACCAATTTACCACTCAATTCTTTTCTTAATTCAGACCGCTTTTGTTCAGCCAAAGCCACAATTTGATCACGCACAGTGTCGCGGGTTACCTTTACACCGAACTTTCTGGCCATATCACGGGTCAAAATCCCCATCCCTTCACTGCTGAACATGTTGAAAGAAGCTCCGTTTTGAAGTACTAACATGTTCAGGGCTTTTTTAAATTCATATTTGGAGATCGTGAGAGTGATCTTGTTGATAAAATTGTCAAGATTTGTCTGTTTTTTCTGTGCACCATCTGATGACAAGTCTTGCTTTTCAGGTGAGCTGGAAGCCATAACATTTTCTGATTGTTTTTTCGTGCACATTTTCTTTTCATGTTCTTCAGAAATCTTTTTATAAAGCATTCTATGACTCTTAATAATGTGGCGTTTCATGTTGTAAATTGGTTTTTTTACTCGCTCTCCATCCATCAGCATGTGAACTTGCACACTGCAAATTTGACCGCTTTCACCCCGATCGTCAGGAACTTGACAAATATATGCATTGTCGGTTTTACTAAAAACAAACCAGTTCATAAACATATCTTTATTTTCGACTGAGGTTTTACTAGTCGCCATTTTTCATAAATACAATAAGGTTATCTCAATGATCCAATTAATAAATAGTAAAAAATGGATAGCGATGGTTTTCTTTATTTACTTTTCTTTCTTTATTTATTTTAATTACACACACACCTAAAACATGTTCACAACACTTCTGTATCTCAAATACTTCTAATACATGTGAAAAGTCAATTGGTTTGAATATGAATAATTACTATCACTTTATTAATCAGAATATGTAGCACTAATCATCCAACAATAGCACAAATCCGGTTTCTACGATAAATCCCTATGTTAATGGACTGTTCGTCAACACAATAAAATAGTTCTGACCAATTCCCTCGTATCTTCCTAATTTCCCCACCTTCTTCAAACTACACCCCACCCCCCTCTCTCTCTTTCTGTGGTGATCCCACCTGTATTATTACGTAATATCTAAATCTACACGCTGCTGCTATTAATCATCAGTCCTGACCTATTTTTATTGTCCGTACGATTCGTTTTTCTATCTATTTATCTATCTATCAGTCTATCACTCAATCTATCGGTCTCTCTATCTAACGATATGTCTGTCTATCTATGTTTGTCTATCTACTTTCCCTGCCTTACAAAATGATACATTAATTAAAATATTTTAAAGACTTCAGTGTTTATATCTATTATTTATAAATTTATCTACTCTATTTCAGCTAGTCTGTTTATAATAAAATTGTTAAATACAGAAACCGACCATTTTGTTTTTAGTCTATTACAAATGGAGGTCAAATAGTATTCGAAATGACGTGTTATATTTGCCGTCGTAGCAAAAATTTACTTTTAAATGATTAATACAATTATTCTCTGAAATAAAAATGTTTTAACTTTATATTTAACAAAATAATATACAATTAAAAAAAAATTCGGCGGGTAAACTGGATTTAAAAGGAATACTAAACGATTCCCCATTAAAGATTTCTTGTGGTGATGTGCGTGCACGCTATCATTTTAACGCCGTGTTTGTTGTGGCGTTCGTAAAACATGACAACATTTCAAATTGTAGGAGGCAAACAATCAAACAAATTTGCAATTTTAAAGCTAAAAAGAAAAATTCTGCTGTAAAAAAAAAAAACATTTGGGAGCCGTGGAGCCGCCAGATTTTTTCGGCTCCGGCTCCGGCTCCAGCAAAAAGTAGCGGCTCCCGGCTCCTCGGCTCCGGCTCCGCAAGCCTGTTTAGGACTAGCTGTATCCTGCAAAGCCTTTGCAGAAAGATAGACTATATTGTAAAGCCATTGCCGAACCTAGGATTTGGGGGGCCTTGCATTTTGACATTCGATACCATGACATGAGATAATGTACTTAATATTTAATGTAAAAAAAATAATTATGGGGGCTCCCCTTAAGCTGGAGCCCGGCGGGACTTTCGATTTTGGATCCCCACCTCCTTGTTTTGCCTCTGTGTTCAGTTTAGATACATTTTTTCAAAATTATTATTTTTTTTAAGTTATGAAATAGCTAAAAAACCTAATTAGTTGTTGTTTCTTTTTCTTACAACATCCTAAAGGATACATTATTTCAATTAAAAAAAATATCAAAGAGATCTAATTAGTTATTTTTCATTAAAACAACTAAAAGGATACATTATGAAAAAAAAAACACAATAAAAAAGTATAGTTTTTGAGAGGAATCGAACCTGGATATAGTCAACATAAAATTTGAGTCACACAAATTAAGTTACTATTTTAATGTATAATTAGAAAAAAAATTGTTCGTTCCCGCGAAAAGAAAATAACTTTAAATCATAAGAATTCTATCTGTTTACTGACGTCATCAAAGTTTGCTAGTCGTGTCCCGAAAAAAAAATACGTAGTACGCTCAGGCGTATGTGGAACAGTGTGAAAAGGAAACCACAAACCCTTCCCATAAGTGGATTATAAGATCTAAGAGATTTCTTCTCATTCTTAAAGAGACTTCACACACACACACACAGACACCGCTCGGAGACTCGTCCTATTTTTATTTATTTTAAATCTACAGTTTATCTAATAATATTAGAAAATTAAAACGTAAAAATTGCTGCAGGTATCACATATTGAAACTCTATCAGGGAGATAAAAGTTTCACTGCAGACTGGGAGAGTACTTCGCAGTCTACTGTGGTAAGTGACATAATCAAAACGTGCGTACTACAAAATTTATTAAACATGATCTAGTTTGCTTTAAATCGAAGCCGGTGTATTAAATAACTCGACATCGGGTGGCGCAATGGGCTTGGCATGCAACAGCCTTGGCCAGCTGTGGACAAGTGATTGGCTTGTTCAGACCCACATGGTTGCTACTCCCACCCTTTCCCTCATATGGGCTTTAATCACGTTTTTTAAATAGAACGAACAGTTGATGCCTACGTTAAATCGTTATATCTCTCATCATATATTAGGCTTCAGTCAGAGGTCCAATGCATATGCTAAGTTGTGAGTAAATGATACGTTTTTTTGTTTACATGTATATCTGGGTTTCGCCTTCATTTAAAGCCTGATCGATTTAAAGAGATAAATGTATGTCACTAAAAAAAATAATGAGTAAAATACTTTACGATATCAAATGTATATATTAAAACAAAACATGAGTATATGAAACAATGCTAAAATATTACAATTTGTACTAATATAAAGCGACTAATTTATATAACGGTAGAAATTTGGGTTGGCAGATAAATTAGCATGTCGGTCTTTTTGGTAGGCAAAAAAGTTTTCAAGTGAGAAGGTAGTTGGCCATAGTTAATTAGGTAGGTCGATAAGTAGGAAATAAGATGCATATAGTTGCGTAGTAATTAGTATAGTAGGTAGGTTGCAATTTATATATTTAGGTTAGTTTGGGCACGCAAAGATTTGAGCGTAAACTTTCAAGAACAGTTAAACTATACAAAATATAAATAATAACGGTGTGGGTTCTGTGTTAAATCAAAAGAAAAGAATTAATACACAGTATTCCTAATCCAATCATGAAAAAATCGGATCTGCCCGAAACCAAAAATAACCTAGCCTACCGATCAAGCCTAAGGTGGTATAGTTCTATGCAAAGGTTTTGCAGGGTACAGCTAGTACAAAATATTCTATGTATATTTCGTTCAGGTTTCAAGTATCAATTCAGTTGGCTACATCATGGTATTTGCTTTTACAGGTCAGTGAAAAGTGTTTAGTTTGAGATGTATAGAGTCAGCATAGACAACAATAATCAAACTGATAGACAAACGACAGTATAGCTATCAGGTCTTTATGGGGACCCTAGTCATAAAGTACTGGTTGGGGCCCTTTTAGTATAAAAATTAAAAGAAATTAATTCTGGAAAAGAACCTTTGTCAATAGGCATTTAACTTTTTCTTTTTTTTTTTGCATTCGAGACAATGACCCTGACTCCTGACACATACAAACAGATGAATAGTAAGGTTTATTGTTTGTATAGCTGGTTTGTGTGTTAGTTTGTTATTCAGGCAATTAATACATATAAACGCGATTTTGGTTCTGCGTTAAATCGAAAGAAAAGAATTAATACCAGTGTTCCAGTGTAAAATACAATCATGAAAAAAAATCGGATCTGCCCGAAACCAAAAATAACCTAGCCTACCAATCAAGCTTAAAAGGATATAACTCTTATGCAAAGGTTTTGCAGCGTACAGCTAGTACATATATACCAACTATTCAACATGTATTATATTATATTTCATACTGATCAAGGCTTTTTTATTTGTTTCTTTTGGAAATATATTTTTCTATATTTACTTGAACCTTTTTTGGTTGAACAGGTTGGCTGCTATGTTTTTTGATAGTATTTGTCACTGTGTTCATTGCAAGCTTATACATTTATTACAATATTAGGACAGATCAAATGAGTGCAGTGCTGACCAATGTAGGCGGTGTCCTTAGGTAAGTCGTTTATATTATTGGCTCCGTTGTTTCTTAGATATATACATATATAGAGATAAAAAGATAGATTAGATAGATAAATAAACAGACAAATAGACAGATAGATGGATAGATAGATAGATGGATAGATCATAGATTGAATGGTGGGTATTGGGTAGTTATGTAGGCAAGTATGTAGGTGTGTATGTTGGTAGGAAAGTAAGTAAGAAGGTAGATATTCTAGAACGATAGATACTTAAATGCAAAAATATCATGCATATGAAATTGACTAATATGTGTGTACTTAATTTTAGTGTGTTGGTAGCTGGTGTTATCCTGACAGTTGTTTTGATTTTAATATCCAAGAAATTTCTACTCCAGAGGAAACTGAATCCGAGCGAAAAAAATCCACCTTTCAATGTGGACAACAGGCAACTTTGTCTTGTATTCTCGTTTTAATTCTCTCCCTTTAATTCCAGTAGTATGGTATATCAGAGCCAAACATGGCGTCATGAAGAATAATATGTAATAGTTTAGCAAAGAAGAGTGGAGTATAGAATATGTATAATATACTACATGTAGTAAATAAAGTACTTATGGTAAAGTATTGTTTGGTTATTGCTATGTTATGTTATGGTAATATTACAGATCGGTATTGTTATGATATTTCAAGGTTATGGTTATGAATGGTTATGGTATAGTTGAGGTACGATTATGGCTTGGTGCGGTGCAGTATAGTAATTGAATGATATAATTATAATATAGTTAAAGTATGGTTTGGTTGTGGTAAATTTATGGTTGTATTATAATGTTGTGTAATATGCCATGGTTTGCTTTGGTATATTATTGTTTCGTATAACATGGTATTGATAGTGTATGATATGAAATGGTAATAGTTTATATGGTAAGGTTTGGGATAATATGGCATCGAGCTGTGTAGTATTCACTTTCTCTGCATTTCTCTACTCTTTATTAAAAAAATGTAATATATATATATGTAGTTAGACTTAGTTATTTCGGTGTCGACAGTCCTAATAGCTATAAGTAGTTTGTTTTAGATATAAGTAGTTAGAAGTAAAGTGTATTAAGTTTTATTAAAGTTCTATTAAAGTATTTTGTTATATAGTGTACTGCGCTGAGTTCTGTTCTTTATATATAAGTCTCAAAATTAAACATAACATATTTAGAAAGTATAAATTCTACCGTAACAATATAATTAGTCGAAAAATCACTACATTTATATCATTGGCTTTTTATGATTTGAAGTGATATTGTTCGGATAGTAAAGTACAATTCTTTTTTTTACCAAAGCTATTTGAAGATAATTTATTATTAGACAATGTTTTGTTTGTACTTCAGAAAACTTTACGAGTTCATCAATTACTTTTACCTGTATGTCAGCATGACCAAAAGTCTCTACTCTTGCTGTTTGAGGTTTATACTCACTGTGGTATTTTCGGTCCTGTCTCAGGGTAGGCTAGACACAACCATTTACTCCAGAGACAAAGAAAAATTTGACACGGGTATGTAACAAACGTAATTCTATACCTATAACATACCTGAAAACAGAGATGCACAACCTTATTCGAAGCATAACATTCGCTTTGAAGTATCGATTCTAGTAAAGGCAGAGTTTCTCAGTTAAACAAAATGTAAAAAATAGTTCTAGATTCGATGTTATGTATTATTTAGTATCGTAAGTATGTTTCGTGATTATGTATCGTGATTATGTATCGTTATTATGTACCATTGTTATGTATCGTTAGTATTTATAGTCAGTATGTGTCGTAGTATTGTATTTAGTTCACCTGGATCGCATAACTTTAACATCGTGTTGTCAAGTAAAGTTCACTTAAGATTTAAAAAAGACATTATCTGGATCTTGAGTTATAAGGGAACAGACAGACAGACAGACAGACAGACAAAAAACAAATGCCTCTTATAAGTATATATATATATATATATATATATATATATAGCTCTGAAAGGAGCTTTAGCTGTGTACTAAGTTACAATCTTATAAACAAGCGGATAAAATATATAGCTCTAAAAAGAGCACTTTGCAGTCGGGAGTCTAGAACAGACCCCTACGTGGTGAACCCCGCGTGGGGAATGACCCGTATGGTCTCCCGCAAGGGAATGAACCTCGATTGGAAAATATCTCCTCCTTATATACGTTTGGGCCCATTCTTCCCCTTTCTTTCCCACATCAATCCATGTCAGTGGTTAAACAAAGGTGTGGGTTCTATAGAATACATTCAACTCCCGAGCGACCGGGCAGGGTACCTAATAAATGACCGGATACGATCAGGTAAGATGCGTAATCAAAAATGATCAGTTACGTCCAGAGATTCACTTGGCCGTTGGTGGACAATAGACATTAAATTCGGAGCGCCAGGAGATGGACAGGGGGGATTACAGGAATGACGTTTTCCCGTGTTCTATGACACGGCCATTATTTTGGGGGGGGGGGTATAAAGGGTGAAAAGTTAAGAGGGTGGGGGTTTGTTTCTACACGGGAGATTGTATTTAAATACAGTCTGTGACAAAGAACATGTATGCGAAATTACAAGAAAATCTAACACTAAAAAGTGCCTCAATCATCGATTTTTTTCCAAATAAATAGATAACAGAAGTTTTGATTTAGAAAACGGTTAGAAAAAAATCAGATAATAAATTATATTTTTTTGTTATCAGTCACAGTCAATCCTGGCAAGAACCCCCTGTGTTTCACGGTATTGTAATGTCTATCACTACTTGACTTTATTTTTTGCTGTAGTTCCATGTTTAGGTCAATATAAATAAAATACAGTATAAATAAAACACTAAGACTTATGTTTAAATTACAAGTAGGCCTATGACACAATAAAATTGGAACTTATATATATAAGTCAGAAACATAATAAAGTTATGTTCTTAATTGTTATATAATTCTGGATATTTAAAATCTGTTAGTAATCTGTTAGTAAATAATTCTTTGCTGAGAAAATTGGCAGTTAAAAATTAGTGGCCGGTCTCACCATCAGCATCAGTATAACACATATTCATGTGAGGTTTTTCCCTTTAGTTCAGCCAATGGATGACAATCGTATATATATATATATATATATATATATATATATATATACATACATACTTCAAATGATTAGTCGCAAGCCCGTCAAATAATGTTTCCATTTTTAATCAAAAGTTCCATGACTTGTGTGACTAATACCATATAGTGAATAATTTTCGTTGAGTTACCATGGCGCCCAAATCAGAATATTACGCTTAAATGCAGACATCACGGGTGAAACGGTTGTGAAACTGTAATCATAGCATACAGATATTAAAATGATTGTCTTGGTATAATATCACTATTGCTTCAATATTTCATTTTGTTTTTAAATAGCTATACTTTATCAGATTCCATCTAATCATAACAAAGTTCTTGACATTTAAGAACGGGACTTTCCGAGTAATAGTAATCTCAACTGATAGTAAGTGATCATAGTGTACATTTTAAAGAATTATTAAAATTATATCATATTTAAATTACATAGGCTTATATGCGACTATATAACATAAAAACATAGTATATTTAGCACATTTTCAATGAAAATTCAAAAAAAGATAAACAAAAAAAATATCTAATGCGTTTTTTTTTTTGTAAATGTGGATTTTCCCCTTTTGATTTGTAGAAGATTTAGTACCCAATGTCATACATTTAGTATGCTTGAATAGAGAATATACATATTTCCTTTATATATTTCGATGCTTCTACAATACCAACAATTTATAAGTAAGTTACTGAAGGTCAATGATTGACTTAATAACAATCTGAATTGCATTTAATAATAATAACGATGAAAATAAAAGAAATAATGTTGCATTAGTATGTTAACAGTATTTAATTTGTTATAACAAATTTTTCTTATAAAGTTAAAAAAAAAAACAACTATTTTAGTACATGTAGTCTCTTTTATGCAATGTTTAAAATGAACTTTTTTTTTTAATCGCAATGTAACATTTTACTCTCCCCAGATATTCATTGTCACTCTTTCTATTATAAATTATAAATCAAAATGGCACTAGCTGAAGCACTTTTTGAAAACTGTACGGACAATCCAGGCCATGTTAATTTTTTTGCTGTTGAAAATTTTGTTACTTTTCTAGACGTAATACCGAATTTCTATCGTAATGACCCTGATGTGATGGAACTCTTAAGGTATCAAGCAAAGCTGACAGTTAAAATCTGGCTTGAGGATATAGATGCCACTGGTACAGGTTTTATATATGACGTAAAAGCATATCCACCAAATTCAAGACAGCGTTGTTACTGTAAAGGAAAAGATGAGCAATATGAATTTGCCATAGGAGAATTATACATTAGAACCGCGCGTCACGTTTTGGGAGAAAACGCAAAGTGCTATACGACTGGCACCCTCTTCTCAGACGACATGTACAGCGACACTGTGAAGATTGTCGGCATTAGACAAAAGGATCCAAACCCAGAAAACGACACGATTTGTTTAGTTTGCGTGACTTGCAGAAGTAACATCTTGAGAGATCTTGAGGAATTTATAGTTAGGTACACAGACATTCGGAACAAACTAAGTTTTAAGTATGAATCGAAACAATCAACTGATATCGTAGCAATCATCGCTTCTCATCCACACGGCTATTATAAGCGTGTGACGAAAGGCCGATTTCACTACGAAGTCGAAACAGATGAAAAATCAGTTAACTATAATCGCCGTTATTATGATGCACCAGTCTGCGACGGAACTAGCGGGGCAGACGTTTTACAGCTTGGGGGCATCAATATTGGATCGCCTGTGGTGCATCGTGGCTGGGATACTATCAATGGTAGGAGACTAAACTATGGTCAATGCTACAATCTCTTAAAATCTAAATGCATAATTATGTAAATACATTTATTACTGAAAATTAAGACTATAGCTGTTTCCTAATTATTAGACACTTTTTTTTTTATTTTTGAAATGTTGATGTGTAAGTAAAAGAATGGAAGAAATTGATTTTCCTACTGAACACACAATTATTCAAACATATTTAGCAAAATAGAAAACACCTACAAGTATGTATAATGTTCATACATAAAAATTAATGTACGACTTTGTTTTTTTTCGTGTTAATTTAATTTTTAGTTTTTTTTTCCTTTTTTTAGTAAATTCAACTGCTTGTGATATTTATCCCAAAATTATTCATTATTTTCTATCAACATATGAATTTGTGGAATTTGTATGCGTTCTTTGTTTTAATTGTCAAATATCGCTAGTGCTTTTAAATATTGTCATAAATATTCTACACTCACTACATTTAAACATTGATTAGTTCATATCTGGTGTATGTAGTCCAAGAATATCTAGCTTTTCTGCAGCCAAGATAAAAACAATATGTTGAACCATTTTCCCCACCAGTGTGAGTAGCAAAGTCATTGTATTGTAAAAGTTTAAATAAAAACATTGATTATTGACTCACTTCTATTTATTTTTCAAATTATTACTGCTTAGTATGCATATTTAGTACTATAACATTTCAAAACGTCAGTTTAAGAAGAATTTATGAAACTTATGAGCATCATTTTTAACCGAAAATGTATAAAATTATCTAAAAATAAAAAAAATAAAAATTCCTGCTAAACTTAATTTAAATAGAATGTACATATTAAAGAAAATGACATTCAGTTATAATATCTTTCAGATAGAAAACATCATCTAAAACTAGTCCGTCACATATTTCATTTCATTTTCGATATTGATATTGATAAATTAATTTGTTTTAATTTGTTATAATGATTCAATTTGATCATACAATCCATAGCTTCGCTAAGCTTAGAAGCCATGAAAGCACAGTATAAATTCATTTTGTTATTGCCTGTTAACTTTAACTAAAATAATTTTTTAATCTAATTTTACTCAAAATATAACATTATTTTATTTGGAAAATAAGTTGTAAACTTACAACCATTACTATCGTTAACTGTGAAGATTTCGTTGATGTGTATAATCCTCATTCATATTCAGAATTCAGCAACAATGTTATTCGTCTTTTTCAACATAACTAACCTGTCAAACAATAAGCACTACATTCTGCACACTTTTTATCTCATAAATGTTTGCATTTTTACTACTGTTAATTTTTTAAATATAACCGTGCTTGTTACTTTACGTGTTAAATTTTCAACGCTCATTTTAAATATATCACAACATAACATTCGTTAGATACAAACATAATTTTGTTTAAATTTCTTGTATTGATATGTAATCAGCATGACGTCCTTATCCATCTCATTATGCATTTAAAAAAAATTATGAAAGTAATTGGTGGGTGGAACTGACGGCCGAGTGTGTAGATACTCGAATCTCGACCTGACAGTCCTGGGTTCGATTTTAGGTGAGAACCATGGAATTTTTTGCACAAGTCCATCCAGATATAAATGGGTACCTGACTTCCGATGAGCTAGATTTTGTTAGTTTTTAATTACCATTCTTTTTCTTCTTGATACAATGACTCATGTTCATTACTTTATTTTTTTTTACTATATAAAATTGAATTGAATGGAGTTTTACCCACGAAGATGAATAAAGCATATCACATATTCAGGTGACCTAATATTATGCGTCATTCAAAATTAGTTAAATAAGTCTACATTTTAATGTGAAATTCTATAAAAATCAAATATCATGTAAACACAATAGGGGATTTGAGATTTTTATAATCATACAGTAATGTGAAATAATGTTTAAGACCAACAAATGCAAACAAAAAATGTTCCATTGTCTAAAAAGACATACATTAACTAAACAAAGTAAATAAAACATTTAATACATTATTTCGGTATCAAAATTTTATGTAAGAAAATGAAGATTTAAAATGAAAAAAAATTCTACAAAGATGATAATTTTAATTCATTGTGAGCAAAGTTGACTTAAAATAATTCATATGATATATTTTGAGAATAAATATTCAATTAATAAAATGTATTTAAATCAAAAGCGACAAGGTTAGGGCCAAAGCATTACTGAGTGTTCTTTTATAGAATTTTTAATGAATCTTGTGTTATAAATACAATTTTTGTTTCAAACAATACTTGTCTCTTTGGAGCTTCATTTGATTAAGTATTTATTTATTATACTGATTATACTGATGGTAAGATGTTTTATAATTTATATTTTTTTTTTAATCAGATGTTTAAATTTACTAACTCTTGCTTTAGAAATAAATAAATAAATAAATATATATATATATATATATATATATATATATATATATATATATATATATATACTCTAATTTTCTTGAACACAACAAGTTAGAATGGTATGTGTTACTGTTAGAACTAATTACACTTTGATCCAATAAAATATTACTGCTAATGGAAATACACAACCATCTATTCTGAAATTCATTGCACGTCTGATGGTGTTAATCTAATTTTCCATGGGTACCAATTTAATTCCTGTAGTGGCCTGTTGTTAATATGAAGCATAGAAATGTAAGGCCTGTCAGGTAACTGTGTGTGTGTGGGACGAGAGTTGTGTTGGGGTCGGTTGACAGAGCAAGTTATTTTTAATAAAATACTTATAGTAAACGAATTGAAGTAATGTTTTTAAAATGACCAAAATTATTGATAAAGATGTTTATTAAATCGCTGGCTTCAGTTAAACATTGAAAAACAACAACTTAATTAATGATCATTTTAATTTTCCTTTAAACTTCAGTGTTGTTAGTAAAAAAGAACCATAGTAGCGATATTGGCTCAGTTCACATAGCTGACAATAGAATTCTGGCCAGAATAGTGATACGATAATTCTATATATTACAACTTATAATATTATAGTGATAAAATATCATTTCAAAAAAAATCATTGCTACCAAAAATTGCATACTCATAGATTTAGCCTCCCATGTCCTGTTAAATTAATAATACTATAGCAAGGTTATAAACTCGAAGAAACATATTTTAGAGTATACAAAAGGGACAAACAGTTTGTCAGGGCAAAAAATAAAGTTTTTTCTTTTTTTTTTTTTTTATAAAAAGCTATTCTCTTTCATTTCTTTACAAATTTTAACAGAACATTTATTTTAGTTACATTAAACAATTATATTATCCATACCATTGGAGTTAATTCCGATATGGCCTAATTTTTCATGCAAACTCTCATAAGGATAACTATCGCAAGAGCTCATTGGTGCTATTCATAAAAAATATAAATAAAAAAACGTACTATTATTTCAATAAACAATGAGTAGTTGCAAATAACAAGTGGTGAGAGGTGCATAAAATATATGTTTCAAAAGGAAACAACGATTGAAAAAGTTTCTCCATGCAAAATCATAAAATATTAGAAAAAACACGCATTTTTATATATGCTAGCTACAAGAATAACGAATACATATTTGCAAATTGCGAAGATGGACTTATCTCCGAATAGCCACAGCCTTAATAAAATGATCATAAATTATATGCAAAATAATTATAAAGTTTCCCTTATAAAACCTATAAAGGCCATCGAGGTCAGCCGCTGTATTGAAGAGATGGAATCTCTTAGATCCCATAGTAATTTCTTAGAACTATATATCTTAATATGGCTGTTTGGGAGATGTGACGATGTCTGAAATATCCATTGAGCCTCACCCAATATCGAACCAGTAAATATAAGATCAACAATCAAGCGCTTTACCACACGATCAACCAATCCACTATCTGTTTCCGTAACCACTGCTATTTTATGGAATATGTATATATATATATATATATATATATATATATATATATATATATATATATATATATATATATATATACAGAGAGAGAGAGAGATAGAGAGAGAGATAATTATACGATATAAAGATAGGCTCCCGTACATTCAGGGTACATGCAAGTGTCATGTTTTAAAACCCTACATGGGTCTCTCACCAGTAATGTTTTTGGTTTACTTTCATAGGAGACTCTCTGTGGTAGGCCCTTCGGGTGGGAGACTGTGACCAAAAGCTTATGGTCACTCTCCATTTTCCAGAATTTGTCAAAACATTTCTCGTACAAATATGTAAAATTGGCCAGTGCTTTGTTCAACTTGTCGACAATGTCTTGTTCGCAAGTTACGCACACCAGCGTTTGTTGCTCTATTTTCGCATTAGTTCTGACGAGACCCCGACCAAAGATTGTGACCATGCGGGCGTCAAGATCATCGTAGAACAGCCGACAGGTGGCGTGCATCGCTTCTCGTTCATCGCAGACGACATAAGAAGACGTGAGCACCAGTATGGAGTACCATTTGTTACTAGGTGTAGTTGAGTTGCAATTACTGCAGGGACATTTTCTGCCAGGTGGGTTATCCAAAATGTCAATTACCTTCCCAGTACCTAGTCGGTGTTTGTCACCGAATTTCATTTTTACCTGAACTGTAAGCTGTGCCAGAGTTCTGATACTTTCGGATAATTTTTCATCCTGATATTTATCTGGTAAATGGTCAGCTGTAAACTCTTTAATAGGAATAAATTCTGATTTATCTTGCCTAAATGGTTTGCATTCAAAATCTATTTAAAGAAAAAAATAGACATAAAATTTAATCAATAATGAATTATTTATTTTTATGTTATAATACAAGAGCAACAATACAATATATATATATATATATATATATATATATATATATATATATATATATATGTATATAAAACTTAGCAAATTTAAATATCCTATTTTTTTATTATTTTTTTTTATGAAAACCTAAAACATTTTAGTAATTTATGCACTGTGAAAGGTGTCGGGATATCATTATCATTATGTGAGAAAGTCGAATGTAATCTATTTGATCCAGAACGAAATTTTACAATTTATCGGAAATTTAATTAGTGTTTAATAATTACATTCATAAGCATTATGATTATGTAAAGAATATTAACTTTAATTTTTTTTTTACATATTTTTCGACATTTCTAGATTTTTTTTTTTTTTTTTGAGTATAAGATGGCAGCTCTGGATTAATGTCCAGACAGATAATACAAATTAAAAAACTAAACGCGTGTGTGCAATTGAGTAAATCCAGAATGAATATTTGTAATGATGAAAACACAAAACTTGTACATTAAAACGACAAAAGGATTAAAGTATACATTTATCAATGATGACATTTAAAAATGTTTTTTTTTTTATTTTTAAATTAAAAATTATGTATGTAAAATGAAAAAAAACCTCGTTTCATTGTTATTTTTTTTTTAACTGATTAAAATGAGCAAAGTTCTCGGTGGAAGTCGTGAAAAGAGTGTAAGACATTTTAGTAACCATTTTTACCAATTTCTTTTAAATTCTTTGAAATTAAAATCTTAAGCAACCTTTTTGATAAAATATACCTTGTGATGTTGGGAGATTATAACGCATGAACTCAAAGTCAACATCACTGTGCTGCCTGCCATTCTCTTCAATTGAACTTAACACTCCTACAATAAGACAAAAATGTTCAAATTCAGTACTAAGAAATAAGAAAAAATTGCAAGTGTCACAAATGAATATTAAAAAAAGAAACATGTTGTTTATTGGCTTATATATAAATATAAGCTTCTCCAACTTTAGTCAGGTACCCACTTAAAGCTGGGTGAACCTGTGGGATGATTTTGAAAAAAATTCACCCAACGTTCTCATCGAGAATGTAACCCAGGACTCTCAGGTTGACAGTCGAGTATTAACACCACTCGGCCATCCAAGTAAATATATATATATATATATATATATATATATATATATATATATAATTTGCCAGAGCAAGCAAGCAAGTAGCATTTACATGTAGCTTAGTCGCGTTCGAGAAATCCCCAAATATGCCAGAGCACGCAAGATGCACTCACGTTGTTTTCTGACTTCGTCTGCGTTTTGGGAAAATCTCGATTTCCGTGAGTACTTAATAGATAATTTTAATATACATTAATAAATTGCTCCGTAATTCAATGAATATATTTTACTCGTAAACGATTCACTCATAAGTTACAAAAATTTAATATAAAAATACTGAAATAAAAAATTATAACTCGAAGATAATGAAAAAAATAGAAAATTCGAACTTTAATAATACAAAGCAAACTTTTATAGGCGGTTGGCTAGCGAAGTCTATAGTGAACTTGACTCACAAGCAAAATATTAGCTGCTAACTTGGAGAGGGTGTGGTTGCCACAGAATGGACGTATGAAAGCAAATCTATTGATGTGTCCATCCGTTTTATAAAGCTTTATAAATACTATTCTAAAAAATAACCAAAAATATCATGAAGGTAGTTCCATCTCTAAAAGTTTCATATGATAATCATATTATATACCACTATTAGCACAGCTACCTTTATTCTGTAATTGCAATTGTGTGCATTAACCATTGCTTAACGGCCATGTTGAAGATTATAGAAGTGCACTACAGTATCAAATTAAAGAAAAATGATATGACGACCAACTTCAACTCATTCAGTATGAAACAAGTTACAGGAAATGAAAATGTTTCCGTGCGACAGACGCAGACAGAGCAGGAATTGATTTTTGTATTATAGAACCCCAAAGTCCTAGACTGCACAGTATCAATGTCATTGGGGCTTACAAACTCATTTTAAACACTTTATCGTTCTTTGATTTTTCAAGGTTATTTACCCGAAATGGGGTTACCTTTATATTTCATAACTATTTTTTATTAGAATAAGTTATTTAGGCTATGTTACATATCAAATTAATCAGAAATAAATGGGTTTTATAGATATGGTAACTAATTTTAAATTAGATCATCATTTTTTTATCTAATGAACTTGAGATGAAACTTTTCACTTTTGTTTAAAGCAACTTTCACACAAAACTCTAAAAAATGCTATAAAGAAGAAAAAAATCTATACATAAATTGAGTGCTATTGAAGTTTATTTTCATTTCACCACATGCATTTCAAAAAATGTGCAAACATGAAACACATTGAGTTACAAAAAACAAAGTTATGTATCTTTTTGTTTATACATGAATTTTTAACAATTTTTTAAAAGTAGTTAGGGACGACCCAGATTTTTCTTTAAATCTGGGTCCTCCCTAACTATTTTTAAAGCTATAAATTATATAAGTGTGCCAAATTATATATCAAATTCATCAGAAAAATATGAGCAATCTATATATATGTATCTTTTTTATATACTTTCGTCCCGCGGCGTAGCATACGCTGCCTTTTCAGTCAATATAATTACTGTAAATATTTTTTGTTAAATAAGCAATCAAGCAAAATATCAGGCTGACTTTTTCGGAAAAAAATACATACTATGTAAAGTTGAGTTTTGCAGACTTTATGGTCACTATCTGGTGCCTTCCAGCAAATTGTTTCTTTTTTGTTATTGTTTTTATAGATTTTTAGTTAATTATTTGGATGCCTTGATTGTCAATGAGCTGCCAGACTTAATTTTCTCTTTATTGGTTTTGATATATTTTAATGCATTTTTTAAAATCAGGATTTTGTTTTCATTCAGATTCTAGCAAACATATTGCCTGATGTGGGTGTTTTAATTTGCATTGCTTTTTATTTTTGGTTCACTTAGTGTCTGCCTCAATCCACCCCTTTCTCAAGCACACTATAGTTTAGTTTTGATGTAACATTTTTTGTTCATCAGGCCATGCCAGTCTCCATATTATCTATGTGTATTTTTTTAGACTGCTCAACACAGCTTAATATTTTTTTAATATAACCTTCATCCTACAGTATTCAATAATGATAGATGTTAGTTAACATTTTTTTGTAATGCGTACATATTATGAAACAGTTAACATTTGTTAGCGCCGGGCCCAGCCACAGCATTTTCACATCTTATCTATATTTATACACCATTTTTTAAATTTTATAATTGGAAATTAGTTCAATATTAATTTATTCTTCACACATAATTGTATTACTAAATGTGTTTTTTTTTTAATTCTTTTTTTATACAATAATTAGTTGACAGATTCTATTTTATGTACAACATTCCCTCATTTTCGGCGGTTAAACGGCTACAGAATTTACCGCAAATGGGGATAAATGAAAAATTAAAAAAACCGTTTATATAAGAGAAATCAGAAAACAAATCGAGTTGTCAAACGTTGTTGAACGCGTCTTGCTTTCTGTAACGTATTCGGGAATTATTTGGGAAATCTCGCAGACCGACGTTGTCTCGCAAGGTTGGGCGAAGAAAGGAAATATATATATATATATATATATATAGATGCTGTACAGTTTTTTAATCATGTATGGATAAAATGTAACAAATTTAGTTGTTTTTCTTTTTTACAATTTTAGTACTCTCAAACTATGAAGAACAATTTTTGTATAAAGATACAATGAAAAGTATTGAAGTATATGTACAGTAAATCTAACACAATCTATAAAAAATTAAACAAATCCATAAAGATAAATTTTGGCAGTTATTTTTTAAAGACTTGCTAAGTGAAACAATTTTGTTATTCCGAAAAAAAAAAACTGATTAATTCATTACTTTATAATATTTTATGCTAAAACAATGTGTTAAATGCATACAGATTTTTTAAAGGTATATAGATATAGACAAGAAATATTTCAAAACAAAATATTATTATCAAAACCACATATTAAAGATTCGAGTAGCAAATTTATAGAATAAGGTGTTTTTTGTTTTTTTTTCTGTTTCAACAGTGCTAAAAAAAGTACCCACATAAATCATATAACATTATCCCACAACAGATTTACAAAATACCATTACTACTCCTTCCCCGTATAAGCCTCAAGATATTACATATACCCATAACTAGAAACTACTAATATCCCTTCTTTTTCTTCCCATGTGATTTTTAGTCCTATCCAATATTAAAATACAGAATTCTCGCTGTTCCCCATCTGTACAACGTAGTTGTTGGCGTAGTCACAAATACATGGCATCAGGTCTTTGAGTGCAAAATAGTTAAAAGAATGTACCTAAAATAAAATAAAATGAAATCAATTCATTAGATAATCATACACATAAAATATTTATACACATATATAGTTTATATTTATACATACATATATAAATATATATATATATATATATATATATATATATATATATATATTATACATGAACTATTAATGCAAAATGTGTACAAAAAAGAATTGCTACTCAATAATCTGTGCTGTCAAAGAAATCTGAATATCTGTAAATAAATGAAAAGCTAAGGGGAAAAATGCAGATGACTAGTAACATTTAAAAAGTTCACCTCATTTTAATTTTACTAACAGAACACTATTTATTTGTTTTTTAAATAATGCATACTAACCTGTTGTAGTTAACTTTATATCTTTTTCTAGTGGATGTTGTGTCAAAGATATGCAACCCAGGCTTTCAGGATGATCTGAAAGTGGGAATCTTATTTGAGGGTCCAGGATCTGTACAATCATACCCTCAGGGACCTGTGAACATTGTTTACACTGAAATAATAAATACTAGTATTCTTGCGTCGTAATATACGCCGCCTTATCAATCAATATAATTACTGTAATTATATTTTAAATACGCAATCAAACAAAATAACAGGCTGACATATTCGGAGAAAATACAGACTTAATTTTCTCTTTATTCTTTAGATATATTTTAATGCATTTTTTTAAGATCAGGATTTTTTTTTCATTTAGATTCAAACAAACATATTTCCGGGGGTGGGTGTTTTAATTTACATTGCTTTATATTTTTGGTTCACTTTGTGTCTGCCTCAATCCACCACTTCCCCCACCACACTATAGTGTTATTTTGATGTAACATTTTTTTTTTCATTCAGGCCATGCCAGTCTCCATATTACCTGTTTTGTGTATTTATCTAGACTTGCTCAACACATCTTAAGATTATGTTAATATAACCTTCATCCTACACTATACAGTACAGATAGATGCTAGTTAATATTTTTTGTGTGTAATGCCTACGTATTCTGAAACAGTTAACATTTCTTTGTAATGCGCCATACATATTTATAATTTATTTAATCGGGAATTTCCCCTAAACAGCAGCACAAATATATCAAAACAAAGGATTTCACCATATCTAATATTTTATTGTCTACACTTCAGCTTTGAATATGTTCTCTTGACCCACTAATGTTAGCGCCGGGCCCAGTCACAGGATTTTCACATCTTATCTATATTTATACACCATTTTTTTTAATTCTATAATTGGAAATTAGTTCAATATTAATTTATTCTTCACACATAATTGTATTACTAAATGTGTTTTTTTTTAATTCTTTTTTTATACAATAATTAGTTGACAGATTCTATTTTATGTACAGCATTCCCTCATTTTCGGCGGTTAAACGGCTACAGAATTTACCGCTAATGGGGATAAATGAAAAATTAAAAAAAAACGTTTTTATAAGAGAAATCAGAAAACAAATCGAGTTGTCAAACGTTGTTGAACGCGTTTTGCTTTCTGTGACCTATTCGGGAATTCTACAAACGCGACAAATATATATTGTTGTTTGCGTCTTGCTTTCTGTGACGTATTCGGAAATTCTCGCAGGCCGCCTGCCTCGCAAGGTTGTGCGAAGAAGATAATTATATATATATATATATATATATATATATATATATATATATATATATATATATATATATAAGCCTAAAATAAATTATCAGTTAATTAGAAACTGTATAGGGGTGAACAAGTAATGATTTGTAGCATGATGGTTATAAGTAGGTGTTGATTTAATAAACATAGCTGTTCAATCATCTGATTACGTAAACAAGCTGATGTAAAAAAAGGCCATCTATTTTTTATTTTTTTTTTATTTTTTAGGCCAAATGTGAAATATAACACATGTCAACTATCGAAATAATCATAAAATTAAACTAGATAATATAAAATATATCCAGAATTATAAATGTCCACTTCTAAATTGTAAAAATACATTGAAATGTAAAAAAAAATTCTGTTAGGCAAAAAACTTACCAAGTCGGATAGGAAGCATGTTGCACATTTGGTGCAATATTTTTTTTTCTGACCAAAAATAGTCTTTATCAGTAATCCATTCAAAAGTTGAATCCGTAACAGAAATGTCAGTATCATTTAGATGTACAAGAGCTTATTTTCGAGCCAGGAACAAAGATTTTCGAGTCCAGTTACTCCAAATGTGCTTCGAGAAATTTCCAATTATTGTGGAAGAAATTTGTTTCGATACGATGTTTCCAAAGTATTTTTTATAACTAGTAAACAATTCCCGGTACCCGGACCGGCGAGTAGGCACACAGTTGGAGTTTAAAGTAGTGATATATATATATATATATATATATATATATATATAATATATATATATATATATATATACATATGAGTGTGTTAACAATCAGTCTATATACTTGCAGTAGCCCCAAGGACATGAACAGATTATTGTAGCCAAAATACATTTGAGAATAGGGACACCTAATAGTACGTCAAATAAAGTTCATATGTTAAATAGTTCCTCCCAAAGAAAATAATCCTCACTATGGGTAAACATAGACAACCCCCCGATGATTAAATTCCTCAAATCTCAATACCTTCATATTATTTACTGCTATGCACATTGTAGCATAGTACAATTAACTAAGAAAATATTGCCAACCCGTCAGTGCCGAACCTATGGATTTGGGGGCCCTGTGGGCTTGGCCTATTTTGGGGGGAGCGCCCCTGCATGTTGACATGAGATACTGTACTTAATATTTAATGTAAAAAATATTTTCTGGGGCTCCCGTCAAGCTGCGATAATACTTAAATCTCATTCCAAAGAGAATAATCCTCATTATGGGCTAAGAAGCTTAACAAAAATAACCCAAGACTATTAAACGTTAAATCTAACATCCAACTATAGCCTACATAATTTGCGCACGCAACATTTTATCATTGATAAATCTTAATTCCGTCATAATATTTTAATGGACTCCTTTCCAAACAGTTCTTCATTTTATGTTTTATGATGTTCGACATAACGTAGTTAAAAAAAAAGAAGATAGACGTGAGTGAGTGCCTGTAAGTTAAGCAAAACGCTACATGTTTAGCAGGTGGTTTACTTATTGTTATACACATTGTAGTATAGCGCAACATATAGTACTGAGAATAAACTAAGATAATACTGCTAACCCGGCAGTGCCAAACCTATGGATTTTGGGGCCCTGTGGGCTTGGCCTCTTCAGAGGCCTTTTAATTTTGACATTCGACACCATGACATGAGATAACGAAATTAATATTTAACGTGAAAAAATTATTTCGCCACCCTTAAGCTGGGGCCCGGAAAGACAGAATCGTTGTGCAGCTTTTATCTGACCTTCAATTAAAAAATATTCCATCCATCGAGTTAAGGCCGCAGACGCAGAAAACATTAGGCCTCTTAAAAAAGAAAGACATATCAAATATTTCAACATTATAGATCTGTGAAACCAATGCCTAACCAAGGGATTTTAGGCCTCTTCGTGAGCCACTACATATTTTGGGGGCCCTCCTCAAACTGGGCCCTTCCATACACCCTCTGTGTGAAGCCCCCATCATAAAAGGGTTAGTTTGCATTGTAAACATTGTGCACGGCGCTACTCAATCTCAACCCTTATTCAATTCATTCATGTGACGTAATATAAAAAAAAATGCAAAAAAAATATAGTGACGTATTTTAGGTTAGTACTAAAGGGAAATAATTTTGTATTAGAAATAGACATAAACATTATAAATATTACATTATATTGAGGTATCCATAATACAAAATTCGTTTGAATTAAAATTTAGTTTGTGAAAAATATTACAGAATATTAATTGAACGATTTATGTAAATATTTCTTTTATGATCGCTTCTCATTAATAACAAATTGAACACCATAGATATATTACGATATTGTAAGATATGCATAGACCTATACAACCTTTTTTTCAGAGTGGATTCGTTATAGGGAGTATCATAAAATATTATGAATTTGTTTCGGAGAGTATCACAGAATATTTTGGCATGTTTTGTGATCTCTCCTTCCTGGTCTGAGAGACTACCATGATCCACGGGGATCATAGGGGTTCTCTAGTCAGGAAAAAAAACCCATTACTTGCGAGGGTGGTTGTACTGTGGTCAATGAGGACTATCCGAGACCGCAGTATTCACAGCAGGCAGAGGTGACGGATGTGGTCGGCACACAACACCCTTCCTCTCCGTCCCACTCAAGCACACCTGCGCAGCCTGCCATTTCGGGCTGAGGGTACAGGTACACTACACCCTCTCCTCTGTCCGAGTGGCAGGAAAAACCCCGTTCCTTGCCATTCTGGCCGATCGGCAGTACACACACCCTGCTGGTCTGGCAAGTTTGGGCAAGGATTAAAACCCATCTTTCTGCCGTCCCTGCAGATGATAGCGGGTACACTCACCCCGCTGCTCTGTAGGCATGGCAGACGTGCATCAGCGCCGCCAACAGTGCTGGTGTGGTAGGCACACTACACCCTACCATGCTGGCAATGGCGGCGTTAAAAAAAAAAAAAAAAAATATTATGGCATCATTTTGTGTTACCGTTCATAAGATCGCTTAATTGCCCCTTGGAATTGAAGTGCTTGAAATCAGCATTTCAACGTGAATGCCAATTGGCTTTCACAATCTTACCAGCCGAATGTTAGTGTAGGATGTTTGGTCATCTCGGCACTATACATGAGGCTGGACCAATGTCATTACTGGCAGCCAAGTAGGAGACATCTTACTCGGCTGGCCAGTTGGTAGCCGGATCATGCATGTTAATTAATAAAACAGTAAATCTTTGATATCTTTGAATTGTTTATGACGCCATGTTGGATGACAGACGGAAGTAGCGATGACAGACGGAAGTCGCGATGACATACACCGGAACACATGATGTATTTTTTGTATTATAGATTACACTATATTTATTTTTTTTTAATTTTAACATTTTATTTGATTATTTTAATTATTTTATACAACAAAAAGCTATAAAAATAGAAAAATTAAAAAAAAATTATAATAAAAAAATTAAAATGGAAACTCTAATTAATTAAATACACCGAAAACGGTGAATCTCTTTGTATACCCTATTTTCACAATGACATTGAATTTATTATCCTTAAAACTTTGAGCACTTTTTCTTTATACTTGACTAAAACTCAGCTTCACCTGCAGGAGGCACCCCATTGTTTTTGTATCAGTTTCTCATTTTAATTTTTTTTTAATGTAACTCTGTGAATGATCGACAGTTTGTTTAGTTTTTTTACTTACTCTTGCTCAAACGATGGACTATGAATCCCGATAAGCATATGCAGAGAAATATTTCATTTTCATAATCTGTGTCGTTTAAAACTTTTATCATAATTTCATGAAATGAATGTATTTTGTCCATTTCGACTGATTTGAATTATCTTCCTTAAAACATAAACAGTTTCAAACTAACAGTTGACCTAAAGAATTTTTTTTTTAAAATGGTGTATAGGCCTACTAATGAAGCTTTTATCAACGAAAAAAATGGTCGTCGAGGCTTCCTTCCAGGTACAAATCATTTCACGGATTTCCCAAAATTATTTATAAATAACATGGAAAACCTGGTAACGGGAATATTATTTTTTTTTACAGATTAAGCCAATAACATGTGCATTAATCGGTTTAGTCATCAATTGAAGAATGTTATTAACTTTTTAGATTAATTGATATTTTTTTTAATATTTCCTTATAAAATATAATAGTGAAGTTAACAAATATAAAAGCTTTCAAAAAATATCAAACTTGGTTTCTATCCGAACCAAAGCTCTAATCTCCTAGAGCAGTGTTTTTCAACATTTTTTATTCAGGGGAACCCTTTGGTATCGTCAGATTTCTGGCGGAACCTGTATACCCCTTTATGTCCATTAATGGCCCTAAATTATTGCTATTAAATTTTTTTTAAAATTCAATCGCGGAACCCCTGGCTGGCCCTTGCGGAACCCTTGGGTTCCGCGGATTCCCGGTTGAAAAACACTGTCCTAGAGACTAAAAAAAATCATTACATCAAAAATATATTTATGTAAATTATCATTACAAAATCAAAAAAAGAAAAACTTGGGTAATTATAATAGTCTTAGCTTATATCCCTTCAACAGGTTTTTTTTTTAATTTTTCATTGCACTAGTATAAAAAAAATATTTTATAATAATGTTATAACTTTCCACTTACCGTCGTCAATTACGTAATAATTCGGGAAATCCCCATACAGAGCATCGGATTTTCGGCAAATAAAAGCGGTGCCGGGATGACGTGGAGAACAGTGGCCATTGTGGATTTTAGTTTATGTTGTACATAAATGATTAAATGCTCTTTATTGAACTCACGCCTGTGTGTTTTTCTTATGATTAGTAAATGTGAGAGCATTGAACAATAACATTCTTTTTATTTTTCTTTCCATAATACAGTAAATATTTTTTTTCTAAAGAATTTCGGAACACAAACACTTGACAATACGCCAGAAATGTCTTGCGGGTTTTCCCGAAATGAATATATTTTTGTAGTTTCATATAGAAATCATATGCATAATACACAAAATCCTTTTCTGCTCTGTCGGCAATCCCGTGTATGTCATGAAATCACGTGTCTGTCATACGAGATGGCGGTGTAAACAATACAAAGATGGCAAACATTTACTGGCTGGCCGAGTAAAACGACTCCTACTTGGCTGCCAGTAATGACATTAAACCAGCCATATGTATAGTGCCGATGTGACCAAGTACCCTACACTTACAAACGGCAGGTAAGGCTGTGAAAGCCAAATGGCAATCCCAAAATAATAATATTTTCGACCGCCACGATAATCTTAGTAATGAGAGCGATCTTAGGAGAGGTAACACAAAATCATGCCCAAATATTTTTTGTATTTATTTTTCATTTTTCATTTTTTTACGCCGCCAATGTCAGCATGATAGGGTGTAGCATAGGTATATAAACGTGTTATATGGTCGGTGCTTGAATACAATGAGTATAACCTATATATCTTTACAAATGCTTTGCAACTAAGATGACGTAGTACGTAAGTACGCATAGATTGCATAAACAAATTGCAGGAGATTCAAACAAGACGAAGATGTCATTATTCAATTTAATTCAACTTTTTTGGTCTTTAATACCAAGAAAACACTTAATTAAGGACTTTTCACAGGTAATTATGCATTAAAAACTTTTAAATCATTTTTTTCTACATTAGATTTAGAATCGGAGTGTATTTTCCTTATATTTCCTTCAAATAAAATCTAACAAAGTTTACAAAACATAAAAAAAAAAAAAAACAACACACACACACAACTAGTGACTAGTGTCCAGTGATACATGTATATCATTTAAGGCCACTTGCTATTTTTTAAACAGGTATTTTTTAACGACTGTCCGCCCATATTTCTGTTCATTGTGTTCGATTCACATTAAGTCAATTAACTTATTAAGGAGTTTTGACTACATTATCCTAAGCCACGTTAGGATACGAAAGAACCATTTAACTCATGGCCTTGGGCACACTGTCCTTGTTTATTTATTATATTTTCAATTTCAAATATATATTGAAAAAATCACGGTGTATTACATATGGAATATATTCATATGATAAATCATACATTACTTTTTATCAATATTTTTAATCATTCTATTGTAAGATTTCCATTAGCCCCTAAAAATAGAAAGATTTGAATCAGCTGTCTTAAACAATAGAGAGATTTCAACTTTAGTGTGTGTAGTGATCACTTTTTACACTTGTTTTACATCCATGTATATTTTGGTAAATACTTTTGTTAAATATGGTTTCTTTTTTTATCTCTGATTTCTTTGAGAAAAGACAGTGTTAAATTACTATAACATTTATATATCTCAATTTTTTTTTTCACACAACATAGGGAAATGCTGGTCTGACTAGCTAGTTGGATGTCCAGAGCAGCATTTGTCTACGTCTTTTGGTTTGGGAAGGTTTAGAAATAAATAATGTACTGTTTTAAATTTACATTACATTTATAGGCCTTCCTTGAATGGTAAAAATGTTGCTTGCATGCCAAACTTAGCAGGCAGAAAATTTTCTAGCATACCCAAAGATTTTAAAATCTATATAAAAAATATATAATAAATACTGATATTAAAACATAAGGAATGTGCCCTTTTTTTCTTCCACTGTGATAACATTCCTGATATATACGAACATTAGCCTATATCACTACTGCTTGTTTATAAGTTAACATATCCCTGATGAAGCCAACCAGTCAATGGGCTTGTAATAACCAGCGATAAATGTTGTAAATAAATGTTACATTATGTCTAAAAAAAAGACATACGGTTTTTTTATAATAGTTATATTATTTTCCATTAAAGAAATTTAAAAATAAAAATATTTTTCACAGAACATTCATCCAGTTGTCAACTTTAAATTTTTCAAGTGGATGAAGAATCTCAGTTCCATCAAATTATGTTAGCTGATCCATACAGTGGCTACTTTAAATAATAAGAAGGATGTACCCGTACCAAAAAGATTAAGTGCAATGTTGACAAGTGATTACATTCAACAAAGATGGCCAAGATGTCAAAGAACCATTGCTAATTTGTTAGTTATACGACCCAAGTATAATTCATCCACAGCTCACCAGTGTCACAACCCACTTTTTTTGAACCACTAGTCTAATACTTCTTAATATCATGCAATTGACATTTTTTTTACTAACTTTGTAAATGTGTTTTTTTCTATTTAAAAATTATCAAGCAAACTGTTAAAAATGTGTTTATACTATTTGACTTTTGAAATTTTTGTCTTAAATGCCTCAAATATTAAACCAACAAGAAATCATTTTGATGCAAGCATTTATGAATAAAGCTAACCTTTAGTATTTTCATAGCTTTTGTGTTTTTTAACTTTTTTTTTTCATTTTGTAACGTTACGGAGTTGAACGTTATTATCATGGTTCTGTGTAGTGCCGATATTATCTCTTTGGTTTATTTGTGGTAGCGTTCAATCTAGTTGCACTCACAGACAACCTACTATTAATGAGACAAAGTTCCAAGATTCAATGATGTTTATTATACGATAAGAAAACATATATAGAATGAACTCATATGCATAGGTATTCACAAATGCATCGTGCACAATATAATTTCTCTCTGAGGATACTACCTTCCCGAAAGAGTGAAGTAAATATACTTGAACAAAATAGACTTTGACTACGTGTACTATATAACTTCAACTTCTCCCTGAGTATATGTATACTACCTTCCCGAAGAAGTGAAGTAGATATACTTTAATAACTTGTGCCTCTATTACTGATTCATCGTAGCTAACATTCACTACATGTATACCGCCGTCCTGAATGATTGAAGCAGATATACTTGAACGTCTGTTGGTCTATCCAGCCTCTCGTCGTACTCTACTCTGTCTGTCTGGCTTCCGTCTGTCCCTCCGTGTCTACCAAAAACTCACTTACATACCATTATATGTGGTGGTTAAGCCGTCCCATGATTTCAAATCCCCAACTCTTCTGATTGGCTCTTCTACCCCTTTCTAACTCATTTACGTCATTAGAACCCTTTTTTCCAGCCTAGTGATTGGTGCGGCCAAATGCTCACTCTAAGGTTTGTATCTCTTTGTTCACCGCAACCAAGTCCATCGTCACCCACAGTTGGGAGTCACCGACCTGCATTGACAACTTAACTCTACCCAAAACAAAGATCTAACGCTGGATGTTTAATTATCAAAATATATACATGTGTCCTGTCCCCATGAACTTTCAATATTGACTAACCAACTGAACAGTGGTTCTAAAGTTGTAGGGATATACCTAAAGCTATTGTTACACATTTAATAAAATTTTAATTATCAAAATTTTATAATTTGAAAAATTACAATTTAAAATATTAATCTCAGTATGTAAATCTCAGTTTAATAGATTATGTTTAATAGTACGAAAAAAAATTAATACTGAAATACTTTTAAGACAATTTTAAATAAAAGCTTAGTAGTCAGTAATGGAGAAATAAAAATGATTTATGTTTGTCTCAATCAAGACAACTGATTAACTAATTATACAAAAAATCTATATACATATTATTCATTTCAATGTCTGCGTTAAATCGAAAGCGGAAAACAAGAATTCAAAAAGGCGTCATGCCCGCGTCTCGATTCGATATTTCTTTTTGGAAAATCTACAGTTTTAAATAGTTTCTGTGGTTTTTATTATGAAATGTAAAAGTCCCAAATATAAAAGGTAATAATTAACATATAATATCATTCAAATTATTGTAGTTTTCATTACAACAGATATCATTTTAACATCGTCGAACGTAAACAATAGTTATAAATGGAACCGAAAAAAATAATCGAGCATTTTTTTTTTCATAAAACATTGAAATTTTCATGTTGTTTGTGTTACGTGGTGGCTAAATGGATAAGCTAATTGAAATTATATATATAATTTTTTAATGCTGCCTATCAAGGTTCGATTCCTCTTAGGGACATTTTTTTTATTGTTTTTTTTTCCAGAATGTATCCTTTTAGTTGTTTTAATGAAAAGTAGCTAATTAGATCTCTTTGAAATTTTTATTTATTAAAATAAATTTATCTTTTAGGATGTTGTAAGAATAAGAAGCAACAACTAATTAGATTTTTTTTATTATTTCATAACTTAAAAAAAATATTTTGAAAATATGTATCAAAAGCTGAACACAGAGGCTTACCTAGGATGAGGGTCCAAAATATAAAGTCCCGCCGGGTCCAGCTTGAAGGGGAGCCCCAATACATATGCAGACCAAGCTCCCGGGCCCATCAAATCCATATGTTTGGCACTAGCTTTACAACAGTATACCTTCATGCAAAAGTTTTGAAGGGTACGCCATGCCCCAGATTGAGGGGAGCCCCCAAATTAATTTGACATTAAATATTAAGTAGATAATCTCATGTCATGGTATCGAATGTCAAAATGCAGGGGCCCCAAAAGAGGCCAAGCCCCCGGGCCCCCAAATCCCTAGGTTTGGAACTGGATGTACAATAGTCTATGCAAAGGCTTTGCAGGGTACATTGTGATTGTGTGACGTGGTGGCTTAGCAACTTGGGGTTTTCTTTTTATTCTGACTATCCAGGTTCGATACCTCTCTTTGACATTTTTTTTATTTATTGTTTTTTTTCTTTTTATAATTTATTCTTTTGGTTGTTTTAATGAAAAGTAACTTATTAGATCTCTTTGACATTATTTTATTGAAATGATTTATCCTTTAGGATGTTTTAAGAAAAAGAAACAGAAACTAATTAGGTATTTCATGACATAAAAAAAAATATGTGTCAAAGTTGAACACAGAGGCGTACGTAGAGTGGGGAGGGGGGTCCAAAATCGAAAGTCCCGCCTGGCCCCAGCTTGAGGGGAATCCCAAAAAAGTTAAGACCAAACGTCAAAATTCAGGGGCCCCCGAATCCCTAGGTTTGACACTTGCTTTACAATAGTCTATCTTCATGCAAGGCTTTACAGAGTACATCTAGTATTAGATATTATAAGTATACTTTTAATTGTTTCAACTGCTATAAATATGCAGATACTGTAAACATTTTACGATAAATGAAAGTTCTTAACAAAGAAAAATTGTCAGTATTTAGATACATTATGCATTAATGTTTTTGTTTTTTTTAATTAGCAAATCACCTAGAGGATACATTGTTTATATGTAATAATCAGAGTTTATTTATCTAAATATGAGTATTACATGAAACTTGAGGAGGTTTTCAATAGACAGAATTCAGTAGAATATAGAAAACTGCATATGTTAAATCAAAGATGTAGAAATAATCTTACGCTTCATTAGATGAGTCTAATAGTATTTGAGAATTCTCAGAGGTAATTTTAACTGTAAATAATTGGAAAAAAGTGTCCACATTTCTTATGCTGATTGTTTATGATCCTTAAAATGATTCCAGAAAGAGTATTTTCTGCTTTTTCACTTAGTGGGATTGGTACATCCATTCACAGTTTTCGAAGAGTCCGTGAAAACGTCTTTATATACTTTAAATTTTTTTTGTCCAGAGGAATGAGCTCAGGTTTAATAAATCATACAATGACAATAATAAAAGCAGAATGTCTCTTGAACTGCATATCTGAATGACAATAGTGACATTGTAGAGGCATTTCTAATTTCTCTTGTTCTGTATTATTCTGTGGATTAAAACTTCTTGTGCAATTAAACTAAATAACATTAATTGTTTGTTAATTATACAGTCAAACCTAGGTTTACTAGTGTTTTGCAAGATGTGTTAAATCTTTTTAATTACCATGCCATGTTACATTTATTTCTAAAAATTATTTTTATGAATAGGGCAAAAGAAAAAATCACTAGGTAGGTCAAAAGACAGTATCAATAGGTAGGTCAAAAGAAAGAATCACTAGGCAGGTCAAAAGACGGTATCAATATGTAGGTCAAAATAAAAAAAATCACTATGTAGGTCAAAAGAAAGAATCACTAGGCAGGTCAAAAGACAGTATCAATATGTAGGTCAAAAGAAAAAATCACTATGTAGGTCAAAAGAAGGAATCACTAGGCAGGTCAAAAGACAGTATCAATAGGTAGGTCAAAAGAAAGAATCACTAGGTAGGTTCATGCCCCAAAAAAATAGATTACAGTGGGATAACAATAGCAGTGAATTTATTAGTAAGAACAAAACATGTCCTGCAAAATACATTTTAGTACTGTATAATACATAAAAATATATATAAAATAGTTTTCAAAATTATGCATAATATTTTTTGGAAACAATAATTTTGTTTCCATTAAATCTTATTGGGAAATCTTAAATAAATGACTTTTTTTAAATTGCAAAACCATGTCTAGAACTAATAAAGTTAGAAAACAAAGGTCTGACTGTGAATGCTTATATAATAAAAATGTAAATAATTAAACATTATATAACAATTAAATCTGTAATTTTAACTATGTATGGGAACTGTATTAGCTTTCAAATATTAAAACCAAACTTAAGTACAAATACTCTAATTGAATACTTCCCTCATAGCAAAAAAAAAAAAAAAGTGACGTATCAACATTATTTGTTTATCACATATAAGAAATTTAATTTAGAACTTTTTGATTACATGAAAAAAAAATACTTGTGACTTTATTGATATGAATTAAATCTGTCGAAATATCATAGTCATTAGTGGACTTTTTATATGCACTGGTTATAGAAATAGATAAATATTTACACTTAATCTGCACCTATGGATCCCTAGCCTATAAGACTAAGGGAACTTTAAGTATTTTAGTTGACTGTATAAAACAAAAAAAAACTTTTAATAAAGTCCAAGCAATACTACTGAATTGACATATTAGATGTCATATGCAGTACGCGTCATAGTAATAATGTTGGTACTGTTTAAACTTATTAAAAATACAGAACCAATCTAAGTATAATTTGATGTACTATTAGGTGTCCCTATTCTCAAAGTATTTTGGCTACAATAATCTGTTCATGTCATTTAGGGTCAATTTGAGTTATTGACTGATTGTTAACGCGCTCAAATATATATATATCACAATTTTCTAAACTCCAACTGTGTGCCTACTTGCCGGTCCGGGTACCGGGCCTTTGTTTACTAGTATGATTACAAAATTACTATATAGTTATTTAGACTACGATTCGTCAATAGATTAGGTCAAGAATTGTGTTCACTTTTTACACCCCTCCCAATTCCTCACATTTTTGGTCTCACCCCTTCTTTTTTAGTAAAATTACGTCATTTTTTTAACACCCCCCCCCCCTTTAAAAATACAAACTTATACAAAAAGAAACAAAAAGTATAAATATAAAATTGCCCCCTAGGAAATTTAACGTTAAGTAACAAAATTTAAACTCCAATCGCTAATAGTAATCATTGAAATCAAATTTGACTTGTATATATATAACGAGATTTAACAGAAAAACTGAAACCCATCTCCGTCCCTCAAATATTATATAATAATAAGTAACTCATCGATATAGTATATGCCTTTCATACTTTCTTCAGAGCCGTAGCTATTGTAGTGCCCTGTGGGAGTATTTCCCACCCCCCCTCTCCTACCCACCGTTCTGAAAAGTGTTAAAAAACCCTTAACAATATAGAACATCTTAAACTACAACTACACAATTCATGTTTAATTAGTGTTTATATTGTCTTTTCTGTATGTACTGTTTGTCGGGGTTTTGTGCGTTTCGGGGTTTCTCATTTGTAGATTGTGGAGGGGGTCGGGACCTTCTACTCTGACTTTCTGTATTTTTCTATCTTTAAATAAAATATACCCACGACAAATACAACGGCTTAAATAATTTACACCAATTGAAAAATTCAACAAAAATATTTGAATATACTTATACAGCAAGGGAATAATCTATCCATTAATCAATGTCAAATATCAAAATGTTTAAAGTATGGCTTTGTTATCACGGGCTGTGAGTAATTTGGCGAAATCATTCCCACTTTATTCCAACACTTGATTTGCACGGCAACCCCCTAATAGTATATGTTCCATTATTCCCCATCCCCAATTCCTACCCTACCCCCGTAATTACGTCATACAGCAGGTGGCCAACGAAGCTTAGATGAAATGCTTACATTCCGACGAGTGGAGCGAGTGGTCAGGAATTTGTCAGGAAAATGCCACTTTTCACCTTGGGATTTTCTCTGACCACTCGGCCACTGTTTGGCTACCGACAAAGAATAGATGTCAACCTACTATAGAGTACAAAAGTCGTACGTCATTTCCAGTTAGTTTCCAAAAAGCGGCTCCACACAGTCTGGTCGTCTTGTAAGTGTAACACGCTGCATCAGACACAACTTGATAATTTTGCAAAAAAAAAGATATATTGTAAAAATAAAATGGTACAGTGTTTTGCTCCTGGTTGCAATCATCGGTCGGAACGTGAAACGTGTTCTTTTTTTAGGTTTCCTAGCGAAAAAAGACAAAAAACAGAACGCACGAAGTGGGTCGCCTTAATCAAGTTTGTAAAAATATGTTTTCTTTATTAATTTCTGGCAGTTTTTAAACGAAATTTGACTAATCGCCCTCCTTTCATTTTTAAGACTGAAATGTATTTAGATTTGAAGAAAATAGACTTGTTAAAATTGATAAAAGATTTTTTAAAGTAGTTTTATTTAATTTGGATTAAAATCCGTATGATAACAGATAAGTAGAAATATTAAGGTTTGGTTTATTTTTCATGCAGTTTAATAATTATTTTTCTAATCGGCCCGACTTAGTATTTCGTAGGCCCTATGAGTTAAATTAATTAATTATAACTAATCTAATATTATATAATTGTAAATTAAAAAAAAAAATATTTTTCACTTTTGTAAGCCTATTTAATTTTTGTTTGTAGTGCCTAGGCCTTAATCGTGCATTGGTTGTATCATTCAAGAAAATTTGATGTACTGTGGTATACTGCACTGTATACTTTTTTTTTAAACCCGTAAGACTAATATTTCTTTCTATTTATTTTTGTTGACAGAAGACAGGACAAAGAACCTCTGAAGCACTCCAGGATTTGCTCTTGTCATTTTAGGGAAAATGAACCCGAAATTTACAATAGAAATAAAGATAAATTGTTCGAGCCAGAGACACCCAGATGCAAGCGCTCATCAGGACAGCCTTACCTGAAAATTAGCATATTAATGGTTCAGCAACCAATGTGGATAATGTGATAGACTCGAATGAACAATCTATTCTTACTTGGACAGATATTATTCTGTTAACACACAACGTTGATTGTTTAAATGCTAAGACAGTCACTATGCAAAATGAGTTAAATTATTACACTACACGATATTCTGACGATAGGTTAAGTGACTCTGTTCTCCGGATGGAAACTGGTTTGCCAACCAAAAGGGTATTTAATGTACTGTTTAACTATGTTAATAGATTAACACAAGAATAGTCTACCGCAATGGATGGAGTGTTGAAGCTTCAAATATTTCTCTCCAGGATCAACTATTTATCACTTTGATGAAAGTGAGACAAAATTACCCTTATTTGCACATTGCGCAGTTGCTTGGTTGTAGCAGTACAACTATTTCTAATATTGTAATGACTTTTGTAAGTGTGTTACACATTTTACTATTTGAAGAATCGTTAAAAAAATATTGCCCATCTAAATACAAGAACCGTTTAGTAGCCCCCCCCACCCCCCATCTTTTGTACTTTTTCCCAATTGTAAAATGATTATTGATTGTACTGATTTCAAGATAGCAATTCCTAAAGCCATGGACAAACAGAAGGCCACTTATTCATCTTACAGGGCTATCAATAGCTTTAAAGCTATTGTTGGGGTAACCCCAAATGGGGTAATAAATTTTGTTTCGAAATTATATCCTGGGTCTGTCTCTGACAAGGCCATTTTTCAAAACTGTGGCATAATATCATTGTTTTCACCTGGCGACTTAATTTTGGCAGACAAAGGCTTTTTAATTCATGACCTAAATCCTAAATTTACAGCTGCAGAAGCTAAATTGACAAAAGAAATAGCTTCATGTCGAATTCAAGTCGAACGAGCCAACCAGAGATTAAAAGATTTTAAAATTCTTTCATTTATTCCTTCTAAATTGAGAAGCAAGGCTGATATTTTGTTTCAGTTGGTAGCATGTTTGGTGAACTTGCAGTCTCCCCTATTAAAAAATAATTCAGAAACAATCTCAGATGATTAGTGTGTTAAAATATTCATTTTAGAAATGCTTTTTTGTTGTTTTTTTAAAATGCTTGCTAACCTTTTATTTAAATGTATGTCCATTATAGGATTGTTGCATATTTTAAGTTATTATTGGGGAAAAAAATGTACTAATAAACACAAATAGTCATTTTTCACGCTTTCAATTCTTTTATTTAAATGTAAATTAAAATACTATCATAAATGTAAAGTTCAAGACAACAATGGCAAAACTGTTGAGAAATACAATTCCTCGATAATATTTAGATTAGATGCCCAACTGTCATCTTTTAAAACCTCCATCACAAGAAGTTCTCTAAGTGTCCACACAACAAACAAACAAATGTTCCTTCCGGTCAGATGTAGCTGCCCCTGAATTTGATGCCAGGAGTTATGGTTTTTCTTTAGGCGGTATCTGTCATTTTCATCCTTGTACAAAAAAAATTTAGGACATACAGAGGATTCCATAATTGTTTTATCCCTATATGAATAAGGACATTTTACCTCAAGAATGGCATCATCGTTGATGAGGCCATCTGGGGAAGCACCAAGACAGCCATGACTATCTAACCAAGGTCCAGTTTTCTTGACTTCAAAAGAAGTTGATAACTTGAAGCCATCCACTGCATCCTGTTCATGGGATACTCCCCAGGCAACTGACTTAACATTACTAATATTGGCACTAGCAATCAGCCGGTGACCCAAGGCAGCATTCCTAGTTTTACTTCTTAAAACTGTCCCAAATTTGCTGGCTGTTATCCTGCCCTTCCTGGCTAGATGCCAGTAATCATTTGTATGCTGACCTGCTTATGGCCTCTGGGGATAAAGCAAAATGGTGCTTAAAGTAATGCCTTTTGTCCAGTGCATCCTTAAATCCAGAGCTGCTGACTAGGTTGTCAATAACAGGTAGGTCTGGCATGGATGTGCTGGGCTCTGGACTCATAAGCCAACACATGCCAGTAAATGATGCTTGTGTTTGTAGCTCATTAAACAGCCACGAACGGTCTTCATCAGTGACAGTGCCTTGCAGGGCTCCGAAATTGTCCCCGGGGAACAATTCATCTGTTGACTTGATGTCACAGCCTGCTGTCATTCGTGCCTTTTTCCAGTTGCACTCCATGTCGGTTTTGCTGACTTTTAAAAAAAAAAATACAGTGCAGCAGCATGTGAACATCTGTAGTCTCCTCTAGGACACTCACACTGGGTGGATTCAATGTCCAAATTTTCAGTGAAATAAATCTGGGGGAAAAAAATATTTATATTAATTTTTTTTAAATTCATAAATCTAATATAATAAAAGTGGTCTCACCTTTGCGTTAAATTGAAAGTAAAGAATTAAGAATATAACAGTATTCCAGTTTAAAATATTAATCATGACTCCTTTCCGGTCTTGATTGGATATTTCTTTTTTAAAAAAAATGTACAGCTTTAAATAAGTTCTGTGGTTTTTATTATGAAACATCTCAAGAATTAAAAAGTAATATTAACATATTATCGATCAAATTATTGTTGTTTTTATCAAAACAGAGGGCATTTTACAATTGTCCAATGTAAACAATAGTAATAATCGAAAATTCTCCAACCCATGAGAAAAGCTGTTTTTATTGTAACTTATTTTGACAACATTATTAAGCTTTTGTTTTAATTGAAATAAGTTATCTTTTAGGTTGCTGCAAGAAAAAAAAAAGAAACAACAACTAATAAAATTTTAATTTCTCCTAAAGGTTGAAAAAAAATATTTTGAAAATATGTATATGTTGATGGAAAAAAATTTTTTTTTATCTGTCATGACAAATTGCCAAAAGCCGACATTTAAGATATTATACCTTATAACTTAAAAACTATCCAAGCTAGAAGCACTACATTTTGTAGGAAAGCAATAGGATGAATATAATCAATGTCTAGTTCTTAAAAAATAACTTTCTTGCTTTAATTATATCTAATAGTTTCTATGTTCATTTTTAAATTGACCAGTCCAATGATTGGCTTAATTATTAAAATTAATAAATACCATTATCTAATAATTAAAGTATTTCCAGTTTAGCATCGTAATAGTTTGCAATCAATTTTGTCAATATTAACTTAACATTTGAAAATAAAATTTAATAGCAAACATTTAATACTTAATAACCATAGAAAACCATAGAAAACGACCATTGCAATTGGCAACGCTAACTTACCGTCACTTTGTATTCCTTTTTTTTCATGCTAGCTGCTACTTTTCCTGTAGCGGAACGATGGACATATTTAAAATTAGTCACATGTCCAGATTCATAGTGATTCTCGCCTCTGGAGATAGATTTAGAATCGTTTTGAAAATATTCCAGTAATGAACTTATTGAAAATGCCTTGTTCAACGTTCAGCGTGTAGTCGTGTGTGGAGCCGCTTTGTTTTGTTGCTACCGGAAATGCGTCACGACTTTTGTACTCTATTGCCGTTTTTGGTTAGACAAACTTTTAACCCCACCCCTTTTAGGGCGGGAAATTAGTGACCGCTGATTGGCGGGGTAGAGAGCGTAGATGGATGATTGGTCAGGGGGACACGTGTACAAGATTGGAAGTATGAGAGGAAGCGGGAGATAGATTATTTGACTTAGGTTTCTCGAGGAGAACTGTCGACGTAAGAGAGAGATTGAGAGAACGTTCTATTCACTTTGTTGATTTAATTGGATTATTTTTGCTGATCTTTGCAAGCCATCATATCCTGTTTAGGACTGGATCCTTTATGTAAATAAACAGATATATGTTGTTATACAAGACCTGTTGTTAGTACTTCTTCACGCATTCTACGCTTGTCAGCCTGTGAAACTCTGTGGCGGAGACACAAATATAAATACAAGTCCCAATTAAGTCAGCAACTCATACACCTCAGCCAAGGATTCCTCAAAGGGGTCCTCAACATATGTACAAGTAGGGTTATAAAAAAAAATCATTGTTCATAATATACATTTAAAAATGCAATATGTTGTAGAAATACCAAAGAAACAAATATTTAAATGGAATTATTTCACATTTTGGGTTTTATGTTAGAAAACCGCAGAAACTATTAAAAACTGTAGTTTTTTAAAAGACATTTATCGATTCGAGATGCCATAAAGACGCTATTTTAAATTCGTGATTTCCACTTTCGATATAACGCAGAAGCGAGACAGTTATTATTATATTAGAAATTATAATAACAATTTAAGAAATGTGCTGTCAAGAGTTAACAAAGGAATGTTTTGCCTAACCATATCAGTCCTTTAAAGTCCACAATAAACGATTGTAACTTTTCACATCTTTGAATATATTGTACCAATTTAAGATTGCTGATTGAGCACTCTGCCGATAGAAATATCTTACAGAATACGACGCACAGTGATAAACATATTATGTCATCTCAAAATTTAATGTGTTCTTTTTTTTCCAAAGTGTAATGGCTAAAAATAGTTCAAAGGGAGTTAATTTATATAGTTTTACTGTATACTAAAATTCATATAAAAAACATATTATTGTTGTAGACACCTTCGTTTTAGTTCATTGACCGGAGAATATATTATGCCTTAATTTTTTTTTTTAAATAAAGGTGCTGTCTATTTACAAATATTATTAAGTTAATCATTCATTTCTATTACTAGCATATTGCAAATGTTCACGTCAAACAATCTTCATACCCCCCCCCCCAATGTCAACAACTGTCACACTTTTCAGAAATCCCTCCCCACCTTTAAGTTGTTGACGTAATTAATGGACAACCACCACCCCCACACGTGTAATTTTTTTAAATTTCTTTTATTCCTTACTAACAATACTTTAGTACCCTTTCTTCGGAAACACTAAGGGAGACAATGGGACTTTCACAAGACCAGATCAAATCCCGAAGTTTACACAAATAGCTGATCGCAGCTATCATACAGGTATGATACGTCTCCCAATCGGCCAGCCAAGCATGGTATCCCCTACCAATCTGCCAAAATTGTTCTTAGTCCTGTCATAAGTTAGAAAGTGGTGAGATGGCAAGCACCCTCCACATCTAAAAACGGCAGGTAGGTGTAGAAAGGCTTTAGGAAAACACAGATAAACTTTTACAACCGCCACTAGGAATAGGAAACGTGTTAAGAGAATTATGTACGGAAATCTTTTAATTTTAATTTTTTTTTAATTTATTTTTTACGCCGCCATTGCCAGCATGACAGGGTGTAGTGTGCCTACAACACCAGCATTGTTAACGGCGCTAATCCATGTCTGCCATGCGTTCAGAGCGGCGGGGTGAGTGTTCCCGCTATCATCTGCCGCGATGGCAGAAAATAAGGTTTTAGGACTTACCCAATATGGTCAGACCACCAGGGTAATATTTATGGTGATCAGTTTGTGATTATTTATGTAATATATATATATATATATATATATATATATATATATATATATATATATATTCCTTTTTTGGGGGACAGGCTCAGATTTGATACCATCGGGGGACATTTTAGAAAATGCTCTAAAATATTAATATCCTATCAATGATAAGTTTTGAAAGACTTTTTATAACGTATTAGATGTCTACTTTACGATAATAGTTTCAATTTTAAAAAATAGTTGATATCAAAAGATATACGTTTTTAGTGCCACTCGGGGGACACGCCTTTAAACGCACTTTGGAGCACATGCCAGATAATTGGTCTCTCGGGGGACACGTTGTTTAAAGTAGTTTAACTCAGCTATTTTGAAATATTTTGTTAACTTTTTTCCCTAGACGCACTCATTGACATTCAAGCAAATATTTAAATATTGTTTTTAATTAAAAAAACTTAATTTAATATTAGTTTTAATCATTTTTGTTACTAATTGTACACTTTGTTTTAAGTATCGGCCTACTTTTATTCTATTATTGAATTTTTTTTTTACTTTCAAGGAACGTTAAATAAGAACATTATTTATATAACATAAAAAACCAAAAAAAAAAGTTTGAAACACTTTTTAATGACTTTTTGTTAATCTAATATATTTGCGACTTTGGGGGACACATATATGTGCCCTAACTGACGTCTCACGTCTTATCGTCCATTGGGGGACATATACGATTTGTGTAATGCAAAATATCACTTATGTTCGTGACGTATGTTACGAGTGTGGAAAAATAACTTTATTAAAGACCATATTAAGTAATTTATATCCCTACATACATTACGCAACATCTATATCATATAATGTTTAGCTACATAAATTATTAAGACCTTACACTATAACTTATAATGTAATTGCAGTGACGATTGTTAATAATAATTTCACGTCAGCACATTATACAGACTTCTTTAGCTATAATGTATGGTCCTATTCTTCTATAATGTACCAATAGAAACTTGTAGCTTTCAATGTATACACCCATTTGACCATCAGGGATTTGTTTACTTAAGATTGACCTAAAATGACCTTTGAACTTTGGAATCCGTATTTATCATTCAATGAATTTATATAAGAAAGGCTCTATTGTTATGCCATCTTATTTTAGTAAACTATCAAAGGAAAAGTTGCAAGTTTAATTAATTTGGATGGAGCAAGAAACGCTGATAAATTTGAATTACATTATTTCAGATGCCCTTCGCATGTTTCCGACCATGTATGGCTCCTCCCCCAACTGTCTAGATTGTCCAATCAATTACTTGGTATCAAGTCTACACAATGTGTGGAGAGTTTACATGTCAACACATTTTATAACTTTTACCCTTAAAAATAACTTTTAAAAACAAAAAAAATAAAACAAAATCACAAAGGTGAGGGTTTCCAGCATACTCATTTATTTGCAAAAAAGTTATAAAATGGAAATAAATTAATGTTTTTTAATAATAAAATGAGTCTAGCCTAAAACGAAATGTACTTTATTATTGTTTCTTTTTGTTCCAATAGTCTTCTTATTTTTGGCGCTCGTTGAATACTTTTGATTTAATGGTTTGTATTTTTCTGCACTTCTGGTACCTCTGAAAGTATCTTATGTGTTCTTTAAAACTCCTGAATTTCCTTTTTCCTGAAAAATAAAACACATTTTTTAAGATACTGCAAACAATTATATTAAACCTTTTTCTTTGTGACAAAATTTAACAATTTAAATTATGTTAAAAGTTAGTGTTTACTAAATTAAACTTAAGAATGTTTTAGTATATTGAGTTCTTGTTAGGTTGGGGGTTGGGGTGACTTAATAATGCATACTTATAAGTTAAACAGATCTCCAATCCACCACATTCAGTCGGATAATCAAGTATGTACATGCCCGTAGCGTGCGGGGGGTGGGGCTGGGGGCCGGCCCCTCCCTCTGCGTTTTAACTGGCCCCCTCTGCTTGTTTGCTCTATTTAGTAACACTTATTTTCTGCCACACCTGCTATTGGCCTGACCCCTGCTGTGGAATGCCTGGCCCCTGCTGTAGAATGTTCACGCAACGAGGCTACAGTGAACCTTTTGCACCTGGTAGATTATTACAAATAAAGCTTTGAAAATAGTTCATACTATTTGTGATTCTTCTTCTTTCCGGTTTACAGGAAATATGTAGAGCAGTTATAGATTTGAAGCTTTAAATGTGAATATACATTATCCCTATTGTGATTTAAAAAATAATTAAATTACTCATAGTTCACAAATTTCAGCTACAACATGTATATAAAAGCTTACCATTTTTTTTTCTTTTCCATCCTTTTTAGAGCATTTTCGAAAAAAAAATGCTCTATTGTCCCCGTTTTGTCTGTCTGTCTGTCATCACCCTAGATCTCAACAACCATAAGTCCTAGACCCATGATGTATATATCAATTTGTAGGTCTTGGCCTGCCAAGAAATGACTTTTTTCCATTTCGCGATCTGACCTCTCAGGGCCGTAAAAGGGGCCTTATAAAGTACCGTTTTTTACTATATAAGCTATATTAATAATGGAGCGCACCATATCTCAGCAACCATAATTCCTAGACCCATGATGTATATATCATTTTGTAGGTCTTGGCCTGCCAAGTGTACATCAAAAGTCCATTTTGCGTTAGGACCTCTGAGGGCCGGGCTTCAGGGCTCCTAAGGGGCTTATATATTATATATACACCTTGTACGTTCAATAACCCATTTATTTGGTGCGAAATACTGCAGCACGTAGTTTCACCAAGATTTATTAAGAAACTCATCAAATGAAATAGTAAGCTTGTGTTCTGAGTTTAATTGAAAGTATCAGAGCTATGCAACAATTGACGGAGTTTTCGGACGATTAAATGACTACAATTTCGAATGTTTTCAATTATGAGTCCTATTTCAGTAACCACAAACCACTTGTAAATAGATTTAAGAGAAAATAATTTTTTTGCCAAATATAAAGAAACGTCTTTATAATATTTTTTTTACAGATATATGCATTACACAATTGAATTTATAAACATTTCCAAAATTTACAAATATTTACTGAAAGCTAACAAACGTACTGATACATAACATGAAAATGCGCTAACACGTCCTGTGTCCAGAATGGAACAGGCTTAATTGCTTGTTTTTTTCTAGTTGTGAACACTGCTGAACAGGGCTGCCACTGATTGCCTCAAACCTGTCTGTTAATATATTCATGAAAAAGATTATTAAGATGTTATGCAATTTGGAATAAATTCTAAAAGGTTTAAAATAATCAGTTAGAAGCTAGTTTAAACTCACTTGTATGAGATTTGTTTGTATCGACCATCAAATGGCAGTTTTCAAGCTCACTATTTGTTATTTCACTAGACGCTAATGTATTTTTCGATAGTTCATTATTTGCTTATTCAGTAGTACTAGCTGTAGAGAGTAAAAACTAGATTATTGATCACCTTTTGATAATATATAAAATAATTAATTTTCATTATAAAAGTAAAATGTCATTAAATGCAAAAACTATACACTAAAATGTATACATTAAAATGTCTAACTTACCTTAAGAAACCAGCTGTCTGCCTGTATCTAACTTATGTAAGCATCCACCTACATGAATAATTTGCTGCGTGGCAAGTGGAGTCTGATAAACGTGTTTGTTGATGTCCTCACTGTGGCACATGTGTGAAAAAAATACTGCCCCTTTCAATTTGGACATCAATTTGAGCATATAGTGTCGAGTCCTATGTCTGAATTTATCTGCAATTAAAGGAGATGTGGTTTTTTTTAATTTGAAAAAAAAAAATAACTTGGATGGAAAAAAAAATATACAGTGTTTAAGTTTAAACCTTTTCCTTACATTTTGATGTGTCTTCTTCTCTCTTCAGAATATTTTCCTCTGGCTGCGTTATATCGTCTTCCTCTGGCTGATTTATTTGTTTATCTGTCTTGGATTTATCTCCCAATAGAGTTACAGCTACTTGTTGCGTATTACACATATCAGATCTTTTGGTTTGCTGAACATAAATAGTAAACGTTTCTTGCCTTTGTATAGATAAAGGGTTGGCGAAAGCTTCTTTGATAAACTATTTCCACGGAAACCTGGATCATGCAAAATTATTTTTTTTTGTCAGATATTTAGTGTATTTCAAAATAATATAAAGGTAATAAAATTACACACAGGTTTAGGACATAATATAATTTTCCATAAACAAAACAAACTTTTCAAGAGGTCTTTAAGTTCCACTGTTTGATTCATTAAAGCAGCTTCAACCATTCTTTTCTCATGACTGACAGGTAGACATTTTATAGCACCTATTTTGATGTACAGATATTTCAATATAACAAAAAGCTTAAATAGATTTCTAAAATATATGTTTAGTATGGCACAGTGGCGTCACTAGAGGCATTATGGGGGGGGGGGATGACACAAAATAAACAGTTCTAAACTTCATAGAAGAAAAATTTCGTCAAATTTATAACAGTGCAGAGCAGTATCACATGGTGCCACCATGCAGAGCAGTAGCACATGGTGCCACCATGCAGAGCAGTAAAGAGCTTAGGTACATAAATACATCTGAAAGCTGTTTCGAACAATCCTGAGTATTTTGCGAACGTTCTAAAAAAGGACGCATGTAGTCACAGGGTTTCACAGTTTAATGAAAGTAATACATTTTTTTTCTAAAATACTGTCAGTAATATTACCGTTTGTATCGCTTTAAGTATTTTAAAATATATTCTCTAAGGTCTAGTGCAGGAAAATTCGTTCGAAATATGTATGTACCATTGCTCATGGTGGAAGTCTTTGGGGGGGGGGGGTGGGGGACAACCTGAATTTTTTGCACCGGGTGACACCAAACCATAGTGACGCCACTGGTATGGTACAGCATTTAATAAATACAAATCTAAAAATCCAAACAGTAGATATTATACAGAAACATAAGATACAATACAGCAATAGTTGGTACAAGATACAATACTGTACAGAAACAGTAAATAAAAATACAGCAACAGTAGATACAATATGGCAACATAAGTTACTTTACAGGTTAAGTTGATACAATACTTCACCAATAGGTATACACGACAATACAGAAACAGTAGATACTTTAGAGCAAATATACTATACAGCAACATATGAAACAATACAGCAAAGTAGATACAATACAGCGAAAATAAATACAATACAGCAGCAGTATAAACAATATAGCAAAAATAGATACAAAACATCAACATTAGATACATAACGGAAACCGAAGGTACAATATAGCAGAAATACATACAATACAGCAACAGTATGTACAAGATGCAATACAGAAACTGTAGATACAAAAATACAGCAACAATAGATATATTACAGAATAGTAGATACAATACAGCAACAGTTGAAACCATACAGCAACATTAAATAGTATAGACAAAATATAGAAACAATACAGCAACACTGGATATAATACGACTACAGTAGATACAATACAATAACAGTAGACACCATATTGCAACAGTATATGAAATACAGAAACAGCAGATACTATACAACATAATAGATACAACAAAGTAACAGTGCAAACCAATACAGCAACAGTAGATAATATACATCAGCAGTAGATATAACAGAGCAACAGTAATCAAATAATGTTATCTAGTAAGAAGAATAAGACATGTAATTAAAAGAAGTGGGTAAAGAAGAAATACTTTGGAGATTAATAAATGGAAGTTAACAATTGTAGAAGGACGGGGGGAGTGGGGTGAGAGAAAAATTGTCTATAGGAGATTAGACAAAAAAAAATAAAATTAAAGAAGCTTCATTGACGTAAAAAAGTAATGCCAAACATTCTAAGTTTTAATATATTAAAAAAGTGCACAGGTATATGAATGCCTACTTACCTAAAGTGTAGATTTTCTTTATGGAAACTTGGAACACTTTTTTAATCGATAAAGGCGGAAAATTTAATCACTTAGTAAGGTAGTTTCAAAATGTTCGCTTTAAAGTGTCTTTTATACTAATTTATAGTCAGCCAAATTTCCTTAACCGACAAACTGGCAACCGTTTCTTTTATGTCCTTATAAGATCAAAAAGTATAACGCAAGAACGTTTCTTTCGCACAGTAGTGAAACCGTGAAATTCTCACTATGTATCCAATTCTTTACCCGCTTTGTTGTTCGCAAAAAAGAAAAACGGCGGAGGGCGGGGTGGGGGGGGGGGGGAAGAGGAGGGGTTAGTGAGGTAGTTGTCAGATTTGTTCTTCAGCATTAGATTGAAAATCACCTTAAGACTCTTGATGAGTTAACATAATAAAATAAATAGATTTACATTCATGCATAGAAATCTATGGATACATTTTAACTGTTACTTTACTTTTATATTTCAAAGAGCTTTTAATACTCAGATTGCATCTAAATTAGTTTGAAAAGTTTGTATCGTATTAGATAAATAAATCATATTTATGCTTGTCATAGCTAGTTTAAGTGTATATCAGTTGTATGTATAATATATAAATTTCAGTCTCTTCGAAGTATATGGTTTAACTGGTAAGTCCACAATAAACGATTGTGACATTTCACATATTTAACATATACTATTTTTGAGTGTGTGACAAATACACAACGGACAAAACCCCCAGTGAACATAACCCTCAAAATATAAAAATCGATTTTGAGTCAATATTATTAATACTTCTATATATGCAAAGTTGAACATGGGCTAAGGGAAATGTTTGTCGATATAACAGATCATGTCTGTTAACACAGTCTATCAATAGGCATGTTTCTAATTGTTTTACGTAAATAAAGGATTGGCTTACGACCACTGTGGTTGTTAAGCTGTTTTTTTACCGTCTGTTATAAAATGTATGTTTGACATGAGAATCAAAAGGTAGAATAAAGATACGTTCAGTCTTGACCTTGGGCTAAAACCTTTAATTTTGTTTGTTTTACCTGGTAAGATAAGCTGTCTGTTGATGTAAAGCTAACAATGGATTAACTTTTACCTGGTAAGATAAGCTGTCTGATGATGTAAAGCTAACAATGGATTAACTTTAGACTACTGCGGCTGGAAGGGCTAATGCAGCTTACTGGGATACTTTGAAACAAAAATTCACTTCAAAATACGTAAGGTAAAACAAACAGCATACGATCCGCTGTGGTCGAAATCCAATCCTTTATTTAGGTAAAAAAACATAGGAACATGCCTATTGATGACAGACTTGTATCGACACATATTTCCCGTAGCCCATGGTCAAGATTATTTTTATAAAAGTATCAATGATATCGATTTAAATACGATGTAATATTTTGAGTTTTTGTCCACTGATGTTTATGTCATCTGGGGCTTTAGTCGTCCTACACTCGTTTTTTCGTGGTGATTTTGTCCGAATACCGAATCAGTTCCCTTTCGACATTAATTTCTGACAAAAAATAGCAGACTGATACACGTGTCATGAAATTTCAAAATTATAATAGCTACCGGTAATCTAAATCATTTGGTTTTTATCTACCAATCATTGATGTCATTTCCCAAAAGATGAAATTTATTGATGTTTAGAAATTGCATCCTTACCCCTCCCCTTGCACTTCTCCATGTCAACAATTATAAGATATTTTCAGACCACACTACCCTCTCTAAGCTGTTGAAGAATTTAATTGACGAACCCTTATACCTTGTTCTTTGATAACCACGTTGCGAATTAATGAAATTATGCACTTGGTCAAAGTGAAGCTGGGACTATAATTGTTACTATTATAACTGTCAATCACATAGATCATAAATAAAATATCTTGAGTAACGTCAGATTAAATACACTATGACTAATTATGTTTCTATTTGAACTAGTCCACACAAACACTCTACATCTTTGGTCAATTAGCTAACTATCCTTTCATTTGCATGTGTGTATATGTTTATAATTCATGGCTGTGTGTTGTTATGTGTGTTTAATAACGATTTTTTTATTATGAATGGCATTCTTTATATTTATTACCAGATAAAATTCAATGCGTAATTATTACTATTTGTCAAGTTGAAATAAAATTAACCTCAACACTGTAAGGCTGTGGAGATAAAATTCAGAAGCCGGCTGACTTTCAGCTTGAAAGATTAGGTGTGAAATTTAGCACCGACTCTTTAACATCTGGAAATGTCCTCCTTCCCGCTCCTATTTTACACTTCTGCTTTTGTATCTACATCTTTCTTATAATGTATATACACTACCACATTCAGAAGCGAATTTAACGAGTGTGATGTAGAAGGAAAGTTAACGTTTGCACTTTACTATGAAATTTTTAGTTCATAACTGCAAATATGAGAATGCCTTTGTTATATTTATATATTACCTTTTTTGACTCAAGAAAGTTATAAAGGAATACATTAATGCAACATTGTACTTTAGTTACTGTCTTATGTCTTCGGATTTTCTATCAAACATTGTAGTGCTAAATTTCACTGAAAAAGCCCACAAAATACTTAGCCAACTTTTATACAATTTATGACGTCTTTCTTTTAACGGGAGTAAAAACTAACAAATATATATTTCTTTTTTTCTATAGCACTGGAATAAACCTAAACTAAGTTAAAGTATGCTTCTGTGGTCTAAAAGCGACCGCTTGCTAATCTTGAGCCCGTATTAATTTTGACAACTGGGGCCCCATCGTACAAAAACTCTAAAGTATTTTATACCGATCCGTAGGAAACTGCTCTTTTGTTTTTAAGTATGACTGCCGTAATGTTAAACATGCACATAGCATTCTTTTTGTACGAACAAACACTTTGGATCATCAAAAAACAAACGATTACGCTTAAATTTGTATTGTGCTAAGGTAAAAAAATAAAACATTTAAAAGATCACTTTTGTATATACTAGTAGATAATAGTAGACAAAATGCTCAAGTCATTATGGCAAAAGAAACAATTTGATATATTTGGGAATTTTATTGCAAAATGCATTAAATATTCCACACGCTCAGTTCGGTCGATTCAGCAAATTTTGACTAAATAAAGTAAATCATAAATGTAAGTCATGTTTTTTTTTTGAGGAAAGAGGTGGGCGGAAGGGGGCTCGGTCAAAAATAATTTATCGTTAACTGGAATAAGCTTAAATGTCAGCTTTTTAAAGAGATGAAAATGGTTTTCCTATTATAAAAATCATTGAATTTCCCTACAAGAATTGAATAACATCACCACTAATTTATCTCGACCAATCGTATTAACAGCAAATCATCGTTGAGATAACCGTTAATAAGAAACTTACTTTTTCCACGCCCATGCCATATTTGACCAATGAACGACGTAGGCTACGCGTGGCGGGTGTAAGGCAAAAAAAAGTCTATCAGCCACGCAAACATGACCCCGGTAAATTAAGGTCAACTTTTGGTGGTTTTAAGTTGGAATGCATAGGAAAGTAAAGTTGAACTAATTCTATCACAAAAAAATGACCAATTACTAAATTAAGATTGTGATATATTAAAAATAATATATACTTAAACTACAAAAGAATAAGAGATGCGTGCGAATTTACTTAAGTTTGTTGTAGAAACTCATTACAAAAAATATATAATAAGATGACAGGCACATGTATGGTCTTTTATTATTATTTTAATTTAAATACGTACGTATAATTTAAACAAGCAATTAAGCCTGTTCCATTCTGGACACAGGACGTGTTAGCGCATTTTCATGTTATGTATCAGTACGTTTGTTAGCTTTCAATAAATATTTGTAAATTTTGGAAATGTTTATAAATTCAATTGTGTAATGCATATATCTGTAAAAAAAATATTATAAAGACGTTTTTTTATATTTGAAAAAAAAATGATTGTCTCTTAAATCTAACTACAAGTGGTTTGTGGTTACTGAAATAGGACTCATAATTGAAAACATTCGAAATTATAGTCATTTAATCGTCCGAAAACTCCGTCAATTGTTGCATAGCTCTGATACTTTCAATTAAACTCAGAACACAAGCTTACTATTTCATTTGATGAGTTTCTTAATAAATCTTGGTGAAACTACGTGCTGCAGTATTTCGCACCAAATGAATGGATAATGGAACGTACAAGGTGTATATATAATATATAAGCCCCTTACACATGGCAGGCCAAGACCTACAAAATGATATATACATCATGGGTTTAGGACTTATAGTTGCTGAGATATGGGGCGCTCCATTATTAATATAGCTTATATAGTAAAAAACGGTACTTTATAAGCCCCCTTTTACGGCCCTGAGAGATCAGATCGCGAAATGGAAAAAAGTCATTTCTTGGCAGGCCAAGACCTACAAAATGATATATACATCATGGGTCTAGAACTTATAGTTGTTGAGATCTTGGGTGATGACAGACAGACAGACAGACAGACAGACAAAACGGGGACAAAAAATATGTTTATTTTCTTTATAATGAAAATTATATTCATAGAAGATGTTTAAAATATAAATGTTTTACGTTTTACTAACAGGTATTTGAAAATGCACATATACATTTTTTTACCTTTCGTTACTTGAGGGACACTAGCTATATATTCCGTAAAGTGCGATACATGCCTAAAAATCAGTTAAATGCATTTAAAAAAATTATTCCTTAAAGTTTCCGCACCTAAAATTATATCAACAGATGTAGAAAAGCTACTTACATGATAAAACCGAAATATTTTTTTTTTGTTTTTTATAAAAAATAATGAAAATTATATTCATAGAAGATGTTTAAAATATAAATGTTTACGTTTTACTAACAGGTATTTGAAAATGCACATATACATTTTTTTACCTTTCGTTACTTGAGGACCTTCGCTATATATTCCGTAAAGTGCGATACATGCCTAAAAAATCAGTTAAATGCATTTAAAAAAATTATTCCTTAGGATTTCCGCACCTAAAATTATATCAACAGATGTGAAAAAGCTACTTACATGATAAACCGAAATATTTTTGTTTTTAATAAATATAAAAAAAATGGAGGTAAAAAATGAATTCGGCAGAAAATTTAAGAAGAAAGTTACCGATCATAAGAAATTATGATTACAATCCCCTCAAGTCACCTAAACTTCCTAAGCGATTTATGTTTCGACTGTTCGCCTTGATCGTAAAATCACTTGAATAGGATGGGGAGATGATTCTGACAATTCTAAGATACAGTAAACCTAACATGTGGTCTAAGCCTAGCAGCCTCGTAGCGTGAAAAATTCTGGCAGAGGCCATGTATTCTACAGCAGGGGCCAGGCTATAGCAGAGGGGCCAGGTAATACATTTTACTAAGTAGAACAAATAAGCAGAGGGGTAGAAAAAACGCAGGGGCCCGGACCCTGGCCCCCACACACTAAAGGCCTGAAGCCTAGTAATGTCGTACAGTTTTGCTCTATGCACATAACCGGTAGCCGGACAAAACCCCCAGCGGACAAAACCCCCACGGACAAAACCCCAGCGGACAAAACCCCCAGCGGACATAACCCCCAGCGGACAAAACACCCAGCGGACAAACACCCATGGACAAACACCACTTAGAAAATTATTATTTATTAATTTATCATTACTTTTATTATTGAATGTAATATCCCCCCCCCAATCTTTATTATAAAATGTAGAAAGTGAAAGTAGGTCAGGGCATAGGTAAACTTAAGTTCAAGCGTTGGGACAGTTTAACGTAGAAAATTATGAGACGGGTGGAAAGAGAGGAAGACCAGAACCCATTAACTTTAACAGGTAGGGAATTTTAGACAATAAAGAATAGTGTCACAGTAGAATTCGGAAGATGCGTAGACGTGGGTAGTTCATTAATCTAGTGCCAGACGCACTGACCACCAGGGAATACAAAAGCCTTTGGCAATTCTATTTATGATCTCCTATAGACCTTCTCTCCCCAGGTGACAAAAAGTGATAGTGGGTGCTAGACAGACTTTGTCCTATCCTATGTATTATCTTATCTCACCCTCAGGTGATGAAAGCAAGGGTAGGGCTTGGACTTGATTTCATTCGATAATCACAGAATGTGACAAATATCACACATTGCTAAGTTTGCCAAACTCTTAATTATGTATTGAATGGGGGTGGAACCAACAAACAGGAGACTTGAAGATGACAGGATATTTTCAGCTAGCCTATATAAGAAGATGGTTTAGTTCGGGAGAATTGTTGAGCGTACTCGATTTGAATTGTTTAGTTTCCTTATCTCATTAGGGTTCTTTTTCCTCGTAAATTTAGCTTTGGAAATTTATTTGACAAGTCTTACAAATTTCATTATATTTTTAAAGGTCGTGATTTGAGGAATATGGGGATAATAAAAAACAACAAAGGTGGTGTGAAGTTGTGTGTTCAAGGGAACATGTACACTAAGAGAAATCAGAGAATAGTACAAGAGTTAGATTTTTTTAATTAATTAATTAAGACATAATAATAATTTAAAAAGGTGCTAAATAAAAAAAAATAACTAAGGCTATGTTTCATATTGAGCATTTGATCAACAAAAACTTGTTTTAAATTCAAGTTCATTTACATGATTTATGTGATTTACAAACCACCCGCTAAACAGGTCACAGAAAGTTAAACTAATTAAAAGATAATAATAATAAAACATAAATTGTAGCTGCAATAAATGGCTTAAAACAATATTATGGGGGTTTGTCCGCTGGGGATTTTGTCCGCTGGGGGTTTTGTCCGCTGGGGGTTTTGTCACTGGGTTTTTTGTCCGTGGGGGTTTTGTCCGTGGGGGTTTTGTCCTACACTCACTATAACCTGGTCAACCACGTGGCCACGTTTATTTGAGTTTTTAAGGGCAATAAAAAACAACAACAACAATTTATTTATTTACAAACATTTCACAATATAAATACTTCTAAGTAGTTGTTGTGTGCCTGTGAGTTATTGTGTGTCCTGTTCATTTTACACCCGATGAATTTTGTGAAATTGAGAATGTTTGTTTTTATTAATTATGTATGTTGATTGTTTTTGGTAGTGGAGGGATGCGAATCCGATATACTGTTTTAAAGTTTAGTACACATAAATTAAAAGTTTTTAGACTATTTTTTTTTTTAAAACAAATGTAAAGGTTCTCGTGAAACTTTTGGTCAGAAAGATTTAAGTAGTTTAATATTTTCTTTAAATCCCTATTATTACTCTACCACACATGATCAGTGCCAAATATTCAAGTGCATTTGCTACATTTCTAACACATGTTTATGTCGTGTGGTGGCTCACTTGCAAAAAGAGTGTGGATGCACCATGGAATGATCTACAAGCGACTTTTGGATTACAACGATGTCAACAAAGACATATCCAAGTCAGCAATCCGTGCCCTGAATAGGCATCTGTGGTACTTCACTTCTGAAATGATCCCACTTGCTCTGTTCAGCAATGAAGTACCTGTGTTGGAAAATCGAGCTCTAGCAGATGCTCTGCTAAGGCTTCGCCCAGTGGTTGCCCTCCAAACTCCACAGAATCGATTTGGAAATGGTTGGGGAAAACCACGATTCCAATCAATTGATTCTAAAACTCGGTTGTGTGATCTGGCTGGAGTTGACTCGTGGTTTACTATATAAAGACTTCAACTGGACACAGGATTCCTCCAACTGCATTCTAGTGCTATACCGAAATCGAAAAAAGAGTGTCATTTATATTTAACCATCACACTTGCAGATTTTAATAAAATTATTGTTTGAATTGTAAGTTTTGACCGATATGAAATGAATATTAACGGAGATGTTTCTGCTAATTTACCGGAGGAAAAAAAATATGTTGTCCCAGAGTGACTGTGTGCTCTGAGGGTTTGAATAACTGTTTATAGTATGTATGCGCAGGGGAGAGCATGAGTGTTTAACTGGAGACTGAGTTGTATTCTCCTTGTGACTGTATGTATAGCTGGACTGTGTGAGCAGATAGTTGGATGTCCAGTTAGTTAATCTATGATTCTGGTACGGTCAGGTCGTGTTAATTGGTTAAACTAGTAGTGGACAGTAAGTTTGATTTAAGTTCTTCTGATACTATAAAGTGCTTGTGATAATAAAATATTTGTGAGCATCATCAATAAGGACTATTGTTGTTAGTAACATTTGATATAGATATTGAGTGTGCAACTTAAAATGTTAGTCAATCTTATTTATAAAAAAAATAGTTCATTCCCTATGCCACATCCCTCAATGTTTTAAGGTTGATTATTCTGAGCCCATGATTTGCAAACGCTGACTTTGATGGCATTTTTCTTGAAGGTACTCAAAATTGACATTTTCTTAGATCCTCAAAAGTACTCTAAGGCGCCCAAAAATTATTTGGGAAAGAAAAATAAATATTCATTTAATTAGGGTGCACTGATGAAAGGTCGCCTAGGGTTTACAAAATGGCATGGGGCGATCGACAAAAGTCGGAAGATTAAGGTCATGAACGATTTTGGGATATTTGTAAACTGCAATTATCATCATATAGTACATCGGATATTGGCCACAAACATCAGCCAGCTAGCGAAATGGTCAGCCTATTCGAGAACTGGCCGAATATTGGACTTTGGTTGTAACACATACAAACCCTCCTAATAACTTAAAAAGTTGTTTTTTTTACTTTAATTATTTATCCTGTAAACCCCGATGTGAAATAACAGAAAATTATTTATCGTGAAATAGCACAAATAAACGAAATAATACATAAATTGTTCACAAATATCTACAATTTTAAAGGCCAAAAATATGTGTGCCTTGTGGTGATAAATGTTAAGGCTTTATGCTAATTGGCTGGATTTTATTTCTGTTTCTCAGCACCACGTAAAGTGCATTATATTCAAATAAAAGATATACATATATACTCTAGAAATGGCTATGCTTAGGTCCACCACTATTTCTATTGGTAAACTTGTATTCCCTATAGTTAGCGTCACTCTTGCTATTAAAAATATGTCATTAAATACCCCTATACATAGGCTTGCGGAGCCGCCAAAATTGTTTCCGGCTCCGGCTCCGGCTCCCACAAATTTGACGGCTCCGGCTCCCTAATAAGATAGTATCACACGAGACAAAAATGTTTGTAATTGCGCCACGCAAACATGCCGCTGATAAAAAGTTATGTAAATTTTGTCGCGTTCACCCCCATAGCAGGCCCGTAGCGTTTTGTCTGACCTCCTCTGCTTATTTGTTCTACTTAGAAAAATGTATTACCTGCCATGCTGCTATTGCCTGGCCCCTGCTGTAGAATTTTCACGCTACGGGGCTGCCCCATAGTCAGGAGCTTGAAAAATATACGCATGTCGGTTTTACTAAAAACAAACCATTTCAGTGCATCCAGAATCAAATCATTATTTTCGACCGAGGTTTCACTGATCGCCATTTTCATAAGAAATAAAAAGTTATTTTAATGATCAAATTAGCAAATAGTACAATAATACATTATTTAAAATATTTTAAAGACTTTAGTATTTATATTTATTATTTATAAGGTGACTATTCGGACCCGGGTACCAATAAACTCCGACTTTTATTCGGACCCCGTCCCAATAAAGTCTGATTGTTATTCGGACCCGTGTCAAATATGCACTTAGTGTAGCTATAATTAAACTTTATTATTGTTTTTTTTTTATAATTGTTTGAATTGTATGATTTAATCGTTACTCAGTGTCTAGGGTTCCACTAAGCGGACTCAGTATTATTATTTTTTCGGGTTCCGTGTAATAAAGTTTAAATATAGCTAAGCTTAGTGCATATTTGCCACGGGTCCGAATAACAATCGGATTTTATTGGGACCCGGGTCCGTATAGCCACAGCCATATAAATTTAATTACTCTATTTCAGATATTCTGTTTATAATAAAATTGTTAAATACAGAAAGAGACAGTTTTGTTTAAGTCTATTACAAATTCGCGGCAGCCCCGTAGCGTGAAAATTCTACAGCAGGGGCCAGGCATTCTACAACAGGGGCCAGGCAATAGCAGGGGGGGCAGGTAATACATTTTACTAAGTAGAGCAAATAAGCAAAGGGGGCCAGACAAAACCCTACGGGCCAGATTCGCGGTCAAATAATAATACGAAATGACGCGTTCTATTTGTCGTCTTAGTAAAAATGTATTTTAATTGATTGATACAATTATTCTATAAAATAAAACTGTTTTAACTTTGTATATAACAAAATAACATGCCATTAAAAATTTCAGAGGGTAAACTAGATTTAAAACGAACACAAAACGATTCCCCGTTAAAGATTTCTTGTGGTGATCTGCGTGCACGCTATCATTTTAACGCTGCTACTGTTGTGGCGTTCGTAAAAATAACAACATTTCAAATTGTAGGAGGCAAACAATCAAACAAATTTGGAATTTTAAAGCTAAAAATAAAAAAAATTCTGCTGTAAAATAAAAGCTTTTGGGAGCCGTGGAGCCGCCAGATATTTTCGGCTCCGGCTCCAGCAAAAAGTAGCGGCTCCTGGCTGCTCGGCTCCGGCTCCGCAAGCCTGCCTATACACCTTTTTTTTAAATTTACAAAGAAAGGTATACAATAATATAAGGATTTAGGGACAATATATAAAAAATATACTGCTTTATGATAGGAATATAAAAGAGTAATGTATCGAACAATTTAAAAACACTATTTTTCTTTATATATATATATATATATATATATATATATATATATATATATATATATATATATATATATATATAAACTATATACAATGCAGATGCACGAGTCAATCTTTCAGGGTATTTCGGCATGGGATACACATCTCTTTAACATCTAAATCATCAATTTTTAAAACAAAAGTAGGGAGATAGCAGTTTGAATTGCATGGTCATATTGAAGAAATACATTTTTTCAAGAACATTACCTGTCTTGTTGATTTACCCGGTCACATGTATGATTTGAGGCATTTGACATGTTACATTGTGTGGTAGCATTCATTGTAGAGAAGTTTAAAGCGGACGCCATTTTGACTTACGTATGCATCTGTGAAAAGATAAATATGAAAATGAATGTGCGATCACCAACAGTGAACTTGTAGCATAATAATAAAATTATACCTAGCATTTATTTACAACTGGGTCAGAGGAATATCTAAATCATTTCATCACATTTTCTTCTATCGACCAATAAAACATCACAGCTCTATAACTTAAAAAGTTCATTGTACATTAGGCACATGAGTTTTTAGATTACATAACTACACCTAAAGAGATAACTACTCACCAAATGCGAGCTTGCGAAGTCTACTGCAGTGACCGTGATATTTTGATACAACTAAAATAAATGAGATATCTGCAGCATCGCACTCGCTGTTCACTAAAAACCTATTTAAATATTTATAACCTGCAGCTGTTACAGGACAGCGGTGTCATGGAAATCTGGCAAGCGTGAATAACTAGAGTGTATGCAGAACAGGGAAAAATTGGTCAGAGGTTCTAGACAAATTTACACTGGGGCCTAGGAAATAATGTAACATTGGAGACCACTTTGCAACAAAGGTCTCTTTGAAGTAATTGTTTTGGAAAGTGGGTGGGGGAGGGGGTTTAGCAACAAAAACATATTAATGTCACCTGCTGCAAATATTGAACGACTTTTATTTTTTTTTTAAATTGGGTCTCTAACAGATGACCCACCTCCCAAGTGTGACTCAAGCCCCTAAAAATAGATTAGAATTTACTACAAGGTGGTGTCGTAGTAAATAAACCGAACGTAATTTTTTTTTGTGCCGTAAAACTTTTTTTTTATACAGTTTGCACTATATATTATTATTTATTACCAAAGTTATTAATTACTATTAAGAAGAATTTTAATTAAAGCTTGTTTTTGATTTACAATATATAAAAAATGTATATACTTTATACAACAAAATTTTAATTTTATTGATTTTAACATATCAGTAAGTTTGTAGTTCTAGTAGAAACATTTACCTCTTATGGTTTAAAACGGTGATTCATTTTACTATTTATGAGGTCGATGGAAATACTGCATACAGAAATGAATTATATACAATACTTTTAGCTGTCTTTTTATTAAAATATGTATTTAACTTTTAATATTTTTAAACATTCTATTCGCAGAAAACTGATTGTTTTATTCTTTATTCGCATAGTGCGACATTTCAACTTTCACTTCTTTGTAGCCCGTTCTTTTTTCTGTTGTAATTCACTAACATTTAAACATCTTAAAAGTGGAACAACTTGGTTATTAGCTACATAATTAACAATTTTAAAAAATTTGAAATCTAAAATTGAAGATAAAAATCTCAAATACATAAATATATTAACAAAATCAAAAAAAAAAAATATTGCTTCAATTAAAGTTGTACAATTAAAAGAAAACTTCTATTTTTTTCACACCAGATCACCTATCATGTTATTAGTATTTAATTTTAAAAATGTAACAAGTTCAGTATTGATAGTTATTTTTTAGAGCATTTTCGAAAAAAAAAAATGCTCTGTTGTCCCTGTTTTGTCTGTCTGTCTGTCATCACCCTAGATCTCAGTAACCATAAGTCCTAGACCCATGATGTATATATCATTTTGTAGGTCTTGGCCTGCCATGTGTACATCAAAAGCGATCTGACCTCTGAGGGTCGAATACCAGGGCTTCTTAAGGTACCCTTTTTTACTATATACGCTATATTAACAAAGATACGTAAAAAGGGGCGTAGGTCATATTTATTTTTTAACAGTTATTCAACATCACTTACTTCCCTTACTTTTTATAAAACCCATAATACATAACACGCGCACCAAATAAGATTTCATCAATGACAACTTTGCAGCGCAGCTCAATCAACCAAACGTCATCATTTGTTGGGACTTCAATAAAGATTTCAAAGAGCCCCGGGGCAGAAATTGAAAACTTTTTCGAAACAAACTTCAACATTCAACTACTTTCACCAAGATTGGCAACAACAATTTATCAAACAACAATTGACGGAGTTTTCGGACGATTAAATGACTACAATTTAGAATGTTTCAATGATGAGTCCTATTTCAGTGACCACAAATCACTGGTAGTTAGATTTAAGAGAAAATATTTTTTCATATAAAGAAACGTCTTTTTAATATCTTTTATCAGATATATGCATTACACAATTGAATGTATAAACATTTCCAAAATTTAAAAAAATATCTACTGAAAGATATCATACGTACTAATACATACACGAAAATGCGCTAACACGTCCTTAGATTGCTTGTTTACATTGTGTAAAGTAATAAACACAACAGCAAAATTATAGCTAACTTAATTACTTAACTGCCTGATGAGTATTTATTTTAAAAATATCGTCTCGGGACATATCTGATTCATTCTACTTCGTAAACCAAAATAATAAAACATCAGAATTCTGTACAAAAATGATTTATTATTACTCACGAGAAAATTGGGTAACAAACAGAACTACACCCATTGGGACTCCACTCATACCAGAGACGAATAGTTGTGATTCTCATCTGGGGTGTTTATCGTAGTGGCCTTGACCTTTCTGTAACAATGACATGTCGTCGTTTCTCGCGATGTACTCTAACGGCCTATTGACATTTATAACTCTTGATTGTTGCAGGACAGTGGTATGTTGACAATCTATTTAATAAATAAAAAAACAACATTAAAATAGTTTATGTTGCTATTGTTGACATTGAATTTCGCATAATAGAAGATGGAACAAAAAAAGTTTATTAATATCTAGAACCACACGAATACACAAGTATTTACAGACACATTACTCAATGATGTCAAAATTGTATCCTCGATACTTCAGTGTTCGACATATAGTCGTGTGGTATAATGGTATAGTGCTTGACTGTCAACCAGAGGGTCCTTGGTTCGATGTCCGGAGAGGACCAATGTATATTTCAGATCATGGTTGAAGTATAATCTATATTTCCTGTGGTGCCTAAGTGGGCATTGCACTATCGTGGCTATGAAAGAAGGGCACTGCAGAAACCGTCCAATTAGTGGCTTATAGAATTTCGTTTCATCCTTACATGGACCTCACACTCCAGAGCCCTCTACTGTCCTATAGGTCATGTATGCTATAACACAGACCTATAGGTCATGTATGTTTTGACACAAACCTATAGGTCATGTATGCTATAACACAGACCTATAGGTCATGTATGTTTTGACACAAACCTACAGGTCATGTATTCTATAACACAGATCTATAGGTCATGTAGGCTATAACACAGACCTATAGGTCATGTAGGCTATAACAAACACGTTTATGATTATGTCCCTTATACGAGTGCACTTCATATTATGTACCAGTGACCTTGTGATAAGTTCAAGTGGCCTTGTATTGTGACCAAGTGGCCTTGAAATGTGTTCAAGTGGTCTGTTATTGTGACCAAGTGGCCTTTTAATGTGTACAAGTGGCTTGGTATTGTGACCATGTGGCCTTTTAATGTGTACAAATGGCCTGGTATTGTGAACAAGTGGCCTTGTAATGTGTACACGCTACAAGTGGCCTTGTATTGTTTACGTATACGAAAACAAAATGTATAAGCGATTCTTATAATCTAAATTAATCATTCACTACAATGGCTAATGTGTACAAAATTGTAAATTACGCGCCTAATTCATCTAAGTTATCAAGTGTCCGCCTGTGCCATGTCATGTTGATATATTGTGTCCTTCTGTTTATTGAGCAAACAGTGACAATAATTAAATCGATTGTCCATCTTTATGCTCAGCAGCTATTTTTATTATCTAGTGATTTGGATGGAGAATGTTTGTGATTCATAAATAAATTTTGCTGATGACCGTCAAAGTAACATAAGAGCATACGTAATAAAGGAGCAATTACATAAGTAATCTAGGAGCAATTATATACATAATTTACCAGCAATTACATACGTAATATTGGAGCAATTGCATACATAATATTCGAAAAAATACATACGTAATATTTGAGCAATTACATACATATTATTAAAGCAAATACATACGTAATATGGGAGCAATTACATACGTAATCTAGGAAAAATTACATAAGTAATATTGGAGCAATTAAATACTTAATGTTGGATTACATACGCAATTTTTTAGCAGTTATATAATATTTGATGGTGGGATATGAATTCCAGTTTTGTTTTATAATTCGCTAAATAGAGAAGGAGACTCGTTGATTTTGTTATATAAGACAAGTTAGATTTTGAAGCTTGTTATTTATAATTAAGGGAGGGTTTGTTTTTTTGTTTATATATATGTTTTATATGTTTGTGTTTTGGGAGTGGGGGTAAGAAATCAACGTATTTTTATGTGGCGGGAGGGGCATTGAACAGGAAACGCGTGCACCAATTTAAAAAAAAAAAAAAAAAACTTATTTATAGCAAAGTACCAACAATCCAACAAAAATCAAAATAAATGATATTTCATTCGCTGGTAGACTGAAGAGGCTCTGCGTGCCGGCTAATGAAGCTCTGCGTGCCGGCTAATAAGGCTCTGCGTGCCGGCTAATAAGGCTCTGCGTGCCGGCTGATGAGGCTCTGCGTGCCGGCTAATGAGGCTCTGCGTGCCGGCTGATGAGGCTCTGCGTGCCGACTGATGAAGCTATGCGTGCCGGCTGATGAGGCTCTGCGTGCCGGCTAATGAGGCTCTGCGTGCCGGCTGATGAGGCTCTGCGTGCCGGCTAATGAGGCTCTGCGTGCCGGCTAATGAGGCTCTGCGTGCCGGCTGATGAGGCTCTGCGTGCCGGATGATGAGGCTCTGCGTGCCGGATGATGAGGCTCTTGTGCCGGCTGTGGCTCGCGTGCCATACGTTCGCCACCACTGACTACAACATCGAAACAAATTTATGACACTACTAAAAAAATGTTAACTGGAAATGCTGATAAAAAGTAACATCCCGTATTTTAAAATTATTTCTAGCCGTGTTTAAAAGTAGAAGCTTTGAGTGATTTATTATTATAAAATTTAATAATCATGTTAGGGAGATAGATAATTACAAACTACATATTCATTCAGAATTCGAAGTTATTTCGCTTATTATTAATGCTGATATATATGTCAAATCTAGTGTAACCCTCCACAAAATGTCATTATGTGTCAGAACTGTGAAAAGAGGTAAATTTTAATTTTGGCATAGGTGGACAGAAAAGGGACAGTAGACTTAAACAAGTAGAGGTAGCTCAGACAATAAACAATAAAGTCATGACAGAATTCAGAAAAACGCGTCGATGTGGGTAGCTTCAGGAGGTCAGGGTTAGGGCCTTGCTACAACTAAATGATGTTTAGAAACAATGTGTCGGTGTGGAGGAATTCAAGTAACATGAGAAGTGCAGTGTCCTCTTTATTCTGTTAAGTTTATCTAACTTTTAATTATGTAATGAATGTGGGTGAAACCAAAAAGCAAACGGGAGACTGGAATCATGTTATGTTTGGCCCCGTAAATTTTGTTCAAAAGGAGATTTGAGCGTAGATGATCGTGAATTGATAAACTTTGTGACTGGATATATTTTTATGTAAATAAGTAAATAAGAAGTGCTATGTTTTGAGGATTAACTATATTAAACATGTTGTAAAGTATTTTGACATTTGTTATTGTGTAGTGAGAGAGTAATTCAGCCCACTCCTCGACAATATGCTAATGATTTAACCAATTTTATTATTCAGTTAGGTTGGTACAAAGCCAGTAAACAGAAAACGTATATAAGTAGTGAATTGTGCAGATTTGAAGAAAAAATGGTAATAGCATTTTCTAAGTGGAATATATATTATATATGTATCAGTAAGTTACCTGGCTACTTTATTAAACAATTGAAATTCTGGCTGTGTCATACACACCCGCAAATAAATATTTTACATACAAAATTTAAACCATAATCGTAAGCATCCTTATATTAAGACATTTACAAATCAAACATTGTTAACAAATGCATGAGAATACGGCGACATAGAATCACTATGAATTGACTCGGCATAATAACATTTAAGTAAAGAAAAGCATTCATTGGATTAAACTGTTCCGACATTGTATCTATGAAGCGATATAAGATTTATAACATCAGAATACAACGTCATTTAGAAGTGTGTTACATACGTTTAATTAACCTTGGTAGAATAGATGTCGCTGTATATCACTATTATCTCATTTCCGGCATGTGATTTTGACGAGAATCACATGGAAGTCACTTCCGGCGTACAAGAGTTTTCTAGCAATAGTAATTGTATAGTGGAGAAGGCAATATTTTAAACAGTTTATTTCATAAAATGGCCTCTTATTTAGGTAAGAATACATTTTAACTTATACTGCTAGAAACACAATAACTAAATACATGTATTGTATTCTAAAATTGTCTTGAAAATTCCTAAATATTAAAATAAATGCGTAACATGTTACATGGTCATGGCGAGTTTGTTTGTACTGTGTACGCAACGTTCTGCTGTGTGATTGTAAAAAAAAATATTTCACAAAATGGCCCATTATTCAAACAAAAATATAATTATAATAGTTTTTCTTTTTTTTAAAGTGACATACCACAGTGATAGTTGTGACATTAATACAAGTTTAAATTAGCTTAATTATTTATCCGTCATGTTCGCCATGACACTATGACTCAGTATAAGACTGTATTTTAGGCCAAGCCAAGGCTAAGAACGTGAACGTGGTTTCATGTGGTTATAACTTAAATAAGTCATGATATTTATAAAAAAAAAGCTATTATATAGTAGTTTAAATTAGCTAACTTATTGTTCCATCATTTAATACTGTGGTCATCATAACTTATAAGGTCATTAACTTGATTAATTAAATAGTAATAAAAGGATCATAAGGCTGAGCACTAAGTGTTAAAGCAAGGCTTAACTTAAACTTAAAAGCTGTGAAAATCAATTTAAAATTTTTTGTTAGAAAAATGTATTTATTATTATAAATAAATGATAATTTTATTGCTGAGAAAAAGCTTTTTTTGCTACATGGAGAAAAAGATAATTATTTTTAAAATGCATTAAGAAAAAAATAAAATGTGTACAAATACTATTTATTTGATCAATGAACAAATTTTTTCTATTTTACTTAGGCATCTTAGGAACACTAAGTAATGCCTTGACTGAAGTGTGCAAAATCTGAATATGCAGTGTATAAGAAAGCCTGCAGTGGAACCCCCAAGGCCAAAGAAAAATCGACCGCCCAAAGACCACTTGGAGAAGGTCTTGCGAGCAGGAGATGAAAAGCTGCAAACAGACATGGAGGGAATTGAAAAAAGGCCCCCCAAAACAGAGTGCTCTAGAGAGTGGTTGCAGAGGTTTTTTTGCTTCGCAAGAAGTTCAAGTAAGTCAAGATTGTATAAATGGGGATGGGTGGTCGAGTGGTGTAGAACGCTTGACTGTCGACCGGAGGTCCCGGGTTAGAATCTCACTGAGACCCTTTGGCTTTTCAGGTGAAAGTCCTCAAGTCCACCTAGCTTTATATTGGTACCTGACTTTAAGTTGGGGGAGTAAATGAGGCTGGGCATTGTGCTAACCACACAATCCCTTTATATTCCAAGGTTACTGAGACACTTCATCTGCCCCAGTGAGCCCTTAGGGGCTTAAGGGAACTTTAAGATTGTATAAAGGTGATTTAGATGACATGTCATAGGGATTTGCTCAGTATGTTGGAACTAAAAGGGATCTAACTTGTGTTTGTCATTAATTCTGTACCAGTACATGAAATATACATGAAAAATAATATTAGCTAAATAAAAAGCATTAGAACCATACTTACAGGCAATTTGTTTTTTGCTTGGATTCCCAATAGTCAGAATTATAGATCAATAATGGCTTTGAGCTATGGCGTTAATTATAAACCTTTAGTATAAAATCATAAATGTGCTGATATTTACTAAAACTAATTCACGTTGATTACATTCTTTTTTCTAGACATACTTTGTTTCTGGTGCAAAGCTCAAAAGCTTCACTCTGCCAAATGACTATGTTGTCAGGAAGGATCAACCTTTACGATTCAATGTCTTTTTTTTTTGGTAAATGATTTGTATAAAAATATGTATTGAATACAGTGTTGAATATTTTACGAATATTCCTTGTAATCTAAAGCACCAGTAAAAACCATAAAATTTGATGACCAATGATTAATCACAAATTAGTGTGATTTATTTAAAACAAATGAAATATAAAGTTATTCAATTAATCATAATGTTAACACATTTTTATTGTTAAAATTAAAGATGAAATCCAGCATGTTCATTCTGTTTAGGAGGAGGGGGCAGGTGGTAGTACAGTGTAGAGCGAAGCAGAGGCGCAACTAGACCAAACTTTCAGGGGGTGGGGGGCAAAAAATCTCTTGTATTAAAAAATCACATTTTTTATATATTTGTATTAAATTTCGGTCTAATCTTTTATTTTTTTTTATTTCGGAGGGGGCTAATGTCCCCAAAGCCGCCACCTAGTTGCGCCACTGGAGCAAAGTTCACCCAGCTTTATGTAAGCATCTGACATATTTTGTGGAAGCAAAGCCATCAGGGCATTGTGATATCAAGACTGAAACTGATGAAATGAGCCCGTGTTCATTTTTTTTTACATTGATATTTTTATAAACAACTTTTTTTTTCTCTTTCTAGATAAGTCATCATTTTGTCTTCCTGGTATGCATTTTAATGAAAGCTTCAAAAGTCCAAGAATTCCATTCATTTGCTGTTATGTCCATCAAAGATTGAGATTTTCTTAATGGATTTGTTAAGAATTGTTTATGTGTAGTATGTTAACAAGATAATTGCTAATAATAATATAATAGCTGTAATATGTGAAGTGTTTTTTTTTACTGCTGTGACTGAATTTGTATTATTTATTAGACACACAGTGTTTTACAGTTATGTTTACACAAATAAAACATTAGCAATTGCACACATCAAACTTATTCATCAAGTGCACAATAAGAGACAATGCTTTTTCTATATTGTTAAAGCTTTATTTTAATTAATAAATATTTACTAAATCATTTAATGCTAATTCAACTTTATAATCAGGCATGATGTCCATCCTATACTTGTGAAATACTGTCATTTGGCTGGCTTTTGCACATATCAATCAACACTTTAAGACTGAGAGTTGTGGCTATACTTCAACTTTTGAAGACCTATTAAATAAAAAAAATTGAGACCACTAAAGATGGGTGCATTAAGCAGGCATCACTTTTTAATTACTCAGTAAATTACTGAAAAAAAAATATCATTGAAACCATATAATATAAAATACAAATACTATAAATAATTATGTAAAACTAATAAAATCAAATTAATAATATGTGCTATACAATAGACTCAATAGTGATTTTTACCTCAATCAGAAAGTATTTACTGTCACAAACAGTTGTCACAACTTTGGGATTTGGTAACTTTGTCTTAACCATTCTTTAAACTAAAAAAAAAAAAAAAACAGATATTTGCAACATAACACAATATACAAATAAATAAAAATTTCAAAAGTTGAGATATTTATTTTCTTTGCTTTAGCCTCTTCCATATCTATAATCTATCATTTAGTTAGAATGTTATACTAATACAATAATATCAAATCAATTATTATTCATATATGAAGTGGCTCAAAAATATTACTTCATACCTTAATCATGTTTAAAATCTCATTACTGTTAGTCTCTGGCGCGATGACTCAGTCAAAGGATGGACTCAAAAGACTTATTTCAATCATTTGCATCTATCTGCTTGGACGGCTTGGCTATCGATCGGCATGAATCATTGAATGTATTGCCAATGGAATAGTATGAATATGTTTGTTCTTTCGCCTTGGCTAGAAATCAATCTTCAGCAAACCTACTATTGCTTAATGTTTGCTACATATATATGTGTGTTTTATTACACTGTATTGTGTTTTTTCCGACTAAATGTCAGTAGAGTAAACGTCTCTTGGTATGTATCCATGTTATTAATGTTATGGTATGTTATACTCATTGTTCCAATCTTGTTGATTTGGTTTCGGAGACGTAAATCGTTTCATACCATCAATATCAAACAGTTAAGCTACCATATATACATGTCCTAAAGGAGCAATGTGCCTTTTTCACTAGAAAAATCAAATTTCTGTAATAAAACAGCGATCAAATGTCACCCAACTCTATATAAGTTATTGAGAAAAAATGTTTGTTTGTACGCCCGATGTGTTCGCATCGAGTTGCGCAGACATGCGCAGTCTAAACAAATTTATTTTAAGTAATCTTTTGTATTTCTACCAAGGCTAATTAGGTTGAATACCAGGCTTGCGGAGCGGCCAATTTTTCCGGCTCCGGCTCCAACAAATTTGACGGCTTTGGCTCCGGCACGGCTCCGGCTCCATATTAAGATAGTATCACACGAGACAAATTTTTTTTGTAATTGCGTCTCACAAACATGCCGCTGATAAAAAGTTATGCAAATTTTGCCGCGTTCACCCCCATAGTCAGGAACTTGAAAAATATACGCATGTCGGTTTTACTAAAAACAAACCATTTCAGTGCATCCATAATCATATCATTATTTTCGACCGAGGTTTCACTAGTCGCCATTTTTATAAGTAATAAAAAGTTATTTCAATGATCAAATTAGTAAATAGTAAAATGATACATTATTTAAAATATTGTAAAGACTTCAGTATTTATATTTATTATTTATAAATTCGAAGTGACTTTTCGGACCCGGGTACCAATAAGCTCCGATTTTTATTCGGACCCCGTCCCAATAAAGTCTGATTGTTACTTAAACCCGTGGCAAATATGTACTTAGCTTAGCTATACATAAACTTAATTATTGTTTTTTGTTTATTTTATTTTTACAATTGTTTGAAATGTATGATTTAATCGTTACTCAGTGTCTAGGGCTCCACTAAGCGGACTCAGTATTATTATTGTTTCGGGTTCTGTCTAATAAAGTTTAAATATAGCTAAGCTTAGTGCATATTTGCCACGTGTCCGAACAACAATCGGATTTTATTTAGACCCTTGTCCGAATAGCCACAGCCTAATTAATTTATATACTCTATTTAAGATATTTTGTTTATATTAAAATTGTTAAATACTGAAAGCGACCATTTTGTTTTCAGTCTATTACAAATTTGCGGTCAAATAATAACACGAAATGACGCGTGCTATTTGTAGTCGTAGTAAAAAGTTATTTTAAAATGATTGATACAATTATTCTATGAAATAAAACTGTTTTAACTTTATATATAACAAAAAAACATGCCATTAAAAAAAATTCGGAGTGTAAACAAGACCTTAAACGAACACAAAACGATTCCCCATTAAAGATTTCTTGTGGTGATGTGCGTGCAAGCTATCATTTAAGTGCTGTTACTGTTGTGGCGTTCGTAAAAATGACAACATTTCAAATTGTAGGAGGCAAACAATCAAACATATTTGCAATTTTAAAGCTAAAAAAAAATTCTGCTGTAAAAAAAAAATAAATTTGGGAGCCGTGGAGCAGCCAGATTTTTTCGGTCCCGGCTCCATCAAAAAGTAGCGGCTCCCGACTCGTGGGCTCCGGCTTCGAAAGCCTGTTGAATACCTCGACATGAAATTACACAAAAATGTCAATAACGTTAAGAAAAAATGAGATAAGAAATAAATTGTTGATTAAAGCATTCAACAACGGTATAATGTGTTTCAAGTGCTACAAAATACTATATATCATTCCATTTAACAATATTCTACACAATCAATAAAACAACACCATTATATGAAGTGCATTAAAGGTATAACACCCGCTGATGTGTTACAATAACTTTTAAGCACCGCCGTCTATCTCATCTATCTTCAAAATAAATCAATATGTCTGTCACTTAATAAAACCAGTTTATTTACTTATAATCTCTTCAATTATGTTTTTATACAATATTTGTTATTTATAAATACATTTTTTTAGCAGAACACACAAAAATAACTTGAGTTGCATTGTGGGGGCTGGAAAGAATTTTAATCTACTTCAATTAATTTCAATTGGGAGAATTGCTTGAAAATTGAAATACGAGAAACGTTACGTAACGAATTAAGATCATATCTCTGTGTACTACTGTAATTATATTCTTAACTATGGAGGTATCTGTACATATTTAAAGAATAATCTAAAAATGTATTTTAGTATTGCCTTTTTAGCTATCATGAATCACAAAATCTAACCAAATAATTTTATTTTATTCGAATAATACAGTAGATTTTGACTACCCGACCTATTATTGAGCAAAGGTGGGTCTGACGACCGATTGGTTTAGATACTCTATAGGCGACCTAAAAGTCTATAGTTCGATCAACTGCGAGAACCATTGGAGAACCATGGGAATTTTTACAGGTAAACTTTTATGAATGTCGTCCCACACGTCCAGCCACCTTCAAATTGTACCTGACATAAGTTGGGTAAGTAAAGTTGTTTTGGCGTTGTGCTAACCAGACAATCCCTTCATATGCCGAAGTTATAGAGAAACACATGAATTCTACATTTCATCTGCCCCGATGGCCCGTTAGGGCTAAGGGAACTTTTTAACTCATGTTGTGCAAATATATTACTATTGATGAAATTCTATTTAAGTTTATGTTATATCTATATATATTTCAGTTGTACTAAAACAATTCTATAATTAGTCATTTTATTGCGGATTATACTATTTACTATGCGGATTGTGTGGTGGCCGGATAATTGCGAACCAGATAGTCAAGAGTCGACTTAATGTATAGTATTCACACATATGTATGTAAAACTTTGCAAAGTGACCCACTCGTCTTATTTGCTCCAAGGCTCAGAATCTCTCACCTTCATTCACACTACCACATGCACGCTCTCTTTAAATACCTGGCCTCTAGTTACTGATATATTTAAAAGAAAAATTTGTTTTTTACATTTATTTTTTATAAGTTTGCATTTTTTTAGGGCGGGGGAATAAAAAATCAATGTAATTTTACTAAGGGGATATCACCGAGATTTTCAAACTTGTTGATAATATGCGTGGGGAGGGGGGGGGAAGTGCTCCAATGTATGGACCTACTTGTACTCTTTTATCTTTAAAACAAACTAATATGTCTGTCAATTCGTAAAATCGTTTAGCGATAATATCAAAAATAATAAAAAAAAACAAAGAAAAAAACAAGCCAAATGCTTCCCCAAATTATATTGTGATTCAGTAAAAAGAAATAAACCAAAACCTTTCAACAACGGAAGTCTATTAACAACGAACACCTGTAACAATGAAAATCTATAAGAACGAAAACCTATGGGAATGAAACTAAAAATATCACTGTACTAAATAAAAAATAAATTAGATATGCTGATAAAGAGTAACCTCAGTGTATTATATTGTCAGGTCATTTGAATTTAGTTATTCCTCTGTTTGAATTAATCAACAGTGAGAAATAAATTTCATTTTCCTAAAACTAAAAATCACAAATATTTTTTTTAAATATTTTTTTTAGTTGTGTTTATTGTAGAAGCATTTAATACTTAACATCCTTATCCATCATCTTATCTTAAGTATACCTCTGTACCTCATATATTTTTAAATGCTAACTCATTTTGCAGTTAAAGTTAATCCTACGAGATTCAATAGTTGGTGAGACAAAGCATTAATTGCTGATATTGGCGTCAGGGTAGCAGTGATAGCTTGTGTTTGTATCACAGTAACAGTAATTTTTATAGCATCCTGATAGTAGTATTCGTTGTACTTTTATAATCAAAGATGGTAATCTTGACATAAATATGTACCGTGACGATATTATTTTTAATTTTTAAAACACTAAAGCTAGAGAAATATCATTTAAACATGATGCACAAATGTTGATTTACACATTTATGTAAGTTATGTTTGTTTTGGTTTTTTGTTCAGGCTTTTATTTTTCATAAATTGCATCATCTGAAGGCTAATACAAGTTCTTCAAGAACTTTACATATAAGGTAAATAATCGTGTAAATAATTGGGTTAGAGGAAGATGGGTAGACAATTTGTCAGGTATTTTACCATTAAATTTATTAATTGTATCTTTATAGCAATAAAAATGTATTTCTTACAAATATAGAAACATAATAGACGAATATACATTGTATATTGTATTATTTCTAGAACGGGTAATTCTATTTGCTGAGCTTGCAATTACAGATGACATTTTTTTTTCTTTTTTCTTAAGAATAGTCCTTATTGTTGAAGTTGCCAAATTCAATGCAGCACCAATTTGAGATTGGTAATTAGTTCGGCTCGTCCATGCTATGCTCATTTCGGAATTCATGACTCTACTCTGATTTGATTTTTCTCTGGTCTGATTTATCTGGTAATCGTCTAATCTCACTTTCATTGTCTGTCTTGACTGTTACTGACCAATTTATTCACAGCATGGATAATTTTATGAGCAGACAACACACGCTAATGGCGTCAGCTGTTTCCCGCCAAAACTGAAGATGGAGGTCAAGGCGTGGGTGTGCAAGTGAAGGTGTCGAATAACACTATTTCATCACTCGTGTCAATACAGGGGTGAACGAACGGACTATGTATGGGTGTTGTACATAACTACACATGTCGTGATTTCATCATTCATCTAGGGTGCAATGGTCCAACCCCCGAAAGGAGGAGGGGGGGTAAGCTGAGTTATAAACTTAATAAAACGAGTTTTATTTCTTTAGATTCTCTTTTATTATGTTTTTATAAAAAAATATTTATTTATAAATACATTTTTTTTTTCAAAAACACACAACAAAAATGGGGTACAATCTTTTTTGGAGGGATGAAGTGGATTATTCATTTTTAATATAATTTCAAAGGGAAAGTTGCTTTGAGATACGAGCAAAGGTAAAATTTAAACTCGTATCTCGATGTACCACTGTACATATATACTTGACTATAGAGGAATCTAAGCATATTTGATAGTTAATTACTCTTTTTTAGAATAATATAAATAAAAGCGATTTGGGTTCTGCGTTAAATCGCAAGTAAAGAATGAATACAACAGTATTCCAGCTTAAAATACATTCTTGAAAAAAAACCGGATCTGCCCGAAACCAAAAAGTAACCTAGCCTACCGATCAAGCCTAAAGGGATATAGCTGTATGCTAGCTAGTAAACAATATTATCAGTAACATTTTTTTGTTATATATATATTAGGGTGTCAATGAATATTTTTTTTTTAACTTTAAGTGCCCACATTATTGTGTGTGTTCCTTCCTATATCAGAATAAATCACAGCAAATATGAATTAAATAAGACAATATTTATTAGTAGCTCAAGACAACTGAGCTTTTAAAAAATTTGGAAAATTCGTAAAATTTTCAAGAAAAAAAATATCAATATATGTCATAGTTGATTATGTAATACCTAATATATGAACAAAACATTCAAAGAAAAAAAAAAGTAGCTATTTAAACTGTTGTTGCTTTTTAATCCATGAAACTGTTGGAAAATTTATAGTATGTACGAAAATTATTTGTTTATTTTCCAGTATTTTGTCGTTTCTCAACCGTTGATTTGTTCGCATTTGGAAATTCTTGACGATGCTTTCCCACTACTTGTAGCAAAAAATGTTTTCGTTCCTCTTGATTAGTTATTATGCCGTTAAATGTCTTGATTAATGCAACTCCCCTTTCGGCCACATCGTTAACAACTGTTAAGCTTTGCACGTTTTTATATGCCTCAAGAAATCCTTTGTTGTTTTCCGATGTGTTTGGATTATCAGTAATAAATTCCTGATATATATCCAATGCAGTGAATAATTTCATTGTGTTTTTTGACACAAAATCGGGCAATTATCTTTATTGTATAGTTGAAAGAAAGATTATTTTAATACGGCGAGGTGGATCATTTGTTCCATTGGTCTTCAAAGCTGCTTTTATTTTGGAAGGTACGGTGGAGTCAAAAAACGCAAGCCCAATCAATGTTTCGCTTAGGTATCGCAAGTGACCAGAGAATGACTTGATGTCAGCATTGGCAACAATAGTTTTGACATTCTTGTAGGAATCAAATTCACGAAAAAGGTTGAGATCAATTAGAGGTGCAGATATTGCATGTGCACAAGTATACAATGCCTTCAAATAAACCATAATCACTTATATATTGAAATCTCTAAGACTTTATAATTCACGAGCTGTGAGGCGGAATTGAGATATGAACAAAAAAAAAGATTCATAGAGTAGATGAGTTTTGACATCCATTTTGCTCTGTGATATGCTCCTGGTGAATGAATATGGACATCAGTGATGTCTGCTACTAAAAACAATAACGAAAGTTGAAACAACTCCTTGTAGCCATCTCTGGGCTGGAACTTGGAAAGCTGATCAAGAACAAAATCAATCAACTCATTTTTTATTGTGTCTAATGCTGATGCAACTATGACATCTTTGACCCCACTTTCGTATTCTTCTTTGGCAATTAAATTCCACTTGGCTGCAAATCCCTGAAAAAAATTAATATTTGGACCATTAGATTCTCCGGCTCCCTTGAGTGTATCAAACACTTTTGCAACAATTAACTCATTAATATGATGTCTTTTGTTCAGAGATTCGACCTGTGTTACTTGCTGTTGTGTCAAAAGACATAAACTGAATTCCAGTCTCTGAATTCCACTCCTGTATCAAATCGAAAACAGATTTAGCCAGTGCTTCTCCCGTTCCACTTGAAAGTTGAGGAACGCCTAGAAGCTATATGATTCCATTTCCAGACACAAGTACCGCCAGACGATCCACTGATTCTTTAGACATTAAAGCAGGTAACATCTTGCAATCCCAGTGTATGGTCAGAGCTGTATCTGGATCAAATGAATCTTTTATCTCCTTGGCTATACTTTCTCGATAATTTTGTCTTGCCTGTCTTATTGATTCTTTATTCAGAACAATGTGTCCAAAAGACTGTGCAGTTGCAGCCAAAATAAATTTGGCATTTCGATCACTAAGTTGTTTTCGATCCATTGCAGTGGCCAATTGTGGACTCACAATGTTGGATGGTCGAACCTTAATGGGTGGAGTTCTAAGCAAAGAAACATCCGGATCATCATGATCATCGCTGCTGCTTTCATCATTGGAACTGCTATCACTCATTTCAGATTGTGTTGTTATCAACTAGCGCATCGAACGTTAATCTTTATTTTTTTCTGATTTCTAGTTTTAAAACTCGCTGCCGATGTGCTCTTCTTTTTTAGCCAGCTTAGTGTCAACAGGTCCCATGCTCCCTCTTCGTCCCTTTTCTCTTTGTGCTTCTAAAAACGCTTTGTCTTCTTGCAGTTTATCATAGTTAATGCATCTCTGTGAGCAATATCAAAAAGGTCTTCCATGATATCAACAAATGCATTCTCCTTATCTTTCTTTCGTGCTGCATTCTTTTTAAGGCCAACTCATCTTGAATGTTTATCTCTGACCTTGCTCACGATGTGCAATTCCTTTCTAGTCGGTATTCGTGCTCTATCCCAGAACTGCACAATTTCTTTTGCTGTTAATAATTGCGTTTTTTTATTCCTAAGATGATAGTTTAAAAAGCGTCCCAACACTTGTCTAATGGATGGTTGTTTAAAAACTTTTATAGCCTCTATAGATCCACCAACTAACCAATAATCATGCATTGAGTTAGACATTGCCTGTTATGACCTAATAAAAAAGGAAAAAGTAATTATCTTACCTTTAATAAAAAGTAACTGTGTGTGAACGTAAAATTTATGTTATTGTAAGATATTGTTTTGATTGGCTGCACTATTGTAAAGTTGAGATGCACAATAGTTGTCTGAATAATAAGCACTAGACAGTAGACAAAAATATATTTAATAATGGTTAGGATATATATTTATATTATGTATATTATGTATTAATTATTTCACGTACCAATAATGCAACATAAATCATGAATAATTAGCTTCTATTTTTGTCAAAATGTATGACTTATTTGTAATTTATTATATTATAGTAAAACTGAAAACTATAAAACTTTCTTGAAAACAATGTGCAGATAACCTTGCTAGTAAAAAGATTTTAGTTAATTTATATGGCACTTCATTATGGAGAGCCAAAAAAATAAAGAGCCATTAAAACTCTTGAGGTTATCGAAAAGACAAAATTTTCAAAACTTCTAAATGCTTGAGCTACCTGTAAATATCATTTAAATGTAATGATATTTGTGTACAGTACATAGTAATACCAATAGGAACATAATTAAACAGTGGGCAAAAAAAAAAAAAAAAAACTATATTACATTGGCACCCTGATATATATATATATATATATATATATATATATATATATATATATATATATATAGAGAGAGAGAGAGAGAGAGAGAGAGAGAGAGGAGAGAGATAGATAAAGATATATATATATATATATATATATATATATATATAGGCGATAAATATCTATAAAGAAATGGTATGGTTATGTTTCATATACTCGCGGGCTTACATAGATGACAGGCACGATACTTAGAAATAAATTATAAGCACTTATCACGGGGCTCAGTGGGCATTTATTTTAAAAGCTTACGGACAGAACGATTCAACATTTCATTTTAAATACTACTAGGGTCCAAAGTTTTACTTTGCAGTTTAGACAGGCGAATTGCACTGTAAGAATGGCTTTGAATAGTCCATTCAATTGACAACCAAAGACGGGGTAACTTTAGAATGATAATTCTCCAATCGTGTTTCAAATAGGTTTTGCTTTTGATAAAGAAAAAAAAAACTGACTTTATGCAAAGGAAAATGAAGAATTGCTGAGTAGATAAAGATATTAATCACTTTTTGTTTCATATTATAACTTTTAATTTGAGAGCGGTTTTGAATTATATAGATGCATAATTGAAAACTAATTGTGCATAATAAAAAGAGTTGTAACACGCCCGATCCATTGACCCTCAGATTAAAAGTCTGATGCTCTACCGACTGAGCTAACCGGGCCGACAATGTGTAGGCTATGTGAACGTAAATGTTTCCGAGAGCAATGTTTCCTTTTTGGTTTTTTTTCTATGCCAGTTTGATTTGTACTGGTAGATGGCTTAAATGTTCAATGCTAGCAGAAATGTAGTGTTGTAAAATTAAAATACGAATGATTTTGTTTGGAAGTGTCATCTGCATACGAGGTCCAGGCTTAAATAGGTGCCGGTACTCAGTGATGGATTGCCTAACTTTTAACTACAAGTTCGCACCTCGGTGCAACCTAGATCACAACACCAAAGATACCAAATGTCTAAAACAATTTTATTTTATATTTACCCAACTTAAAATACAGGAAAAGTTATGATTATTTCATTTCCTCACATTGAAATAGGTGCCGAAGCCATCCTATTGATAATATATGACGTCCCGATGATACATTTTTTTTTATGCAGAATGGGAGCGCCGTCGCTATAAATAAAAAAAAAAAATCCTCTATGACGTCATTTCCCGATGTGTGCTGTATCGTACCTTCGTGCTGCAAAATGGCATAAAAAGTAGTTATTTTTTTTTACTTTTCAGTGCATTTTAATAAAAAAAAAATAATGCTTTGTTTTGATTTTAACATGAACAAACATTTTTAAATTATTTTGGCTACAATAATCTGTTCATGTTCTTTGGTGCCATAGGACATAGATAAACTTTTTTTGTATAAAGACTGTTATCGCACTCAAATATAAATATATTTCCATTTTAAACTCCAACTGCGTGCCTACTAGTAGACCTGCCAGCTGAATTTTTTTTTTAAGTTTCGGCTGGCTAACATAATTTTTCGGCTGATAGCCGGCGTAGCCGAATTTGACCATAAATTGAGTAAATTGACATTTGCGGCTGATTTTCGGCTGATTTTCGGCAGATTACGAAATATTTGGCTAAACTTCTGCTGACGCCTATAAAATATTGAATTGATAAAACTTCAGCAATAAAACAATTTTACAATACTTGGGGAAAAGTTTTATTATTTAAAACAACAGAAATAAACAGTTTTATATGCTGTGCTTCTAATACAGTACATGAATACATTCCAAACATTCAGTTTCTGTCACTCAATACCTTAATAAGCACTTAAAATATCAGTTTATAATTGTCATGAATAAAACAAACGAGATGTAGTTCACCAGCTTTCTTCAGAAACATGTCCACTAACTAGCTGCGAATGCGATACATCAGCTTTAGACATAATGAATCCACGGGCCATTGCTGACTTTATTGCGTTCTCCAGAATTGTGGTTGCTTCTGACCGTGGAATCAATGATTTGAAATTTGGATCAAGCACCTGATGCAGCTTAATGTGATCATTTACAGGAAATCGATGGTCAAGCTGGTTGAGAGTTGACAGCTGGATCATTCGTATTTTGTCATCATCATCATATTTTAAAGTCAAGTATAGACTGAATCATCATCAATATTGAATTCCAACGCGTTGGACATGATATGATGCCTTCACTGACTTACCATTATGTCTATGACTGTCATTGATGGCGTTAGTGCTGCTCTCAGAGGCATCCATTATTGATGCACTGAGCTGATCATCTACAAGAAGCAATTCACACACTTAAGACATGCCTTCTTTCAGGGTCTTTATCATTTCTTTATCCTGTGTGCTGCATCGTCTTCTATAATTGTGGTCTTGAAATTCTTCATTTTTATTGATGCTGTCGGTAGTATTTTAAGGTGCAATACGTTTGCTGCAAAGTGCTGATGAGAGTCAACCTTCAAAAGCTTTGAAGTCTTTATCATAATTGCAGCACCATCATGGCAGCTAGTATTTTGTGATCAACAGAAGAGCTGATATGGTCAGCAAGGTCATGTGCAATAAGATTAAGTAATGCGACAGTTAATATAATGGCGAACGAAATACGGCGGATAATGAGGCGCGCCGCATATTTTTCGGCGGATATACGGCGGACGAAAATTCGGCGGCGTAGACGGCGCGCGGAGCCGGCTGAAGGGTCTACCTACTAGCCGGTCCGGGTACCGGGCCTTTGTTTACTATTTATAATATTATTGTAATAAAAAATTAATTCTCAGACTTTTTGCAGGCCTATTTCTCTGGTTGTTCTGCAGTACAGCCTTGTACTGACCCTAACCCTGTTCTTAATGTGCCTACACACTATAGAGACCCCTGTTAATAATCAAGAAGGTACATAGATATATTTTTACTTCATATCACCGTTCATCTGCTGGATTTGATTCTCTGATTATCTTTTGCAATCGGAAGCAGAATTTGTGTATGAAGCATGACATAAGTATAATACAGTTTTACATATATAACAATTGTATGAAAATAAAATGCCTGTAAAATAGTTCCTACCAACACAGAAAAATAAATTATACAGTTGCAGTCAAAAATACTTATTGGCATACGGTGTTTATGTGTATATATAAGTAAAGTTGTGGTTGTTAATATTCAGAAATGACATGCATTTCATACGTCACAATTTACCTTTTACCTGACCAACGCTAACCAACCAAACCAAACCAAACAATATTTGGTAAAGATGTGGATGCTAATTTATGCCACCCACGTGATAGGGTTTTCGCGTAAAAAAATACGACGCGTGGTAAACGGTGAAACAACTCAGTGGCATCGATCTACACACAACACTGTTGTTACTCAACACGATATTTAGTAACCGATGTAGTGAGCCCAGCTAAAAAAAATATCTGCCCATCATCCAAAGGTCATAGGAGTAGTCAGTGTGAACAACACTGGCCAAATAACTGCAACAGCTGACCAGTTGATAACACGTTATTGCAAAATCAGTAGTCGACAAAAGGAATAACTCCAACGCGGAACTGTTATCTAATCCTTGTATACAGAAGATGTTCATGTTGATTTTGATGGACACAAAGTAAGCTATAGACAAAATCCCGTGAAAGGAAATGATCAAATACATATGTAGATACATCGTGTCATCAAATCAAAGATAACAACAGGTCGCTGATTGGTCAATCCGAGTTAAGACATCATCGGGTATTGTTTTTTCATGGTCATCCATGCCTCTGACGAATAATGTTCAAGTTCAAATCAAGATTAATTATATAAGACATGCACACAACTTTCACCATTGAAAACTCTTGAAGAAAAATACTATATAAAAAATACATTTGTACTAACTTGTATTCCTAAGGAGGATGGGAGAGTTTTAATAGATTTAATATTATAGTCTTTTTTTTTTTAAACATATGCTTTTCTAGTCATACGGCAAATTAATATTTTAAGTTTCCCGGTATTTTACTATTTTATTTATGTCTATTCACCCTCTAATGTAATAATTATAAAGTAGGACCCTGTCTAACGCGGGGTATACTTTCTATCAAAGTAGAGCATAATATAAAACAACGTTTAACGAGGTTATCTCAGATGTAAACAATGGGGTTAGGGTAAGATGGGTAGAAAATTGGTGAGGTATTTGCCATTAAATTTATTAATTATGTTTTTTATAAAAAATTAACGTAAAAATTTATTTCTTACAAATATAGAAACGATACAAATGAATATACATATGAAACGAATAAAATTAAAAGTATATTTACATTTCAGGTCATTCAATTTCTTCTGTATTTCTCATTTTCTGACTTTTTTAGTAACATGGTATAAAATATAATTTGCATTTTCCATTTGCGCTCTTTATTCTTTAGAATAATTCTTATCGTTGAAGTTGTCAAATTCAATGCACCACCAAATTTCGAGGGACGTTTACCAGTATTAAATCTTCTAATCACTTGCAGTTTAGTTTATAGTGAAATCCTTTTTCTTGTTGCTTTGTTTACGTGTTAATTATTATAAACAACTAAAATTCATAATATGTGTCACTTTATCAATCATTACATTTATATAAATGCATACAGTATTTTTATTAACGGCAACAAAGTTTGACACATTAAAAATACTTCCGTATAGCACCGTTGGAAAGAAGAAACACAGATAAAATATTATCGTTATACAATTCATTTATTTGACGTATAAAAAAAAATAATTTTGACGTAGTTTAAGAATCTGGTGCTTAATGGAGCTAATTATACATGTTTAGCATGCATAGACATTTTATGGAATAATAACTTAATGAACACCATAAATACTACATTTTCCTGGGATATATAAATATGGATGTTATATATGAATGGTGTCGGGCCGCCGATGGCGGAAACAAAACCATCGGAAAAGTTCTCATCCCTTTCTGAGAAAATGCGTCAAGCTCAGTATGGAATTGCAATACTCCGCTGAGCTATCCATCCGTGTTCCATCTCTAGTAAGATTCATTGATTGTCTCGGGTTATGTTAAGTCAAGTCTCTGGCAGGACTTCCATAGTCTGTGCTAAACGACCATGGTGGAGATGACATTTTGTGTGACAGACTTTACAGAATATCTGTACTGAGACAGACAGACCGAGTATGATTTTATTTTTTGTATTATAGACAGAGGTATGTTTTTTTACAGTTTCGTTATGAATATGTTAAAGTAGTAGTAGTATATGTTAGTAATATGTTAAAGTTACATAGTCTATAATGTAGTGGTATTTGATAGTAATATATTAAAATTACATAGTCTAAAAAGTAGTGGTATAAGATAGTGGGACCAGAGATACATGACCGTACATCTATGATATAAGCCTACATTTTGTATTTACAACCACCTGACCATATGTTTTTATTTTTCGTTAATAACTAAACTACGGATCAATGCTAACTTTATCCTGGTAAGTCATAGATAGCAGGCAGTCCTTATGAGGCCAAACTGACTGTGTATTTGTATTTGAATTTTATTTTTTTGATTACATGGATTTGACATGCAAACTTGATCCATCTTAGCTGTAGATTTATTATATTAATCTTAACGGTTTTACTGTGATTACATTTTCATTTCTTCACCATTTTACAAGTCAGCTTGCTGCCCTAGGATGTAAGTACTAGGTGCCCTAGGCTGTAAGTACTAGTTGCCCCATTTCTAAATTATTTGTATAACGAGACTACGATCCTGGAATCAAATTAAGGACGCCCGGCTTTTCCGGAACTCAAAACTCACATTGAGTGACGGGGTTGGCAGTGTGGTGAGGCGCTATACTGTCATCTAGGTGTTCTAGAAGATCGAACCAGGGACCTTCAGGTCGACAGGCAATCACTTTGTTAACAACCAGGTATTGAAGTTATGGAAATAACCTTCCCATAAACTTTTTTTTGCCACAATATTATTTTACGCCGCAATTTCCAGCATGGTAGTGTGTAGTGTGCCTCCACACCAGCATTGTTGGCGGCGCTAATGCACGTCTGCCATCCCTACAGTGCGGTGGGTGACTGTGCCCGCTATCATCTGCCGGGATGGCAGAAAAAAGGGTTTTATGACTTGCCCAAACTGGCCGGACCAGCAGGGTGTGTGTACTGCTGATCGGCCAGAATGGCAAGGAAAGGGTTTTTCCTGCCACTCGGACAGAGGGGAGGGTGTAATGTGCCTGTATCCTCAGCCCGAAATGGCAGGCTGCGCAGGTGTGCTTGAGTGGGGCAGAGTGGAAACGTGTTGTGTGCGGACCTCATCTGTCACCACAGCCAGCTGTAAATACTACGGTCATGGATAGTCCTCATTGACCACAGTACCACCATCCTCGCAAGAAAGGTTTTTTTTTTTAATTCCTGAATATCGAACCCCAATGATCTATTCCCCGTTGATCATGGTATGTCTCTCATACCAGGATGGAGAGCTCATGTAAATATCATGCCTAACTACTTATATGATACTTTCCTCCTATTGTATCAATTAGAGAACTAAGCGATTGTCTACATCCCTGGTCTATATTATCAATAAGAGAACTAAGAGATTGCCTACAGCCTGGTCTATATTATCAATAATATAACTAAGCCAATGCCTACAGCCCTGATTAACAAACTCCCCGTTTCCCCTCCCCTACCTATCAGTAAATATTGTTGTATGGTTATATCTGAAGTCCTTGAAAAGAAATCGGTTTGCCCCCTTAAGACGAAAGTGGTGGGCTCACCAGTGCCGTAGCTAGCTGTTGTGTCGCCCCTGTGCGAGTCACATTGTTTGGAGTCCACCACCCAACCATAAAAGCTTAAATAACATTGAAAGACCAATACCTAGTTCAAACCACTGTGTGGCGGTACAAACCGCAGTACCCGTCTTTCTCTACATTGTCCCACCCAGCCTGATCAATACCCATCTTTCTTTTACCAACTGTTTCTACTTTAGCTCTAAATAAATAAAAGTATAAAATAAAAACTGTAAAAATTAAACGGATTATTTAGTAGGTTCAAATCGATAAAAAAAAGTTTCATTTATATTTAATTTGCCGCATAAATAATTTATGTGTATCAAACCACCAGCTCTGTTCAATCAACTTTAACGATCAAAAAGGTGGGTCAAAGTTTAAGCCTGCCAACTTTTTCCCCGAAGGATTATCCATAAATGAAAAACATCTAGAATAGTACCGGGTTATACAAATAAAAAAATCGTACATGCATTATTTTGATGGATTTTGTTTTTTATTTATAGGCATTTTAATAATACATGAGGGAAGGGTGATTGAGGAAATATAATATAAAATTTGATAAAGCGTGAAATTTGTAGTGACATATGGATAAATCTACAAATACTTAGTATAGAACTACATATACTTTGGATAAAACTACTAATACTTTGGATAAAACAACATTTACTTAGAATACAACTACATATTCTCAGGACAAAACTCAACTGAGCCAATAATAATAGTGGGAGTGATAGATCTGTTAGGTGTTCCCTATTAGCCGTGCGCGATAGCGCGATCACACATCTTTCCCGGCCCGTGCACGCACGTTAAATAAAGCGCAAAAGTATTTAGACTAAAAGGCCTGTCTAAAAAAAATTATACTGTCTGCCAAAGTTAAGCAGCTGTATATTTGGCCAATCAAATGCCAGTATTAGCGATCTCATCACCCAATCAACCAATCAAATACCAGTATTAGCGATCTCATTAACCAATCATAGTGTCTTAGATAGTTTACATTTTGAAATACAACAATGTTTGCCTAAAATAATGTTAGATATATATTTACATAATTAGAAGAGGGGCCCAGCAACTGATAAGGCCGACTTGTGAGAGTATGATTGTATTATGTGAATAATGTTAAAAAACAATTCTTGTGCTACATAGTTCTAAACAGATGCATCAATTTGTTCTTTCAGCTAAACTGGAGATTTTAAAAAAATATAGAAAATTAATAGCACTGTCGGCTATGATGGGAATGAAGGAAGGGCACCCTAAAGCGAGCAGTCACATTAGTGGTTTATAGGATCTAAGAGATTTGATTTCATCCCTACACGGACATCACACAAACACACACCTACCTAAGACTAATAGTTCGGCAGAAACAATTCTTTCAGCTAAAGACATAAGTAAAAGATGGAAAGATTAAAAAGAAAAAAAATACAAAGTGGAGCGGGACATAGATTGTGCTATTTAGCAGAAATAAGAACATATTTTTTTTTTAATGTATGTTAATCTTATTATCAGAAACACACAGACATATCCACACACACACACACACGCAAACACAAAATGAAGAAGCTAATAAGCTAACAAATAACGTTGGTTTTATTTTAAATATTCAATAACAAATGTTGCATACAGTAACAATAATGCGTACTTGCACTCGATTAATTATTCAAAGTAACACATGTTAGAGATATACATTGTAGGCCTATTATAAAAAGCTGTTTTTGAGGCGGTGATAATTAGGCGCCTTTGTGATATTTAGATATTGAACTAGAATTAATGTGTCTATGTTATTAGTATTGATAAACTGAGATGGATGTATTAGGTGTATAGTTTTAACTAATTCTGGGTTTTTATTTCCATACGTGTCAAGGTCGCATGAGAAACCTGCTACCATACAGGTTTGGTGTTTGAGTACCTCTACCAACTGACCAGCTACCATACAGGTTTGGTGTTTGAGTACCTCTACCAACTGGCCTGCTACCATACAGGTTTGTTGTTTGAGTACCTCTACCAACTGGCCAGCTACCATACAGGTTTGGTGTTTGAGTACCTCTACCAACTGGCCAGCTACCATACAGGTTTGGTGTTTGAGTACCTCTACGAACTGTCCATCCAAATAGGGTATTCCCTATCATACTGCCAGAAAAGAGGAGTACTTGGTTATCTCATACAGAGGCGATTCGACCGATGACTCCACATTGGGCTCCGCGCCTGATAGGGGACTTGCATTTTACATTAAAATTATGTGTAGCTATAAAATTATATGAGGGGGCCCGCAAGGTCCACCCTACAGAGTTAGTTGGTTTCAGAGTATAAACTGATAATAATGCGCTAGTAATTTGTGTTTTATCTTCAAATAGGTCTTGATTTATGAAAATACTTTATGTAATACACTTTGTGTCTTTTAAAAAAAAGTTAAGCTAATAATTTCAAATAAAAACATAGCAACACATTATTATCAAATAAAATCTAATTATTTCTTTATAATTTTTTCATGAAATATGTTTTATTTACATTTTAATCAGCCTTGTTAATTAAATCAAGGGATGCTACTTATGTTCAGGTTTTAATTATATCACGCCGACCTTGTTCAATGTAATTATCCAATAATCAGAATTTTAATTTGATGAAATTGTCGTTGTTGATTAAGTCCCTTGCAGATGGTCTACACTGTGGATCGTATTCCAAAGTTTTTCTCAAAAAGTTCTCCAAATTATCCGGAGTTCGAGGATATTCCGGATACTCACCTGAAGACATTTTAAAGAGCTTGTACATAAGCTGGTGTTTGGTATGGCGGTTGACCGATAACCATCTGGACCGCTGTACAACCAACACTCCTAAAAAATGTATTTTTTTTTATAGCTGTTATATTATATTGCAGGTATATTGATCATTTTTATAAAGCAAAGATGTGATTCTTTTAAGACAAACGTACAATGAAAAATAGTGCATTATATTAAGGCTTGCCAATCTTTCATATTTCATGGTATTTAATTAGTGTAATAATGGTAGGCTTTCACGACTCATATTTCCCTTAATTTTTAGCACTCTATTTATACATTTTAGGCTCCATTTACAAAAAAAAAAAAAATAATGTAAGACTTTCACAATTTGAAATATTTTTCTAACCGTTTTCTTCACTCAAAACTTATGTTTTATCGATTCGGGAAAAAAATTGCAATCTATTATTGAGGCATTTTTAGTGATAGATTTCCTTGAAATGTTGCATACATTTTCTTGTTCCGTGACTTCATGATTTAATATTTAATTTTGCAATTATTTTTTTTTTTTTTAAATTTATATTTTTAACAAATAAAAGTAAAAAAAAACAACTCATTATACAAATCAAGGGATGTAACCTTCTATAACTAAGCGAACTCTACTAATAAATGGACTACTTCCCTTGCATTATTAATAAGACGCCATGTTTCAGATGGGATCAAAGACAGCAAGTGATTACCACAAACCGTAAACAAGCAAGCATACACATACTACTTTTTACACTCGCGCAACTTGTGTGTTTCTATCTCTTCAACAGGCGGTGTCTTTTAAAATGTAAATAGATATGTTAGTTTTAAACTTTATTGTGGTAAAATGGAGGTTCGTTGTACATTTACTTAATTAAAAACATGAAAATATTTTAATTTATTGCAAAATAAAAAAAAAAATGTTTCAGAAAACGGTTTGTTTTAAAACTCTGTTTTTATTGTGTTTTGTTTGATATGACTTTGATATAATATCAGTACATATCTAAGCATTATTGCATGATGAAAGTTTTCAAAGTATATATATATACACACACACATGAGCTATATATGTATGTGTGTATGTGTGTGTGTGTGTGTGTGTGTGTACAGATAAATGACCAATAAATAGACAACATAAAACGCATTACCAAATGTCAACTTTGTTGTTATATGCTCCTTCTCCGTTCATTACAAATCTGATGAGCTCCGGAGCCATCCAGTGTATGGTGCTCACACACCCAATGTCAGTCCCTTCTTGCAGTACACACTTTGCGTTGGGGTCGTGGCGGAGGGCTTTGGAAACTCCGCTCCCACCGACCTTGACACTGGACTCATTCTCCAACAGAACGTGCTTCCCTTGTTACAAAAAAAATAAGAAATACTATTTTCACACAGGTCAAAGGACAATTACCTTTAAAAAAATGGTATATGTGGTTGTGTGTGGGTGTGTGAAGTCCCTGTAAAGATGAGGTCAAATATCTTAGATCCTATAAACCACTAATCAATGTGTGTGCGTGAAGTCCCTATAAAGATGAGGTCAAATAATCTTGATCCTATAAGCCACTAATCAATGTGTGTGCGTGAATTCCCTGTAAAGATAAGGTCGAATATCTTAGATCCTATAAACCACTAATCAATGTTTGTGTGTGTGTGTGTGTGTGCGAAGTTCCTGTAAAGATGAGGTCAAATATCTTAGATCCTATAAATCACTAATCAATCAGTTTTTGCGGTGACTTTTAAAATTATTTTCGAAAGGTGCAATGACCATGGATGCATCAACAGAGATATTGAAGAGACTTTAATCATGACCTAAAATATTCATTGGTCCTCACCGAAGATTAAACCACGGACGCCCCCAGGTGGACAATCCATCGACTTACCTCTCGACCATCCGTCCCCAAATGGGTAGGACTGCAATTTCTTGGGGGTTAAAATGTCGGGCATTGTAAATGGGCAACTAAGGTGACTGCAGCACACCCACGCCCTAGGATAAAGAAGAAGGAATGTGTGGAGATTACCAAACGTCCTCTAACTGTGACGAAACTCTCGGCCCCTGCATATGAAACCCGCTTAGAGCCTCGTGCACAGCTCTCCCCTCGTAAGTCCGTTTCTTTGAACCCACCTGAAGGGCGCGCGCTAAATGTAAAGCGATGGATGTCTACATTTGGCTAGTTAATCGACTTTTAAAATTTTACATATAACAATCAATCATACAATGAGTAATTTATTAAATTTAAATTTTGAAAAAATGCAATATTTTTTTTAAAAAGTATGATATCGAAAAGGTGTTGCAATATTTACCCTAGGTTAGAAAAGCAACATCTTTATAAATGTCCTTGACCGATGTTGTCGTAGAGGTAAACGGATGGACACATCATGTCCTTGACCGATGTTGTCGTAGAGGTAAACGGATGGATACATCATGTCCTTGACCGATGTTGTCGTAGAGGTAAACGGATGGATACATCAACAGACAAATATCTCTCCAAGTCAGAGGCGAATATTTTTGGCTATACCACGATATTGAACACTTTACCCTTCACAAGTGAATCCTATTAACTATACCACGATATTGAACACTTTACCCTTCACAAGTGAATCCTATTCACTATACCACGATATTGAACACTTTACCCTTCACAAGTGAATCCTATTCACTATAGACTTCGCTATCCAGCAGCATTGTTTAAAATGCATATATTTATGTTTACAACACACACTACTAATTTTATAAATGGTGAAATACCTACCATTAATGTCTCTGTGTATAATGTTATTGTCATGCAAATATTGTACACCCTCCAGAATTTGACTTGTGTACAGACGAACTTTATCTCCTTCAATGTTACCATGACTCTCAATATAGTCTTCCAAAGATCTCTAACATGAACAAAGATCTTTTTATTAATAATATATAGAAGCGATTTTAAGGTTCTGAGTTAAATCAAAGTAAAGAATTAAAACAACTGTATTCTAGTTTAAAATACAATCATAAAAAAATCGGATCTGCCTGAAACCCGTAATAACCCAGCCTACCGATCAAGCTTAAGGGGATATAACTCTATGCAAATGTTTTGCAGGGTACAGCTAGTACAACATATTATTGACTTTAAATGTTTGATTCCAATAGCAATCTCTTAGGATTTTATTTTAATTACTGTAGTTAAATCGTTAAAGTAACAAAATATTCTAATTTTGTGTCCAAAATAAGTCGGAAATGGAGTAGCTAATTTATGTGTAGTAAATACACACTTTAAAAGGTCATGCTTTTATAAAAATACAAGGCATATTCAAAAATTACCATTGGAACATATTCCATAAAAATGGACAATAGATTATTAGTCTCCAGGAATCCATAAAACCTGACTATTCTGGAATGTTCCACAGTTGACATATTCTTGTATTCCCTTCTAAATGATTCCTAAAATAAAATAAAAAATATAAAAATAAATTACAATGAATACTAAATTTTCAAAAGAGGAGGTGAGCCACTTGGTAGCTCTCTGTTTGTGAGTGCCTACGTCATGTGTTTTAACCTCAGCGACTACTGTAACCTATGTCATGTGTTTTAACCTCAGCGACTACTGTAACCTATGTCATGTGTTTTAACCTCAGCGACTACTGTAACCTACGTCATGTGTTTTAACCTCAGCGACTACTGTAACCTACGTCATGTGTTTTAACCTCAGCGACTACTGTAACCTATGTCATGTGTTTTAACCTCAACGACTACTGTAACCTACGTCATGTGTTTTAACCCTAGCGACTACTGTAACCTACGTCATGTGTTTTAACCTCAGCGACTACTGTAACCTACGTCATGTGTTTTAACCTCAGCGACTACTGTAACCTACGTCATGTGTTTTAACCTCAGCGACTACTGTAACCTATGTCATGTGTTTTAACCTCAGCGACTACTGTAACCTACGTCATGTGTTTTAACCTCAGCGACTACTGTATCCTATGTCATGTGTTTTAACCCTAGCGACTACTGTAACCTACGTCATGTGTTTTAACCCTAGCGACTACTGTAACCTATGTCATGTGTTTTAACCTCAGCGACTACTGTAACCTACGTCATGTGTTTTAACCTCAGCGACTTCTGTAACCTACGTCATGTGTTTTAACCTCAGCGACTACTGTAACCTACGTCATGTGTTTTAACCTCAGTGACTACTGTAACCTATGTCATGTGTTTTAACCCTAGCGACTACTGTAACCTACGTCATGTGTTTTAACCCTAGCGACTACTGTAACCTATGTCATGTGTTTTAACCTCAGCGACTACTGTAACCTACGTCATGTGTTTTAACCTCAGCGACTACTGTAACCTACGTCATGTGTTTTAACCTCAGCGACTACTGTAACCTACGTCATGTGTTTTAACCTCAGAGACTACTGTAACCTACGTCATGTGTTTTAACCTCAGCGACTAGTGTAACCTATGTCATGTGTTTTAACCTCAGCGACTACTATAACCTACGTCATGTGTTTTAACCTCAGCGACTACTGTAACCTACGTCATGTGTTTTAACCTCAGCGACTACTGTAACCTACGTCATGTGTTTTAACCTCAGCGACTACTGTAACCTACGTCATGTGTTTTAACCTCAGCGACTACTGTAACCTACGTCATGTGTTTTAACCTCAGCGACTACTGTAACCTACGTCATGTGTTTTAACCTCAGCGACTACTGTAACCTACGTCATGTGTTTTAACCTCAGCGTCTACTGTAACCTACGTCATGTGTTTTAACCTCAGCGACTACTGTAACCTATGTCATGTGTTTTAACCTCAGCGACTACTGTAACCTATGTCATTCGTTGCGCCTGCAGTGTTAAAATAACTTTGGTAAGGATAGAAAGTGTCAGAAAAGGGTTTATTCGAGTCGAAATGTAAACATCTTATGAACAGTAAAATAAACAAAATAACAACAACAACATAAATAACACAGCTTACAGCTCACAATTAAAATGATTAGACAAAACTTATTTAAACAATAACTATCTTAGGTCATTTAGGTCTTATAGTCCTCTAAAGGCACTTAGAACTTATACGTATCTTAGGTCACTTTGATCTTATATGTCACCTAGGTCCTGTAAGTCACTTAGGTCTTTTAGATATCTTTTCTTCACTTAGGTCAATTATGTCTTAATTAGGTATTATCAGACTTGTCCATGAGACAGATTTTTCTGTCCATTATTATCCCATCCCACGGTAATTTATGTCTGTCCCGTCCCATGGTATTCCCATGAAATCGCCAACGATACCAATCATCAACTACAACAATGCTGACAGTCTGATTATTGGCGTAACGGTTGTGCCTCTGCTAAACGCGAGCGGTAAACAGATTATGCATAAAGGCGTATTGCTTCAGCTACGCATGGCAAATATATATGTAATATCCGCCCATCTCTTGAAATCAGGCAGTACTATTGGTGTTAATAGCTTGCGCTCCATCTAGTTGTTTATACCACATCTTTGGGCGTGAAGCACCAAAATGCAAACGAACCATCTTATATGATAAAAGGTTATGTGTATTTATTTATTTATTATCTGCTATCCGGTGTCCACCACAATATAAAGAACAGATTACGCAATACATATTTAAATGAAAAGGATTAAAAGCTATAAAAATTATCCAGTTTGGGTTAGCTCAGGTGTCAATCAAGTCACCATGACGCGGCTACTCTGTCCCATGCCGTGTCCCATGGGATATGGAAAATACAAATGTATGCTGTACCAACCCGTCCCATCCCATGAGACGTTTCCCATGGGGTTTCCGCAGGAATCCCATTTCCATGGACAAGCATTGGTATTATAGCTATATTAGTTCACTTGGGTCTTCTAGGTCTCTTAGGCTACTTAAGTCGTTTAGGTATATCAGATCACAAATGTCTTATAGGTCACTTACCATTATCACTTCTCTGTCCGCTGGACGAATTTTCATTTCCTTTAAAGCAAACATGTTTGCGCCCGTATCTGTGGCCAGGTAAACCTCACCAAACGTACCTGAACCGATCTCCGTACCTTTAGTCAGATTTTCATGCGCAATCTTTGATGATAAACGGATTTCTGGCACACACACATACAAAAACAGTCCATAATATCCATAAAATAAAACAGGGAAAACATTTTTTTAAAATACTTTACAACTGGGTTAAAACTGTATAATGAAGAAGGAGAATTAATTTTGTTAAAAATATACATAAAAATACATCTGAGTCTCGGGTTCGTTAATCGGTGAGGGAAAAAAGAAATTTTCACTGTCCGTGTGAATTTTTATTAAAATCCCCCCAAAGTACCTGACTTTAGTTGGGGAAGTGAAGGCTGCTTGAAGTTTCTCTAGCTCCACAATACCTTAATATACCTTAGCTACCAAAACATATTCTACACCCAATCTGTCCTGATAGGCTACCAAAACATATTCTACACACAATCTGTCTGATGGGCTACCAAAACATATGCTACACCCAATCTGTCCTGATGGACCGGCCTTTAATGACTGAGGGATTTTTTTTTTACCTTTCATAAACCGATGTCCGATTAACTCATCAGATGTTGGACGTTCACTGGGGTTCTTCTTAAACATGATGTCCAGAAAATCTTTCAACTCAATAGGGGAGTTGTCCGGCAAGTCGTACTCTGGCGGAACCCCGTCCCCTATTTTTAGAAGAGCGTCGACGTTACTGAGGTGGGGAAATATGGGGCCCCCAGTGGCCATCTCCACCACTGTACAGCCAATACTCCTAGTGAGATAAATACACGGAGAAAATACAGATGCTGGGAAATAAACTTATACATACATACACACACACACACACATATATGTATATATATATATGTATGTATGTATATGTATGGATAGATAGATAGATAGGTAGGTAGGTAGATAGATAGATAGATAGAAAGGTAGATAGATAGATAGATAGATAGGTAGATAGATAGATAGATAGATAGATAGATAGATAGATAGATAGATAGATAGATAGATAGATAGATAGATAGATAGATAGATAGATAGATAGATAGATAGATAGATAGATAGATAGATAGATAGATAGGTAGATAGATAGGTAGGTAGGTAGGTAGGTAGATAGATAGATAGATAGATAGATAGATAGATAGATAGATAGATAGATAGATAGATAGATAGATAGATAGATAGATAGATAGATAGATAGATAGATAGATAGATAGATAGATAGATAGATAGATAGATAGATAGATAGATAGATAGATAGATAGATAGATAGATAGATAGATAGATAGATAGATAGATAGATAGATAGATAGATAGATAGATAGCACTAATAGAAAAAAAACATTAAGGATGGTTAAGACCAGATTTAATCTTAAAGTGTACACTGACGGCTGGGCGTTGAACTATAATCACACAACCCCTTCGTATGCCGAGGTCACTGAAACAGTTGAATTCTATACTTCAACTGCCCCAATGGCCCTCAAGGGCTTAATGGAACTTTATAGAATACTTTGTATTCATTTCTAGGAAACCATGATTATGTATGTTTCTAAGTCATAACATTTCTCTTACATTTCAACAATATGAAATTAAATATTTTTTAATTTTTTTTGAGGATGATAAAGGGAAATAACAACACAAACAACAGTTAAGAGTGACCATATATCAGATAAAGGGAAATAACAACAAAAACAACAACAACAAAGCCTGACCAGATGTTGAGGACCCCTTTGAGGGTATCCTTGGCTTGTTGCTAAGAGTATGAGGGTTGACTCAATGATGACTCGTATTTGTATTTGTGTTTCCACCACACACAGTCTCACCAACAATTAAACGTATAACAAGTGACGAATAATCAATCCAACAAGGGTGTACAGCGACACAATATATATATATTATACAAAGGCACCAGTCCGTAACAGGGATCTGGTGACTTTTCATAAGCAAAGATACTTCAAACTGCAGCAAATAATCCAATATAACATGAATGAGGGGAACAAGGACGTTATCACTAGTTAACTCTCTCTCTCTCTCTTTATCGCTCACCCAGAGCCACACAACTCGAGTAGCTATCACTCAGTCGGATTGCGACCGGTCACACTCGGACCCCTCGGTCGAATGTCTACGAATCTATATTTCATTTCCCACATCACTTTTCCCACGTGACCCTTAGCCAATCAAAAATAATAGCTGTTTCTTTCAAACTTTCAAATTAGGGGGTGGAGCCTAGATGAGGAGGGGGGGGGGAGAAGTACGTCGTATAGACCAAGACAGTAGTAACTGGACATTCGTCCCTTTGTCGGCCTTTGAATAGGAGCCCAGTGGTCAGAGAATTCCCCGTGAGGAATGTAACGTGTTTCTGTTACCTCCCGTCCTACTCAACGGCGGAGGTTTCCGCTGTCCACCTGGCTAATGACGCAATTACGGGGGTGGGGTAAAAAGGGGGGGGGGAACTTGAGAACGGGAACGTATATTATAATACATGTATTAATGTTAGTAATACTATTAAGTTAAGGGTTGGCGTAAGGGGATGGTTTCGACAGATTAGTCACAACCCGTGACACCAGATATCTGGTAAAGGGAAATAACACAAATAACAAAAAAGACTTACCAGATATCTGCTTTGAAGTCATAGCTGCCGCCGTTAGAGCTGTTGACCACCTCTGGGGCCATCCAATTGAACGTCCCCACCCCGGTGCGGGCACACGAGTTGGACGTAATCATCTTGGACACACCAAAGTCCGTTAATTTAATGTTTCGCCTGTCTTGTAGGAGAATATTTGTGCCTGGACGTCGTTGTGAGAGATTAAGCCAAATATTATGACTATATCAAGCTAAATTAGTTCAGCTGCCTGCCACTATTGGGTCCCTGTCTACACCAACTGGGGCCCACCTGTTTACACCAACACCAGGCATAAATTTGCAAAATTAATAAGGTCTTGTCAATTATGTTCTGGATCAATGCGTCACAGAATGTCAGAAGCACAAAAAGATTGCCTGAAACCACAACAGATAGTCAGAAGTCCCAACAGATAGCAAGAAACCACAACATATCGTCAGGAGCCACAACAGATTGCCAGAAGCCCTAACAGAGTTTCAGAAGCCACAATAGATTTCCAGAAGCAAAAGCATGTTTTTTCAGAAGCCCCAACAGATTGTCAGAAACCAAAACAGATTGTCAGAAACCTCAAAAGATTGCTAGAAGCCCAATCAGATTGTCATAAGCACCAACAGTTGGTCCGAAGACACAACAACAGATTATCAGAAATCCCCAACATTAAATACTACACGCTGAATTCAAAGTATTTAACACCTAAATTTGATTCTACTCTCACCCTTAATGTCCCTGTGAATAATTTGAGGTTGATAGTTGTGTAGGTAAGAGACACCTTCTAATATTTGTCGAGAAAATACTCTGACTTCTTCGATGTCCAATCCATGTTTATTGGTCTCTTGTATATGATTAGACAAAGTACCCTGTATAGAATATACGATTGATGTGAATATAAGTGCAGTTTTTTATGTACCTTTTATCAATGTTTAAATCTATCCATTAATTTATCTATTCATTTATTCATCTATCCATTAATTCATCTATCTATCTACCTAACTATCTATCTATCTATCTATCTATTTATCTATTCATCTATTTATCACAAGCCGCCGGCTGCTAACAGTACTTACAGCTTTTCCCTCTCCACCCCTCCCACCTTCCCAGTTCTCACAGAGATATACTGCCTAATTAATATATACTTGGAAATAATGTAAATTTTAAAAAAAGAAACCACACACACACACACACACCAACAAAAACATCAATTAGTAATTTCTTTTCTCAGTTTTGCAAATATTAATTGTACAATCGCTCTACTACTCATGGTATTTGTAACCGCAGTGTTTATCAGAAAAGGTGATTCCGACAGCTTATTCGTTGTTTACATTTTATAACACAAAATGTCCCTTGATAGTAAGCTTATAGTATTTATGTTTATGAATGAACTATTTTTTCCTCCAGTGGCAAGTGGGCAGGTTTCACAACTCTAGTCTACTGCTAGTTGCTTCCCCTTATTGAAACCATTAGGTACCCTCTGCATATATCAACCACACACACACACACACACACATATATATGTATCAATTAAACGTTTTTAATCAAACTTATCCAGACTAGTCCTTGGCAATACAAAAATGAACAAATTACCTAATACATAATTTAACTCTATGTTGTTACCTTTTCGATGTACTCCATGAAGATTAATAGTTGCTTTGGTTTTTGTATTGACCCATAAAACCTGACAATTCTGAAGTCATTGACATTTCTCAAGATTTCTAGTTCGTATGCTTTCTGAAAAGCAACAAGAAAAAAAAAACAGAAACGGATAAGATCACAACATTTTAGAAAATGTAAACACTATAAAAGTAATCTATCGATACGAAATATTGATATAGTAAAATCAGAGCCTTCCTTACGTTTTAAGGGGGCCTTGGACAAAGACACATTATGGGGCGCTATATAAGGCATTTTTGAGAGCCTTAAGCAAAATTAAATTTTGGGGGCCTATGCAAAGTTAGATTAAGGGTGCCCTTATAAAATGTTTATTTAGGGGCCCCATGCAAAGCTTCATTTTGCGGACTTAAGGAAAATTACATTTGGGGGCGAAAATGCGTTCATTAGCGCAGCCTTCTATAATTGGGCAACTAATTATGTTTGAAAATATGAGCCTTTATTACACCCCCACAAAAAAAACGTTGAGATCACGTTAACTTTTGTGGGTAAAGGTCAAATAAAAGTACCATAATCGAGCTCCACTTTCAGTGGGGTCCCCGTGCATCCACCTAGTTTGTCTATCTATAAGAAAGACTCTTGAGTTCACTGATTTTAAGTGTTTACACTAACCGATGGCCTGTCCTTGTTAGATTCCTTGGTGTGGATTTCCTTGACAATAAATTTCCTGTCCAATGGGTATGAAGGATCTTTGACCAGATGTACGTTTCTAGACAACTCGTCACCTTTCTGCCAGTTTCTGGGAATTTGTGGGGCCAAGGAGACTGTTTTTTTTTATTATTTATTTTTATTATGATTAGCAAAAAACAAGTAATTAAGAAAAGATATAAAACTTACTCAGTGGCGTAGCAATGGGTGGGAAAGGGGGGGGTGCTACTCACACAGGGGTGCCAAATGGTATATTTTACATATAATATTATATGGTTTTCAGACGGTTGGGGGGGGGCGCTAAAAGAGGGTATTGTGCCCCGGGCACGAGTTAGGTTCGCTACGCCACTGAACTTACTTGTATACAATAAATAAATTTAATGTCATTACAGTTCATGATGGAAAGAAATAACTACACACACACACACACATAACACAAGTCAGAGAAACTCAAACCTAACACAGCAACACCACCAGTTATCAACCTCGTCAACCGTCTGTCCACCCACGCGGTCGACACCCGCACCCCCTTCAAACCTCCTCTTTTATAGTCAGTCCATTCCCTCGACCCAAACCTACTGTGCACTCATTTCCACGGATCCCACTATCCCACAAACAGGTTCATGTATAAATCACAGGTCACCGGTCCTCTCACAGATACACAAATATATATATATATATATATATATATATATATATATATATATTCATATTCGCGACTTTGCTGGACAAAAAGTTCCCTGACTGACCATTTTTCAGACTAGCTAAAAAAAAGTGGACACATACGTGTCCCCCGACTGACATTGCTAATTTCTCAACAAATTAAACATTAGAATAAAAAAATAAGGCATGAAAATTGTAAAATAGATCCTTCTAATTGCTATTTAAAAAAATCAATCGATTCTATCATCGGATAATGATTTATGAGTGTTTTAAAAAAAATACCATATATCTAAAAGGTCCGAAAAATGGTACGTTGAGGGACATTTGTTCAAAACCTAATATCTTTAAATCCCTGCCATAGATTTTTTTTTTAAATTCTTTATACAATTAAAATGTTCTATGTTTTAAAATACTACACTTCATTTTTATATTTTTACCCCATTTTTACAGTTTTATTCAAGATATACGTTTTTAGCTAGGGATATACAATCCGTTTTTCTGCCGAATTCATTTTTCGCCCATTTTTTTTCTCTATTTATTAAAAAACAAAAAATTATTTCCGTTTTATCATGTAAGTAGCTTTTCTACATCTGTTGATATAATTTTAGGTGCGAAAACTTTAAGGAATAATTTTTTAAATGCATTTAACTGATTTTTAGGCATGTATCGCAATTTACGGGACATATAGCTCCTTTCTTCGCTCATTTTATTTAAAATGTTATTTCTCATATTTTATATATTCAATATATTCAATTAATTAATATTATTGACAATTAATATAAACAATAGTATTTACTAGAATTTTGTGTCTATTGAATTATAGTCCATAAGTGAGGGAGGACGATGCTAATTTATATTTTAAATTGTTTTAATTTACAATGCCACGGCTGCTTACAGACGCTTAGCTCCCTGCTAGCCTCTCGAAAAAAAAAACATAACAATATTAATATGGATATTAATTTAGTTTCTTGGCGGTCCAGAAAATTTTCTTTTTATGGATTTGTACCTAACCACAGCCCAGTTTGGGGACCACTGTATTAAATCTGTCGTCGGCATCCGTCCGTCTCGAGAGACGATGGTGTAGCTAAGTTGAGTCTACAAAACACCGCCGGGAATGGCTGTGCAGTCCGACTCGGGAGTGGCAATCCCTGCCGCACTTGTCACACTTGAAGATAGTTGGTTGTTGTAGTTGTTGTTGTAGCTGTTCTTTTTTCCGCTTCCGCCTTGTTCTTTTCAAGGCAGCATTATCCTGTCGCTCAGCCTCTGCGCGCAATGAACCCTGCCGGACAGCGAGCCTCCATGACTGGCGGTCGGCTGCTTGGCTCTCCCAGGAGTTGGGGTTAATGGAGCACTCTTTCATATCCTTTTTGCAGGTGTCTTTGTAGCGCATTTTAGGTCGCCCTGTTTTCCTCTGGCCGGTAACTAACTCGCCATAGAGTAGGTCCTTCGGGATGCGGCCTGCGTCCATTCTTTTGACATGACCGAGCCATCTGAGGCGTCTCTCGCTGAGAACTGCAAACAAGCTGCTCATGTTGGCCCTCTCCAGCACCCCAGTATTAGGGATCTTGTCTTGCCACTTTATCTGCAGTATACGTCGCAGGCACCTCATGTGGAAATTGTTTAGCTTTCTTTCATGCCTCGCGTAAGTGGTCCACGTCTCGCATCCATAGAGGAGGGTACTAAGTATGCAGGCCTGGTAGACGCGCAATCTGGTATTTTCGGTGAGGCTGGGGTTTTCCCACACACGTTGCTTTAGTCTCGCCATGACTGTGGCTGCCCTAGCGATTCTGCAATTGATCTCCGGGTCTATGGATAGCGAGCTGGAGATGGTGGACCCGAGGTAAGTGAAGTTCTCGACGACCTCTACGGTGTGCCAATCGATGTCAATGCTTGGGGGTGTTTCTGTACCCTGTGCCATGACATTCGTCTTTTTCAGGCTGATAGTCAGTCCAAACTCCTTACATGCATGGGAGAGGCGAGTGACAAGCTGCTGCAGTCCGTCTTCAGTGTGTGATGTCAAGGCTGCGTCATCAGCAAAGAGCAGCTCGCGAATTAGGACCTTTGTGACTTTGGTCTTTGCACAGAGGCGGGCTATGTTATAGAGCTTGCCATCGGACCTTGTATGGATGTAAACACCCTCGCTGCAATCCTTGAAGGCGTATTGGAGAAGCATGGAAAAGAAAATGCCGAAGAGTGTAGGTGCAAGGACGCAGCCCTGTTTTACTCAGCTGCTGACTGGGAAGGCCTCGGAGACTGCGCCTTTGTAGCAAACCGTGCTATGCATGTTGTCGTGGAAGGACATGACCACTGCAAGCAGGTGTGGGGGGCAGCCAATCTTTTGCAGCAAGCTGGAGAGTCCACTTCGACTTACTAGATCAAACGCCTTTGTGAGGTCGACGAAAGCGATGTAGAGTGGACCTTCTGTTCCTGACACTTCTCTTGAAGTTGACGTAGTGAGAAGATCATGTCCACTGTTGATCGGCCAGCCCTGAAGCCACACTGTAACTGGGTAGACTCGGGAGGCGAGGGCCTGCAGGCGGTTTAGAGCGACGCGGGCGAAAGCTTTGCCGACGATGCTGAGGAAGGAGATGCCCGGTAGTTATTACAGTCGCTCCGGTCCCCTCTGATCTTGTATAGTGTGATAATTTTGGCATCCCTCATGTCTTGGGGGATATAGCCCTGTTCCCAGCATCGACTTAGGAGGTCGTGCAATGGCCTTAGCAGTGTTGGTTTTCCGCTCTTCAGAACTTCTGGTGGGATTCCATCGCTACAGGGTGCCTTTCCGTTTGCAAGGCAGTCGATGGCTTTGCTTAGTTCATCCACGGTGGGTGTGGTGTCTAGCTCCTCCATGACAGGCATATCTGGGATAGCGCCAAGAGCGGCATCAGTCACAGTGTTCTGGGTTGCGTATAGCTCCAGGTAGTGTTCGGTCCACCTCTGCATCTGTTTTTCCTGGTCCTTGATGACCTCTCCTGTTTTGGATATAAGGGGGGCGGTTTTGGAGGGAGTTGGGCCTATTGCCTTTTTGATGCCCTCGTACATCCCTCTTGCGTGTCCTGTATCGGCAGCTGCCTGGATGCTGCTACAGAGGTTCAACCAGTAGGAGTTGGCGCATCTGCGGGCGGTCTGCTGGGCTTTGCTCCTGGCTGTCCGTAGGGCTTTTAGTGTGTTGGGACTGGGCCTGGCCTTGTAGGCCAGTATGGCTTTCCTTTTTACCTCGGTAACGGGTTCCATTTCCTCCCAGTGGGCCTCGTACCAATCGGCGTTTTTCCGCTCTATCTTTCCATAGGTGGTGATGGCGGAGTTATATACGACATCACGCAGACGCGACCACCTAGAGTCGATGGTGTCAACTGCTAACTTTCTTCCACTGAGTGTAACTTCCAGACTGCTGATAAACTGTTGGTTTTTTTCGGGATTTCTGGCACAGTTGATATTGATGCGTGGGAGACCTTTTTTCTTGGAGTGATGCAGTTTCTTCGGCGTTATGCGCACCTTGCTTGCCACGAGGGCGTGGTCCGTGTCGCAGTCTGCACTGTGGTAGCTGCGGGTGAGGAGGATACTGTCGATATTCCCTCTTCTGGTGAGGACGAGGTCGAGTTGGTGCCAGTGGCGGGAGCGTGGGTGCCTCCATGACACCTGATGGATCTCTTTGCACCTGAAGAAGGTGTTGGTCACGCACAGGCCATGGTGGCACGAGAGCTCAAGCAGTCTCTGGCCATTTTCATTTATCTTTCCCCTCCCAAAGCTTCCGAGACAGGTGGGCCAAGCCACATGGTCAGCTCCTACCCTTGCGTTGAAATCACCAAGGAGATAAAGGCTATCGGTGCTAGGAATCTTCAATAGCGCTTCATCTAGGGACTGGTAAAATTGATCTTTCTCATCGGCAGTGGAGCAGAGGGTTGGAGCATACACGCTGAATATGTGAGCTGGGCCAGAGGACGTTGACAGTCGGAGGATTAGTAGTCTCTCAGAGCCGTCTGTTGGGGGCTCTATGAATCTGACAAGCGTGTTTTTCACCGCGAAGCCAACACCGTTTTGCCTCGGTTGGTCTGAGGACTTCCCTTGCCAATAGAATGTGTAGTTAGCTTCTCTGATGGTGCCGGTTTCAGCCAGCCGGGTCTCCTGTAGAGCGGCGATGTCGATGTTTAGTCGTTAGAGTTCCCTGTCGATGACAGCGGTCTTCCTTGCGTCATCAATCTGCTGAAGGTCAGATGTGAGTCCGGTACACATGTTCCTGATGCGAATCAAAGAGCTGGAGGCTTCTTGCTAGTTCTTATCTTGAATTTGCCTGGTGCGTCTGTTTTTGGCCCACTTTTCGAGAAGTGCATCTCTAATCCCCACGCACCCAGTAGGGCAGGTGAGCCATGGCGAGACAGCACCCAACTGGCTGGGGGCTGCCCAGCTTGAGGAGGGCGGTAGCTGTCCAATGAGGTGCGATGACCTCTCCCACCGTCGAAAGAGACCCCTGGCGCTCGTTTCCTTCGCCAATCGGATGAGCTTAGAACCGGTAACTGTCCCCTTCCGTTTTGTATTGACATCGTGCGACGACGCTGGAGTATCCTCTCCAGTTTAGCTACAGAGCCTGGGCAGGGTAATATGGAGGGATAGCTGTTGCCCGTGCAGCAGTCCCCCCTCTCCGCGCAACTGAGGGATCCAAGTGAAAGACAGAGTCGTTACGGCTTGGCTTCAGCTGCGCCGCAGGAGTTGCCGGCGTTGACAATATAAGGTCTGGCCGCCTTGGGGACTCCAGCTCCGGATTTCTTTTCAGGGTTTACTCCCTTAGCCTATCCTCGTAGGAGGTATGCCGCTAGGCAGCGGAGGTTTGAAAACAGAATTTTCCTTCTAGATGAGCTAACAACCGAGGTTGACGAGCCCCATCTGCCCGAAGCGGCTGGTTTTGAGGCGCCAGTGAACCGCCTTCGCCCCTTCTCCTGTCAGTGGAAACAGTTTCGCCGGGCTTAGTAGCTAAGCCGCACGAGAAGGCCAGGAGTTGGACTTGGTTGTCAGAGGCTATTCGAGACGCCCGCCATTGGGAGCATTTTATTTGTTAGTGGGAGCTTATCCCCGCTACCAACCCCCGGCAGTAACAACTTTGAAACCATTAAATCAGTTCAGTGTAACATAAATATGATTTATTTATCCAATACGATACAAACTTTTCAAACTAATTTAGATGCAATCTGATTATTAAAACCTATTTGAAATATAAAAGTAAAGTAACAGTTAAAATGTATCCATAGATTTCTATGCATGAATATAAATGTATTAATTTAATTATGTTAACTCATCAAGAGTCTTAAGGTGATGTTCAATCGAATGCTGAAGAACAAATCTGACCTCTGGTTACCTTCCCCACCCCTTTCACTAAACCTCCTCTTACCCCCACCCCGCCCTCCGCCGTTTTTCTTTTTTGCGAACAACAAAGCGGGTAAAGAATTGGATACTTAGTGAGAATTTCACGGTTTCACTACTCTGCGAAAGAAACGTTCTTGCGTTATACTTTTTGATCATATTAGGACATAAAAGAAACGGTTGCCAGTTTGTCGGTTAAAGAAATTTGGCTGACTATAAAATAGTATAAAAGAAACTTTAAAGCGAACATTTTGAAACTACCTTACTAAGTGATTAAATTTTCCGCCTTTATCGATTAAAAAAGTGTTTCAAGTTTCCAGTAAAGAAAATCTGCACTTTAGGTAAGTAGGCATTCATATACCTGTGCACTTTTTTAATGTTTTAAAGCTTAGAATGTTTGACATTACTTTTTTACGTCAAAGAAGTTTTTTTTTTCTAATCTCCTATAGACAATTTTTCTCTCACCCCCTCCCCCATCCTTCTACAATTGTTAACTTCCATGTATTAATCTACAAAGTATTTCTTCTTTACCCACTTCTTTTAATTACATGTCTTATTCTTCTTACTAGATAACATTATTTGATTACTGTTGCTCTGTTATATCTACTGCTGATGTATATTATCTACTGTTGCTGTATTGGTTTGTACTGTTACTTTGTTGTATCTATTATGTTGTATAATATCTATTGTTTCTGTATTTTCATCTACTGTTGCAATATGGTGTCTACTGTTGATGTATTGTATATACTGTAGTCGTATGATATCCATTGTTGCTGTATTGTTTCTATATTTTGTCTATAATATTTAATGTTGCTGTATGGTTTTAACTGTAATATATCTATTGTTGCTGTATTTTTTGTATCTACAGTTTCTGTATTGTATCTTGTACATACTGTTGCGGTATTGTATGTATTGCTGCTATATTGTACCTTCGGTTTCCTTTATGCATCTAATGTTGCTGTTTTGTATCTACTTTTGCTATATTGTATATACTGCTGCTGTATTGTATTTATTTTCGCTGTATTGTATCTACTTTGCTGTATTGTTTCTTATGTTGCTGTATAGTATATTTGCTCTAAAGTATCTACTGTTTCTGTATTGTCTTGTATACCTATTGGTGAAGTATTGTATCAACTTAACCTGTAAAATAACTTATGTTGCCATATTTTATCTACTTTTGCTGTATTTTTATCTACTGTTGCTGTACAGTATTGTATCTTGTACCAACTATTGCTGTATTGTATCTTATGTTTCTGTATAATATCTACTGTTTGGATTTTTAGATTTGTATTTATTAAATGATGTGCCATACCAGTGGCGTCACTATGGTTTGGTGGGTTCCCCCACTTCCCCAAAGACTTCCACCATGAGCAATGGTACATATTTCGAACGAATTTTCCTGCACTAGACCTTAGAGAATATATTTTAAAATACTTAAAGCGATACAAAAGGTAGTATTACTGACAGTATTTTAGAAAAAAATGTATTACTTTCATTAAACTGTGAAACCCTGTGACTACATGGGTCCTTTTTTAGAACGTTCGCAAAATACTGAGGATTGTTCGAAACAGCTTTCAGATGTATTTATGTACCTAAGCTCTTTACAATCTGCATGGTGGCACCCTGTGCTACTGCTCTGCATGGTTGAAACATGTGATACTGCTCTGCACTGTTATAAATTTGACGAGTTTTTTCTTCTTTGAAGTTTAGAACTGTTTATTTTGTGTCACCCCCCCCCCCCCATAATGCCTCTAGTGACGCCACTGTGAAATACTAAACATATATTTTAGAAATCCATTTAGGCTTTTTGTTATATTGAAATATCTTTACATCAAATTAGGTGCTATAAAATGTCTACCTGTCAGTCATGAGAAAAGAATGGTTGAGGCTGCTTTAATGAATCAAACAGTGGAACTTAAAGACCTCTTGAAAGGTTTGTTTTGTTTATGGAGAATTCTATTATGTCCTAAACCTGTGTGTAATTTTATTACTTTTAAATTTTGAAATACACTAAATATTTGACAAAAAATATAATTTTGCATGTTCCAGGTTTCCGTGAAAATAATTTATCAAAGAAGCTTTCGCCAACCCTTTTATCTATACAAAGGCAAGAAACGTTAATTATTTATGTTCAGCAAACCAAAAGATCTGATATGTGTAATACGCAACAAGTAGCTGTAACTCTATTGGGAGATAAATCAGCCAGAGGAAGACGTTATAACGCAGCCAGAGGAAAATATTCTGAAGAGAGAAGAAGACACATCAAAATGTAAGAAAAAGGTTTAAACATAAACACTGTATATTTTTTTTTCATCCAAGTTATTTTTTTTTCAAATTAAAAAAGGCCACATATTCTTTAATTGCAGATAAATTCAGACATAGGACATCAACACTATATGCTCAAATTGATTTCCAAATTGAAAGGGGCAGTATTTTTTTCACACATGTGCCACAGTGAGGACATCAACAAACAGGTTTATCAGAATCCACTTGCCAAGCAGCAGTTCATTCACTTAGGTGGATGCTTACATAAGTTAGATACAGGCTAATAGCTGGTTTCTTAAGGTAAGTTAGACATTTTAATGTATACATTTTAATGTATAGTTTTTGCATTTTTTGACGTTTTACTTTTATAATGAAAATTAATTATTTTATATATTATCAAAAGGTGTTCAATAATCCAGTTTTTACTCTCTACAGCTAGTACTACTGAATAAGCAAATAATGAACTGTCGAAAAATACATTAGCGGCTACTGAAATAACAACTAGTGAGCTTGAAAACTGCCATTTGATGGTCGATACAAATAAATCTCATACAAGTGAGTTTAAACTAGCTTCTAACTGATTATTTTAAACCTTTTAGAATGTATTCCAAATTGCATAACATCTTAATAACCTCTTTCATGAATATATTAACAGACAGGTTTGAGGCAATCATTGGCAGCCCTGTTCAGCAGTGTTTACAACAAGAAAAAAGGAATGGAAAAGAAAAAAAGGTCAGTTTTTATATACATGTTGTAGCTGAAATTTGTGAACTATGAGTAATTAAATTATTTTTTAAATCACAATAGGGATAATGTATATTCACATTTAAAACTTCAAATCTATAACTGCTCTATATATTTCCTGTGAACCGGAAAGAAGAAGAATCACAAATAGTATGAACTATTATCAAAGCTATATTTGTAATAATCTACCAGGTGCAAAAGGTTCACTGTAGCCCGGTAGCGTGAAAACTCTACAGCAGGGGCAGGCATTCCACAGCAGGGGTCAGGCCAATAGCAGGTGTGGCAGGAAATAATTGTTACTAAGTAGAGCAAACAAGCAGAGGGGGGCAGTTAAAACGCAGAGGGAGGGGCCGGCCCCCAGCCCCCGCACCGCACGCTACGGGCCTGTACACAATTGACTATTCGACTGAATGTCGTGGATTGGAGATCTGTTTAACTTAAAATATTTTAGACTTTTTATAAGTATGCATTATTAAGTCACCCAAACCCCCTACCTAACAAGAACTCAGTATATTAAAACACACTTAAGTTTTTTTTTAGAAAACACTAACTTTTAACATAATTAAAATTATTAAATTTTGTCACAAAGAAAAAGGTTTAATATATTATTTTCAACCGTCTGTCCACCCACGCGGTCGACACCCGCACCCCCCTTTAAACCTCCTCTTTTATAGTCAGTCCATTCCCTCGACCCAAACCTACTGTGCACTCATTTCCATGGATCCCACTTAGCCCACAAACAGGTTCATGTATAAGTCACAGGTCACCGGTCCGCTCACAAATACACAAAATTATATATATATATATATATATATATATATATATTAGGGTGGGTCAAAAAGTTGACTATGTTTCCTACTGATTGTAAAAATGTAAAACTTGTAAAAATCAGATAATGTCTTCCAGTCCCAACTTTTAATTCAAGGGGTTACGGGGCGAAAAAAAAAGCGCTATGTCTAAAAAAAATTATTTTTTTTACATTTTTAGATACTAAAACATGTCAATAATAACTATGAATTAATTATGTTGCAGAAACATTTTTTTAGATCAATTAAAATGTATTTTCAGAATGTAACTCATTCAGAAACTTCAATAATTTAAACAAGCAACCTAAGCCTGTTCCATTCTGGATACATGACGTGTTAGAGCATTTTCGTATTATGTATCAGTAGGTATGCTATCTTTCAGTAAATATTTGTAAATTTTGTAAATGTTTATATATTCAATTGTGTAATGCATATATCTGAAAAAGATATTAAAAAGACGTTTCTTTATATTTGAAAACAAAATTATTTTCTCTTAAATCTAACTACAAGTGGTTTGTGGTCAATGAAATAAGACTCATAATTGAAACATTCTAAATTGTAGTCATTTAATTGTCCGAAAACTCCGTCAATTGTGAAGTAAGGGAAGTAAGTTACGTTGAATAACTGATACAAAAATAAATAATGATTTCGCCCCTTTGTTTAGCTTATAAACTATATATAATATATAAACCCCTTAGGAGCCCTGAAGCCCGATCCTGAGAGATCCTATCGCAAAATAAACTTTTGATGTACACATGGCAGGCCAAGATCTACAAAATGATATATACATCATGGGTCTAGGACTTATGGTTGCTGAGATATAGGGCGCTCCATTATTAATATAGCTTATATAGTAAAAAAACGGTACTTTATAAGGCCCCTTTTACGGCCCTGAGAGGTCAGATCGCGAAATGGAAAAATGTCATTTCTTGGCAGGCCAAAACCTACAAAATGATATATACATCATGGGTCTAGGACTTATGGTTGTTGAGATCTAGGGTGATGACAGACAGACAGACAGACAGACAGACAAAACGGGAACAATAGAGCATTTTTTTTCGAAAATGCTCTAAAAATTAAAAGTTATTTTTCTCTGAAAATATATTTTTGACATTTTGCTTCACTATGGCAAGAAAATCTCAAAAACCACCTCTCAGATTTTGATAAAACTTCTAATTTTTATGTAGAAGAGGTGCATTTATAGAATGTCAGAGGCTTTTCAAGAAATTTGAAGTCCTTTTTTTTTATTTTTTAATTTTCAAAATTAGCATTTTCTGCTTATTTTCACCATACAAAATTTTAAAAATGCATAAAAAAATTATTTATTACATTATCAAAAAAGTACTTTGACATTCCCTAAAGCAAACTTTTCTGATTATAAAATTGTACATTTTATATGAAACAGTCTAGAAATATTTCAGATATATATGCCACAAAAAGGTCATAAATTTCAAGATGGTGGCATGCCGCACCCACAAATATCAATATGTTAACATTTTTTTTTGAACAAAATTATTTTTAAATCTACTATATCATTACTAAGATATTAAAATGTCTTTAAAATTGACCCGGGTACCCCCCTTCCCAAATATTTGACATTTTACAACATTTAGAATGTTTGGTATAAGTAATATGAAATTGTACAAATCTATCAATCGTTCATGCAAAATATACAATGTACATATGAATAATACTGTTTATGGATTGTCACAGGAAACTTGCTTTGCTTTCAATTTTCGGAAGAACATCCCTTGATTTCTTTGTTTGCAAAAACATCCCATGTCGAGAGCTATGTCCGTACAGTTTGAAATGTCCGTACACTTTCAAACTAACAGCAGTAACTTCTTTAATTTCTCTTTCAACAGATTGAGAGTGACAGGGAATTTGATCCAGTATGATTGGGTTGTTGCGTTTAAGTTCTTCATCACAAATATGTTCCAGCAGAGGAGGGGATGTCACTGCACAAAGATCCCAGTTAATTATCTGATCATATGATTTAGCTGCAATATTTTTGTTGAAAAATTCTAACTCTGCATGGAGCTGGTTTATGTCGTGCTTTTATGATTTTATTCACTGCATACCTTCCAATTTCTTCATCATTGTCCTAACTGCAGACAATAGAATGTTTTCTGGGTGTGCAAAGTAGCAGTTATTTTCCAATACACGCAATATAATAGATTGATCAGCAGTATCAAGGTTCTGAAGCAGTTGTATCATATAGAGAAAGTTTCTAGCCCCACTTTGACAAGATGGATCGCAAAAATCCTGTTCGCTTTTGTTAACCATCTTTGCTCTCATCAGTATGTTCCTTGGCTGCCCTATCTATGTCGACGCATCTTTGCTGGATCCAGAGCTGTAGATGGTGTTAACATGTTTAAGTCCTTCAACACAGCTTTAACGATAAGACATGTATCCCTATTGCTAGTTTACATCGATCCACTGCTTCATATTGATATCTGTTTTGTTATTTGGAACATTCCTCATCGCTGGAGAAGTCTGCATCTAGTTCATCATCTTCAGCATCCTGATCTGGAATATCATTATCTTTCTCATCATTGACGTTATCATTTGTGGTTCCTATCTGATCGCCACCCTGCATCAATGAATGTTTTCTTTTCTGTCGATTTTTTAATATTTTTGTTGTTTGCTTGTCAACATTGTCTATGAACATATTTCTTGCCATTTTTTGATCCACCCAAAATGCCCACTCAAGCACAGAAATTATTACTGATTGTGGACATTTACAGTCTCCTCTATCCCTAACACCTGCATCATTGTACTCGAATAATTATACTGGTAATGTCATTTGTAGGGATACTAGCCTGGTCATATAATTGTTTATCTTCATGCGCTAATGCGTGCGCTCGTGAATGAAGGCTATGATTGTATTGTTCCATTTTAAGCATCCACCAATAGCCTTGAAAACATCTTCACTGGTTGGAAGTTGTCTTTTATGCAATTCAGCTGCTGACCCAAACACAGAATGTTCAGTTGCACTTCTTGTAGAAGAACTCATATTCATAGAAGAACTTAATAAAATAATAGAAAAATTAATCAAAAATGAAATAAAACAACCATGTGTGATCCGATAATGAAAACACGGTACACCAGTTATATTGGGAGAAAAATGGATGCAGTGCTTATCCCAGTTGTCTGAACTAATTAGTTATTCATAAAAAAGGTTATAAAGATAAAACACAAATTTTATATGCATATCATTTCTTTTTTGAATAACATAGGTCACAAATTTAACATGTTCAGTCACAAAAAACTCATAGTAAATATAGTTAAAATTTCGAACAAAAGTTGGGAGTAGTAAAACTATGTAGTTTTCAAATATTTGTACATATTCCATGTACTACCATGATGTAACAACTTTAATAATGTTTCAATAAAAAAAAAAATTTTGACCCACCCTAATATGTATATATATATATATATATATATATATATATATATATATATATATATAATTTATATAAATAACCTTTCATATGCTAATGACAGCTACCACAAACTTGATTACAAAACAATACAAACTTCCCCTGACTCCGCCCCCCCCAAACACACCCAGCTGCTAAAAATCTTGGATCCCTTATAATCCTCGTCAACTGGAAGGGCGGAAAGGTTTCTGATCTAACACATACATCACTCGCTTAGTGTCATAGGCGTACATAGGGTGGTGGGAGGGCGGTTCAAATTCGAACCCCCCCCCCCACGACCCAAGCCTGAGGGGGGCTCCAATTTTTTTTTTACATTAAATATTAAGTACATTGTCATGTTTTGGTGTTGAATTTCAAAATGCAGAGTCCCTCCCGGACCCCCACAGTCAGGGCTCCCCTAAATGAAAAGATCGTTAAAATCGGTCAGACAGCACCCCATTACAATAGATTTGCGCTCACCCTCATGCATTATGTAATCAGTGAACTATCCTTTATCTACTGTCAACGGCAACGGAACGAAATATTTCAAGGGGGGGGGGGGCAAGCCAAAAATCAAGGGGGGGGGGGGCAAGACAAAATATGACCGAAAGACAAAATTTACCCCCTTAATTCTATAATAGAATATAGTAATTCTGTCGCAAGTATTTAATTGATATTATTAAAAAATAATATATTTAAAAAAAATAAAAATGAGCACTTTTGTCGTCAACTGATTCGTAATGTCAATTTGTTTACAAATTTAATAGTGACATTAGATCAGAAAATTACTGATAATTATCATAAATGATGATAAACATGAAACGGGAAAAGTAATTAATGAAAAGATAATAAATAATTGTATTTTCTTTAAAAATTACATTTGCCGTCATTCGGTAGATGGCAATACTTCTCTATACTTATAAGACGCATTTGTTGTCTGTCTGTTTGTTCCCTTAAAACTCAAGATCCAGACAACCAAATAACGTGAAATGTGGTACACTTACACATAATTACATGAGGAAGTTTCTTAAACAGGTTTCGTTCCATCACAATGGGTTTAATTGTAATTAATTATTTTGGATATCAAAGACATGAAAATTGGCAAACTTTTACCCCGATTTCAGGTTTTTCGAGCTTCTCTCCCTCATAGCTAACTTACTATAAATATGATAGGTACGGGGAACCAAATATCTCATTACTACATTATTACATTCCATTCCTTCATCCATGTTGGGGCTTCAGTCATGCCTAAGTGAGAGAGAGAGAGAGAGAGGGGCAAGGAAAGAGGGAGGGAGGAATGGAGAGAGAGGGGGGAGGGAGGGAGAGAGGGAGGGAAAGAGGGAGGGAGGGGAGAAAGAGAGGGAGGGAGTGAGGGAAAGAGGGAGGGAGGGAGGGGGAAAGAGGGAGAGAGAGAGAGAGAGAGAGGAACTGCCAAAATTGTTGTGTATCACATTGCTTTAATGATAAATGTACCCTTTTATTGCATGCTAATAAACCCTTTTTACGCGTATTATTTTAAATCTTAATTAAACGTCAAATTACGCTTCTTAAATAAACAGAAAACCTTATTTTAAACCCGGGCAAAGCCGGGTACTCGCAACTAGTTTTAAAATATGCCACAACAACTGTCAATAATGTGATTACTGTAAAATGTAAATTAATTATAATTTCTTTCAAATATTACATTTAAAAAATAAATGAAATGAATTATGAAAATGATACATATAAACTAAAATGAATTACAAAGTTAAAAAAGTTAAAATTTTAGGGGGGCAGACTGGAAATTCAAGGGGGGACCGCTGCCCCTCCTGCTCTGCCGCCAGTGTCTACTTTTTTTAAACGTAGTAAATCAATGTAATGAAAATTGATCTACCAATAGTGGCGTAGCGGGGGTGGGGAAGGGGGCATCAAGCCCCAGGCGCTACTCTCAGATGGGCGCCAAATGGCATATTTTACATATAATATTATATGGTTTTCGAGTGGGGGAGGGCGCTAAAAAGGTATTGTACCCCGGGCGCGAGTTAATCTCCCTACGCCACCGCCTACCAATGTTCCATTTCCTGGAGATGAAATTCAACTTACGCCTGGACTAAACGTAAACATAATACTTACACTTGTGTCGAAAAAGTAGGCCTATAATTGAAAACAATATCAGAGCATTTTTAATGAGACAAAAAATGTTGTTGCTTTACCTATGTCACTAGTCGATTCCTGCATTGTAATTTACGTCACAGCGTTGTGTTTTGAAAAATTGAGCCAGATTATATCGGGAATTCCCAAAATGATATGTTGACTTTCCCGTTCGATTCAAAGGACTACACAAAATTTATTTTCGTTCTTTGACCGAAAATGAAAGCCCCAACCCTTAATATAGAGGGCCGGTTTTACAGATGGGCCTAATGGGCCGTGGACTCGGCGGGGGGGCCTTGCAAAATAAGGAGCCCCAAAATGTTGAGTAGAATACAAAAATTTATAAAGTACTTAGTAATGTTTTTTTTTTTCAAAATGAGGCCTCACATATACTTGACCTAGGGGGGCAAAAATTTGTAAAGCCGGCACTGTTCATATTCAATGTTTTTCGTTATCTTATGAAATTAATCTTGTTACTAAAAACTGGATACTTAAGACTTAGCACCACATTTGATGCAACTTAAACTAATTTACTAAGACATATTTGTTTAGCAAGATATCATAAACATGATCAAATCTTTATTAACGGAAATTCCCATTATTATTTATGCATTGTCAGCCATTTTTTTTAAATTGAAATACTATCTGAACGAAATTAATATAATTTAAAAAAAGGAAAATAATTGTTAAAGATTTGATCCCCAAATGACCATTGACTAATTATGGAATTAAAAGAAGGTTCTCAATCAGACTGCAAAGATCGATATGACGTTGTATTGGGACTTGAATTTGGTAAAAAAAAATTAATAGCTTTGTTGTTCTCATTGTTACTTCTAACTTCAAGTTCAAGCTATGATTTATTTATTATTACTTTTGTTTTCCTTTCTTTCTTAAAGTTACTGACTTGAATGACGTGTTTGAAGGCTACAGCGCCACCAATGGTAGGTTTTATTTTTTTTTTTTTAAACTGCTATCAATAAATTATGTTTGAAATATATTACCGATTGTCGCGACACAACTCTTGATGATAAAGTAACGGACATAATTCTGGAGTTGTCTACCAGAAGAACTTAGTTCGCGTAGGCGGAATAGAGGAAACTAAAACATTGTAAAAAAAAAAAAACAACATGAATATGGAATAAACGAAAAAGCCTCACAAGAATTGTGCATGTAATAGTCTGATGCACATGTCTTAGTCTGGTGCAAATGTCTTAGTTTGTTACGCTTGTATCAGTTTGGTACACATGCATTATTTTGGTACACATGTATTCGTCTAATGCCAATGCATACGTATAGTGCACATGTCATAGTCTGGTGCCCATGTCTTATTCTGGTACACAGTGTTAGTCTGGTGCACATATCTAAGCCTGGTAACCATGTATTAGCCAGGCGCACATGTATAAGTATGGTGTATATGTGTTAGGTGCACGAGTCTTAGTCTTGTGCACATGCATTTGTATGTCAGGTAGTTGTATTCATCTCATTATCATGTACATACGTTGCTAATTAAAGTATTCCATCCTCTACTATACTCAGTCGTCCGATTGGTCTGACAATAATCCATTAGTGTTGTGTTAACTGAATCAGTAACTCTACGGCAACAATCAAGACGCAAGACGGTATTGGCCTTTCGAAAGTTGAAGATCAAGCAATATATTTGCATAAACTTTCTTATGAAAATTAGGTTACGTTAATGTAGTTCTACGTCTTCTTTACATGACAACGTTATTTTTTGTTTTTATTTTACAGATGACCTTGACACAATCAAATTACGTTGGGAATCCTGCAATAAAAACCCTGGACATACAGGCTTCATTTCTGCTGACAAATTTAAACAGTCAGACCTGCCGGGAGGTTATCAGGATCCTGACATATTCCAGCTGGTCAGCGACTTGGCCCATCTTGTGGTGAAGATCAAAGTCCCACACACCAGCTTAAGCCGCCCGGCACGTTACAACAACAAGGAGTATCCAGGACACCGGTATAAAAACACTGAACACATCAGGACCGGGAGCGGGAGAGTCTGGGACGTCTACTCGTACAAAGAATGGGAGAACCGGCCCTGCCAATGCGGAGAATGCCTCAGATCGGGCTCACCGAAGACTTCTTGGGGTGAGGTCAACATTTTGACGGCCAAGCACGTCGTGTTCGATAACATAGAAGGCCAGTTCACTTACTGCCACCTGAAGTTCAATAACCGTGAAAGCCGAACCGTTACTCTTGCTGGACAAGGCGTCGGCTGGAACGACCTGAACGATGACATTTGCTACCTGCGATGCGTGAGCCACGATTTGGAGCTGATTGCCAGACTGAAGCGTAGGATTGACTCTTACAACAAGCAGTGCGAGAAGGTTTACGAGAAGTACAGAAGTATGCCAAGCGCTAACTTCATCGCCGTCGTCTCGCATCCCCACGGCTGGTACAAACAAATATCTTTTGGGACGTGCGAAGACGTGGAGATAAATCCGAACGGGGGCAGCACTTACGAATACACAGCCAGCACGTGTTACGGCAGCAGCGGGGCGCCGGTGTACAACATTGGCAAGAAGGAGGCGCGCTGGGCCACTCATCAGCACAGCAAGGGTTCGAAATGGAGCCTCAACAAAAGTGGCACTGGCTGGCTATAACACTCGTAGGTCGAGGGCGGTCATGTGCAAGGCCCTTCAGGCGATGTGTTAAACAGACGGGTTCAGATACCAGCGTTGTCGTTTACCTATGTCTCCAGTACGGGTCATCAAGGTCACTGAGCCTCGTCGAAGGATGAGCCTCACTTTGTTGTCCTACATGTCTGCTTACTCATCTGTCTTTCTTTTCTTTTTGGTCTATTATGATTTAAAATTCGTCATCTATGGATCGTATGGTCTCCATGTAAAAATTTTGTTTGAAATGTGTATTTTACATAAGAATGAAAGAAGATAACCCAAATTTATAATCGTATTATTTCAAACTGTTTTCTGTGAATGCTTTCTATTTTGTATTTAACACTTTTCAGTTCAAATGTCTTTCTTTTTTGTTGTGTACAGGATCTTGTTGGGCCTCTAATTTATCTCCTTCGTTAATACTTCATAATATTTCCGCATTCTTTAAGATCAACATCACATCCCAACTGCCTCTTGAACACCACGCACCAAATGACACTTGGGAAAAACTCGCACATAGAAACACAGCGCTGCGCGATTCACAAACTAATACACAACAGCGAACACTTCAAATATCCAATCACTAATAGGAACAATGTATTCATTAAAACGAAATAATAAAGTTTAATCCATCAAATCTATAACAAAAAATGATGACAAAATAACAATAAAGTCCAGACAAATAGTGTAGTCACCAACGGCCCAACTTTTAGACTCGACAACTAGCACCTGTCCTATACGACGAACTCTACTTTAGGTTAACTCCATTCACCACGTTCCCCTACAACCACCTTTTCTCATAACCCCTGATCTCCTCAACAAAATACAGCCATGCTCCACTGGTCACTCCGATCAATTTCCATTCACGACTTTGATCTTCCACCCTTTTCAAGATAAAACCCACGCCATGCCATTCAAACACTCTAACTGACCCAACACAGTTCTCACACCCACCTATAATATTCTGACAGCAGTTTATTCTGATGCTCAACTCACAAACTAATACACAACATATTAATCAATAAGATAAATTAGAGGCCCAACAAGATCCTGTACATAACAATACAATGAAACTCACTTACCGTATATTTGAAATAAAAAAAGGCAAAAGACCTATAAGTCGGGCTGCCATTGGTGTATAAGCAAGTGCTTTGTTTTGCTGACATTGCACCATTCACATCACTTTTAATACACCACATTCAATGCATAATTTGTAATACTTTGAATACTTAGAACTTATAATACGTAACTTTATCAAATACTTTTTTTTATTTAACTGTATAATTTATTCTGTTAATTTTTTGGTTGAATTTTTTTTAAAAACATAAACGAAAAACAAAAAATGTAAAACCGTCATAGGTAAGAAAATGAAGTATTAAAAATTTCACCCAGAGGCACAAAGAGAGGGGCGGGGCAGGCAACCTATGGCACATTCGCCAAAAACAGAGAAGACTTATATATATAAGTGGCACTCTGAGTCCGATTCCTTGAATATGTTAAACTCAATCGGTGTCAAATGTAGAGTACACGTGTAATGACAAAATTACCAACGATGTATGCTAAACTACTCAAGCATGAAATGTGAAAGGAGGAGGAGGAACTGCCCTATCTTTCAGGGCCAAAGCCGGCGTTGGCCATAGGCCGATTTGACATTTCTCGTAATTGGGCCCGGCGCCTGGCATGGGCCCCGCAATTTAAAATTACTATTAATATTAATAATTGTTATTGTAAAAAATAGATTAGAAGAGGGGCCTCGCAAGCATCCGTTCAATTGGGCCCCGATATTCGTAAGGCCGGTCCTGGCCGCTGCAAAAGGGGATACTTCACAACAAATGACATGGGCTCCTGCCCTTATAAATACCGGTTGCGTATCGTAGTTTGCTATTGAAATGACTTTGTTTGATTATTTGTTAAAATTAAAAAAAAAAAACAAACAAACAAAAAAAAAAAATTTACTGGAAAATTATTATTATTGTCATGGAGCAAGAACATGTTTGTACAATTTTAAGAAAATATATTACTAAAAAGTGCCTAAAAAATCCGTTATAATTGTTTTTCCAAAATGTGGTAACTACGTACACTGAAATTTTGCGTGGAGAAAACAGAGTTTAACGAACTGCTCACTAACAGTTCTATCTTAAATTATTGAAATGGCACCAGATTGTCATTGCTAAGGGCGTATGCAGCAAATTCCCATGCCTTGGTTGACGACCATAATGATAGTACAGTTCAGATGAGAAAATATATGCACAGATTTTGCCTTTCTTCATATAAAATATTTGTTTGTGGAAGATCCTAGTTTAAATATGGAAATTGAAAAGCGGTCGCAGTTTATCATTGCGAGGCTCTGTCTTGTTGCTTTAAATATTAAAGGCTAATCAGAGCACGACGGAACAAAATTTGCTGTGCTTAGTTATTCACTGTTATAGAATAGTGATTTGTCATCGTAAGTAAGCTATTGTGTGTAACAATTACAAAGAAATCTTGTGATGGGAGTGGGTTAAAAATTGATATAAAATGCCAACCCTAACCCTATACTCCACTGATTAATTTTTAGTAAAATTAACTACATAGATTTGCATCTTATTTTTTTTCCCCTTTTCTTCTCAATTTTTGTTGTTGAGAAAATCGTCATCTTTAAGTAAATCTTCAGCTGATGGTCTGTTTAGTGGATCATTTTCCATAGTTTTTCTTAAAAAGTTTTCCAAATCTACAGAGCGTAACCTTTGAGGTAGTTGGAAATCCGGGTATTCACCTGGCTTCATTTTGACTAGCCTGTACAGGTGCTGATGTTTGGACAAATCTTTAAATGGCGGACGACCTGTGATCATCTGGACAACTGTACAACCAACACTCCTGAAAGCAAAATGGAATTGATAGATAAAATTGTAGCCATTTAAAATTATTCATTACGCTAGTTGCCCATTGTAAAGACATTTAATTTTTGTTATAAATGTCTCAATTTCTATTATTACCTGACTGTTACGATAGTTTGTTTGTTTTCTGGCTGGATTAATGTTACTTTATAATTCAAATTTATTTTAACATTTATATTAGTAAACTCTGTTCAGCTCATCATATAACACAATTTATTGAAATTAACTTAGTCAAGAAGACCATAGATTTTCTAAAACTATCAATAAGTCTACTATCAAGGCCCGATTAAGGCTTAGGCACTATAGGCACCGTGCCTAGGGACTACAACATCCTTAATCGGGCCCTGTCTACTATATCTAACTACTATGATTGTCAACACCGCAGTATCTATATCTAACTACTATGATTGTCAACACCGCAGTAACTATATCTAACTACTATGATTGTCAACACCGCAGTAACTATATCTAACTACTATGATTGTCAACACCGCATTATCTATATCTAACTACTATGATTGTCAACACCGCAGTATCTATATCTAACTACTATGATTGTCAACACCGCAGTATCTATATCTTACGTCTGCTCTATATACTAATACTGATCACGATACACTTGTATCAAGGTAATTATAATTCTTTTATCTCATTCGAAAACCAATTAGAACAATGTACGTATTGTAACTCGGATTATTTTTATAATTAATGGGTTCTTCCAACGGGAGAAATAAGAAAATAACAAATACGCACCAATATATGAACCACTGTAAATTCTACACGCTAATTCATTTTTTTTAATTCATTATAATGCTGATGTCTTTAATAAATACGATATATTTATAAGTACTGATGTATAAATAATATGATATCATAAGTTTCTATTTAATGCTTATCGGAATGTTCCCAACTTTAGTTGTGTGCACCGTAGTAAACAGATAACTTTTGTCTGTGAACACAAGACGGGTTTGATGTCTTTTAAGCCTTGATGGCCAGTGCGATAGTAGTTGCCAATGCCATTTAGCCAAAGGATTGACACAAGTGAATTGCTTTACACTATACCTAGTGGGAAGGACAGGGAGGCTCCTCAGAAGCGTGTTGTATGTGGGGCCAATCTGTATGGTGTAGGCGACGGGTTCAAATCCCAGCTTGTTATTTGTGATCCGTGATGGCGTCTTAGGCATTCCTCAAATGGTCATAAAAAGGGTACTAAAAACATTCATACCATGAATGGTTTATAGCAGTGGTCCCCAATCCTTTTCTCGCCACGGACCGGTCAGCGTTTGATAATTTCACCACAGTCCGCTGGGAGAGTTGAATAATGATCACCCATGGCAGGTCGTATAATGATCACCCATGGCAGGTCGTATAATGATCACCCATGGCAGGTCGTATAATGATCACCCATGGCAGGTCGTATAATGATCACCCATGGCAGGTCGTATAATGATCACCCATGGCAGGTCGTATAATGATCACCCATGGCAGGTCGTATAATGATCACCCATGGCAGGTCGTATAATGATCACCCATGGCAAGTCGTATAATCCCGAGATAAATAAAACATAATAAATAAAATAAGTAATTTTAATGTTTCTTGGGTGACCCAGTACCATACGATCCACGGACAGGTACTGGTCCGTGGCCCGGGGGTTGGGTACACTGGTTTATAGTACGTATGATCAAATGATGAAACATCTTATCCAACAGGAACTTGAATTTTAATCCATACAATTGAAATGTCATTGATTATAAGATAGAAATATAAAACTGGGAAATATTGTCTATTACGTCATTAGACTGACTGTAAAGGGTTAAGATAAATACCAAATGTCCGCTTTGCTGTCATACGCTCCTTCACTGCCCATAAGATATTTGATAAGCTCCGGAGCCATCCAGTGCATGGTGCTCACACATCCAATTTCATGTTTCTCTCGCAGCAGACTATTGGCATCGGGGTCGGGTCGGGTCACTTTGGAGACCCCACTTCCCCCAACCTTGACGCTGTGCTCGTTTTCTATCAACACATGCTTACCTTGGTGAGGCAATGCATAACATAAACATAGATAGAGGATAACATTTTTTATATACACAAAGAAATATTCCGTAGCTTTAATCATGTTAATAAACATTACAAAACTTTAATCATGTAAATAATCATTTCTAAACTTTAATCATGCAAATAATAATCCCTAACGTTAATCGTGTAAATAAAAATCCCTAACTTTAATCAGGCAAATAATAATCCCTAACGTTAATCGTACAAATAATAATCCCTAACTTTAATCATGTAAATAATCATTTCAAAACTTAGCAGATATATCTTTTATTTAGTAGTTGCCCGATTAGGCAACAGAAAAAAACAACTATTTTTGATCCACTACTAATGTTTAGTGACTAACCAAATCAGTGATGATCTTAACAAAAGTAAATAAAATAAATTAATTTTTTCTAAGCTTTTTATTAAAAAAAAAATTATATACAAAAAAAAAGCTAATACATGTGATACAAAATATTCGCAAAATTTTCTAAAACTATTTTGATAGAATTTAATAAAATCTTGATAAGTACTCAAAAATTTGTGAACTTCCGATATAGACCATAAACATCTATTTTGCTTACATATGATTATTTAAAAACATCAGTGGAATATTGTTCAGCCATCCGCTGACAATCCATGCACAAATTGGCTACATCGTTATCGTATAATTAATTTAAATTTCTGTATTTAATAAATACAAATCAATACCGTTTATGTCTCTGTGAATAATTTTATTCTCATGCAAATAGTTCACTCCATCCAGAATCTGTCTTGTGAAAAGTCGAGCCTGCTTCTCGCTTACCTTTTTACCACTATCAATGTAATCTTCTAATGATCCCTGAGATAATAAACACAATCGTTCAGAAAATAAGTAAGGGAATAAATACATAACATTCTTCGCCACAATTTGGCTTACAATTATAGCACAACAGCGTACCCTAGAAATGATCACTGACGACTCCATTTTAAGCAACAGTTATTACTTGTATAAAAAGTTGAAATCAATGTTGTGTCTAAGTTGTGTGCACCCTCACAACAGATTCATTTAGAAGGCATACATACCAGTGGAGTGCTCTAAGTTTCCGTAGCGGGTATGTGTTACTTAGAGATTAGATTGGCAGTTTTACAGCCATTTTGGCTGTTTCGTTGTCATTTTTGCGGTTTCAATGCCAATTAATCGATTTCCATTCTATTTTGGTGGAACTTTGGCTATATTTAAAACTTATGTAATTATCGAAGTAAAAGCTTTAACACAGCATAATAAATAATTTGAAGATTATTAACATTTCTCATATAAACTATAGTTTAGCACAATTTTAATTTAAAAAAAAAGGCCTAGATTATAATTTCAGTACTATATTCAGTTAAGAGAATGAATATTATTATAAACCCACAGTTCGGCGTTGCTAATAATACATAAACAATTACATAGAATCATACTTTACCATTGGAACATATTCCATATAAATAGACAAAATGTTATCTGCTTCAATAAATCCGTAAAAACGGACGATTCTGGGATGTTCCACTTTTGACATAATTTTGAATTCACTTCGAAAGGATTCCTGGAAAAAATAAATTAAATACATTTAACCCTGAAGAAATGTATTGCCTGTCCTACCCTCTCCCTATGGGAAACTTTTTGTTATCATCAGGACAATGGACTCAACAGCTTATCTAAAGTAAGTTTAAACTGTAACTGTGAGCAATATTTTGTAAAACTTTATTATTAATATTATTCCTTTTTGTATTACTCACCATTATAATTTCTCTATCAGCCGCGAACATTGTCATATCCTTCAAGGCCAAAAGCTTTCCTTGTGCATCTTTAGCCAAATAAACTTTACCGAATGATCCTGAACCAATTACGCGACCTTTGTGAATTTCCCCTTGATGAACCATAGGCAACAACTGGATTTCTGAAACAGAAATATCAAAGGACGTTCATTTTATATATATATATATATATATATATATATATATATATATATATTATATTATATTATTATATTATATATTATATATATATATATATATACATATATATATATAATGATATAATTCAACGATGCGTGAGGAAACCCGTAACTAAGTGCCACATGACAAGGGAAATTATTGTTTAAGAAGAAGTCCTGTCAAGAATATTGCTGGTGTTACTCTGTTTCGTTAACGACACCAGTTCTTAGATATATATTGCTGTTGAATAAAGACATTAATATAAAGTAAAGATTTAGACTTCATATTTTTCAATAACTTGTAAAATTGCATCATGAAAAATATAACTCTTAAAATAAAAAAAATTAAAATTAATTCACGCTGGCTGATGATAAAAGGAAAACGCCTGTACTTATTGTGACATGCAGGTTTTACCCCCTCCCCTCCACTCACCCTAAACTCCCCCGCCTCCCACAACGACTGACCAGATGAGGATATGAAACGTAGTTCACCACTAGGTCGACAAAACAAGTGCTTAAATATTTTTTCTTAAGGTAGGCACTTTGTCCCCCCCACCCGACATTAGTTCGACTTAAAGCATATGACAAATTGTTTTCAGAGGTTATTTTAGTACGGTGCTGACAGACTTAGGAGCTAACTGTAGTTAGTTATGAAGTGGACAGTTCAGTAGAATAGCCTCTAATAGTTGGCGCGTACTTCGTAGTAGGATTGAAGACAGGGCTAGATAAAGAAAATAATGTAAAAGTGTGTACATATTATTTCTTCATGTGCTAGAAGTCAATAAAGTTTAGTTCTTTTTTTTTGTTTACCAGCCAATAGTTGGAGTTCATATACACATATTATAGGAAGTGAGGCTTTAGCTGTTGATATAAAAATATATCTACAAAAATCGACTTTCAATGCATCTTTAAATGATTCCTGTATTATGAACTTCACATTATTTGAACGTAAAAGTAAAGTTCCCTTAGATTTAACGGGCCATCGGGGCAGATGAAGTGTAGCATTCATCTGTTTCTATAACCTATACATATGAAGGGATTGTGTGGTTAGCACAACACCCAGCCGCTTTTACTTCCCCAACTTAAGTCAGGTACCCATTTAAAGCTGGGTGGACTTGTGGGACGACTATGAAACAAAGTTCACCTGGAAAAATTCGCAGTTTCTCAACGAGGATCGAACCCATGACTCGCAGTTCGACAGTCAAGTATCTACACCACTCGGCCATCCGTCCATATTTGAACGTACTTGTGTCAATATGTAACACACATTGTACTTGATGAAATGTTTATCTCTTATATCTATCAGCTTATAAACGAAATATTTTGTTTATGTTCCACTCTTTCAACCCCTACACGGTGGAAGTAGGGTTGAATACATAGACGTGCTTAGCCCTTTTATTTCTCCCAAGTTTTGTGTTTTTTTTATCTCTTCACCGCTTGGTCCAGGGTTTCTGCCATTGTTTCTGTTGAGTTTTAAATTATTATATGATGCCCGGCTTGTGAGACTGCCTCCTCCATGCAGCGACTCTGATCCATGTTTCACATTAGAGCTGGCGGTGACATGTTTGCTCAAAGTAATTGCCCCCCCCCCACCCATGATTGTTAACCTCGGGCCCTTTTAAACCGCCTTCTTCAACATTTTCTACATTCACACTGTTGCCGATAGTCATGAAGGCACTTCGGAGGACGTAGATAACTAAAACTGCTTGGACACGAACCCGACTGTCTTCTACAAAGCTCGCTCTCAATCATACGGCTTTACCAAAATTCCTCGGCAGGCTGATATAATTTGTATTTAATGACGTCATAAGTACCTTTCATAAACATATGTGCCAATAACTGATCAGCAGTTGGTCGTTCTCTTGGGTCGTTCTTGAAAATGATGCTCAGGAAATCTTTCAACTCTTGGGGAGAATTGGGTGGCAGCTCATATTCTGGCGGCGTTCCATCGCCTATTTTCCGCAGAGCATCATAATTGCTAAGCATAGGAAATATAGGCTTACCTGTTGCCAATTCGACCACTGTAACACCAGTACTCCTAGTGAATAAGAAAAAAAAATATTTGGAATTAATTTCAATAGGTTCATGAGTCAATATGTCAGTGTGTCAATATGTTTATGAGTCAATATGTCAGTGTGTCAATATGTTTATGAGTCAATATGTCAGTGTGTCAATATGTTTATGAGTCAATATGTCAGTGTGTCAATATGTTTATGAGTCAATATGTCAGTGTGTCAATATGTCTATGAGTCAATATGTTTATGAGTCAATATGTCAGTGTGTCAATATGTCTATGAGTCAATATGTTTATGAGTCAATATGTTTATGAGTCAATATGTCAATGAGTCAATATGTCAGTGTGTCAATATGTCTATGAGTCAAATGTCAATATGTCTATGAGTCAATATGGCAGTGTGTCAATATGTCTATGAGTCAAATGTCAATATGTCTATGAGTCAATATGTCAGTGTGTCAATATGTCTATGAGTCAAATGTCAATATGTCTATGAGTCCAATGTCAATAGGTCTATGAGGCAATATGTCTATGAGATAATATGTTTATGAGTCAATATGTCTATGAGTAAACAGAAATAAAAATGTGACTTACATATGTACGCTATTTAATATCAGTTTCATATTTTACCTTTGGCTAACATAATGCTTATGCTCAAAAAGAAAAAAAAAAAATACGGTGAGTAAAAAAAAAAAACTTCCAGTTTGAGTTTAAGAGGTCGTTTTAGAGGTCGAGGTAAAAAAGTTGCGCCCCCAGTACACTTTCCATTAAATCCGCATCTGAATTTAACTACTGATAAATGTATTGCATATGGCAACAATAAGCTTTGGTTCATAAAAGATTCAATTTTTTTTTTGTTCATGAGCAGGGAAAACTGTTTCAAAAATCGCCAAATGTCTTTAAAGTCAAAATTTGTACTTTTTTCGTTTGTTTTTTGTAAGGATGAGATGTTGATTCTGTATTTCCTATAAACCACTAATAGACAATTTGTCTTGCATGTCATTATTTCCCGTCCGTAATCGAGAGTTAGGCGACCATGGAGGAGCCACAGGGGTCCAGAACAATGTTTTGTTCTCCCTCTACTTATCAGGTAGTTTTGGAGTTGTAACTGGTCCTGAAAAAAAATACAGTGTCGCTAATCGGGGATCAAAACCTTTGATCGGCAGTCCACAGTGTCGCTAATCGGGGATCAAACCGGGGATCGGCAGACCACATTTTCGCGCGTTGTGCACTTCTAGTGCTATCATTTAAATTGCTAATTATTTTAATGCTTTAGTGAATGTTTGATAGGATAAAAATAAAAAGTAAGAGCGAGAAAAGCAATAGACAAACCTGGCTGAAAAATGTTTTAAGTGTGCTTGTAGCTAATCGGTGAATAATTTAGATTTTTTTTTCAAGAACACATTTTACCAAATGTCTGCTTTAAAATCATAGCTGCTACCACCATGACTACTGATGACTTCTGGGGCCATCCAATTGAATGTTCCAACTCCAGCAGTATGGTTCGAGTCAGAGATCATTTTCGAAAGAGCAAAACTTGTCAATTTTATGTTTCTGTTATCTTTTAGAAGAATATTTTCACCTAAGATGGAAAATAACCCGATAAAAATGAAATTATTAACAACAAATTTTACGTTCATTTTGTTTTATTCTGAAATGAAATGTATTAAAAAAAGAGTAAATGTATTATATGTCTGCATTTAAATTAATTATTTTTCATGTATTTTGAGCCATTTTTATAGTCAGACTAGGCTAATAACTATGGGCAACCGTAACCAAAAGTCTCTTTTCTAGCTTCAATTCCAATAAAAACTGACACTATAGGGTCCCCAGATTGAAGGGCCCCAACACAGCTTACTGACATCCCAAAAACACCATCCTCAGGCCTCTAAACACCGTTCTTGGTCCACTAAACACCATCCTCGAGCCACAAAACAGCATTCTTGGGCCACTAATCACCATGCTCGGGCCACTAAACACCATCCGGGCCACTCAACTTAAGAGCAGTTGTGATACTTTATTTCATTCAGTATGTCATACATTATTTTCATTCCGATACTCATGTGTAATTGCATGCATCATTTTCAAAATTATTTCTGTCATTTTTAATATAATCTATATAAATATTAGTGGTGTGGGTTCTGCGTTAAATCGAAAGTTAATGCAACAGTATTCCAGTTTAAAATTGTCAAACGTAAACAATAGTAATACAAATCATGAAAAAATCGGATCTGCGCGAAACCAAAAATAACCTATCCTACTGATCAAACCTAAGGGGATATAACTATATGCAAAGGTTTTGCAGGGTACAGCTGGTATTAAATAATGTATTTCATTATTCACCCACCTCTTATGTCCCTGTGTAGTATCTGAGGTTTAAAGTTGTGTAGATATGAAACACCTTCCAGAATTTGTCGAGTGAATATCCTTACTTCATCAATGTCCAATCCATGCTCATGGGTTTGTATTATGTAATTATGCAAATTACCCTGTGAAAAAAATGTACTTTTGCTTTATAGTGTTTTATCAGACGAAATCACAACCTGGGCTGCATGCGTCACTTATGGTATTGTCATGAGTGCCGCACAACACAATTGATTGATATCTTCTAGTATTAGCTAAAAGAGATTTTCACTTGTGTCCAAATGGAAGTATCTAATACATAACCTTCTAACCTAGGCGGTAGACCGTTCGACTGTGTGTATAACTATAACAATAGTCTGGGGAACTCCAAAATAAGTAGTAGTGCGCAAATTATGTAAAGCTGTAAAGATGGTCAAAGGAATACAACTCAATTATAACGAGTCGACTAATCATTGTATTAGTTAAACTCGCTTGTTTTTTTTTGTTTTTTTTTTAAATTTGTTGTAAATTTTATTTTATATCGCAGGTAGCAGCCAGCGTCAGCAGGCTTTTCAACTAGTGCTTGACATAAAATATTTGTACAAGATGGTCAACGCTATTTGTGTTCAGTGGCGCGACCAGGGGGGGGGGGCCCAGACCAAATCATCATACATATTTTACCATATAAACTGTCTTTTTTCTATAAGTGAGCCCCCCCCCCCCACAGCATTTTTTTTCTATATGTGAGCCCCCCCCAGCATTTTTTGCTGGTTGCGCCACAGTTTTTGTTTGACAAATAAAAAGAATAAACAGCAAATGAAAAATGTGAATCGCTGCCACTATATCTGCAGGATGTGGGTTACGGGTTCGATTCCCGGTGTGTCAATTCAACTATCCACATGTTACGTGGTGCCTCGACTATGGTGGTAATGAAAGAGTGGCACCACAACATCCCCTCCCCCTTTTATTGGTTTCCATAATATCTTAGAAATAAACATCTCATAATAACAGGGACTTCACGCAACCTTACACCGTGTTTATTTGAGTAGCAAACGTATAAACATCTTATCATTACAGGGACTTCACGCAACCTTACACCGTGTTTATTCGAGTAGCAAACGTACTTTTCAGATTATATTTGTTTTTCTCTGCCATATTACCTTCTGCAAATACTCCAAGAAGATAGACAATTTCTGTCGTTCTTGAATTGAGCCATAAAATCTGACTATTCTGAAGTGATTTACTTTTCTTAGGATTTCAAATTCACGGATATTCTGCAAGAAAACGATGGGAAAAAAAAACTAAATCTGATCAAGTATTTGTAAAAATATGATAATTAAATTATGTTCATCAGGCTCGCTATTTATAGAGAAACTTTAATTATCAGATTATTTCTGATTTCTTTACATTATAGGGAGACTTACAAAAATTATTTTCTGTTACACTTTTCATGGCAAATAGTTTTCTCAAGTAATAATTGCAATAACATGGTCTAGAATGCATTAAAAAAATTGACCTCCCCCATCCCCAGCAGCCATCTCTGTAAATTAAATTGCAAAGTTGCTTGATGAGTACAGAGACCAAAGATAAGTTTCCCTGATTTCACGCACATAATAGGGTTGTACCATAAATCATAAGAAATGTGTCGGAGAATGTAGAAATCCGTGGGACGCTGATTGCCGAGGAAACAATCAATATGTCCACAGAAATTACATAGACATTTGTTTGTTTGTGTGTTGCTATTGGTTTTTTTTTTCAGGCATTTGGTAAAGTTTTAAGTTTTATTTCAACTAAAGTTAAGGTTAATATGTTCATTTTTCAAAAAAAAGAAATAATTTAATTTCTGGAATTACTGATGATGCGTCCTTTTTGGCTTCCTTTGTGTTGATTTCCTTAACAATGAACTTTTTATCTTGAGGGTATCTAGGATCTTGAACCAAGTAGACTTTCTCAGATATCTTTTCACCTTTCACCCATTTCGTGGGAATTTGAGGTGCTAAAGAAGCTGAAATATGTTTTAAAAGATAAAATGATGATCCGGTAGACGTATTATGTTTTAGAATAAAACTAAACAAAACTTTCTCAGGTGTTAAAATAAACTAAGGTTTATATATGTGTGGATCTATACGACTAGGTATAATGTAATGTGAAGTATTTAAAGATATTTTTGTATTTCGTAGTTCTCATGGTAACGGCCGCCATTGTGAGTGTCGTGTGAGGTACCTTTAATGAGTAGGCATAACACAGACCCACACAAGAAATCTCCATCGCGATGTCCCTCTCAAGATCGGGGGAAGGGGTGGGAAGGGGGAACTGGGGACGTTTCGCCACTCACCACCCTCTAAGGCAGTAAATGTCAACCCTCCATTCCAGTGGCGTAATGATGAGGGGGGCAAGGGGGGTCATGCCGCGGGCGCTACTCACAAAGGGGCGCCAAATGGAATATTTTACATATAATAGTGTATGGTTTTCGAATGGGGGCGCTAAAAAGATATTACACCCACTACGCCACTGGTGTCAGGGGTGTCAGTGGAAGCGCTGGGATCATTTTAATGGGATCTCGATGAATTTTAAAGGGGGATTGCGGAAAATTAAACAAACAATACCAAAGTGTTAGAAGTATGACCGAGAGCAGCACTCGATTTAAGAAAAAAAACCAGTGCCGGGGATGAAATAAAAAATGTCTGCAGAGCCGGGGATAAATGTCTATGCTTTTATCCCCGGCAGGGATATATTAGCTAAATCCGTGCCGGGGATGACACTTCTCAGTGACGGGGTTATCCCAGGCGGTAAATCGAGCCCTGACCGAGAGGTATACATTTGGAGGATTGCTGATTAATCTTTAAGTATGTTTCTATGTTGTTATAGTATAACTTTAATTTCCGACCCCCACATACAGGACCTTATTAAAAAGACTAACAATCCAAGGCATGTTACTAATAAAACAATCTTAAATTTTGCGAACAAAATAACAACACGTATTTTTTAAGGTATCTTTAATGTATAGGTCAGAGTTGGGGACACTGTGGTAACGAGCCTAACTCGCGCCCGGGGCACAACACCTTTTTAACGCCCCCCTATTCGAAAACCATATTATATTATATGTAAACTATACCATTTCACGCCCCTTTGTGAGTAGCGCCAGGGGCATGATCCCCCTCACCTTGCCCACCCCTCACTACGCCACTGCCTATGACAAACGTGCCATCAGTGGGCACGCGACTAAAATGTCACTTCCTTTAATATGAATTGGAGTGTTGACACTTTTTTATGCCGATTTGACCGATGGCTATAAATTGGACCCCCTAACATTTATGTTAATAGTTAAATGTATAGTCATTGTAAAAAAAGAAAAAAAATAGAGGAGGGGCCTCGCAAGCATCCGTTAAAATTGGCCCCCTCAATTCGTAAGACCGGCTCTGACCGTAAGGTTCGAAAGATTCATGCTATAAGAACACACTATTTAACTACTGTTTATGTTATATTCTATAGTAATTAGTATGCTTAAAAATTTTTTACCGATGTAATCTGTCGAATCATGCATTGTAGAAGGGATCTTTACTGTTTGTGTGTGTTTTGTGTATGTGTAACAATATACACAATATATCGGGAATTTCCAAAATGATGAACTTTTTTTAAATCCAACTTCCATCTTTTATATCAACGTGTTAATGTATAGCTTATAATTAAAAAAAGAAAGTTTTAAATATTTATTAAACTGTCTTTAATTCTAAATGTTGCTTTAATTATAAAGCTTTATTTTTTTGAAAAAAAAGACATATTTATCAGAATTATGGTCATAAATCACATAGGGAATTACCGTTTTTATTTGGTATGATCGGTCATTTTTTTGTCCTTACTTGTTTAAGTTTTACAATAGATTTAACAAAAGAAAGAGTAATGAGATTCTTAGTCGCCAACTGAACAATTATGAATATAAATAATCAAGCTGTTTCGTCGGAAACAGGTAACTATGACACAATCTTAGACTTAGTACCTAATTTGGATTTGCTTATTTCATTAATCCCCCCCCCCCAACCCTGTGACCATTTTAACTCAAAGAAATATACGTCGTGTTGCATGAATACTTAATTCACCTTCTTTCATCCTCAACACAGATGAGAGTGTAACAGCTATGTAGGCACCACAGGGGATATACATATGACTTTTATAATCACTTTTCACTTATACTATTTCGGTCCAACTGTAAACTAGTAAAATAGTAGTGTCGCCCCCTCCCCCATCCCAACTCCCTTTTGAAAATAATTTCAAGATTTGGTGCAGCCGTACTAATAGACCTGGAAGTCTATCACATCCGTTCTAAAAATAAACAGCGGGTTACCGGCTGATTTAAATGTTTATATATACAGTCACGTCGGCATATTGAGGGATTGTGTGGTTAGTACAACGCCAAGCCTCATTTACTCCTGTAACTTATGGCTTGTGCCCATATAAAGCTGGGTGGATAACTTCCACTAGAACCTTGACTAAATATCCTGGTTCTCACTGAAGATTGAACCTGGGACTCTCAAGTCGACAGATCACCCTCCCTCTACTTAAGTAAATATGAACTAATATAAATGAAAATATAATGAAAACGTGATTAATCCGTGCTCATAGACAGAGGTGTTCAGCGGGACGGACATAAGTCATAGCTCTCCCACTGGATAGTTTTCTGTGGGTGATACATATAAATAGTTTTTTCGTATTCAAGTTTCATCCATTACAGATTATGTTTGTGGTTTTTTTTTTTACTATAAAATAGCAAAACCTATGCTTTAAAAGTTATACCTACCAAATTTGTTCTTATTATCATCATATGTCTAGAAGAAATACACTCTACTACATGAATATAAATAATAAAAACATATGTTCCTGTGAATGTATCACAAAGCCTGTAACTATGGCGGCAAACCAAAGGCAAGAAAATAAAATTTTACGTCCTTTAAAAGTAGTTTGTTGGTTGAATTTAGGGCACACGTCCCAAAAAATGGTTAGCCACCACTGACCTATATTATTATTATTATTATTATTATTATTATTATTATTATTATTATTATTATTATGCATCAAATTTATGAGGAAATAACAAAAGGGTGGGGGGATATTTTGATAAGGGATTGGTGCTAAAACTCTTAATCTCAAGTTTTGACACATTGAATTATAATCTACTTTTTTTCTTTAAATTTCATTTCAGTTTCTTTAGCGCCACAGGTTCCTAGAAAACGTAAACACGGTCAAAAACTCTCTGCCAATGTTTACGTGGTCGAAGATACTTCATACCCGCTGGATAAAAAATTTATTGTGAAAAAAATCAACACTACACATGCCAAAAAGGACAAACAGTCGGTAAATTACAATTAACAAAATAAAACATCTTCGTTAAAAATGATTTCGATAATCTATTTTGAGATAGGAACTATATTCTTAGTTCAATGATTCTAGCTTTCTACCTATGCTTCTTTTAACAATGTATTCATCAATTTAATAAACATAAAATCACAGACGTATAATTTATTTTTACTAACAATCATAAAAAGTTAGGTAACCCATCATAAAGATACTTTATTATAAGTCATTATCCATAAAACAAAAACCAATTAACACACTTATTTGTCCGTTAAACTATTTAATTAGTTTATTACAATGAGCCAGTGCCGAACCTAGAGATTTTGGAGCCTTTGTATTTTGACATTCGACACCATGACATGAGATAGTGTACTTAATATTTAATGTAAAAAAAGTGTTTGCCCCCCTCCCCCACCCTAGGCACGCCTCTGCAATGAGCTTTTAATAAAGTTTCACTTTCTGTTGGTTTGTCCTCGAATCTTGTAGCTCTATACCTGTTCTAGTTTAGTTTCATGTCAGAAAATATGAACACGTTTGTACTCTTAATAAAACTTTTATGAGCCGTGACAGTTTATATACATGTTGCTGTGACCTGACTAATATTTCTCAACTTTTTATTGCATTGTAGGAACAGTTTGCTTTTTTAATTTGTTTTAATTTTTCAATTTTTCGCTGACTTCTTTTTTTTAAGACAATGCCTTTTTCTAGAGAGGGTTTTTTTAAACTTAAATTGTCTTTTGCTTTTCAGAATGTCAGTGAACTAGAAATATTAAAGAATGTCAACCATAACAGAATAGTTCAAATATGTGGATTTGTGTTAAAGGCGAATAAACTTTCAATCTTTATGGACTATTTGGAACAGGTTATGCTGGAGCAATACTCTTTATTATCATCTTTTTTAAAAGAATGAAAACTAACCCAACAAAACAACAATTAGCTTAAATACATCACATATAATAATACTCATTTCCAGTGTGCGTTAAATCGAAAGTAAAGAATTAATACAACAGTATACCAGTTTAAAATACAACCATGAAAAAAATCGGATCTGCCCGAAACCAAAAAATAACCTAGCCTACCGATCAAGCATAAGGGGATATAACTCTATGCAAAGGTTTTGCAGGGTACAGCTAGTACATTTATATTGTATATATTATTTAGATGTCGTGTGTGGGTGTATACGTACACGTGTGTGGGTTACGTTTGGGTGTGTGGGTATTACGTGTGTGTAATTGTGTGGGTGTGTACGAGTGTGTGTACGTATGTGCAAGTGTGTATACGTGAACGAGTACGAGTTTGTCTGTGTACGCATGCGTGGGTCAGAGATATTTTATGTGTACTTGAGGTTGTCTTTATTTAATCGAATGAGAGGCAGCAATAAACGTACACACCCACACACGTACACACCCACACACACACACGTACACACCCACACAAACACAAACCCACACGTAAACACCAACACTTGTACACAGCTACACACGTACATACCCAAACACGTACATGTACATACACCAACATACGTACACACCCACACACGTACACACTCACACTCGTACACACCCACACACGTACACACCCACACTCGTACACACCCACACACGCACACAACCATACTCGTACACACCCACATACGTACACACCCACACTCGTACACACCCACACACAAAATGTCATACTCGTACACACCCACACACACAATAAACATACTCGTACACACCAACACATGTACACACCCACACACGACACACACACGGACACACCCACAAACGACACACACACGTACACACCCACACGCGCACACACACGCTTACACACACACGTACATACCCAAGCACATACACGTATACACCAACACATGTATACACCCACACGCGTACACACCCACACACGTACAGTACAGTATATAACATTTAAACTTGTCTTTCAAAGACGGTTTTCACAATCGACAAGTCCTAGTTCATAAAGTCCAAATGAACCTTATTTTATGTTCACTAATATGCATTAAAATTTATTGAATATATTTCTCTTTTTTTTTTTTGGTAACCAACACCTTCAATTTCATCAACTTTACATTTTATTTAGGGTACTCTGGCTAAATACATCCAAGAAACCAATGAGCATGGACTGGACATAGAAGAAGTCAGAATATTCACACGACAAATTTTGGAAGGCGTTTCATATTTACACAATTTTCAGCCTATGATAATACACAGGAATATTAAAGGTGATTGTTATATGTGATGTATGAAATATTGGACGAAGCTGTGTGCAAAACAGTATATGAAGAAACAGATAAAATAATGTATGAAATATAATTAGCTTAATTTGTCTCTACATCCTCACATCATGCATAATTAAATATACCAGTCTTAAGGACTGGAGTTGGCCCGTTCGGTGGCTAAGCAAATCACCCAATTCCAAAGAGCCCCTTACAGTACATAATTAATATAAATATAATGCTATAATGTGCTTTAGCCTTGGGCTGAAAATATAAAGTCTCTCTCTCTCTCTCTCTTTCCCTCTCTCTCTTTCTCTGTCTCTCTTTCTCTGAACTCTCTCAGTGATAACTGCGGTCTGAGACTTAGTCACCTAGAGCCCCTGAGATCAAACTCGCTGTAGGAACTGCCTCAAAGGCCTAAGGCCAGCGAGCTACCCAACTGGTCCAGCCTGTGGTCCGCCAGCCCGGGCACTCAAAAAGCACGTGATCCACGGTTTCCTAAACTTCTCTGCAGTGTCGACAAAGGGAATCAACATTGGGCCTCAACCTCCCAAAGTACGCATCTGCCTACAAGCCTCAGACAGGCCCAGCATTCGGCTATACAGTTTCGATATGCCTGATCAATAATCTATATATAACTAAAAAAAAAACATATTACGTTAGTAATTTTGTCCTGCAGGCCTGACCGAGTTCAAGTGGATTAGGCGTTTACATGAACTAATACAAATTAGATGAACTAATACAAATTAGATGAACTAATACAAATTAGATGAACTAATACAAATTAGATGAACTAATACAAATTAGATGAACTAATACACATTAGATGAATTAATGCAAATTAGACGGACTAATACAAATTAGACGGACTAATACAAATTAGACGAAGTTATATACATTAGACGGACTAATACAAATTAGATGAACTGATACAAATTAGATGTAAACGCATTGGAATGTAGTCTGTTGCTGTGATTTGACCCTCAAAAGTGTGGCCTGCTGCTGGGTGGAGTAAACAGTGTTGCGCACTGGATACGCCCCATGGCTGGTCTAAAATATGTTGTATTCTGTTTTGTCTTTTGCAAGGAATGCAAGTAACAATATGAATAATTTTCTCAAAAGAAAACCATCTCATTTCAAATTACCTGTTTTTTTTGTTAGGTTTATTCAAATGATTTCCCACTTACTTTTAAACATTTTTTTACCTTCGAGTTATTTTTTACATGAAATTATTAGTTTGCCTTTTTTATTGTATATATAATTAATAACTTCTAGGCACAAATATTCTATTACTTGATAATAGAAACATAAAATTGACGGATTTCGCTCTGTCAAAGATGATAACTTCTAACTCGAACAATACCGCCGGAGTTGGGACATTCAAGTGGATGGCACCAGAAGTAATCCATGGTTGTGGTGATAATGGTGGTAACAAAGGTTTTAAAGCAGATATTTGGTAAGACATTGTAGCTTTTGATTATCATTCAGAATGATTAAATATTTATAATTGAACGTGAAATTGACAGGATGTCGGGTAACGAGAACAACCACCGTATTTTCAGTCGGGGCAGTTTTGGTGAAATTAAGGGGATTCGGACATTATGTTGAAGATACCCCTGTAAAATGAGAACCTGAATGAAAAGCACTAAGTAAAACAGAATATGTATTTGTTCCCAAGTTCATGTGCAAAAAGATACATAAAAAAAGATATAACAATAACTAAGACGCAACTTTCACATTTGTAATAAAATTGCAGTTTTTAATTTTTTATCTTCTCTGATTTTATTTATAAGTTGTTTAATTCCGTTATATTTTTTGTCGTTTTAAAATAAATGAGTTTCATTATTTTAGTCTATTTTAATTCAAATCATGTGGAAAATCTAACTTGGCATTTATGCACTTTTGAATCATATATTCTAATTTACTAAGTACTATTCCCTTCGATGGATGTTTTGTCATAGTTGATTTAAAAGCGATGCATTATTTTCAAACAGGTCTAATGCGTGTGCTTTTAGTACATACCATGTTTAGTCGTAAGTAGATATATCTTATATCTCACGAGAACCACAGGTAGTCAGATATTTGATTGATCTATTATCATACACAGGTAATCAGATATTTGACTGATCTATTGTAATATCCAAGTGGTCAGATCGATCTATTGTAATAGGCAATTGGTCAGATATTTGAGTGATCTATTATAATAGACAAGTGGTCAGATATGTGGTTATCAATTGTAATAGGAAAGTGTTCAGATATTAATTTATGGTAAGCAACTGTGTTCACAAATTGTCAAATCATTATTTTGCTTGTTTCAGTACAGGTAATTTATTAAAGAACATTGTTTTGGCTTAAATTTATGTGATAGTTAGCCTAAGTAAAATATTACGTTTTGGTTTAAAATAATGTATGTAATCGATATTTGATGCACATTTTTCGTGATAGTTTTTTTTTTCAGAAATTGTGCATACATGTTCACAAGGGTGGAGTGATTTTTTTTTCTGAATATCTTGTTTGGATAGCTATAAATACTTCCTACCGCACGCATTTAGTAATGTGGCAAAAAATTAGACAATTTAAAGTATATCTTGAGGTTCCACAGTTGACCTAAAGTTTAGGTATATTTCGATAAAAAAAACAATAATCTTTAAAAAACCACATTTATATATACACCATATTCATGTTGTTGTTTACCTTTTTAATAGTCTATACAAACGTTACATGTAAAAAGAACCATATATTTGAAGGGAAAAAAATGGAAACTGTCCAACTTGCTTTTATGATGTTGGGCTTTGGTGTCCAGTTTTGGCATTTTCGATCTCGATTCCAAGCGTGCTTTTATGAATCCGTAGCGTTCATGCCACAATATGCAGGTAACATCAGGTTGTATAAAATATGTTTTCCTATTGTATTTTCAGTGTTAATGTTCTTTGTTTTATTTCACTCGCTAGGAGCACGGGTGTTACCGTGGTAGAGATGGCTACTGGTAAACCAATATTTCCAGATTCAACAGACATGGACGCTATTATCAAAATAGGAAGTAAAGAGCCACCAGAATACCGCCTGCCGGCCAACTCACCGAACGATTTAAAAGAGTTCCTTGACGAAGTGTTATCCATTGACCCAGATAATCGCCCAACGGCAGATGGATTATTGACGCGACCATTTTTAGAAGGTGGATATTCAAAATACTGATTAGTTCATCCGAATCAGCTCACACTGAAGAATTTCTTTTTTTTTTTTTTGTAACAAGTTCAGTTTGTGAACTAGTTCAACTATTACTAATTATTAGCAACTTTTTAATTTTGTTTAACCGATTTTAAAAAAAAACCTAAAAATTTACGAAACTTCCGATTCAGGCACGATTTTTCGGATTCTAATAAACAGAGCTATATAAATTAAACAAAATAACATTCTTCAGAGGGAGACAATTTTTCAGTGATGAATGTTTATATACAATACATTTTGATGTTAAAGAATATGTCATTGGTTTAAGCAGGATTGGCTCTAGTTTTTGTGGTAAAATAAAATATTGTATGGGGCGGGGGTGGGGGGAGTGGGGTTGTGAGGGAAAAATTGTGTTTTAATATTTACATCAAAACGCTGAGAAACATTTAATGATTATGTGATCGAAGATTAAAAATTATAAAATGTTATTTTTTTTCAAAAATAAAACACATCGTCACCGAAATGACAGCCCGTAATTTTTTTTTTAATTGTAACAAATTTAAGAAATGCTCATTGACTAGTCCTACATTTATAGTTAATATGAAATTCAAGTCTATTTTGTCGAGGTAGACAACATAAATTATAAATAACTTTTAAGTATTTTTTTTTATTGTTTATATATTTCTTGTTGTGATCAATTTTGTTATAATTCTATTAACTGATTTATCTTACAGCTTTGTTTCAAACCTTTTTCTGTCCCATTAATTAGCAGTTGTTTAATTTTCTTTTTATACTTTAAGACGAACATGAAATTATTAAACACACCTGGGAAAAGTGCAATAAAAAACATGACGAGAGTTTTAATCTGTATCTGGAAAAGAAACGGGACGATCGCATTTTGTTCCCAGTGGACAAATTCAATCTGTACTATCTACCAGACGATTACCGCGACCATGACATTGTCCTGCTCATCAACCACCTGGCTGACCTTGTAGTGAAGGTTAAAGTCTCGTACATCAGTGTAGACCGTCCGGCCAGCCACAAAGGTCTAAAGTATCCTGGATATAAGTCTAGAGGCACTAACAAAGAACTAACAGGGAGTGGTAGAGTCTGGGACGTCTACTCACATCTAGAAGAAGAAGAGAGCAGGCCCTGTGAATGCCGTGAGTGCGTCACATCCGGGGCACCGAAGATGTCCTGGGGTGAGGTGAACATCTTGACAGCCAAGCACGTCGTGTTCGACGAATCAGAAGCGAAGTTCACCAGCTGCTTCTTAAATTTCAACAACCGCTATAGTCGACCCATGACCCTTGCCGGAACTGGAGTTGGCTGGAACGACCTGGAACAGGATATCTGCTACCTGAGATGCGTCACCCACGATGTGGGCCTTGTTGGTAGACTGAGAGAAGGCCTAGACGCGTTCAACAGGCAGTGTGATGTCGTTTATAAAAAGTACAAAGATAAAGTGCCCAGCGCAGACTTTATAGCCGTAGTCTCTCACCCTCACGGATGGTACAAGCAAATTTCTTTTGGGAGTTGCAGCCAGGTGGAAAAAAATAACGATGGGGGAAGCACCTACCATTACACGGCCTGCACTTGTAGAGGCAGCAGCGGAGCGCCTGTTTACTTTATAAACAAGAGGGAGTTACGCTGGGTTACCCACCATCACAGCAGAACGAAGATCAGCGGCTTATCCTGGTCCTAAATGAGTCGATGGCATGGAGGATCTGAAACTGGCCAGGCCCTCAAACCTTATGACTCCAGCGAGCAACGCCAGCTTTGGCTGTTTCCCAAGAGAGGCATCATATATTTTTCTCTATTTTTCATTTCATAGATATAGATTTTCACAATATTTCGATTTTTTAGAAAATTGTAACACTTTAGTTAATAAAATTATGAAATGTCAATAGTTTGTTCTTTTAAGTGAAGTATAATTTAAGCGTAAAAATAAAACCAATCATAAAAATAAGCAGTTATCTTTTTTCTTTCTTGAAAGCAGGGCTGGGGAGCCGGTGTCGGTGTCGGTGGTGTCGGTAGTTTTTGCCGGTAACGGTGTCGGTGTCGGCGTTTGTACTTTGCCCGGTGTCGGTGTCTGTGTCGGCATTTGTTCTTTGTCCGGAGTCGGTGTCGGTGTCGACATTTTTACTTCGTCCGGAGTCGGTTCGGTGTCGGCACAAAAACATGCCCAAAAAAAAAAACTAAAACTTAAATAATCTAGAACAACGTCAGATAGTTCTTAGCCAAACTTTAATTTAAAGTTTTATCAAGTTCTTTTCTTTTTAAATAAATACTTGGTAAATCTGTTTATCAACAAATGTATTATTTTCCAAAGCGAGATTCTCTTCAGTACAACGACTTGTCAACATTAACAGAATTTTGACTAAAAGCAGGTATGAAGGCTACGGGCTATGTTCACAGTGTTATTGACTCAATCATTGTAAATCATAAGAAAAGTATAGTTTGCATCTCTCTATCAATACCCATGTTGGTTAAAGATTACACACAAACCTATTCAAATCTTTTAGAACCTCAAAGAATGACCTGTTCAAATGTTCCTACAATCAAAGTTAACCCACAACTAACACTCTTCACAGCTTAATTTCTCTCATCCAGACTGAAACATTACCAAAACGTCCCAATGGCACTACATAAATGTCCAGTCCGTAGCTAACTATTGAGGCGCCATGTGCGAGTTTTTTGGCGCGCCAGCCCTCTCCCCCCCCCCCTACCGTTCTGAAAAGTGTGCAACCAACTACAATACATAACATGTTTCACTACTTATTTCAGTTTTAATTCAGGTGGAAAAAAACGAGTCCTTCCTCTATTAACTGTTAAGTATGCAATGTCTTCACACGTCTCTTTCTTCTCTAAAAAAGGTCTGGAACAAATCTTTTATCATTATTTGTAGCCCTTGCCATAATTTTATTTCAGCACTCTGCATTAGGGTGATAACAATTTTCATTATTTTTCGTAACCAACATGAAACCCCTTACATTCGAGGAACAATTGTATGTAGATGACAGTAGCAACATTATTTTTTTTTTAAATTGAAAAAAGTTCCCCCTACTTTTCATTTTTTGTTTTCACATATCGCGCAGTTTGACTATCAGTTTCAATTTCACACTGAATTTTTACATGACTTTCTAGACTGCTTTTAAGCACATTCCAGTCAGTTTTTCCATTTGTTTATAAACAAGGCATCTACCCTCATCTTCTAAACAGAATAGGGATCCAAGAATTCCATCTGTTGAAAAGCTAATCAATCTCACATGGATGCCCACAAACCGTCAAATTCTTGGAAACTTCACTTTTCTGTTCAATAACCAGAAACGGCGACTGGATCGAATCAAAATTATTATTACGGATATAGAATTGCTCTTGAGGGAAATTCTAGACTTTCCACTATTATTCAGCGCACTAATCAGAAAGAAAATCAATTGTCTGTTTGATTTATATGACAAAAACAAAAAGAAACGGTTTGATAAATTTACTCCAACACTTTTTCAGTTATTTGATGTCACCAACGTCAATGGAAAATGGAAAAGCAAGGAGGATAAAGAGCTCTACCAGAGGCAAGTTAAGAGTGGAGGAAAGATTGGTTATTCAATGGTCAAACAAGCCCCTTTAGAATCAATCCACCCAAGAAAACGAATCCGACTATCCAAAACTCAATCTCAAGCCAGCTCTTCTCAATCGCAACCTATACAAACACATACAACTGTCTCACAGCCTACACAAACACATACAACTGTCTCACAACCTACACAAACACATACAACTGTCTCAGAATCTTCGGATTCTGAAACCTCTGCTTCTTCTCTCGACTCGACAACCTATTCTTCCACGTCATCTTCTGAATGCAAACCGAAATACCAAAGAGCAAGCACTACAACAGCGGGTTTGCTAGTACTGAAAAGCAACATTTCTACACATAAAGCATATGACGTTCTTGCAACCATTGCTGAACAGGATCATGATGTGCCGGTTCCAAGTCAGTCGGGTGTTTGGAAACGAGTAATCTCTGAAGGACGGAAAATGAAAACCAAAAATTTTCAAAAACTTCAAAGCAAAGAACCCTATTGTCTCCAGTTTGATGGTAAAAGAGTGCAAGGGGAAGAGTATCAAGTAGTTATGCTGAAAATATGACAACCATGTACTCGACTTCCTTCTGAAACATGTCATGAATTTCTTATTCAAGAACCAACGAGCAAACAAGAACTCAACTATTCCTTCATTGACAAATGAACACAAAACTATGCCACTCTTCAGGCTGATTACCGCCTCGTTGTGACAGATGATGTTAGCACATGCGAGAACCCTGGATGGTCAGATGATTTCAAGTTCTTTTTATGAATTATGTCAGGCATATCGTCATTACAAAACAACTTCACGTTGGCCTCGCATCAGCTGGAAGAAACTACCAAATTTACACTAGGCAAGATGGAACTCACATGCGATATATACTATTATAGCATTACTTCTGATACCAGAGTGGCGCAACATCCTCGCTCCTGCTTGCAACTTCATCTGCTATGAATGGGCAAATGCTTGATTCCATTTGCAACACTACAATAAAGCGTCCTTCAATGAACTATTTACCTCACTCATCAGGGTAAAATGCAAAAACGTGATGTAAAACTGATGGAGGAACTTCATGGGAAATCGAGAAAATTTGAATTTTTTAATCTGAAGTTCATATGAACAATATGTTTTACACATTTCTTGTATATTCTGTTCATATTACTAACTGTTCTGTATCTTATTTGTTAATAAAAGTTGATTAGTTAATATTATTACTCTTTTGAATTAAGCTAAAAAAAAAACTTGTCCTTTTTTTTTGGAAAAAAAATATTTTTTCACTTTTTTTCTTCCGAAAAATGGGGAGAGGGGGGAACTTTTTTTAAATACATCAAAAATGCAATTGATATTCTTAAATTACACATAAAAGTTCCTCGATTGCAAGTGGTTTCATAAAAATATTTTTTTTGTTATCACCCTACTCTGCATTCTCTGAATGGCCACTTAAAAACTTCCAAACATCATTGCCCTAGTGTTGTTGGATATGTCTGTACTTTGCAGTGACTTGCTGACTTAGGCAATCGGTGATATAATCTTCACCAATATTTGAAGATAAGCCTACACATAAATGAGAAATTAATAAAAAATAGCGAATTGGCTGCTTCAGATTTACTGTAAAAATAGCATTCAGCATACTGTGGCATATCTCGAAGTTGACCATACACTTTTGTCACTTCAATCTATTTACTGCAGCTACTCTTGGTGTCCGTATCTAGTGTTTTTCGTGACTTTTCATTGTTACCTGTACAACTGAGAACTTTTTGTTTTCATCGTAATGGACATGCTGTAAAAATCGCAGATCAGAGATGTACATTATAACTACTGAAGGGTCACAATAGTTTCTTAAATTTGATTGAAGGGCTGGACCAAGAGAATATCAATGGAGTGTTTATAATACTTTATATGAGCTAACATACACAGTGGCGTAGCTAAGGGGGGGGGGCGAGGGGGGGCGGACCGCCCCGGGTGACAGCATTTGAGGGGTGACACTATGTCGCCTCCAACAAAATTTTTCAGCCAGGCTAAGGTGCGAAAATAGTATGAAAATAGAATTGTTATAAAAGCCCAACCAACACAGGAAATGTGACCGGACGTTTCGCATACAGATCACATGTCAACCGTAATTAGATATGTACACATCAGCGGTGGTACAGTTGAAGTCATTCCTTGGATTGTTTCATCTGAAAGGTAAAACAGCTACTGCATTGACTGGCGATATCCTCGAGAAACTAGAAGGACTGGATATTCAGTTATGTCGCGGTCAAGGGTACGATAATGCAGCAAGCAGGGCTGGAATCCACGGCGGTGTGCAACAAAAGATCAAAGACACTAATCCGAAGGCAATTTTTTTTACCTTGTTCGAATCATTCTTTGAATGTAGCAAACATCCGTTTGCTAGCAATACGTCTTGTATAACGTTTTTTAGGAAGTCTTGAGGCGCTGTAACATTTTTTGCTCTGTCAACAGATCGTTGGGCTGTACTAGAGAAATACATAGGTTTAACAGTGAAGAGACTGTCCACAACTCGCTTGGTAAACATGTCTAACAGTGAAGAGACTGCCCACAACTCGCTGGAGTGCACATGCTGATGCAGTGAAGCAAGTGATGCAGAAGTTTAACCAGTTTGTGGAAGCCATTGAAGCTCTGTGTGATGTCGAAGAAAGCGTCGAGACGAGAGGCGCAGCGAACATTATGTTGCCAGCTTATATGCGACTTTTCTTTCATTTCGTTCTTGTTTTTCTGAGGTGATGTTTTACAAGAAGTCAACTTAGCACAGAAGTACATGAAAACACCAGGTATTACTGTGGACATGGTTACAACCAAAATAAGGGATCTCAAGGTCTTTGTGAAAGAGCAGCGTACGAAGGTTGTTGACAATGCCGTCCAGCAGGCACTTGCGAAATGTGAAGAACTTGATATCCCTACAGAGATGAGAATCATAAGAAAGAGAAGATTACCAGGAAAGTAGGCAAGAGATGCTGGATTGTCTTGCAGCAGGAGACCAAGAGAGCAATGTTAGATTGTCTGGACCGTTCTCATATAGAGTTAGATACGAGAGGAAAGGCAGTGAATGACATTTTGCTGAATTTTTCTGCCGTTTAGCCAGACCATATTATTTGTGTCAATGACGTAGAAATACAGTTGTCTGTTACCAAGTTCACAGCCGTGAATGATGAGCTGAAGAAGACCTTTGTCTAAAAATTCCACGTTTAAGGCAACACGTACAAGCAGCCAAAATAAACTTGTAGGAAGCCAAGCACTGGATTGTACTGCAACGTCTACGGTTTATCATCAAGTGGGACTTTTTATAATCATTGCCATATCTTACGCTGATTCTAAGATTCTATATGACAATATGTGTTTCTGTGGCATTGTGTGAAAGAAGTTTCTCGAAAATGAAACTTATAAAACATTACCTCCGGTCAACCATGAGCCAGTCGAGATTGTGAGATTGTCGGATATGGCTGTTCTGTCCATTGAACGCGATCTTACAAGACACATATATTTTGACGATGTCATTGGCCTGTTTGCCACAACGAGAACAAGAAGGCATTCCTTCTAGGACTATAGTATCGAATGATGACATTCTTTTGGGCTGTGCATTGTCGTGTTTTGCATTTAGATGTTCTCAAAGGGATCAGTTGCATTTTAAAAATCTTTGGATTCGAACTATTTGTTTTGTGGTATTGGATTCAGATTTTGTCTTGGATCATACATGTAACCAGTAACGTACCGGTCAGTAGAGTAAAGTAGAGCCTATAGCCAGGGTCGTTTTAAGGTCATCGTAGGCCCAAGGCACTTTCAATGTCGTAGGGTCTCCCCCAATTCATTTTTAATATATTTCAAGAAAGCACCCGCACTTCTTTGCGATTTGAATAAGCTTTGAGGACGTCATATGTGACGTTGCTAAGGGAAAAAGCCGAAAAGTTAACATACTGTAATTTACAGATCTACAGCACTGCAGCTTGACTTGCTCAGGTGCTCCTGTTACACGGTTATATATAGTTACTTTAATACAAACATTATTAAATTTTACTGGCATTCTGAACTTATTTTCACTTTATGTTCTAGCTTTCGTAGGCCCTTGAAAAGTCTGTAGGCCCTAGGCCTACTGTGCCTAGTTGATAAAGTGGCCCTGCCTAGAGGTAGAGAATTTATGAAAATTTAGCTACACCTACCCCTAACCATTCAGCAAAGGGTCGTGTGGGGTCACTGGGGTGACATTTGATCGGGCCGCCCCGGGTGACGTTTACTCTAGCTACGCCACTGAACATACATGTAAGTAATATCAATGTAAATGAACGAAGGGGGGGGGGGGGTGTACTGCGGGTCAAATCAAAACGTAGATTGCCCTTGTCTGGTTTAGAAGCTGAACATTGTTTTCAATATTACTATTTCGGAGACCCGTATAGCTCGGCGCCCTGTGCATAATTATTAAATTAAACACATTTAACTACACAGTTCGGGCATTTTATTTATTTATTTTTGTTATTTAGTAATTACATTACAATTAGACAATAAAATAAACGATTTCATATTAGGCCCATACAATGCACACTGCAACATAATTATACCATCTTTAAGTTGTTTTTTTTCATATTCATCTAAAAAATTAGGTATATTCATGGTGGGGTCGGAAAATAAAAATGCCGACACATTTACTATTAAAGAGCAGCATAGTAAGATACACAGGCAATTTTTATTATGTTCAAACAAAATAAAAGCTACCGGTACCATAGAAGTGGTGTGTGTGTATGTTAGGGCAGTGGTCCCCAACATTTTTCTCGCCGCGGACCGGACGACGTTTGATAATTTCACCGCGGCCCGAGAGGGATAGGCGTCACACTATCCTGAGGGAAATACACAACAATAAATAAAAAGGAATTATTTTAACGTTTCTTGGGGACTACTGTGTTTGTGGGTGCCTTGGCAGCCGGCCAGTTTGGTTATAATTTAGAGCGGCAACTTCCCGATAATGAATAGGAAATATAGGAAAACGCTGCAAATGTACCGGAATATCAAATTTGTATCAAATTATATAGTTGCATAATATGTGCACGATTATTACCAGTCGATTTGATTATACACTGCAGGATGTTATTATACTGTTAACATTTCTTTTACGTTGTAAACAGCTTATTGAGAAAAAGCAATAGTACCAGTAGGGTACTGAAAAAAAAATATGATCAATCTCGAAACTATATCAGTTTTACTTTACTAGCATTCAAAAGTCAAATGATCGAAGTAAATATATTCAGTCAATTTAAAATACAACTTAAAACACTTCACGTTATAGAATTGAATTAGCTAGCAAAATTATTTTAAAATTATGGCAATTAAAATGGGATGTGGTTGGTGATAAATAACTTTTGAATGAGCGCCCAAAAAGTTATTATGCTGACTCTGCCCAAATGTGTGTATAATTTCTTTATTTTTCACCAAGTACTGCATTCAATAAATGCTTATTGAAACAATTTTCGTCTTTTGAAGTTCATTGATTTCATAAGGAATCAGTTACAAAAGTAAATATATATTAAACAAATATACTTCACTATATACTTCAATATATTTATATTGTTTATTGAAAGTATACATTAAATTATGAAAAAAATATCGATAGCCAACAAAAAAGTATCAATTTTCAATTAGATGTGCATCTTTAGATATAGTATGAGATATATACAGGGAAAATAAATACACAGTTATTTTCCGTTCCCCCCCCCCCCCCCCCCCGGTGTCGGTGTCGGCGGAAAATAGAAAACCGGTGTCGGTGTCGGCGGCTGTTGGAATGCCGACACCGGTGTCGGTGTCGGGGAATATTTTGACCGACACCCCACCCCTGCTTGAAAGTGTGATGATCATTTAACCCCCCACCCCCAGATATGAAAGGGCCTTATGCTATGTTTTAAGGTATACCTACCACAAATGTTCAGCAACAATACAACTTGCTCTCAAGGTATACCTACCGCAAATGTACAACAACAATACAACTTGCTCACAGAACATTTGTATACCCCACACGTGATACGCTTAAAAGTCCAATAAAACTAATACGACACACAGACAACATAAAAAAACAAAAACACACCACCGCAACATACAAAGCACACACGCACATGTGCCAGAAATAGACCACTTGTACACTGTAGGGTGGAGTAAAAAAAATTTAAAAATCTGAATATCTTGTATGGAAAGATATAAAAACTTGCTAACACATGCATTTAGTAATGTGGCAAAAAATTAGTCAATTTAAAGCATATCTTGAGGTTCCACAGTTGACCTAAAGTATAGACATATTTCGATAAAAAAGCAATACTCTTTAAAAAGCCAAGTTTATATATACAACATCTTCATGGTTTTTTTTTTTACCTTTTTAACAGTCTTTACAGACGTTACATGTAAAAAGAACCATATATTTGAAGGGAAAACACATGAAAACCGTCTATCATGTTTTTATAGCTACAAATGGGCTTTGGTGTCCAGGATTGGCATTTTCGATCTCGATTCCAAGCGTGCTTTTATGAATCCGTCGCGTTTTTCTGGACCACACACAACTTTGGAAGCTTCTGTAACTAACTTGATATGCCTTTCTACTGACTGGCTGTGACAAGGATAGCGGATGAAATCCAGTCTTGGTGTATCTTCTTCCCGGATCATGGTTAACAAAGTATTGTCATAAATGTCCATAACGATCGGATGCTCTTTGATCGGAGTTTTCTGCCAATCGATCATGTCGCTAGTAGCCTTTACTGAATAACATTTATGTTCTGGCCCCCTGCTATTGATGTAGAATTTCACGCTACGTGGCTGCCTGTCCACAAACTTCGTAGGCAGCAGGTGAAAAATGAGTTGGCTTTAATTAATACTGTCTGTACAACTGCCGATATATGAACGTGCAGACGAAGACGTTTGGTGTTACATTGCATTGGTTAGAAACTGAATCACTTGAACGAAAAGGTTGTTGCTTGGCTGTACGTATAATAGTTGGCCGATATACGTATAATTTAATTGTCTAAACACTAGAAGCAATCAACAGAGAATTTGAAATAAACGACAAAACTTCTTTCACCGTAACAGACTGCGGTTCATTTGTTGTTCATAAAGTTGAAATGATGAACTTAAGTGTAAACGATGTGGATTTAAATGAAGATCAGGGCAAGAGCAATAGGATGGTGAAGATTTGGATATGGAATTTGAACAAATTGATGATTTACTGAATCCATCATGTGATAATGATGACGAGCAGGAACAGGTTATTTACCAGCTACCGCCACATCCTAAATGTGCATGCCGCGTGTTAGGTCTTGTTGTGTTTCGGCGCGATGCTAAAGTACTACAACAAGTAACCAAACGTTTGTCAGTGCAAACATTTGCAAAGTTAGTAATTATGTGGAACGGACAAAATCGCTCATCTTTGGCTGCGACAATTGGCTATCTCATTACTCCTGGAGACACTCGGCGGAATTCCACTTACGATTCTGTTGCAAAATTACATTGTTTACTATCCAAGCCAGATTAGAAGTTTTACTTGATATGGTGTTTGATAATCTTGACATCAAGCGACTGACTCCGCAGAAGAAAATATTTATAGCAGAATATATTGAGGTATTTCATCCATTGTGTCGTGGACTAGGCATTTTGCAAGGAAAAACATAATATTGGATTTGGTTATTTGCTGCCCACACGAACCGTTATAAAATGTCAACTACAGGAAATTACTGTGCGACATAAACACCCTCTCACGGTGTGTGAACCCCTTGTCACATTTGTTATGATGGATTAAATGCGCGATTTGATGTTATATTCTCTGATCCAGTGGCAAAACTGGCAGCAGTTGTCAATCAAAAATTTAAGACCAACTGGACAGACAACTTGGATCACAAGGCTGAAGTTATAAAAACCTTAAAGCGTGCCAGCAGTGCACTGAGTGCATTTCCCACTCAACTTACTCTGCAGGGTGGTGCAGCTTCAGTACAGTCAACTGTATATATATATCTGAATCAACATATTTTTTTTTGCTTTGTTTTACTGAACGGCGGCAGAACCAGGACGAATTTCATAATAGTAAAAGTAATGCTGAAGAAGACAGATCTCTTGAAGATAACTCATCCGAAATGATGTCTACCCAAGCATTACGAAACTGTACATTCAAATGAACGCTGGACTTACGGCTAGTGCTGCAGTTGGGCGCCTGTTTTCATTGGGTGAGTGTGTTGTTATGCCATTACGTATTAAAATTGTCTTTTGACAATGCATTCTATTGTTTTTTTTTTACATTTTTGAGAAACTTGCACTCATTATATTTTAAATAAAAAATATTTTGTTGTTCTCAAGAGTATTGATATTGTATTGTTAACGATTTTGGCGATACAATTTTACTTGAGTATTTGTATGTTCATGAAGTATTGGTATCGGTATTGACGATACAATTTAAGAGTATTACCCCGGCCCTTGACAAATAGTCCATTTCCCTTAGCAGGATATAATGTATTATTTTTACATTCAATGTCTGTTTGTTTTTATTTAAATAACAATGCACCCTTTTATTTATGTCTGTTTCATATTTCGAATTGTTGTTGACATTTCCCAACGCCTTACCCTCTGGGGGTCTAAAATAAAATTTAAAGTTAACAATAAACCCATAATTTCAAGTACAAGACTGACTCAAGTAAACCATTAAAGTGACCCAGTATATAAGCAACGATAAATAATTAGGTCAGATGGATAGAGCATTCATCTAGTAACACAGGTTACACACCAATTGTTCTTGAACCTGTTAAGAAGGCGTCCGTGCTGTTGGAGCCGTGCAACACGCTGTTATGTTGCAGTGTTCATTCACCGACACATGTGTATCCTCCTGTGTATTTGGTTGTGCATTTAATTACGTCTTGTAATAAAACAAATGTCTGAATATTTCATTGAATGAAAAAAAAATGAATAATCACTAATCAGGTATATTATAATTGTATGAATGGGGAAAAGAGCCAATTTTTTTAAAGGCCCAAAGTTTGTCTTTATTTTTGTATTATGTCAGGGGCGGATTCAACGGTAGGCAAATTAAGCGGGAACAATAAGCCCCAAGTTATAAAAAAATATGTTTCCAATTTTCTACTACACTAAAAAAAACCTTCCATTTCATCACCCTAATGGTGTGGTGAATTTTTGAATTTGCCGATTAAATGAAGATTTATACTTTACTTATAAAGGCATGTGGGATACTTTACTTATATAGGCCAGTGGGAGACTTTACTGGTATTGGCCTGTGGGAGACTTTACTTATATAAGCATGTGGGAGCCTTTACTTATATAGGCCTGTGTGAGACTTTACTTATATAGTCATGTGGGAGCCTTTATTTATATAGGCACGTGGGAGACTTTACTTATATAAGCATGTAGGAGCCTTTACTTATATAGGCATGTGCTGTATTTATTTACTAGAAAATTACCACATTTACAGTCTTTAAATGAACTAATTTTTCAACCTTAAGTGACAAGGAAAACAATTTTTATTGTCTACCAACTGAGACGAAACATATTCTAAGAATTTTTATTGAAAAAAAAAAAGCATTTTATTTGAAAAGAGACTGTATGGTGTGCAAATATTTTGAGGCTGACACTTTGAGAAACAATGTTTTAGTAATCTTAATAATGACGTTTGTTTTTAATGTGTATTAGCCCAGTACAGAACCTAGGGATTTTGGGGGCCCTGGGGCTTGGGCTCTTTTGGGGCCCCTGCATTTTGACATTCGACATCATGACATGAGATAATGTACTTAATATTTAATGTAAAAAAAAATTGCGGGGCCTCCCTCAAGCTGAGGCCCGGATGCACTTTCGAATTTGGACCCCCATCCCTAGTGATGCCTCTGTATTAGTGTTAAAATGTATGATTTTTTTCTGTGTTTAGTTTGCCTATAAATAAACAAAAAATGAAGCATTTATTAATGCTTTGATATGACCAGTGTGTTTTACTGTAATTTTGGAGCTAGGGAATTTCCTTGTTATAACAACTAACCTTAACCTAAACCCATTGCAATACATAGTCTTTCATTTTTTTTAAACTTTATTATTGATATTAAGTCAATAGTTAATTACCCTGCAATGGTGTGAAATAGTCAAAACGACAAATGTAATGCTTGAAAGACTGACAGACAGACAAATAGCTAGCAATGACGATATAACAAGAAAAGACAGTGGTAATATGTAATTATTACAGTAATGAGTGGTACTTAGTTGTATATGTAGTTGTTTATATTAGGTTTATGTGTAGTTGGTTGTAGTTTTATGTGTAATTGGTTACAGTATTGTTGTAACCCTCTTTTTACTGACCCACGGCGCTGCACCATTATTCAGCTGGACAGGTGTATAAATAAGAGATGGGGCTAAAACAACTGTCGTTTCCCTCCCCTCCTCAAATGGCGCTAGCATCAGGACGATGCCTCGAGAGAAGAGTCACGTGACCTGGTTTGAAAGGGATCTACTTCAAACTTACACCAGCTAGTGACAAAAGTGAATGAACAGTAGTAATTAGGCAGTTATTCTTTTTAGACAGCAAGTTCGTTAACAATGTAATACGTTCAACTCGCTTGTCGCCTGTAGTGATTTTTCCACCTGGATCTATTAGTTTAGCTTAGTTTAGCTATAGATTTGATGTTAACTGAATTTGTAGTAATTGATAAAAATATTAGTGTAGTGATTGAACCCACTTGTCTGGGTCATTCTGTATACAACGTTACTTCAGTATTATGTGTAGTTGGTGAAAGATACATGTGTGGTTGGTAGAAGATGGATGTGTAATTGGTTATAATTTTATGTAGATTGGTTAATAGTTTTAGGTAAATTACGTAAAATAAATTATGTGTGGTTGTTTATGGATATATTTGTTGGTTATAGCTTCAAGCGTAGTTGGTTTATATTGTTGTATATAAATCTGGTTATAGCTTTATGTGTGGTTGGTTATGAGAATTTTTAAAATCGGCCATTGAATAATTATTGTTGTTTATAGTTGTATGTGGTAAAAGTAAAGTTCCCCTAACCCCTTAGGGCTCATCTGGGCAGATGAAGTGTAGAATTCATTTGTTTCAGTAACCTCGGCATAAAAAAAGGATTGTGTTGTTAGCACAATGCCCAGCCGTCTTTACTCCCCCAACTTAAAGCTGGGTAGACTTGGGGATTTACACCAGGACCTTTAAAAATCCCAAGGTTCTTACCGAGGTTCTAACCCAAGACCTTCCAGTCGACAGTCGAGCCCTCTACACCACACGACCACCCGTCCAGTTTTATGTAGCGCTTGATTTTAGGTATTTGTAGCTTTATGTTTGGTTTATTTTGTTTTATGTGTAGTTGATTGTATGTGTTGCTTGTTGTAGTGTCATGCATAGTTGATTTTATGTATAATTCAAGTATTGCTGATTACAGTTTTGCTACATGGCAGTCTGAATGTATTCCTCTAAGATTCACCCTCGATTTTGTAAACTCGAAATAAAAAATGCTTTACACAACGTAAAGGATTGTCCGACCCTTAAACAGACTCATCGCTTCTTGCAGAGTATTTTCGCGTTTCGCGAGTGTAAATAATCCAAAATGGCTGCCTAGAAACATCGAATCAAATGAAAATCAAGGTTAAAATTGATATAAATGTTTTAAAATTAACAAATAAGACTTACATTTATATATAGAAACATCAATTATATCAGATTATACCAAAAAGTAAGTGTTTTTTTCCACTTTTTACTTGTAAAATACAATAATTGTAGAAAATGTTTAATAAGAAGAAAATGTCTGCCGACGTCTTCAAACAAAAAAAAAAGAAAATTTAAAAAATCATTACATCCGGTCGGTTGACACCCACCTTTGCTTTGCCTAGGTGTATCGAGGGTTTTTCGCGTTAAGAAAAATCTCATTAGAGAAATAGCGCAGCGGAAAGTTTCGCTTTAGTTTGAGGATACCTTAAATGTAAATTCATGTAGGACTAGTTACAAATGTAAGCTAGGTCTTGTATAGAATTATAATAGAAATATGGGAACTATTTGTTTAATATTTACTAAAATATATATATTATTATATATCATTCTTCGTAAATTTATATCTACTATTATATAGTAGATTTTTTTTTAATATTGATTTGTTTATAGTTTGTCTTTTTTAACTACTGCAGTTGTATAATATGTAGGTGAGGAAAAGTGACAGTGCAGGCAGTTATCGTTCAGAGAGGGGCCCATAAAATATAAATGTGGTGGAATTGTGAATGGAGCCTGATAGCAGTGCCTAATCTAGGGATTGGGGGGCCCGTGGGGCTTGGCCTCTTCGGGGGCCCCTGCATTTTGACATTTGACACCATGACATCAGATAATGTACTTGATATTTAATGTAAAAAAAAAACTTTTGGAGGCACCCTTCAAGCTGGGGCCAGGGGGGGGACTTTTGAATTAGAACCCCCCCCCCCACACACACACACTAGGTACGCCTCTGCCTGATAGATTCACCAATCAACGTGTGGACGACTGCTAGATGTAAATTACTATATGTTGTTTATGTATACGCTCCTGCAAGCCTTAATGTTTTGTACAGTGAATGATGTAAGTGAATTAATCGAGGTAACCTGAATAATTTATTTCAATCCCCCCTTCCCCACCTTCGGGGGGGGGGGGGCGCATGTTATATTTTAAAAATGGCATGAGAAGATATTAATTTCCTGATCTGTTTGTGGATAGCGTCTAGTAGATGCGGACGTTGAAGTGTAATTGTGTATACGTGTGTGTGTGCGCCAGTGGCTAGTAAACTACTAGGAGCGTATGAAGAGTGTGTTTGGTAAAAGGACATGTCACATTATTGCCACTATATCGCAAAACTGTGACATTCCAAAAAAGCGTGGACATCTGGTAGTGATATGTCATGCACACAAAGAGATAGTCATGGAGTAGCGATTTGGATTATCATGTAAGATACAAAAAGCTGTGTGTGTTGTCCTGTGTGTGTGTATGTGTGTATGTACGTGTGTGTGTGTGTGTTCTGATTTGTGGTGTGTTGTGTGAGTGTGTGTTTGCTGTGTGTTGTGTGTATTGTGTGTGTGTTGTGCTGTTAGAAGTAGTGTGGTGTTTGTGTTGTTCTGTGTGATATGAGTGCGTGTTTTGTTGTGTGGGGTGTTTGTTATGAGTTTGTTGTGTGTGTGTGTGTGTTGTTCTGCGTTTTATTAGTGTGTTAAGTTGTGTGTGTTGTGCTGTTTGTTTTGAATGTGTTATGAGTGTGTTGTGTTGTTCTGTGTGTTGTGCTGTGTAGGAAGATAATTAGTCTTAACCAATTTTCTAAATAGGGAGCTATGTAGTAGTTTCACAATCCACATAGAAACCACAAACCCCAAGTTACGCCGCTGAATGTTTTTATTCTATTTAAAGGAATTTCGTAAGAAAAAAAAATATTAAAATAAATTTTAGAAAATGACTATTTAATTAATTCTAATGTTAAGTGCATTTATTAAAATTTTTTTTTTGGTTACAAATATTGACATTTTTATTTTTAAAATATAATAATAGCCTTTGAAATCTTGGTTTGTGTTGTTGTTTTTTTTTAGTTTATTGGTTTATTTGTACATCTATTTAACCTCTTTATTTTTATTTTGTTATGTTTCTCGTTCATTACAGACTAATGTAAAATGCGAAAACAGGTCTTTACATTTCACCTGAAAAGAATTCTCCTCACTTTGGCCGCTTTCGGCCTAGCGCTCTATTTCGCCGCCTATGTGCTCAACAGAGAAGCGCGGTCGTCCATTGATGCAGACGTCAAATTCATGAAAGAAACAGAACTATTTTCTGAAGCTGACAGCTCACTCAAAAGCCTACGCTCAGCACTGATGTCTATATCCAGTCGCAATCAGAGCGAAAATGAGCTACTTATGAGAAACATATTTACCGGAGTGGACAAATTGAAACTACAAAACGACAAGTTGATGACAGACATTGAACACAAGGAGAGGATATCATTTCTATCCCGACCCATCACCAACCAGGTGAAGTTTGAATACGCTCACAACCCTAAGGACGCATGCGTGGAGAAGGAGCTGAAAGCGATATTCCTAGTTCCATCTAGGCCGGAAAATTTCGCTTACAGGGACAAAGTCAGGCTCAGCGACAGGGGGCGTTACGTAAATTCGCCGGAAAAAAGCGAGAATGATATTCGTTATTGGACGAAATACGCCAAGCATCGGCAGCTACGAAGAGCTTTTGAAAGAAGAGATTAAAACTTACGGCGATGTGGTCCTTGTTGAAATCAACGACACCTACACGAATATACGTATGAAGTCGATGTCGATGCTACACTGGGCCACCATGCACTGTGCCAACGCCGAGTTCTTCATCCGTACGGATGACGACGTCAAAGTCAACGCGAGCGAAATCGTCTCGGCGCTGGTCGCTAAGAGACGATCGTTCCGAAACTTCGTTCTCGGGGTTCTGAACGAGGGATGGGAGCCCGTGCGGGACAAGAAGAACAAATACTACCTTTCTGTTGAAGAGTACCCTCATTCCACCCTGCCACCGTTTGCCATCGGCGGGTTGTTGGGGTTCCCGATGGAGACGGCGTCGCTCCTGTATCAGTGCGGTTTGAGACTGAAGCCAATCTGGTTGGATGACGTCTTCTTAACCGGGTTGTGCGCTCCTGGAGTAGGCGTGTCGTTGCTAAGTGACGAGAACTTTGTATTCAAACACTGGGACTGGTGATACATGTCTTTGTTGGGATAACGTTGCTTTGTGAAAGTTAGCTGAATAACGGAAATACGGTGAGGATTAAAGAATTGCACTGCAAAAAATAGTCATATGGAGAGTGTATGGATTAAAAAAAAAATATCGGAGCTGCAGAACAGGTAAGTCCGTCTTTAAACCGACTGGACCACCGTCCTTTACAATAGGGCCGTGTGCATAATGGGACCAAAAGGTTAAGTGATCTCAAGTGGACATGACAAAGAGTGATACCTGAAATGTATTCCGAATGTGGCCAAACTTCTCACTAAAATATATTTGGTGCTTGTTTCATTAATGTGTTGCTACACAGTGGCCACTAACTCAATAAGATCATATATTATTATTAGATTATTTCTTACACCATATATTAGATTATATATTAGACCTTATATCGATCATATAATAATTGATCTACAAAAATGCCATATGATTTATATTTTATATCATTCAGATGACTTTCTTAGAATAATTGATTTCATTGTTTAATTATTATCACTTGCCTATATTTAATAACATCACTTGCCTATGTTTAATAACATCCACATCTATTGTAACAATTAGAAAAAAACATCGAAAGATACAAATATACACATCAGAAACAATAAAATCATAATTAAAAATCTTTATCATTAATTGTTTATTATCTATGAATGCTTCATGTAAATACTATTTCATTCCTCTAAATGTTCTATTTTATCTATGAATGTTTCATTGAAAAATACTAGCTAATAAAATTAATCAATATAAAAAAAAATAAGTTCCCTTAGCCCTAACGGGCCATCGGGGCAGATGAAGTCTAGAATTCCTGTTTTTATAACCTCGGCATATGATAGGCTTGTGTGGCTAGTCTGTACTTCTCCAACGTAAGTCAGGTACCCATTTAAAGCTGGGTGGAATTGTAGGATGACTTTGAAACACATTTCACCTGGAAAAATGTCCATGGTTCTTTTCGAGGATGGAACACAATGACTCTTAAGTCAATAGTCGAGTATCTACATCACTCAGCCACCCGTCCCACAAATTTAGATATATATATATATATATATATATATATATATATATATATATATATATATATATATATATATATATATATACTAGTTACAAGTACCCGGCTTTGCCCGGGTTTAAAATAAGTTTTTTTGTTTACCTTTTGTTTTCTCCCTACCCCTCCTCTCTCCCTTCCTCTCTCTCTCCCTCCCTCCCTCTCTCTCCCTTCCTACCCCCTCTCTCCCTTTCTCTTTCCCTCCCTCCCTTTATCCCTCCCTCCCTCCCTCTACTTCCCTCCCCTAACTCTCCCTATCTCCCTCCTTCTCTCATCCCCGTCCCCCTCTCTCCACCTTCCTCCATTCCTTCTTCCCCTCTCTCCCTCCCTGCCCCCCTCTATCTCTTTATCTCTCACCCCCTCCCATTTTCTTCCATCCTCTCTCCCTCTCTCCTTCCCTCCCCTTTCTCTCCCTCCCTAACCCTCTCTCCCTCCTTCCTTTCTCTCTCCCTCTCCCCGTCTTCCTCTCTCCCCCTCTTCCTCTCTCTCCCTCCCCCTCCCCTCATTTCCTCTCTCTCCCTCCCTTCCCCCTCTCTCTTTACCTCTCTCCCTCCCTCCTTCTCTCCCCCCTCCCTACCCCCTCCTTCCCTCTCCCTCCCTGCCCCCTCTCTCTTTATCTCTCACCCCCTCCCTCTCTCTGTACAATTAAACGTCAAATTACGCTTCTTAAATAAACAGAAAACCTTATTTTAATCCCGGCCAAAGCCGGGTACTTGCAGCATGAAAAAAAACAACAACATTTTTTTTTCCGTCCCTAACCCTTTCTTCTCCGTCCGTTCAATTACACATTCACTTGGTGCAATAATACAGGGAATTCACTGTGTATTGAATAGTAAAATACTAAAAATATTAATTACAATTAAACTACCCATTGAGATTGTAATAATAATGTTAATAATATCACAGAAACATTTTAATTAACGTATTTCGGTTTATTAAAGTGCACCTTTAATTTTAATCTTCTGAATACATAAAACGATAGGTAAATAGATATGACTATTGATTTCACCATGTTTACAATTGGAGTTTCCGGAAGTTACCCCTCTTTTAAAAATGTATCATCGGGAAATGACGTCACAGAGGAATTTTATTTATGGCGCCGTCGAGATTACTTTAATATAGTAAAATGCTAAAATAAAAATAATTAATTACAATTAAACTACCCATCGAGATGAAACGAAACATGTCCTATAACCTTCCCCATGTAAATATGTGTATGTGTAACAAATTTCACGTTATTTGGTTTTCTGGATCTTGAGTTATAAGGGAACAGACTTTCAATACTCAATCACGTGCTCACTTACTAATGTGAAATTTCAATTACGTTGCTAGATTACTCTCGTCCTCGTTTCCTACACGCTCCCTCTCAATCATGGGCTCAATCACTCTCACACACATGCTTACTTACGTGCGCACTCACTAACTCACTTTCTTACTCACGTGCTCACTCACTCACATGTTCACTTACTCATGTGCTCATGTACCCACGTCCTCACGTGCTCGCTTATTGTAATGATCATTTACAATCATGTGCTCACTCACTACGTCCTCACTCACCCACGTGCTAACTCACTTTCTTACTCACGTGCTCACTCACACACGTGCTGTACACTTATTTAATGTTTTATACGGAACATCTCGGCAGCTTATCTTACCAGATAAAACAAACAAAATTTAAAGTTATAGACCTTTCTCATAAAGTAGTCCCCTTACTGAATTGTTTGTTTTAGAGGGCTAGGTACACTAAATCCGGTACCAATTAATGTACTTGAATTTGCGAATAATAAATTTCTGTTGCCGCTATTTTTTCATTTTAATCCTGAAAATCAAATAATCAAAATCATAATATATTTTTTCAGTGTGATTATTTATTATTATCTTATTAATGTTAAAACCTATAACATTTTTTTCTGATTTTTAATACTATACGATATAATTTTTTTGTAATTAAAAGACCGCTGCTAACACTAGTGTATACTCTCGACATTTTAATCTTAATATTTTAATGGGCTGTCTGTAAACAGTTAAACATGTGTTTAATGCAAACAACTTCAACTCAGTAAAAAAGTACAATTGTATACCAATGTATAAAGTTGACATTTTGAATATGACTCATTGTAGTCCGACTTCCTTGACCAAAAGGCTATGTTTTTTGTTAATTTGTCATTTTTCAAACATTTGTATCTGGCTGTACATATATAAATTCCCTACTCGCACCAAAAAATCACCAGATATTTTCATTTTAAAAAATATTAAATAAGTAACATATTTTATTATAATATCATATGTTTTTCCTTTTACCTGTAAATTATGAGGTTCGTGATTTTTTCTCTGGCTCCTATAGCATCTCGCTGATAGTTTGACTACATGTCCTAGTGTAGAGCTAAGGACTGTAACTATATATTGTTTATTTAAGAAAAATAACACATTGACCATCACCTCAGCATAATGAACAGTGGCGCAACCGGGGGGGGCTTCAGGCCCCCTGGACCCAAATCATCAATACATATTTTACTATATAAAGTTACTAAAAAGACTGTTAAACTGTCTTTTTTCAATATGTGAGCCCCCCAGCACTTTTCGCTGGTTGCGCCACTGAATATGAGGTAGTAGTTTCAAACCTTTTACTACCGAGTTTTAATTACTATCTATCGCACAATATATGCTAACCAAAAATATACTGTTTTAACAATCATGGTTAAATAATATAATGTACATGAGCATGGGCGTATCTATCCTAAACAGGTAACCAGCCCCGTAGCGTGAAAATTCTACAGCAGGGGCCAGGCATTTCCCACAGCAGGGGGCAAGGCAATAACAGGGGTGGGGGCAGGTAGTACATTTTACTAAGTAGAGCAAATAAGCAGGGGCCCGGCGCTCCTGCCCCCACCCCGCACGCTACGGGCCTGCTGGTAACCCCTAATCGTCAATTATAAAAACTTTAAATAACAATTTTAGTGTAAAATGTAACTTTTCATGTCATGGACATACTTCTCAGAAAGTATTTGTAACCCTTCGTAACTTCTCTCTCTGATATCGGGATATTTTGTGACTTTAAAAACTTGTCAACATCCACAAAATTTAAATTTTGGTATTAAATTTCAAGTCATTTTATCATATATTAGACAAAAAAAGTAGGAAAAATAATCGAGCTAAGTATTAATCAAGTATTAACAAAGCGACCGGAAGCCCATTTCACAAAGACAGCTGACGCGCAGGAATACAAGTGAGAAAGGTCTATAGCCCTAGGTCAAGACTGACCGTATCTTTCTTCTACCTGTTATCCTCGCGCCAGACGCCAGACACACGTTTTATAGCAGAAGATAAAGAAACAGCATAGTAACCACAGTGGTCAAGAGCCAATCGTTTACTTAGATAAAACAACAGAGGAACAAGTATATATATATATATATATATATATATATATATATATATATATATATATATTGTGTTGACAGACATGATCTCTCATATCGACAGACATTTCGCTTAGCCTACGGTCAAGATTGTATATATATATATATATATATATATATATATATTTAAGTGTCAGTAATATCGACTTAAATTCGATCTTAATATTTTAAGTTTTTGTCCGCTGGGGTTTTTTGTCCGCTGTGGGCTTTGTCAGACACTCAGAAAATAAGAGGGAACATCAGTGTAACGTTTAGAATTTACCCCACCGTCACCACCGCCTCCCTACATCCGCAGGTGAAACTTTCATCTCCCTTCCCCAGGGCCGGCCTTATGCCAAAATAGGCCCCGCGCCTGACAGGGGCCCCGCAATTTATAATTAGCATATCAGTCATGGCTCTTGTCACAGGCTAGAAGAGGGGCCTCGCAAGCATCCCCACCAAACCGACCTCTGTGTTGCCATATTAAGTTAATTTAGAAATAAGTTAGTAACTAGAGAGAGAGAAAGATGAAGGCGTACAGCGCTGACAGGCTTAGAGTAGATATATGTATATATAGTTTGAAGTAGTTAGCTATAATAGACCTGTTGGTAGTTAGAAGATCTCTAGTCTTTCAATGAGTGAAGTTTTATTAAAGCATTTTGTTATTGCTTCATATTAATGTTGTAATCATAACGTAACATTTGGCAAACCTGTAGTCTTAAAAAAAATAACGTTACGTATTAGACGAGTTTGAAAAGTTAATGTAACAATCAGGATGATTAGCGACGAATGTTTGAGTCGCCCCCCCCCCCCGGGGGTATAGAAATGGCCAGATTTTTTACACCACGGTAAATGGATTCAAAAATATTATGCACTCTTTGTGACCATTTAATGTTGTGTCTAAGATGCACTGTGGTTTCATATGGTCCTCATTTGATCACTTGAGAACACGCAAAGCTCCCGCAAGGGGGTGCAAACCCATACACATATCATGGGCCTCCTGCCCTTAGAGGCCCCGCCGGGTACAATAATCTGTCGATTACCCCCCTCTCCCCCTTTTTTTTTACCTTTACACAGTGGCGTCACTAGGGTTGGTGTCACCCGGTGCGGTAACTCATGGTGTCACCCCTCTCATGACACCCCCATAGACATACAGCATTCTTAGCAAAATTTATACATAAATTTACAACGACAATAGAAGAATAAATAATTGATATCTAGAGGTCAGTGCAAGTTTACCAATAATTTCATTAAAATAATTAATAATAAAAAGTACGCAGTGTCTGTGAATAATCGGAGATATTTTTATATTTGGCATTAATTTTTTTTCGAAGCCTTATCAAGTCATTTGCTGTTAATAATTGGAGATATTTTTATTTATTTTTAAAAATTAAATACGGTTTTGAATTATTTTAAATTACAAAATAAGAATATAGGCCTAAAACTAGATATTTTGCATTTTGGTGTCACCCCTTGTGTGGGTGTCACCCGGTGCGGTCCGCACCCCCCTAGTGACGCCACTGCCTTTACAAAACCAAAGGATTGTAACTATAAGTAGAAAGGATGTGATAGACCAGTATAAACGTTACACAGACACACCAGTACACCTCATCCCAGATCAGGTGAAAAATGCTTAGAATAAGCTCTCGATGTTGTAGCTTTTCATTTGCAGCTCGAAGGCACAATCCTTCCATGCAAAATAGAGAAAAAAAGCGAGTTGACGACCGGTTAAACTTGACAGACCCGTTTTTATAAGTCAGGCAGATTAGGGCCAAACACTCCTGTATTTTGCCATAACCGAAAAAAATGGGGGATGGAGATAAGCATTAAAATTATTAGCAGATAGAAATAGAAGAGAAACACTGCTGTCATTATTTCTATATATGACTTTCCTGCTTGACAGTAAAATGCTAAGTAATATAGGAAAAAAAAAACAAACACAATAAGATGAATAAATGAGACTTTTATTGCTAAATTCATCCAAATGACGTCATTCTAAAAAGTTTCATATAATTAAAAAAAAAAAAATTAAGACATACAAATTTATTTATATGTAAATATTTCACATTCAAATGGAAACTATGCAACCATTCAATATTGAAAAAAAAGAAACTACATTAAATGTTGACAAATTGTTAGTACTGCTACAAATTTCTAAAAACATTAAAACTTGAAAAAAAAAGTGAACATATTTTTTTTTTATAATTGTGTTTCTATAGTGATTTTTGCATGGTTTTCTGCAAAGGTATTAAATGTTACTTGTATTTATTTATGATATAATTATAATTTGACCAAAAAGGTTTTCTTTTTCAGCTACGGGTACTATTTTTTTTATAATATTAATCTTTTGTGATAAATATACAAATTAAAAAAAAATGGCTTTTTTTTTCTTTTCCTAAACTGGCTTTCTCCAAAACCATAATTAGCTTTTAACAGATATCTAAAACAGATCAACACCACAGTTAAACTAAATTAGAAATGGTAATATTGGAGAATGGGTGAAAGAGGTGGACAGCTTCCAGTAGCAGGGCTCTCCAAAGATGGAACCAGCAAATCTGAGATATATACTACTATTACAACAGCTAAGGATGTACTAGTAACTGGTGATTCCCATCCTTCTATTGGGTGCCAATTGTCGGCACTGCGAAATGAGACAGAAAGAAGGACTCAGGCTATTGAGGCCAGGTCCATGATAAAGCTGCTCTGGATTTGATATTTGGAGCAGAGCATAAGATTTACAACCTGGTGGACCCCCCTCAGGAACCACTCTTGGCCACAGCGGAAAAAGCGAAAGCTGACAAGATTCAGTCACGTTTAATGCCCTAAACCCCATTGTAAAAAGTATAATGCAGGGTGCACATAGGAAGTGACTCAAAGAGAAAGAATGGGCAGGTCGAAATGTAGAGATCCCGTACTAACTACCAGAAGACAAAAGAGAGAAATGGAGACACCTATTTACTGCAGAGTTCCAGAAGTTTCACCAACAACAAAACATGCTAGAGGGATGGGGGAATGAATGAAAACAGGATGATGGTTTATAACAGCAAACTTTTAACCATTTTAAAACTCAAAGCATTTATAAAAACGTTTTGTACATGTGACTATAAAAATAAGGGTGTATTTATGAAACACACATGTATTAGCAAATTTAATGACAAATTTTCACTGACAGCATGGTAAAAAAAATCCAAAACATCTTTAGACATTCATGTAAAGATTATATTTTTGCTATTTCAACTGACATCAAATCACTTAGTATTAGTACATGTTTAAAAAACACACAGTTATTTTGCACTTCACACATCTGAAAAAACAAAACAAAAAAAGTCATAATATAGATGTTATTACATCTATTAATCTTTCGAAACTTTTTTCTCAAACCTCTAACAGTTCCACTAAAAATATATAATTCCTTCACAACAACTATTATTAAAACAACTTGCTATTTGTTAGGATTAGACTCAAGGTAGTCAGATATAAAAGCTGTGACAAATCAAGTAAGTGACTTTGACACACACAAAAGGTAATGTATACAATTCAAGTCAAGCATTCTAGTAGCTTTTTTTATTTACATCACTGAGGTATGTAATGATAATTTGTATTTTTAATTTTATATTGAGACTATTAAAAATTTCAAACAATATCGAAAGAAAAAAAATAGCGTTGTAAATGAGAAGGAAAAAAAAATTCCCAAAATTACTTTAACAAAAAGTAAATGCCCATTACATTTTTTTTTACATTTGGTATCCACCTATTTGAATAATCCAAACTGGCCCAATTAAAAATTTTCCACGAACAATAAATGCAATATTCAAATGTTTAAAATATCTTATATTGCTATGAAATCTGAACAAGACCAGTTGTGGAGAGGCGCATTATGTACAGTCATACTAAATATTCCAATTCAATCCATCACTGTAAGTAGCTTGAATAACAAAATACAAGAAGAAAATCTTTAAATCATTGAAAAAATCACCTGGAGTTGCTTTCACAGTGAGGAGTAATTTTTTTATATATGAAGCAAAAAGGTGACCCCAGACAAAAAATACTTAAAAAGTCAAAATAATTTTGGAATCAAAATTAATATCTGCTAAAAAATTGTACTTTGAATTTCAAGAAGTTTAAGTTTTAGACAGCTCAAATTAGAAGGTATATCTGTACCTATAAAGTGGTAATATTTTGTGAGTAGAAACCAGAATCAACACTGTACACTATTTTAATGCCAACAAGTTCTATATTCACGGCTCTCAACTGGTGGTACTCGTTCCCAAAGATGTAAAGGTAATGTTATGTATGAGACGCAGCGTCTTATAATTTTCTTTTAAAATTGCCAAGAGTCTGAAGAAGGTTTCTAGTTTGCTGCGTGACTCCTCACCAAACAACGTGCCCAATTATCGCATTAGTAAGGTAAGCCCATTCCATTTTAAATATAAGTACATTTATTCTTGAACTTACTTATGAGGGGTACCATACAGGGTACAGTCATTAAAAAGGTTGAGAACCGCTGTTCTGCATATTAAAAAATATAATTTTTACATTAAAAGTTTAAAATAAGTGATTGTCAAAAATAAATTTCACTCTGTATATTATGACATTAATTTTTTTCTCACATGTAATTCAATGATGAATATTTTAATTCACAAAATAAAATATACAAAAATGTCATAAACAATTTCTTTTTAATGAAAAAGAATATACTCAGGTAGGAAACTAAGTAAAGGAGAATGTTAAAAAAAAAACAACCAAAACCTACAAAAATTTAATAATTGAGATTTATGTTTCTTTGTTAAGCTTTTACTCAGAAAGGTAAGTTAACTTTTTTTTTAGAAACAAAATATTAAAACTATTCTCTAATTTAAAAAAAAACAGCTATATATATATTGGTAATTATAAATGATTATAAAAATTTAACATATCATTTTCTTCTCTGTTAATCAAAAAAATATAATAAAAATACAACTGCATAGAAATGAAAAATGGGCAACACCTAATCAACTATGCAAAAACAAATTTAAAAATGAAAAAAAACAACTTGCAGAAACAAATGAAAGCAAACTAATAAAATCAAGTGAAAAAAATTGACAGCAGAAGCCAAAACTCAATCAATTGATGTTACAGTATTTACTTTCTGTACACTTGTGTAGTAAATTATATTATCTAAATGTCAAAAGTTTTATTATCATTACACAAGCCAAAGCTGAGGACAGAATAAACAAAAATTTCAATTAAAAAATCTGAAAACAAAAAATTAATGTTGAGGAAATTTAATGCAAAAATCTGTGGTTACCAGTGGTTTCTATTACTATTTTTTTTTTTCATTTTCAAAGGTAACTGAGATTCAGGTCAACTGGCTTTCATAAAACAAGGTCATTACTCAGAAAAGGTTGAGAGTCAATGCACTTTATATTTAAGTTTTTAACTTAATTATTTTGGCTATAATATAAATTCATAAAGGTTTTGCACTTCTAAGAATAGTTAGGTGGTTTGGAAAATATCTAATAGAGTTTCAGAGTGACAGTCTAAGGGGCCATTCACATATTATATAATGCCGAAGGGGGAGTGAATGCAAATTTGTTATTTTTGTTATATTTTTATATCACAAAAGTGTTAAGTAATGTTATATGGGTGTGTGTGTGTGTAAAAAAAATGACATTTTTACGTTATATAATATGTGAATGGCCCCTAAGCCATGGTGCCATTTAGAATAGCTCAACTCCCATTGCATCAGTTTTCTTTCATTGTTTTTCACTAAATATTGCTAAATTGATTATGGTGCTGATCTAAACAGTACTTTGTTATAATTTATGAAATATCAGAATGTGACGCCCGTTAACCTCATGCATGGAATATAAGAAAATAAACTATTAATTTAATTTGCAATGTCTGTGTTAAATGCTCATGATCATCCACATTTATGCCAGTGTCATTGGAATACCCAGCCTCTTCTTCCCCAAGTCTTAGAAATCCCTCTTCCTGCGATCCACAGAGAAAATATCTCTTACCAACTATGGAGTATACTTACTGCCAACATATAAAAAAGAAAGTTCCCTTAGCCCAAACGGGCCAGATGAAGTGTAGAATTCATCTGTTTCTATAACCTCAGCATATGAGGGATTGTGTGGTTAGCACAAAGCCCAGCCGCCATTACTTCACCAACTTAAGTCAGGTACCCATTTAAAGCTGGGTGGACTGGTGAGACCACTTTGAAACAAATTTCACCTGTGAAAATTTCCATGGTTCTCACCGAAGATCGAACCCAGGACTCTCAGGTCGACAGTTGAGTATCTACCTAATTTATGGAGTCAGGGCACTTTTAAAGCACATGCCCTGTGAAGCATTTGAGCGGGTCTCATGAGCAGCACTATGCTAATTACCCTTTTTTTTTTTAATTTCTCTGAGTGGTTTTCATAGGGGTTTAAACTCACTGGGCATTCATAATGGTGTTAATATGGCTCCATGCAGAAATGTAATTAATGTTTTTTAAAAAAAAAAAAAAAAAAAACAACCTTATAAGCGTTGAAAAAAAAATAAATGAAGATATTTATTTTATGTAAATTTTCATTTTTAAAACTTAATTTCCAATAACTTACTGAAAAAAACAACAGCTAATGTCTGTGGTTTCACCTCATCCATTATATTGGTGCAAAACCAGACTTCATTGATGTATTGACACAAAAAGCCCATGGTAAGAAGCAAGATGGTGACAATAATATTTGTTAACACTGAAATATTAAGATGAAATACGAAAGCAGAAAGTCAATAATTAAATATGATATATCCTTTAAGACAACATATTTGTGTATTTCATTGTAAGACATATGAGCTGTAGTAAACATATTAATTGTATTATTTATTGCAAATTTATAACAATAATACAAACACTATTTTAAAAAGCTGATGGTTCAAATTTATTATTACCTTGTTTATGTATCCCAACCTGTTCTATGTTAGAGCTACTGCCTCTGAAATCACTGGAAGCAGAGCTATGTTGTTTTATGCTGCCTATGAAAGGGTTGTCATTGAAATGACTGGTATCTGACCTGCCAGAGAAAGAGACTGAGCCATGATCAGATGGTGTCCTCTCTCTCTCACTTGCAGACTGTGAAATATTAAGGCTAATCACACGATACCCTGACAAAACAATATGTATAAGTATTAATAACAAAATATCAGAGCTAAAACTGTATCTGCAATACATTTACAAGGTGTCATAATATTTTTACTAAAACTGAATGAACAATACAATTATAAGATGCCATATTTTTACTAAAACAGTATCTGTGAACAGTTTTAGGATGATCAGGGCCACCATGAGGGATAGACCACCTGAAAACTTGTAAGACGGCCCCCATAGATTTCATGATATTTTTTAATTTATTTATTTAGCTGCAAAATTGTAGGGACCAGAGTGGCCTCCTGTCATCATAGTCTGTCAGAGGGCACCATTTTTCTTGGCTGTAGTGCTGTGGCCCTATTTTTATTTTTTAACTAGAACCATTTTGCTGACAAATAAGCTCACTCAAAGACATAAAAACAATGAGTCCAAAAATATTTTATTCAATATAATTATCTATCATTCTGCCAAGTTATGGTTTATTTCTGTTGGTTTTATATCTTCTTTCTCTGTTGTACCATGGTTGCGCCAATCAGTTTGGTCCATGATTTGTTACACACCTGACTGAATGTTTTTTTTTAAATAATACAGGTTAAGGTGGAGGGGAGTTGACATCAAATAGATATAGTTTAAAACTATGTGATATTGTCCAATACTCTGGTCTATGATAAAGCAACTTGGTGTTTCATCATCTCTATTCTAATAACCTGTCTGTAATAGATGGAGCTAAGCTATCTTTATATTCACCAGTAATTTTTTTTACAAATATAGTCCACCACATTGGATTATTTAATCTTGGCTTCTTATGTTGGGGGTGGGGCAGGTGTATTATGCAGAACTTATATTTATAATACAAACGTTTTACCTATTTTAGAAGCTGAGTTTTTTTTAAATTAGTATAATTGTGTGAGTTTGCTCTTCATAACTTGTGTATTCTTTCTAATTATCACAGATATGCTTTCAGTATAAATTTGGCATCTTATAACTGCATCGGTTTAGAATTAATGATAACAAAATAGCATAAATTAATTCTTACAATTTAATATGATACAGTGGATTCCGCTTAATCGGGACATCGCTTAGTTGGGACAGCCGCTTATTTGGGACAAAGCTCAAAGAAACCAAACCAAGAAGCCAATAATACATTAGTATTTTTAATTGGGACAGCCGCATAATTGGGACAAAAAGCCTCGGTCCCGATGTGTCCCAATTAAGCGGAATCGACTGTATTAGTATTTGAACCTATTCAAATAACATATTTATTAAGATCAAATTAAATGATATAATTTTTTAAAATATGAAATAATAAAAGTTTAAAAAAATAATGATAGTAAGTAAGATAATAAAAAAGGACTTCATATATTTATTTTTTACCACAAATTGTAAAAAAGTATGGCAGTTTTTTTTTATCTACCTATATATTGTTGAGCTCTAGGCTTCTGTCCATGTCTTGGACGGGACCATTTAAAAAATCTCACTTGTAAAGAGTCAGCTGATGTTATAACATTGGATGTACAACTAAGTTCACTGGGTGCAATGAAAAATATTCACAAAATAGAATTATTATTTTTTTCTTTTACATATAACTAGTTTAACAGGAAATGCTACTTTGTTTATTTTATCCAACATCCTTTAAACATACTTAGAAATACAAGTACATTAATAATTAATACATTAAAACTATAAATATATATATTGATTCAGAAGGATTGTTATTTCAAAGCATACTAACAGTGACACATTTTAAATAAAAATTAAAAATATTGCAACACTCACATATAAATTTTTTGTTGGCTGCAGACCACCCCTTGGGTAAGGGACACTTTGTACTTTTCAGGATGTGCATTGTCCACTGAAATAAAAAAAAGAACACCGCTTATGTTGGCAAATTGATTATATTTCACACACAAAAAAGTTAGCATCCAATTATGAAAAAATCTTAATAATTTAATTTAATTGTAAAAAAAATCTTACATGAATAATTTTTTTACCTTATAAAAAAAGTCCTTTTTTTTATTTTTAGATTTTTAAAAATCTAAAATTAATAAACATTAATTAGAACTGCTTACTTAACGTAAAATTTTTTAAAGAAAAAAGACTAAACATATAAAGGAGTTATAAATGATCACCTTTAAACAAAATGTCTTGTGCGAAAGGATTAAATATTCCAAAATTTTTAGCTTGTTTACATCCATCAAGATAAAAAGTCACAGTTGAGGGGTTGACGTAAGGGACAGGGGTGGTCGGCATTTAGCCCTATGTGGCCATCAATCTAAGACAAATAAAATAAGAATGTTAGCCCACAAAATGGAAAATAGAGAGCTCTTAATAAAAGCTCTATCAAAAGTCAAAGATAACTATTGATATACAAACTGTTTAAATTCAGCAGTATATCAAGGTTTATAGTTTAATAAGTTAGATACTATGTTAATAGAAAATAATAAAGCAGTATAAAAGGTTATTATATAAGAAGCTTTAAAACAAGTATTTAATATGCCAAAGTTTGTGTCAAGCTAAAATTATTTAAAAAAATAAAAAGGCAGACAGCTGTACAGAAAATTCCAGAACATTAAACATAAAAGGAATGAACTTATGTTGATTCTTCACAATTTTAAGTTATTTTTGGACACAGTACATATCCAATGCAAAAAAAATAATATGATAGATTATAAGCATCTGTATAAACATTTAAAATATTTAAATAAAATTATTTTAATGAATTTTCATAATGCAATATACCTTCGAGTTCTTGTTAATTAAACTTGTTTGATAAAAAATTAAGTACATATTAACACTTATTTACAAATATTTCAAATTACACTAATTAGACATTATTCATTACTCTAATTTTTACAACAATATCAAATATTAAATATTATTATATTTAAATTGAAATTTAATTCCAAAGTCCAGGCCTTGCCATTGATATTGTGGTCTGTATATACAGTTTCCTTCAACTACTTCAAGGCTTCATTATGTCAAATTATGACTTTTTCAAACAACTTATCATTGTAAAAATTATACTAATTCTAATATGTCTTACATCTATGAAATTGAAAGATATATTTATTATATTATTTTATATCTTACGAATCAGAAAGTAACTCACTGAGTCTTATAAGTTATATTCTTTCTATAAAATTCATGAATAAATGTTTATAATCTATATACATACAATATATCAAATGTAAGATATTATGGATCAAAATATCGTTGATGATCAATCTAATCCTTTACTCAAGTTTCTTTATTGTATTTTTTTTTTTACTTTTCATTAGTACATTACGTTCTACACTACAAAACTTCATAAATTTCGGTGGAATTGGCTGTCCTATAATTTTTAATTTTTTTTTTCTATTTGTATCATCTATCAAAATGGAAATAATAACTTTAAATGTCATATTCGCAATATGCTCACCAATATTATGTAAATCAAAACGTTTCTTTATTCAAAAACGACGATGACCTAAAATTAGCGATGCATCACTATATCAGCTGGGGTTTGTTTTGGTTCCTGTAGGAAACGTCATCCTGTCCCTGAAAAAAAAGGTAAATCTAATTAACGATTTCCAACAAAATCATAAAAAGGATAATGTTTCCTACATTTGTACATCATTCAATTGAGCAAACTTTAGTATGTTTCTATACAACAACTACTACTACATAATAGCACCATATTCTGATTTGTTTTAAATATTTAAACACTAAGTCACTAATCCTCAACATGTTCTCAAATCAGACAAATAATAGGATCTATTGACTATTGTTTCCTACACGATGTCAAAAGAAATGAGGTTTCGAATCCTTAGAGGATATGGTCAAATGTCTTTACACTCTATATGAAAATGATCTTCACATTCCTTTTAATAAGCTAAAAAGAGTAAAACTTAAAAGTGGTAGCTAAAGCTGTTTTTTTTTTAAATAGTTAAAAGTACAATAAAGAGTTGCACCATACTCCATAAAAAAAATTAGCAAGACTTGGCGAATACAATTAATTGAATAATACAATAAACCTAACGAAATCTCGTTTTTTCCCTTTAACTTTTTTCCCGTCTCTGTTATTTTAATTGGCCCTTTATTTTCATCTGCGCCCAGGGTCCCAACCAAACATAACTAGCCATTGATGTGAATGAGCGGAAGCTGAGCGCGGGCCGAATCAGATAGACAAAAACGGTTTATTTTGGTCCGCGGGTGGTAGTTTGCCCATGTCTGTTCTATTCCTTGATTTACTTGACTTGACTTATTTCCTTGAACTCCTTGCAGAGCAAATGGCCTCTGCATCCACTCTTTAGCGCATTCTGTTTTTGGAGGCCTTTTTCAATTAAACCATGGCTGTTTGCAGCTTTTCATCTCCTGCTCACAAGACCTTCTCCAAATGGTCTATGGGCGGTCGACCTTTCTCTGGCCTTGGAGGTTCCACTGCAGAGCCAGGCACCTTGGCGATTAGCATTTGAGAGAAGTAGACCACTTTACCTACCTTGGTAGCCTAATGGTAGCATTGTTTCTGCCACAGGCGGATCAGACGAAGATGTCAAAGCCAGACTATGCAGGGCAAGACATGCCTTCATCTCCCTGAAGCCTGTATGGAAATATGGAACATATGCTATTGTTCCCACTTACCATAAATTAGAATTACCCATTTATGGAGGGAGAATTAATTAACAGAAGAGAGATGGATACATTTTCACAATGTAATTAAGCAGGTGAGCTTTTGTTTTGTGTACATATGTTTCGATCAATTTCGATGCTTACTTATATGAAAGTTTGATTGGAGAGGTGGAGGAACTTGAATAACAAAAAAAAAACAACGTAGGAGAATTAGTGGATAGAGAGAAGATTTTCATTAATATAACATTTAAACTCACATTTATAATGATACATGAAATGCTATAAATAAAAATAAAAAACGCCGATAAAAAAAGTACATTTTTTAAAATATAATTAGAATATACATAACAGATTGTTTGTCAATTTTCAAAAGCTTATTTATTCTAAATCATAAGTGAAAATGGTGGAGGAATGGATCAGTCATAGATCTATGGGATTAGTAAAAAAAAAAGAATTAATCTTTTTTAAAAAAGAGTAGCCATGAGTAAATTGTATTATTATAATTGGAAACAACAACATGTATTAGGTCTTAGTGTGAGAGGTAGTTAACAACATGTATTAGGTCTTAGTGTGAGAGGTAGCAGAGGCGTACCTAGGGTGAGGGAAGGAGGGGTCAAAATGCGAAACTCCACACGGGCCCCAGCTTGAGGGGGGCCCAATTTTTTTACATTAAATATTAAGTACATTATCGCATGTTTTGGTGTCGAATGTCAAAATGCAGGGACCCCCAAAGAGGCTAAGCCCCCCGGACCCCCAAATCCCTAGGTTCAGCACTGAGAGGTAGTTAACAACATGTATTAGGTCTTAGTGTGAGAGGTAGTTAACAACAAGTATTAGGTCTTAGTGTGAGAGGTAGTAAACCAATAACCTTATTCTCATCTCCAGAATAATTAGTGCATGTGAATCACAGTAGAAACGTTGTCCAATAGTCATTCTTCTGACATGGATTACGGCAGAAACCTGGCAGACAAACAAGTGATCGACAGTTTCATGCTTCTTGGGAGAGGATGGGTGGTGTTGGTGGGGGGGGGGGGGTGCGCATAGGCGGACCTTCCATTACGGTTAAATGTACGGGGTCGAAGGCGAGTGACATATCGTTTAAGAACACTTCTATTGCGGGGCACTCTTCGGCGCTTTTGTTCAAAGACACTACCCGCCCCCCCCCCCCTTTTAACAACTGCACAAGAGGGGGGGGGCGGTGGCGGATGGGGGGGGGAAGCTTTAGAGTTCCGAGAATGAAAAACTATTGCTAAAAAGCCCCCCCCCCTTCCCCCATCCCACTATTTTGCGGATCCCCAAGTGGTTTGTGACGACATGGGGTATATCAATCAATACGCTCTAATTAAAAAAAAAAACAATCCACATATGATAACTTAATACAGGACAGCAGGGCAGATAACATTCTCTGAAAGTTGATGTATTTGACAGACAATCAATTAATTTGTCCGAAATGACGTAGACGAACCTCTGCACCTGATGTGAGGCCCGGGGTGGGGGGGTATTGTCATCTTCAAAATGAAATAAATGTGATCTGAGATGAACGGTTGATTTCAGTTCCCCATCAGAGAACACATAATTCAGTCACAACTCTAGATTGATTCAAAAAAAAAAAATGGTAAGATTTTTTATTAAGTAGATATTTTTTTTTCTAAAAACAATTTAATGGTCCATAAAGTAATCGGAATAGTCAACACTGTACGAACAAAACTCATTGAAGAGCGGCATACTGTTATATAATATTTGACGGCTGGAGATGAGTCTTTGATCTTGTTTTAATTTGTCAAATTCGATTTTAATGATTAAAATAAAGGGGCGGAATAGTGAGATTATTTATTTAACGTATATTATGGAGGGGGGGGGGGTTAATATCTTTCTCTATTTTTTTCTTCTCGATTTTATAAGTTTGTATTTTTAGGTGGGGGGGGGGGGAAGGTTAAAACTGACGTAATTTTATAATTTTACTGGGGGGGGGGTGGTCACCGAAATTTTGAGAATTTTTGACACGGGAGGGAGTGGTGTCTAAAAAGCGCTAAAATTTGTTGACACATTTAATGGAAGAGCCCACAACAAATTTGTTCAACTGGAAAAAAAAATTACTTTAATTAGATGCTATGTGAATTATTGGACTTTTGTATGACGATAAGCATTTTGTTACTGTTTCAAAAGGCCCTAAAATGTCTACCACCTTCTTCATCAGTTTGCCTTCCCCCCCCCAACCGGTTCATTATAATTCTACAAGTGTGGATGCTGCTGACTTCAACTTTGTCAAAACGCTGCCCATTGCTTCATATTAGTTGGTGGCAGGCCCGTAGCGTGCGGGGGCCAGGGGGCCGTGTCCCCCTGCGTTTTGTCTGCCCCTGCTTATTTTTTCTACTTAGTAAAATGTATTACCTGCCCCCCTGCTATTGCCTGGCCCCTGATGTACAATGCCTGGCCCCTCCTGTAGAATTTTCACGCTACGGGGCTGGTTGGTGGTCGGTTGTTGAGTTTGATATGCTTGGCATGTGTTACGAGCTCCCTGCTTGTTTCCGCGGATTTCCGCCATTTCAGATATTTCACTCTAATGTTTGTTCACAAACATTTTTAAAGTTTGCTCCATAATGTCAACAAGTATCTGGATACACGATTTACTTTCCATGTCTAAACACAAAGTTAACTACAAAATAATAAAAAAAATCGGAAAACATTAATTCAAACACTGTTTATAAAATCCAACTGCTCTGGCTTCAAATAAAAGTATAAGATTTACTCGTGTTTTTTACGTGAACAAGTTTAGTTACTCATAGCTGTATCTGTGTGTGACTGTGATGGTTTGTATAAAACACTGTATATTTTAACATTCCAACGCAGTGACGAGACGTGATTATAGCCGGTCATAGTAATATTTGTATATAATACTATTTTATGGTACTGTATTAAAATATCGTTAGCCTAATAATTCATAATAAAATGACTACAAGTTCAAATATATATATATATATATATATATATATATATATATATATATATATATATATATATATATATATATATATATATAGTGTAAGTTGTTTGTCAAATCATTTATACAAATGCATTTTTACTTGTTTGTGACAATGTATAAAGTAATAAAAAAAACATCAATGCATTTTTCTCTAAGAGTTTTGACCGGTATCACTTACGACTCGTCCCTGCTCCGGAGAATGTATATACATTAATAGATAGAAATCCGACCCGTGCCTCAGGTACCTAATTCACAAACACTAGTAATAAATACGTATTAAAATCTAAACATCTGATATGAAGTATAAGGTAGATCGGACCAAGGGCAGATGGATTTAGTGTTGAAATATAAACAAATATACATTCAAGGTAAACGTCATCATAGGCTGGTGATGTGCTTCATCAATGGCTAATCACGGAACGGATTAAAACAGTCCGGTGGGCCAGGTTTGGCTGGAGGGTCGTAGTTTGCTCATGGCTGGACCAAAGTGTAACACATTTACGTTGTGTGAAACAGTGTGACTTGGATACAATTCTTATCTACCTATGGTATCCTGATCCAACAAATTGGATCGCATCATGTCACAAGGAGTGCCCATCCTCGTGCTTGTGGCCACTTATCCCCTCTGTCTGATCTCATATGGACAAAGGATTAAGGTTGGCGTTCAGACTTGGATGAAAGCATAACGAGGCTTTGGGGGTAGAGAACTCGTGATGCCATCGCCAAAAATATTTTTTTTTGTTACAATGTACACGTTTTATTTTGTAACACTGAGCGAAAAATAGCTTAATGGATTAAATTAAGGACACTAACCGAGCACCATAAGATGGCCACCTGTATTATTTTTTTCATGTGCTAAAGGCAATTGGTAATTCCAGCTATATTTAGCTCAGCGGTCAATCCTCTTTCCCCAGACTTTCCTGCCATTATTCTAATTCGTGATTGCGAGATCGGCTGTGAGTTGGCAGGTAACATATGATCAACAGTTGGCATGCATAAAATTTTCTACATTCGGCTGAGCAACAAAATTTATATTCAGAGTTTTAACTTAGATTTTATTTTCATCATGTTGAAACAGTTATCATGTCAGTACTGCATAAACAGTGTGAATAAAAGGCCAAATTGTTAAAAAAAAACAACTTTTAGCTGAATAATATGCAAGCTTAAGCTAGAATGTATAAAATAACAATCACGTATTATAATATATTATATTACATATAAAACCAGTCTTATACGTAAACGCTGGTATTCAGGAGCGCCGAGAGCCAACACGGGCCCCAGGGCAGGACATCATTGCGGGCCCCTTAATAAACAATGAATCGTGAAAAAATTCACATGGTCGGGGCGGCCGGGCCCCCTTACAGATGCGGGCCCCCTGGCAATGACCCCGCCTGCCCCCCCTCTCGGCGTGCCTGCTGGTATTATGTTTAGGCAAATTAGGCAACATCATTACAGTATGTTAGCTAGCTTAAAAGGCAGCATTCCAGTGCCGAAAAAAAAATACCCGAGTTTTGAAAATGCTGCCCCTTGGTAGTGGAACTAGAATCCCAACTGACAAAGGGCACCCATTCCATACAAATTTCTATCAAATTAGACGCCGCTGGAGTCCCGACATGTACTTTTGCTTAGCGTTTAACCTTTCGTCCATATAAGCTACCACACCACTAGACAGTTTGAATCATAAATTTTATTAGCTTCTAATTAATGTCCTGACACCTATTTCCGTGCACACTTTTGTAGGTTTTCATATTTAAACGTAACGAGGTGATTTCGGTAGTTACTCAGTGATATAAGACATACATTTTTTCATTATTTACTCAGCGATGTAAGACATCACATATCTTCATTATTTATTCAGCGATGTAAGATATCACATATTTTCATTATTTACTCAGCGATGTAAGACATCACATATCTTCATTATTTATTCAGCGATGTAAGATATCACATATTTTCATTATTTACTCAGCGATGTAAGACATCACATATCTTCATTATTTATTCAGCGATGTAAGACATCACATATTTTCATTATTTACTCAGCGATGTAAGACATCACATATCTTCATTATTTACTCAGCGATGTAAGGCATCACATATTTTCATTATTTACTCAGCGATGTAAGACATCACATATTTTCATTATTTACTCAGCGATGTAAGAGATGAAATATTTTCATTATTTACTCAGCGATTTAAAACATCACATATTTTCATTATTTACTCAGCGATGTAAGACATCACATATTTTCATCGTTTACTCAGCGATGTAAGACATCACATAATGTCATTATTTACTCAGCGATGTAAGACACCACATATTTTCATCGTTTACTCAGCGATGTAAGACATCACATATTTTCATTATTTACTCAGCGATGTAAGACATCACATATTTTCATCGTTTACTCAGCGATGTAAGACATCACATATTTTCATTCTTTACTCAGCGATGTAAGACATCACATATTTTCATTATTTACTCAGCGATGTAAGACATCACATATTTTCATCGTTCACTCAGCGATGTAAGACATCACATATTTTCATCGTTCACTCAGCGATGTAAGACATCACATATTTTCATTCTTTACTCAGCGATGTAAGACATCACATATTTTCATTCTTTACTCAGCGATGTAAGACATCACATATTTTCATCGTTTACTCAGCGATGTAAGACATCACATATTTTCATTCTTTACTCAGCGATGTAAGACATCACATATTTTCATTATTTACTCAGCGATGTAAGACACCACATATTTTCATCGTTTACTCAGCGATGTAAGACACCACATATTTTCATCGTTTACTCAGCGATGTAAGCCATCACATATTTTCATTCTTTACTCAGCGATGTAAGACATCACATATTTTCATTATTTACTCAGCGATGTAAGACACCACATATTTTCATCGTTTACTCAGCGATGTAAGCCATCACATATTTTCATTCTTTACTCAGCGATGTAAGCCATCACATATTTTCATTCTTTACTCAGCGATGTAAGACACCCCATATTTTCATCGTTTACTCAGCGATGTAAGACATCACATATTGTCATTCTTTACTCAGCGATGTAAGACATCACATATTTTCATCGTTTACTCAGCGATGTAAGACATCACATATTTTCATTCTTTACTAAGCGATGTAAGACACCACATATTTTCATCGTTTACTCAGCGATGTAAGACATCACATATTTTCATCGTTTACTCAGCGATGTAAGACATCACATATTTTCATCGTTTACTCAGCGATGTAAGACATCACATATTTTCATTCTTTACTCAGCGATGTAAGACATCACATATTTTCATCGTTTACTCAGCGATGTAAGACATCACATATTTTCATTCTTTACTCAGCGATGTAAGACATCACATATTTTCATTCTTTACTCAGCGATGTAAGACATCACATATTTTCCTTATTTACTCAGCGATGTAAGACACCACATATTTTCATCGTTTACTCAGCGATGTAAGACATCACATATTTTCATTATTTACTCAGCGATGTAAGACACCACATTATTTTCATCGTTTACTCAGCGATGTAAGACATCACATATTTTCCTTATTTACTCAGCGATGTAAGACACCACATATTTTCATCGTTTACTCAGCGATGTAAGACATCACATATTTTCATTATTTACTCAGCGATGTAAGACACCACATATTTTCATCGTTTACTCAGCGATGTAAGACATCACATATTTTCATTCTTTACTCAGCGATGTAAGACATCACATATTTTCATTATTTACTCAGCGATGTAAGACATCACATATTTTCATTATTTACTCAGCGATGTAAGACACCACATATTTTCATCGTTTACTCAGCGATGTAAGACATCACATATTTTCATTCTTTACTCAGCGATGTAAGACACCACATATTTTCATCGTTTACTCAGCGATGTAAGACATCACATATTTTCATTCTTTACTCAGCGATGTAAGACATCACATATTTTCATCGTTTACTCAGCGATGTAAGACATCACATATTTTCATTATTTACTCAGCAATGTAAGACACCACATATTTTCATCGTTTACTCAGCGATGTAAGACATCACATATTTTCATCGTTTACTCAGCAATGTAAGACATCACATATTTTCATCGTTTACTCAGCGATGTAAGACATCACATATTTTCATTCTTTACTCAGCGATGTAAGACATCACATATTTTCATTCTTTACTCAGCGATGTAAGACACCACATATTTTCATCGTTTACTCAGCGATGTAAGACACCACATATTTTCATCGTTTACTCAGCGATGTAAGCCATCACATATTTTCATTCTTTACTCAGCGATGTAAGACATCACATATTTTCATTATTTACTCAGCGATGTAAGACACCACATATTTTCATCGTTTACTCAGCGATGTAAGCCATCACATATTTTCATTCTTTACTCAGCGATGTAAGCCATCACATATTTTCATTCTTTACTCAGCGATGTAAGACACCCCATATTTTCATCGTTTACTCAGCGATGTAAGACATCACATATTGTCATTCTTTACTCAGCGATGTAAGACATCACATATTTTCATCGTTTACTCAGCGATGTAAGACATCACATATTTTCATTCTTTACTAAGCGATGTAAGACACCACATATTTTCATCGTTTACTCAGCGATGTAAGACATCACATATTTTCATCGTTTACTCAGCGATGTAAGACATCACATATTTTCATTCTTTACTCAGCGATGTAAGACATCACATATTTTCATCGTTTACTCAGCGATGTAAGACATCACATATTTTCATTCTTTACTCAGCGATGTAAGACATCACATATTTTCATTCTTTACTCAGCGATGTAAGACATCACATATTTTCCTTATTTACTCAGCGATGTAAGACACCACATATTTTCATCGTTTACTCAGCGATGTAAGACATCACATATTTTCATTATTTACTCAGCGATGTAAGACACCACATATTTTCATCGTTTACTCAGCGATGTAAGACATCACATATTTTCCTTATTTACTCAGCGATGTAAGACACCACATATTTTCATCGTTTACTCAGCGATGTAAGACATCACATATTTTCATTATTTACTCAGCGATGTAAGACACCACATATTTTCATCGTTTACTCAGCGATGTAAGACATCACATATTTTCATTCTTTACTCAGCGATGTAAGACATCACATATTTTCATTATTTACTCAGCGATGTAAGACATCACATATTTTCATTATTTACTCAGCGATGTAAGACACCACATATTTTCATCGTTTACTCAGCGATGTAAGACATCACATATTTTCATTCTTTACTCAGCGATGTAAGACACCACATATTTTCATCGTTTACTCAGCGATGTAAGACATCACATATTTTCATTCTTTACTCAGCGATGTAAGACATCACATATTTTCATCGTTTACTCAGCGATGTAAGACATCACATATTTTCATTATTTACTCAGCAATGTAAGACACCACATATTTTCATCGTTTACTCAGCGATGTAAGACATCACATATTTTCATCGTTTACTCAGCAATGTAAGACATCACATATTTTCATCGTTTACTCAGCGATGTAAGACATCACATATTTTCATCATTTACTCAGCAATGTAAGACACCACATATTTTCATCGTTTACTCAGCGATGTAAGACATCACATATTTTCATCGTTTACTCAGCGATGTAAGACATCACATATTTTCATTATTTACTCAGCGATGTAAGACACCACATATTTTCATCGTTTACTCAGCGATGTAAGACACCACATATTTTCATCGTTTACTCAGCGATGTAAGACATCACATATTTTCATCGTTTACTCAGCGATGTAAGACATCACATATTTTCATTATTTACTCAGCGATGTAAGACACCACATATTTTCATCGTTTACTCAGCGATGTAAGACATCACATATTTTCCTTATTTACTCAGCGATGTAAGACACCACATATTTTCATCGTTTACTCAGCGATGTAACACATCACATATTTTCATTATTTACTCAGCGATGTAAGACACCACATATTTTCATCGTTTACTCAGCGATGTAAGACATCACATATTTTCATTCTTTACTCAGCGATGTAAGACACCACATATTTTCATCGTTTACTCAGCGATGTAAGACATCACATATTTTCATTATTTACTTAGCGATGTAAGACACCACATATTTTCATCGTTTACTCAGCGATGTAAGACATCACATATTTTCATTATTTACTCAGCGATGTAAGACATCACATATTTTCATTATTTACTCAGCGATGTAAGACATCACATATTTTCATCGTTTACTCAGCGATGTAAGACATCACATATTTTCATCGTTTACTCAGCGATGTAAGACATCACATATTTTCATTCTTTACTCAGCGATGTAAGACATCACATATTTTCATCGTTTACTCAGCGATGTAAGACATCACATATTTTCATTATTTACTCAGCGATGTAAGACACCACACATTTTCATCGTTTACTCAGCGATGTAAGACATCACATATTTTCCTTATTTACTCAGCGATGTAAGACACCACATATTTTCATCGTTTACTCAGCGATGTAAGACACCACATATTTTCATCGTTTACTCAGCGATGTAAGACATCACATATTTTCATTCTTTACTCAGCGATATAAGACATTACATATTTTCATTATTTACTCAGCGATGTAAGACACCACATATTTTCATTCTTTACTCAGCGATGTAAGACATCACATATTTTCATTATTTACTCAGCGATGTAAGACATCACATATTTTCATCGTTTACTCAGCGATGTAAGACATCACATATTTTCATTCTTTACTCAGCGATGTAAGACATCACATATTTTCATTATTTACTCAGCGATGTAAGACATCACATATTTTCATCGTTTACTCAGCGATGTAAGACATCACATATTTTCATTATTTACTCAGCGATGTAATACACCACATATTTTCATTATTTACTCAGCGATGTAAGACATCACATATTTTCATTATTTACTCAGCGATGTAAGACATCACATATTTTCATTCTTTACTCAGCGATGTAAGACATCACATATTTTCATCGTTTACTCAGCGATGTAAGCCATCACATATTTTCATTCTTTACTCAGCGATGTAAGCCATCACATATTTTCATTATTTACTCAGCGATGTAAGACACCACATATTTTCATCGTTTACTCAGCGATGTAAGACATCACATATTTTCATTCTTTACTCAGCGATGTAAGACATCACATATTTTCCTTATTTACTCAGCGATGTAAGACACCACATATTTTCATCGTTTACTCAGCGATGTAAGACATCACATATTGTCATTCTTTACTCAGCGATGTAAGACACCACATATTTTCATCGTTTACTCAGCGATGTAAGACATCACATATTTTCATTCTTTACTCAGCGATGTAAGACATCACATATTTTCATCGTTTACTCAGCGATGTAAGTCATCACATATTTTCATTCTTTACTCAGCGATGTAAGACTTCACATATTTTCATCGTTTACTCAGCGATGTAAGACATCACATATTTTCATCGTTTACTCAGCGATGTAAGACATCACATATTTTTATTCTTTACTCAGCGATGTAAGACATTACATATTTTCATTATTTACTCAGCGATGTAAGACACCACATATTTTCATTCTTTACTCAGCGATGTAAGACATCACATATTTTCATTATTTACTCAGCGATGTAAGACACCACATATTTTCATCGTTTACTCAGCGATGTAAGACATCACATATTTTCATTCTTTACTCAGCGATGTAAGACATCACATATTTTCATTATTTACTCAGCGATGTAAGACATCACATACTTTCATCGTTTACTCAGCGATGTAAGACATCACATATTTTCATTATTTACTCAGCGATGTAAGACACCACATATTTTCTTTGCCGGTCTGTTTGTTTTCTTTTATAATATGGTGTTAATAAATAACGATTTATATAATGAAGTGTAAAGATACACTGTGATTTACAGCAAATCAAATTTGTCTGACCAGAAACGGACTAAAGGTCGATTGAGATCCAGGGCGCAGAAGACAGACCGGACTTTCTATATAAAAAACAACAACAACAACAACATGACATTTAAAAAAAAACGTTCCGTATATATTTTTGCTTTCAGTGGCTCCTGATATTCCCACTGTCTTTAGGCATAACAGTTGTTCACAATCATGGGCGTATTCATGGGGGGGGGGGAGGGCAAGGGGGGCAATTGCCCCCCCCCCCACATTTTGAAAAAATGTCATATAAGTGGGGGGCATTTGCTCCCCCTCCCCTTACATTTAAAAAAATGTCATAAAGTTGTTATTTGCCCCCCCCCTGGAAAATGTTTGCCCCCCCCCCCCTGGAAAAATTCCTAGCGACGCCCAAGTTCACAATACTGATGGACTAATGGTAATACCAGGGGCTGGCCTTAGGCCGATTGCTCCAAATTGGGCCCCGCGCCTGGCAGGGGCCCAGCAATTTACATTATCTAATTAATATTTGTAATTGTAAAAAATAAAAAAAAATTAGAAGAGGGGCCTCGCAAGCATCCGTTAGATTGGGCCCCCGCAATTCATAAGGCCGACCCTGGGTAATTCCGTTTCCCCAGCAAATCATTGCATATCAGGTAGTCCTCTATCAAAATGTGGTTTAAATTACGCACCTTATTAGTAAACATATGCATTATAATGTTGATCCGCACGAAGAAAGGACTCATTTAGAAATATAATGTTGACCTGCATGAAGAAAGGGCTCATTTAGAAATATAATGTTGACCTGCATGAAGCAAGGGCTCATTTAGAAATATAATGTTGACCTGCATGAAGAAAGGGCTCATTTCGAAATATAATGTTGACCTGCATGAAGAAAAGGCTCATTTAGAAATATAATGTTGACCTGCATGAAGAAAGGGCTCATTTAGAAATATAATGTTGACCTGCATGAAGAAAAGGCTCATTTAGAAATATAATGTTGACCTGCATGAAGAAAAGGCTCATTTAGAAATATAATGTTGACCTGCATGAAGAAAAGGCTCATTTAGAAATATAATGTTGACCTGCATGAAGAAAGGGCTCATTTAGAAATATAATGTTGACCTGCATGAAGAAAGGGCTTATTTCGAAACTTAAAACAAAAAAAAAGATTTAAATATGTAACAAGGCGACCCTCGTCTGCTTTCCAAACGACCGTTGTGACATCAGATGTTTATAACGCCCACACATCAGATGTTTATAACGCCCACACATCAGATGTTTATAACGCCCACACATCAGATGTTTATAACGCCCACACATCAGATGTTTATAACGCCCACACATCAGATGTTGATAACGCCCACACATTTTTCCTATTAGAGATTAAACAAATTTCCGGGGGAGGGGGGAAGGGCGGAAGAGCTGGGTTAACATCACCTACGTTGTCTCCTCGAAATCATGTACTTCCTTCCTGGACAATATGTTCGCTTATCAGACGTGACATCTCCCTACCCAGCGTCCCCCCCCCGTAATAGTCAGGAAATGTCCCGGCCTGTAGCATGTTGATAGTCAGATTATGTCCCGGCCTGTAGCATGTTGATAGTCAGGAAATGTCCCGGCCTGTCGCTGTAGCATGTTGATAGTCAAGTAATGTTCCGGCCTGTAGCATGTTGATAGTCAGGAAATGTCCCGGCCTGTCGCTGTAGCATGTTGATAGTCAAGTAATGTCCCGGCCTGTAGCATGTTGATAGTCAGGAAATGTCCCGGCCTGTAGCATGTTGATAGTCAGATTATGTCCCGGCTTGTAACATATTCAGACTCAGAAGTGAAAATTAATCACACAAAAAAAACAACAACAATACGATAGCTGGTTTTCTGCTTTCACCGATCTCAGCATAACGCAAGGTTTCGGTATGTCCATAACATAAAAGTATTGAATTTACAAGATTAGATTGATTTGATTTTCTTCACTCAGTTTTCATGAACCGCTTTGGACAAAAGAGGGATGGGGGGGGGAGACTGAGGGAAAAAAAAAGGTGTGTGTGTGGGGGGTGTCCCCTTTCACATTTCTTTCCCAATAGAAGCTTGTTCCTTAATTAACCCCCTTTATTCCAAAGTTACCTACCCCCTACCCCCCCCCCCCCTGAAAAAAACCGGTCACCGTTCATTAGACATGTGGGAATAAAGGAAACAGATACATAAATCATGCATGTTGCGGTGTGTTTCAGTGGTTCTCAACCTACGTTAGTTTAGGACACTTGTGATTTTTGTGTGGTTTATAATGTTAGCGTAATGTTTTATCAATCATAGCCTTGGAAACATTATGTAAAAACATCATTATTTGTGGATCTACTTTTTAATCGAACATTTTTACCGTATAACAAAATTAAAGTTTCTAACCCTGTTTGAAAACCACTGAACAGCATGTGTGTTTAAACCTATCTAATTGTGTATAAAATGAACCAGTTTGTTATCATTTTGCGTTCAGGGAATATAGAATTTGGCCGAGGATTCCGAAAAATGGTAAAAGTATTATTGTAGCAGATTTTCTTTAAATGAATTCAAATAGTGTAATGATAAATATTAACAAAACAAAGCAAACAATTGTTAAATTTTTGTTATATTTTATTCATCAATTTATAAAAGTATATAGGCCATGGGCTAAAGGATCATATTTGTATTTATATTTTACTTTAATTTTCTGTAATTCAGACAAAATTACAAACTGATTAACTGTAAAGAAACCAAAGATAACGTTTGGCAACGAATTAATTTAATTTTTTAAAAGCTTTTTTTAGATTAATTTTTTTTTGTAAATTAGCTTTTATTAAAATGCACTAGACTTATAAAATTATAATATTATACACGTATTTATGTCAATTATAATTCGTACAATTAAATAGTGGTGATTACAATTTACTAAAATTAAAATACATTAAAAAAATAATTATCTATATATGTAGGCCGATATGGTACCCACGCTTATATTTTTAGTGCTGATAATTTATGAAAATATTTGAAATATTTATAATAAACTTACTTTTTTAGAATATTGGCATATTAGTGCAATTTTTAAAGTTTATTTATAAAAAAAAGATTTTCAAACACTCACACGCACCACGCACACACGCACGCGCGCTATTTTCTTTGTGTTTTAAAAGCCATTCAATAGATTTTAAACAATATTTACATAGGTTTTGAACAATATTTACATAGATTTTTTATACATAAAAAATTAAAACAATAAGATTTGGATCGATATGAAAATAAGAAAGAAAAAAAAAGTATTGTTTTTCATCTAAAAATCTTGAGTAACTTTATGTATGTTACTAAATTTACTTTTGAACTTACCTGAATTCCACGTTGTCCTCATCTACAGGGAGGTCACGTGATCTCGTTGTGTTTCTTGGTCATAGCGAGCATGGCATTAGTTGCCGCACAGACGACGATAGATCGTAATGGTAAGTGTATTAAGGTGAGAAAGGGAATTAGTTAATTCCTATTTAAGTGTGCAAAGACAACAGAAATTTAATTATTTTAAGATTGCAAAAGGATAAAATGAAACATTTTAAATATAAGTTTATATAAAATGCAATAAAAAAAACTAAAACTAAAATTTGATTAGGAGCAATAAATAACAAAATAAATAATCTATACATCAAAATGGGCAACCACACTTTTTAAAATGTACTTTTCAGTGCATTTCGTATTTCAGTAAAAACTAAAATTTAAAAAGTATATTACATTTTATCTTTTTTTAGTTATATATACAGTCGATTCCGCTTAATTGGGACACATCGGGACCGAGGCTTTTTGTCCCAATTAAGCGGCTGTCCCAATTAAACATACACATTTACTATTGGCTTCTTGGTTTAGTTTCTTTCAGATTTGTCCCCAATAAGCGGGTGGCCCAATTAAGCGGTGTCCCAATTAAGCGGAATCCACTGTATATATACAATTATTTTGAATAACTTTTGAAATACAAAGGGGGAACAAACTAGCTTACTTCCCATTTGTACATGTGTTACTTCATCTCTTCTCTTTCTCTCTCTCTCTCTCTCTCTCTCTCTCTCTCTCTCTCTCTCTCTCTCTCTCTCTCTCTCTCTCTCTCTTTCTCTCTCTCTCTCTCTGTCTCTCTCTCTCTCTTTCTCTCTCTCTCTGTCTCTCTCTCTGTCTCTCCCTCTCTCTCTTTCTCTCTCTCTCTCTCTCTCCCCCCTCTCTCTCTCTGCTTTTTAGCCGAGTGGTGTAATAGCAAAGTTAATATTTTTGAAAATGCGGATATCAAGGGGTCAAAATTAATTGCAGACACTTGTGCAGTTTTTTGACTCACTTTATAAAAGCTTTTACAGCCAAAAGCAAGTTACAGCTTCTTTTAAAATTATGGAGTGCCAAATATTAAAAGAAGTTTTTTTTTTTAAAGTTCCTTATTAAGCTTAGTTCATACAAATATTTTAAGAAATAACAATGCAATATGTATTTTAATTTCTAATTGGTTTATTTCGTTTCTTTTAGAACAATGATTTTTTTTTAATTACAGAAAATTGTACTGATAATGGTCGAGTCTATCTTCACAACCAAATCTACAATCATCCCCATAACAGCGATTGTGTTCAGTTCCAGTGCATAAACGGCACTAAAACAACTATCAAAGAAGGTCAGATTAAAACTTTACTTGCATTTCTTAAACTGACTTGTGACAGAATGGTTCAGTTATCCTAAACTAGAGAAAGATTGCTACCGTGTTTTTCAAAAAAAAAAAAGTCTTCTAAATCAATTATATGATTTATATCCTAAACTAGAGAGAGATTGCTACAGTGTTTTTCCAAATAAAAAGTCTTCTCGTGATATTTTTTTGTTCAGGATTCTCATAATATAAGCTTTCTCCCATCAATTACGCGAATAGAATGGGGGAAGGGGGGGGGGTGTTGAAAATTTTTGACAGTTGTTGAAATGGAGAATGGGGTGTGGGAAGATTTTTGACGGCAAAAAATATGAGCCTTTAAATGCAAAGTTTTGTATTTTAAACTGAAATACTGTTGTATTAATTCTTTACTTTCGATTTAACGCAGAACCCAAATCGCTATTATTTATATATATTCTTTTTTTTTTCCCCACATCCAACTGTGTCAAATACAGGTTGCTTTTTCAACGGAGCTTGCATTGCTCTGGAACATCTAATTTATGAAAACTGTCATGTTAAAAAGTGCTTAAAGACAAGGAGGAACGGCTTTTCTGTATACAGCTTAGAAATAATAGTACCAGGTGAGCTAAAATTTCTCTATCAATGTCTTGCTACTGCATTTAAATGATCTTCAGTCATTGCCTCATAGTCCATGGGTGTATGCTTCGCTTCTGAAATGAATGGGAAAGGGCACGCTTGGTTTATTGTTACCTCTCTAGCTGTAACACATCTAGAAAAAAACTAAACGTTATTTCCAGGCCTCGCATTTGACCTTTACTTTAGGCCCTACAAATAGACCTGTCAGCCAAATTTTTTTTTATTTTGGCTGGCTGACAAAATTTTTCGGCTGATATCCGGATTAGTCGAATTTCTACGTAAATTGAGTCAATTGACATTTGCGGCTGATTTTTTGGCCGATTACGAAATATTTGGCTAAACAATAATGAATTGATAAAACTTCAGCAATAAAACACTTTTACAAAACTTGGGGAAAGTTTTATTATTTAAAACAACAGAAAAAAAAAACAGTTTTATATGCTGTCATACTAATACAGTACATGAATGCATTCCCCTCATTCAGTTTCTGTCACTCAATACCTTGATAAGCACTTAAAATATCAGTTTATAATTGTCATGAATAAAACAAACGCGATGCAGTTTATCAGCTGTTAGGCTCGATCGTTTGCTGTTCTTTATCAAACCAGTAACCGAAAACATTCACTCCACTGGTACATATGATGCTGATGATAAGCGAAGACGAGCCAGTTGAGTAAGTTGTGGATACGAGGATGATGCAACACTGCTACGCCAGAAAGCGAGGACATCATGAAACTGATCAACAGGCGCCGTCAAATAGTTTGCAATTTCCACCGCCATCTGAAATAAATGTTCTAAATATCAAAACACAACAGTACTAACTGCTAGTTTATAAAACATTTCATTATAGTGCACAGTATATGTATTTAAAAATATTTTACTGCAAACTGAGTGGTCTATTGAGAGCAAAATAAAATGAAACCTGTTTCAATGCCAATAAATTAACGTAGAATACCTTATTTGTACAATCGTCAGGTGACTGCTCAGTTTTCAGCTCATTCGTCAGCTCCATTCGCATGTTCACTGACTAGCTGCGAATGCGATACATCAGCTTTAGACATGATGAATCCACTGGACCATTGCTGACTGTATGGCATTCTCCAGAATTGTGGTTTCTTCTGACCGTGGAATCAATTATTTGGAACCTGGATCAAGCAGCTGATGTAGCTTGATGTGATCATTTACAGGAAATCGATGGTCAAGCTGGTTGAGAACTGACAGCTTGTTCATTCGTATCTTATCATCATCAGCATTTGATGCAGTGCAGATCTTTCTTATGTGCATTTTCACTAGTTGAATAGTTGATAAGGTTGGCATTAAAAAGCTGAAGAGATCAGTTAGGTCTTGAAATGGTATCAGAAAGGTAACGAGTTCACTTAAAAAGTCAATTTCAACTTCATGGAGACAAATATCAACTCGACCGATACGCTTGAGAGTATTTTGAACCTCTCTTTTTAAGTCAAGTATAGACTGAATCATCATCAGTGTTGAATTCCAACGCGTTGGACATGATGCCTTCACTGACTTATGATTGCGACTATGACAGTCAACGAGGGCGTTAGTGCTTCTCTCATAGGCATTCACTATTGATGCACTGAACTGATCGTCTACAAGAAGCTATTCACACACTGAAGATATGCCTTCTTTCAGGGTCTTTATCATTTGTTTATCCTCTGTGAATGCTGCCTCGTTTTCTATGATTGCGTTCTTGAAATGAAGTGCAGTTACGATGTTGCGGCACTTTTGCAGTAGGCCTATCTGCAGAACGTCTACATTTTTATTGATGCTGTCTGTAGTAAGCAGAAGGTGCAATGCGTGTGCTGTACAGTGCTGATAGGAGTCAATTTTGAAAAGCTTTGAAGTCTATATCATATTTGCAACACCATCATGGCAGCTAGTTATGAACAGCTTTTTGTGATCAACAGAAAAGCTTTTCAAGACAGAGTTGGTATGGTCAGCAAGGTCATATGCAGCAAGATTAAGTAATTCGACGGTTAATCTAACGGCGAACAAAATACGGCGGCAAATGCGGCTCGCCGCATATTTTTTTGGGGGGATTTACGGCGGACGAAAATTCGGCGGCATATCCGGCGCGCGGCGCCGGCTGAAGGGTCTACCTACAAATGACAACCTAGGCCCGCGTATTTCCAAACGAATACTTCCGGTTTAGGCTTGTGGCCGGATGTAGATGGTACTCCTAATCACCGTAATTAATTAATCGCCACTGTTAAACACAAACGTCTAATGCAGCAGAAGCATAGTCGACTGTTTATTTCAAAAACTGTTTTGTCATAATGATGATCCTGCCAGAGCCTTTCTTATGATTGGCCAATAATATCTGTAATAATATCAGTTTTCGTCAAGTTTTAGTCTTGCTGCTAATTTTAGTTTTAGTTCTCGTTGACGAAAAGTCAACATTTACGTTAACGAAGGTTTTAGTTTTAGTTTTCGTCAACGAAAACAACACTACGTGTGAGTTCAATGTAGACTAGCAGACTCAATCCGATGTTTATTTATTGTTTTTATTTACAGGATGCCAAGATTACCTTGGTAAGTGCCATTTTAAAAATGAAGAATATTCCGATCAAAAAAATGGCAGAAATTATTCATTTTGTAAATGTCACGTGTCTGGTTCTACGTCTGAAACTATATGCAGCTAACATGATTGTCTCTGATATCTATCTTGTGAACATTTATAACGAAAAACAGATCTATAACTCTATAAAACAAAAAAAATAAATTATAAAACTGGTTATGCTGTTTTTATTTCTTTACTTGTGTGATTGCTATATGAGATTGTATGTAATGCTTATATTTATGTTAACTCCCAATTTAAAAAAAATTACGCATTTTTTGGTACCCTGAACCCTCTTTGAATGGTTTATTAGAATTACCTGTCCTGTTCTATGAACGATAACGTCTTCCCAGGTTTTCATTTACTCACGTCTACACCAACACACGCATCACTTCATTTACTCAAGTTTACACAATCACACGCATCACTTAATTTACTCACATCTACACAATCACACGCATCACTTCATTTACTCAATCTACACAATCACACGCATCACTTCATTTACTCACGTCTACACAATCACACGCAAAACTTCATTTACTCACATCTACACAATCACACGCATCACTTCATTTACTCACATCTACACAATCACATGCATCACTTCATTTACTCACATCTACACAATCACACGCATCACTTCATTTACTCACATCTACACAATCACACGCGCTATTAAAAATAAAAATCACAACAGACGCTTACAAATGGATTCAGAACACATCCATACATATCTAGTGATAAGAAATGTTATCACAGGCAGGGGAAAAGTACGGCCAGCGGGCCTAATCCAGTGCACAGGAGTTTTTAATACGGCCCACAGGGCTGTTTAATCCGGTCCACAGGGCTGTTTAATCCGGTCCACAGGACTGTTTAATCCGGTCCACAGGGCTGTTTAATCCGGTGCACAGGGCTGTTTAATCCGGTCAACAAGGCTGTTTAATCCGTCCACAGGGCTGTTTAATCCTGTCCATAGGGCTGTTTAATCCTGTCCACAGGGCTGTTTAATCCTGTCCACAGGGCTTTTCAATCCTGTCCACAGGGCTGTTTAATCCGTCCACAGGACTATTTAAACCTGTCCACAGGGCTGGTTAATCCTGTCCACAGGTCTGTTTAATCTGGTCCACAGAACTGTTTAATTCGTCCACAGGGCTGTTTAATCCTGTCCACAGGGCTGTTTAATCCGTCCACAGGACTGTTTAATCCTGTCCACATGGCTGTTTAATCCGGTCCCCCCACTCGTTACAGAGTGGAGCACGGCAATAGCTATGACGTTTACCTTTAAATTTTATTACAACATGTCAACATTCTATCTATCCATCTTCTTTTGGTCCCGCACGCTGGTCAATTTTAGGAGCCCAATTTGGCTCGTCACTCACAAAGTTTGCCCACTAAAGGAATGAGTAACAGGGTTGTTAGTATCGAAGTTTCGGCATCGGCAGATACAGTAGTGGCGATACCTTTTTTAAATATTGGTTGCTGTATTGCCGATCCTTTATGTATCAGGTATTGATTTATGTATCGCCGATACATTTTAAACGAAAGATTTTTCTGTACACGATAACCAATACATTTCTATTGCCACTATTAGCTATTTTCAGAAAAACAGTAACGATTGTAATACCTTGTTTTAAAAATAATCTACATAGATTCAATCACTACTAGCCATCAACCCTACCAATATTAACACCACCCACCCCCTCACCAAGACAGCGTGGATCACATGGCTGAAGTTGTACAAACCTTAAAGCGTGCGTGCAGTGCACTGAGTGCAGTTCCAGCTCAACCTAGTGGTGCAGCTTCAGTACAGTCAGCAGTACAGATATCAGAATCTACAGATTTTTTTGCCCTTGTTTTACTGCACGGCGGCAGAACCAGGACGAATTGCTTTAATAGTAACAGTTTTGCTGAAGTAGTCAGATATCTTGAAGATAACTCATCAGAAATGCTGTCATTAGCACCCTACCCAAGAATTAAGAAACTATACTGCAACTGAACACTGGACTTATGGCTAGTGCTGAGTTGAGCGCCTGTTTTCATTGGATGTGCATGTTTTTATGCCATTATATTCTAGGCTAAGCAACGATAAATTTGGAATGATGGTATTCTCACGTGCTGCCAAGTGGTGAAGTGATTAGATTAAAATTGTGCTTTGTCATTGTATTTTATTGTTTTTACTATTTGTTTTTTAAACCTTGAAAAACTTGCACTCATTACAATTTAAATAAAAATTATTTTGTTGTTCTCAAAAGTATTGGTATTGTATTGGTATCTATTTTGGCAATACATTTTTACTTGAGTATTTGTATTGGCACTGGCGACACCATTTTCATGAAGTATTAGTATTGGTGTTGACGATACAATGTTAAGAGTAGTGCTAACAACCCTGTTGTGTACTAATTCATTCGCGACAGCCACACATTCCCGTACTGAATGTTATATTGGCATGGAAGGAGACAAACAGGGGGTGTTGGGAAAGGGTGTAGCTGGGGAGCGAAATACCTACCATTTCCCTAAAGGGGAAGGGGAGTGCTGACTGCGCCATTCCTATGGATAGGCAAAATAGGAGGCTGCTTAGCCCCCCTCCCCCCCCCCCCATGAGAGAAAAAAAAGGGGGGGGGATGTGGCTTTTCGGAACTAATATTCAATCGGGGCAGATGAAGTGTAGAATTCCCAGTTTCTATCTTATATGTGGGCCGCACAGATTGAGGAGTTTGTTTTTTGTTTGTTTGTTTGTTTTTCTGGTCACCCAAGATTGAGAACCACTGCTATCACAGGTGAGGAAAAATGTAAACAAAAAAAATCACATAAATCACATGTGAAAAGTAAAAAAGAAATAACTTTTACTACACAAAGAAATGTTATAACTGGCATAAAGATGGCATGATCACAAAGAGAAAGTATATTTCTTTTAAATATACAAAAAAAATCAAGACTAAAAAATTACAGTTGTTTTTCACAGTTTTTGCCCATAGGGCATTCACGAACACATGACCGAAATTTCATGATCAGAGTTATTATACATCGCTAGTTTGTTGACGGCTGTTACATTCATAATCTCTGCACATAAATACAATCCAGTTCATTGTGATAATGCTTGTTTTATGGTTTCAAATAATCGGGACAAAAGAGATTTACACAACGCAAAGAGATTTGTTGTTGTTGTTGTTCTTTTATGTGCTAATCCTTTTTTTTTGTAACAAGCCGCTGCACGTGGCCACTAAAATGAATCTTGCGGCCTTTAAGGTTGTTGGAAAAAGGGCCCGTAAACCAAATGCAGTGAATGATGTTTATAAACATATACGTATGATATACTGTACAGTGCTCGATTTAAGAAAAAAAACCAGTGCCGGGGTTGAAATAAAATTTCTGCAGAGACGGGGATAATTTTCTGTGATTTCATCCCCGGCAGGGATGAAATTAGCTAAAGCAGAGCCGGGGATTACAGTTCTCAGTACCGGGGATATCCCCGGCATCCACAGCGCTAAATCGAGCCCTGATACTATATATATTGATGGATTTCCTTTATGCCTCGATGTGGTCGTTTGGGAGGGAAAGATGGTGGTAGTTTTACCAGGGAGTGAACCAGTGTGTGAGTCGAGTTCACTATTGACTTCCCTTTCAAGCCGCAACATTGACGCATAATTAATTTTTTTTAATTTTGATTATGCAAAAAAAAAAAATCTAATGCAAATTTGATCAACACAAAAATGTTTTTTATATATATAATATACTAGTATAATATAATAGTATAATATAAGAGTATAATATAATAGTATAATAGTATATATAGGCCTATATATAGTGCTTTTTTTGTAAAAAAAAAAAAATATGTGCCGGTACTTAGCGATGGATTGCCTAAATTTCAGCTAAAACCCAGCGTATAGTTTAATTAATATTGGGCGCAATTTTAAAATAACTCAATTTTAACAAATTAATAATATAATAAATTAATAATAAACGTTAAAAGTAATCATTTTTTGCACTGAATATATATATATATATATATATATATATATATATATATATATATATATATATATATATATATATATAAGCATATTATTTCTATATATGAATTTTTAAAAGTAGACATATTTAAGAAAAATAACAATGATTTATTTTTTAAAATTTGTGAAGTGTTTTGTTGTGTTCCCACCCCTGCCCAACTCCCAAATATTTACTTAATCTTATAATTATATTCAGTGCTGGATTAAACTTATTGCGGCGCTTAAGATAGTTATTAAAATGGGAAATGTTTTGTGAACAAAACAATAAAAGAGGTCATTCATTTATTTCGTGACGCATTAAGGTTTGTGAAAAAGGGGGGGGGGGGGGGTAAGTGTGACAAATTGTAACGTGGTGGATGGTGGTAAGGGTTACACAAAGCGTTACTAAGGCATCATAGAATTTTTTTCGGCCTTGAAATTAACAATTTCAACAATCTAAAACAAGTTGAATATGTTTTAAGATGTACAATAACACAACCGTTTATAGTGGCTGACATATTCTAGCAAAAAAAAAAATCATCTTGATAACCCCAGACAACAAATTTCTTAGTTTATTTTTATATTTGCCGTTTTTTTTTGTGTTGTTTTTAATTTTCTTTACCGATGTGGTTGTTGGGGGAACGAATGTACACATCAACAGATGGACACATCAACAGATGGACACATCAACAGATGGACACATCAACAGATGGACACATCAACAGATGGACACATCAACAGATGTAATTTCAAACGTCATTTCTGTGGCTTATATATCCTCTCTCTTTCTCTCTCTCTCTCTCTCTCTCTCACTCTCTCTCTCTCTCACTCTCTCTCTCTCTCTCTCTCACTCTCTCTCTCTCTCTCTGAACTCTCTCTCTCTCTCTCTCTCTGAACTCTCTCTCTCTCTCTGAACTCTCTCTCTCTCTCTCTGAACTCTCTCTCTCTCTCTCTCTCTCTCTCTCTCTGAACTCTCTCTCTCTCTCTCTCTGAACTCTCTCTCTCTCTCTCTCTCTCTCTCTGAACTCTCTCTCTCTCTCTCTCTGAACTCTCTCTCTCTCTCTCTCTCTCTCTCTCTGAACTCTCTCTCTCTCTCTCTCTCTCTGAACTCTCTCTCTCTCTCTCTCTCTCTCTCTCTCTCTCTCTCTCTCTCTCTCTCTGAACTCTCTCTCTCTCTCTCTCTGAACTCTCTCTCTCTCTCTCTGAACTCTCTCTCTCTCTCTCTCTCTCTCTGAACTCTCTCTCTGAACTCTCTCTCTCTCTCTCTCTCTCTCTCTCTGAACTCGAACTCTCTCTCTCTCTGAACTCTCTCTCTCTCTCTCTCTCTCTCTCTCTCTCTCTGAACTCTCTCTCTCTCTCTCTGAACTCTCTCTCTATCTCTCTGAACTCTCTCTCTCTCTCTCTCTCTGAACTCTCTCTCTATCTCTCTGAACTCTCTCTCTCTCTCTCTGAACTCTCTCTCTCTCTCTCTCTCTCTCTCTGAACTCTCTCTCTCTCTCTTTGAACTTTCTCTCTCTCTCTCTCTGAACTCTCTCTCTCTCTCTCTCTGAACTCTCTCTCTCTCTCTCTCTGAACTCTCTCTCTCTCTCTCTCTCTGAACTCTCTCTCCCTCTCTCTCTCTCTCTCTCTCTCTGAACTCTCTCCCTCTCTCTGAACTCTCTCTCTCTGAACTCTCTCTCTCTCTCTCTCTCTCTCTGAACTCTCTCTCCCTCTCTCTCTCTCTCTCTCTGAACTCTCTCTCTCTCTTTGAACTCTCTCTCTCTCTCTGAACTCTCTCTCCCTCTCTCCCTCTCTCTCTCTCTCACTCTCTCTCTCAGTGATAACTGGGGTCTGATACTTAGTCTCATATAGCCCGTGAGATCAACCCGCTGTGTCTCTCAACATCTGGAGACCGCCATAAAGGCCAATGACCAGCAAGCTGCCCGACTGGTCCACCCTGTGGATCCTGGCGGCGCCCATGTCCTCTCAAAGTCAGCGGCGAATATTTTAACGGGGATTGAACCCTGTACCCTTTACATGTGAGTCGAATTCACTAACGACCTCGTTATACAACCGCCATTGCCTTTTTTTTTAGCTCTAAATAGCCTTGAAAGGCTAATGGTTAATCCAGCCCTGAATGTTATAGCCTTGATAGCCTAATGGTTAATCCAGCCCTGAATGTTATAGCCTTGATAGCCTAATAGTTAATCCAGCCCTGAATGTTATAGCCTTGACAGCCTAATGGTTAATCAAGCACTGAATGTTATAGCCTTGATAGCCTAATGGTTAATCCAGCCCTGAATGTTATAGCCTTGACAGCCTAATGGTTAATCCAGCACTGAATGTGCCTTGATAGCCTAATGGTAAGTAAGTTATATTTTTCCAGTTTAGCAGGTGGCAAAATTAGTTATACAAAAGTTATCTGATCAAAGAGACTCTGGTTAATAAAAAAGTTATCTGATCAAATAGACTGCTATTAACATATTTCCATGGGAACATTCTTTGTGCATAAGTAACAGTTCTATGTTCTAGCAATGGGTCAACAGACTATTCGATTCATGGCTCTTGGCTGCTTCAAATTAAAATAAAACAAACGACAGTAGACTAGTAAGCCTTCAACGCTAAAAGATTTCATGAGAGGAGCGAATCTAGGTAGAATTGGGTATGTAACATTTTAGTAAAATGCTAGCCTAAAGACCTAATCAAAATGTGAGTGAAAGACTTTTGCAGCTAAGGTATTTCCCATAGCTACCGGTGTAAACGGTGTCAGAAAGCCAAAAACCTTCGTTAAATTTTCTCATCAACATTGCATTTTTTTTTTAATTCTAAGACCACATAAAATTACTATCTACAAATATCCATTTTTAAAAGGAATATCCCCTCTTTGTTTTCTGTGTGTTTGTTATCAAGCTGGCTAATAAATTAGAATAGGCTCAAAATATCGAGGCATTATTGTCTTAATGTGTTACGCTAACAGTTAAATAGCGGAAAAGTTAGACAGGTGTAAATATTAACCGAAGTAGAGTTTAAAGAGACATAGAACCAGAGCCGGATTTACAATTTTTGGGGGGTTCGGCCAACAAAAATTTGAGGCTCCATTTTGAAAAATAAGTTTTTTTTGCTATTTTTATGTTCGTATACTACTCACGGCCTTTTCGGCCTGTCTATACATCCGGCCCTGTATAGAACTATTATAACTACTAAACCCAATTGTGAAAAAAAAATTGATAACTTTCATATAGCATCGTTTATAGAAACTTTATACACTTTAAAGTAGAAAAAGTTTGCCCACCCCTGACATTGCCTCAAGTGTAAAAATGTCATTGTCAAACAAAATGTATGCGAACAAACATTACAAGCAAGTGGGGGAGATGGGAGTAGGGCTTAGTTTCAGTGACTATACCTGGTTTTTTGAGTTACTGAATATTAAAAGTGTACACTCGCCCGCTTGATTGAATCAATGGGTGCAAAACGCCCTGGGGACAGGAAACCAGAGTCGCGGAGTACTATGGTGCAAAGAATATATGAGGGTGCAAAGGGTTGCAATACACCCTGGGGACAGGAAACCAGAGTCGCGGAGTATTATGGTGAAAAGAATATATCTTTTTTGTTATGGAGACAATTTTGAGCCTGGGCGGCAGAAGGGCTTAGTGCGGCCCTAACCAACAATGGAGGAAACAATGGTCGCAACAAAACTAACACCAATACACTATTTGAAGTACATATCTAAAGACAGTAATGGCCAACAGTTTCAATCAGGCTTATTGAGTCAATAAACCTGTCGTATGTCCAGAGGTGGATTGAACGAAGGGTGCAAGTTGTGTCTGTTGATACGTGTACTATAAATGGGGAGAAAAAAACTCAATAAGATACTACTAGCTTACTATACTTAATAATATGTAAACAAGACTTAGTCCAGAAGTTTCAGTTAGGGGAAACCCTTGGCCTAGCCCACACAGTAAACAAGAGTTGCGTCAGCTGGTGTATGACTTGTGTACAATGAAGAAAAATAGTCAATGAAGATACTGCCAGCTATATTTTAAAAATATGTAAACAAAGCTTAGACTAACGGTTCACGGCCACCTTGACCTATCTAGAAGGCCGCGAGCCAGCTTCAGTTAGAGGAAAGACCCAAACTAGCGGTTTCAATCAGGGAAACGACTTGCTCATACAGTAAACAAGAGTCATGCCTTCTGGTCAAAGCGAATCATTTGTGCTAAAAATGTAAACAAAACATTGGTTTATGGTCTCGTTCGGGTGGATCTTATGGTTTTCAATCGTTGGTAAAACATAAAAGCAAGATTTGTTTAGTTTACGTTTATGATTGTCACTCTGTGTTAACGTCTGTATACATGTCTGTCTGTCTTTTTCGTTAAAATTTCTTTACGGCTTGTGGATTTTTTTTAATAGTAAAAATATTTTAAAATTACCCCCCCCCCCCAAAAATCACTTTACAAAAATATGGTCAAAGAGAGGTAACCGTGAAATTATTTTGAAATATTTTCTTGTCGCAGTTATCTTAGTCCCAAATCTTTGCAAACAACGCATGGAACGTGCACGCGCTACAAAAAATAAATGTGGTCAAAGAGAGATAACCGTGGAATTATTTCGGAAGATTTTTTTTTTCATGTCTCAGTTATCGTAGTCTCCAACCCAAATGTTTGCAAAGTACGCATAGAACGTGCAATCGCTAGTGTTGTTTTAGTCCCAGGTCATATTTTAGTTTCAGTTTTTATTTCGTTTTTTTCTGTAATAATTTCAGTTTTCGTCTAGTTTTAGTCTTGCTGCTAATTTTAGTTTTAGTTTTAGTTGACAAAAAGTCAACATTTTCGTCAACGAAGTTTTAGTTTTAGTTTTCGTCAACGAAAACAACACTAGCAATCGCTACAAAATATAAATGTGGTCAAAGAGAGATAACCATGGAATTATTTTGGAAGATTTTTTTTCCTGTCGCAGTTATCCTAGTCTCCAACCCACCTACCTAGTCCGTGGAGTCAGAATATATGACAAACGGTTAACCTTATCTATAAAGTAAAATGACAAAGTGGATGAATTTATTAAACAATTTGCTGAATTATGCAATATGAATCTTGACTTCAATTTATGGGTCTCCACGGGCCTTGGGAGGTGGGCAACTAGTAATTACATATTACTACCAACCGCCCTATGGTAAAACTTTATATTATAGATAAATAATGGGCCAGAATGGCAAGGCAAGGGGTTTTCCCTGCCACTCGGACAGAGGGGAGGGTGTAATGTGCCTGTACCCTCAGCCCGAAATGGCAAGCTGCGCAGGTGTGCTTGAGTGGGACAGAGTGGAAGGGTGTTGTGTACCGACCACATCCGTCACCACCGCCAGCTGGGTCTCGGATAGCCTCATTAACCACAGTAAACACCACCCTCGCAAGATGGGGTTTTTTTTTAAATTAAACTCCTGGACTCCTAAACTCTCTCGTCCAGTTACAAAACAAACCCATGGAAACCCGAGGCAGTCGGAAATATTTCGCTCCCACACACAACCGTTTGCACACATACACACACACACTTGGAAACACACCCACTATTGGTGGCCCACTCACACCCAACCTGTGACAGGCACAAACTATTGGTGGCCCACTCACACCCAACCTGTGACAGGCACAAACTATTGGTGGCCCACTCACACCCAACCTGTGACAGGCACAAACTATTGGTGGCCCACTCACACCCAACCTGTGACAGGCACAAACTATTGGTGGCCCACTCACACCCAACCTGTGACAGGCATAAACCGTTGGTGGCCCACTCACACCCAACCTGTGACAGGCACAAACTATTGGTGGCCCACTCACACCCAACCTGTGACAGGCCACAAACTATTGGTGGCCCACTCACACCCAACGTGCCGTAGCGAGCTCAACTCGCGCCCGGGACACAATACCTTTTTAATACCTTTTTAGCGCCCCCCCCCCATTCGAAAAGAAAAATAATATTATATGTAAAATATACCATTTGGCGCCCCTTTGTGAGTAGCGCCCGGGGCATGATGCCCCCTTGCATTGCCCACCCCTCGCTACGCCTCTGCCCCGACATTCAGGATATAGTTTTGTATGCCCGGTCTTTATTTAAAGAAAACAATGTGTTAACCTCCCCGACACTCAGCATATAGTTTTGTTTTGTTCTCTATTAGTTTTTCTTCCTCCACATACAAGTCTCCCCAAGTTCCTTCCTTCTGCTCTCTCAACTTCCGGCCTCTCTTTGTCCAGATTATGCCATGAAGACATCATTTCTTACACCACCACCACCACCCCCTTTTTCCCCACAAAATTTGTATAATGATGTCGCAGTGTTTATCGTGCCGGTCACGTGACGCGATGCTGTTGCTAATGTTCAATTCAATGAGCCATGGCGCTGGGGTATTGACGGCAGCAACTGTCATTTTAATGGAGAAGTGGGGGAGGGGGGGTTGATGAATGGACATGCTAAGGTGCCCTTTGGTAAGGTAATGGGGCAGTATTTTTAGAGGCCGCTAAACGCTAGTTAGCTACTAACCAAATATCCAATTACTGTATCAAACCTATCTTCATAAGCACATAAGGACATGTGTCGAGCAACAAAGGTACTAAAATTACTTCAAATCAGTCAAATCATTGGGGGGAGATTTAGAAGTTAACAAGAAAATGATCGTTTGGCGGCAGGAAGTCTATAGTGAGCTCGACTCATATGCAAAGATATAGTAACGGGTTCTATCCCCGGTAAAGCCAAAAATATTATCCGCTAACTTGGAGAAGAGATGGGCGCTTAAAAGTCTATAATCCCACATAAAGAACGTATGAAAGCACAACAACTATATGTCTGTTGATGTGTCAATTCGTTCCCCCATCTGTGTTTTTATTACAATTTCTTCATTCCGTGAATCTATAGTATTTTTATATTTTCATCACAATAAAAGTATCGATATTTGTATTACAATTTCTTCATTCCATTAATAGTATTTTTATATTTTCATCACAATAAAAATATCTATATTTTTATTACAATTTCTTCGTTTCGTTAATAGTATTTTTTATATATTCATCACAATAAAAATATCGATATTTGTATTACAATTTCTTCATTTAGTTAATAGTATTTTTATATATTCATCACAATAAAATGCAATAATTTTAAACTAACGTTCCTTGACCCGTGAGGTGTCGAGTGTGAATCATTGCCGAAACACTTTCCGGTCATTCTTCAAACCAGGATTACGAGATCGGTAAAGAGTTGGCAAGCAACAGATGATCGACAGTTGGCATGCATACAATTTTCTACAGTAGGCTAGGCAACACAAATTTATATTCAGTTTTGTTTTTTCTTTTATCTTTTTTTTTATTCTTAATGTTGAAACCGATAATATTTAATATTGTGTCAACAATGTATAAATAGTGTGTCAACAATGTATTAATATTGTGTCAACAATGTATAAATAGTGTGTCAACAAAAGGTCAATATATATATTGTTACAACTCTTTAAAAATTCTTGTTTATGGAATTAAAACAACACATAGGCTGGCGTGGGTTCCAAGAGTTTACTTATATCTATAAAAACACATAGACAACGACAATAACATCACGGCCATCTTCTTGCCGGCTTCCTACGTCTCTCTCTCTACCGCGTCATCACGTTCAATATCTCGATGCACGGTGCGCACCGGGGGAGAAGTCGTAACACTGCCCCCCTCTTAAATCTGTCCGTCCCGGACAGGTCAGTTTTTGCAACAGTACTTGTACAGTCTGTCCACATGAACCACTTTCATCTTGGTGCGGGTGTTTCTCTGTATTCTGTACACGACGTCGTTAAGTCTTTTTATGACCCGGTAGGGGCCCTCCCAGTCCCTCTGCAGTTTTGGGGATCTTCCTTTACGTCTCTGTGGGTTGTAAAGCCAGACTAGGTCTCCCTCTTGAAAACCAGACGAGTTTGCCCGTCTGTCATATCTGGTTTTCATAGTGTCACTAGCGATTTTGATGTTTTGTCGAACCCTAGAATGTAGTTCCTCAAGTCGAGATCTCAGTCCATTGGCATAATCTGTTTCCATGGAGGGAGCGTCTCTGGGAAGCCCGAACAGAAGGTCACAAGGTAAGCGGAGTTCCCGGCCAAACACTATCGTTGATGGCGAGTGGCCCGTCGTTTCGTGGGTGGCTCCTCGGTAGGCCATCAGAAACAGTGGTATGTGAGTGTCCCAGTCGTCCTGGCGGTCATCTGCCAATTTTGCCAGGTGCTGCACCAGCGTCCGGTTAAACCGTTCGACCATCCCATCCGATTGTGGATGTAACGGGGTTGTTCTTGTCTTTTGAATCCCCAGGATTTTGCACATCTCCTGAAATAATTTTGATTCAAAGTTTCGACCCTGGTCCGAGTGGAGCTCCATCCATTAACCACTATATCCGCAATAGTTTTGGCCTCCTGATTCGCCATAGCAAAAGCTTCTGGCCACTTGCTGAAATAGTCTTTGATAACCAAGATATAGCGGTGCCCTTGCCTGGTCTCCGGGAAGGGTCCTGCAACGTCTATAGCAATTCTCTCAAAGGGGACTCCAGTAAAGTACTGCTGCATGCGGCCCCGAGGTTTGTTCCTCGGCCCTTTTGTTGCTGCACACTGATTGCATTTTCTACACCAGTCCTCTACATCCTTCCGGTACTGGAACCAGTAGAAACTGCGGCGCACCTTCTCCAATGTCTTGTTTACTCCAAGATGACCACCTGTTACACCACTGTGCATCTCTTTTAACACTTCGACCACTCTCGACTTCGGGAGCAACAATTGCATGCGGTGAGAACTGCCGTCAGTTGACTCCCAAACCCGTTTGACGATTCCCCTGTTTAATATCAGTGAGTCCCATTGAGCCCAGTAGGCCTTCGTAGCGGCACTCGTTTCCGCTACTCTCAGCCAGTCCGGTCTTTGTCCTTCTTCTTTCCACAAAAGAATTGGAGCCAGATCCTCATCCTTCAGCTGATCCTCTCAAAGACTCATATCAGACCATGGTTCTGAAGCACCTAACTCCAATCTTGCACAACACTCAACATCAGTTTCTTTTTCCTCTAACCTTTGACAGTGTTTGCACTCCAGCCTACAGGGTCGACGTGATAGGGAATCTGCATTGTTATGCAGCAATCCCTGCGATGTTGGGTATCGAAGTCATAAGTCTGCAATCTTTCGATCCAACGAGCAATCTGTCCTTCTGGGCTCTTAAAGGACAAGAGCCACCTCAGTGCTGCATGATCTGTTCTCAAAGTAAATTTTTGGCCATACAAATACTTGTGGAAGTGTTTTATTGCATCCACAACCGCTAGAAGTTCTCGTCTGGTTACACAATAATTCCTCTCAGCCTTCGACAGAGTTCGACTGTAAAAGGATACGACATTCTCTATGCCATCTATCTTCTGGGACAACACAGCACCTAACCCGGTACTACTAGCATCTGTATCAAGTATAAATGTTTTACCAGGGACTGGGTAAGCCAGTACCGGGGAAGAGCTTAGTGCATTCTTTAATTTGTCAAAAGACTGTTGGCATTCTTCGCTCCAAAGAAATGGCTTCTTTTGCTCCGTGAGCCTATGAAGTTCTCTGGCAATGTTGGAAAAGCCCGACACAAACCGACGATAGTATGTGCAGAGTCCCAGAAAGCTTCGAAGTTCCTGCACATTTGTCGGTTTTGGCCAACTTTTGACAGCTTCAACCTTTTCAGGGTCAGTACTTATGCCATCTTTAGACACAATATGGCCCAGATACTTCACTTTCTTTCTAAAAAGTGAACACTTCTGTGGGCCGAGTTTCATCCCGGCACTCCGAATACGCTGAAAAACTTCTCTTAGGTTTGTAAGGTGCTCGTCAAACGTCTTCCCAATTACGATTATGTCATCAAGGTAAACAAGGCACGTCTTCCAGTTCAGACCTTGTAATATGTGCTCCATTAGCCGTTCAAAAGTTGCAGGTGCGTTGCATAAGCCAAAGGGCATAACAGTAAATTGCCATAGGCCGTTACCTGTCGAAAAGGCGGTCTTCTCTTTATCCTTGGGATGTAACCCAACCTGCCAGTATCCACTTTTCAAATCAAGAGTGGAAAAGATTTGTGAGCCTGTGAGTGTATCCAAAGTGTCATCAATGCGGGGTAGTGGATAACTGTCCTTGTGCGTAATCTCGTTGAATGCTCTGTAGTCTACACAAAATCTACATGTTCCATCCTTTTTCTTTACCAGTACAACAGGCGAACTCCAAGGACCGTTAGACGGTTCAATCACTCCCTGTTTATGCATTTGTTCTAGCATGTCGGTTGCATCTTGTTGCTTTGCTAACGGTAGACGGCGTGGTATCTGTCGTATTGGCTTAGCACTTCCGGTGTTGATTCGATACTGAACCAAGTCTGGTCTCCCGCAATCCTTTTCTTCAACGGCCATGATATCTGCATAATCCTGCAGCAAGCCTTCTGCCTTCTGATAGTCACTCAAAGGTAAATCCTTTCGCAAGTCGGGCAAAAGTTTCTCTAGCAATTGATTCTTTCCATAACCCCTGGCTACTAACTTGCCGTCGACCTCGCAGTTTGTTATAGAATTGACCTCATCACAGATGGCGATGACGCTCTCTTTTGGTAAGGTTTGATCAGAGTTTGTGATGTTCATTACTCGTACTGGTACCAACCTGGAACCATTGATTGTCACCACCGTTTTGCCAACGGCAAGTCCTCGACTATTTCCATGATCAGCCTCCACTATGACCGTTTTTATTCCATTTCCACCATAGTCCAGTTTACCCCAGATGATAAACTCCGACTGAGCAGGCACACTTATGTCTTCAATGAGTAGTATTCTCTTTATGACATTCTCATCATCCTCTTTCCCAAGAAGGGGAAATTCCTTTTTCCCACACTGTAACGTGCCCACGCCAATGTTCAGTGTAAGGCCATATAAGTGCATGAAGTCTAGCCCCAAAATTCATTGGTCGACAATGTCAGCCACCAAAAATTCATGAAAGAACAATTCATCCCCTAGTTGAAATTCAGTTTTAGTTTGTCCCAAGATCGGCATTAATTCACCACTTGCTGTCTTTAATAAATGTCCACTCACGTTATTCAATTGTATGTCTTTGACTACATCGGGTCGCAGGATTGAGCGTGATGCCCCAGTATCCAATAGAAATCTACACTCAAACTGTCCAATTTTTCCTTTTACATACAGGCTTGATTTAATCCCAATAGTTGCAATGGGAATGACGACTTTACGGGCTTTGTTGGAGTGTTTTGCCAGCTTCCGCCCTACGAGGCTGGCGGACGTTAGTTTCCCTGGTTTTCCCTGGTAGTTCCGGCGGTTTGGGGGCTGGGGGTTTCTGTTCTGTCCGACGGAATACTGCCTCTGTCTTGGACAGTACCGCCGAACATGACCGGAGGCGCCACAATTCCAGCAGCGAGTATCACCCATATCAGCATTCCTCGAATCGTCGCTTATCTTTTGCTCTTTTGAGGTAATGACCTCTTCGACCACCTTGCGAATCTTGTTAATTTGCTCATCTTCATCAACTTCCAGTTGCCTGGCATGGTGGTCAGTCCTGGACGCGTTCTTAGCTGCTTCGTAAGACAGAGCATACACCAATGCTTCACTGGTCTTGCGTTTCCCACTTATCATAATGGCCTTTTTTAGGTCTGGATCACGAATGGCATCGATGAAAGTGTCGGTTATTATGACGTCCAGAAATTCCTGTGCCGCGGCAGGGTAAGACAGGCGCGCTAACCTTTCAATATCTGTGTTTAATTCCTGCAAAGATTCCCCAGATTTTTGTTGCCTCGATTTCAACTGAACTCTGAACACTTCTTGCATGTGTTCGTCGCCGTACCGTAACTCTAGGGCTTTTACAACAGCTTGATAATTTCCCGGGTCGTTGGCAGTTCGGAGCATCTCAGAGGCCTTACCTCTAAGAGCCAAGACAAGGGCCGTGGCTTTGTCTTCTTCTCTGGTCCAGTTGTTTATTTGCACTGCTGCCTCAAACTGTCTCTTGTATACGGACCATGAAATTGTGCCATCAAATGTAGGCATGGACATCTTGCCTACGGTTGTTGGGGTTGCCGTCTGTGTCAACTGAACTTTCCTCAGTTCTTCCCTGATATCTCCAATCTCTCCATCATACCTGGCAGTTGTGTCCTTGATCTGAGCCTGGAGTTCCATTATCCGGCCGTCGACCTTTTCGTTAATCTCTACCTTCACCTTCTCAATTCTAGTGTTGAGATCTTCCTTCAGATCTCCTATTTCGTCTCTTATTGCTTGAGGTAATTCTTTCCTTTCATTCTTAAGTAATTCTTTCATTTCATTCTGGCCTTCTTTCATTTCCCTTCTTAATTTTTCAATTTCAGACTCTACAACTAGAGGTTTACTTAGCTTCTTACCGGCCATTTTCAGAAAAGAAATCCCACTTCTGACACCAATGTTACAACTCTTTAAAAATTCTTGTTTATGGAATTAAAACAACACACAGGCTGGCGTGGGTTCCAAGAGTTTACTTATATCTATAAAAACACATAGACAACGACAATAACATCACGGCCATCTTCTTGCCGGCTTCCTACGTCACTCTCTCTACCGCGTCATCACGTTCAATATCTCGATGCACTGTGCGCACCGAGGGAGAAGTCGTAACAATATATATATATATATAGTGTTTACATCTCTATAAACTATATGAAATGAAGCTAAATGGAATATAAATGACTAATGTTACAAAATAAACGAAAATTAAGCATAGCATTTGACTTTTTATAAGCTTTTAATGAGTTCAAATTTCTGGCTTTGACCTCAAATCTTGTAACTCAGTTGTTTTTTTTTACCTCTTGTTTAGTGAGAAGGCTCAAATTGAGCACACGTGTAGAGTCTAGATGACAGTACATGTACATGATTTTGATAATTTCGACTCCATCGTGTAACAACTTGTCGAATTAAAAAGCTTTTTAGTGTTAGTAATGGTTATAATGGGAATAAATGCTCCATGAGATTGATAACCTTGTCAAAGTCAATAGGAAGCATATCATCGATGCTTCAGTGCGCATAATAGTGAAGCTTTAGATTTAATCCTATAGAGACTTGCAAAATTAATTAAATTAAGCATTTAAGTTGCGCAAACAATAGAAAGTTGAATTCTTTCAAACTTAAAAGCATCAAATTAAAAAAAAAAATGTTTAAAAATAAGCTTCTAAATGATAAAAAAAAAATGCACTAAAAAGTTAGGAAAAAAAACTAATTATATCATACACATATTTATATAAATTATCATTACTAAAATTAAAAGCTTGGGTGATTACAATAAACTGAGCTAAATAGGCTACTTATTTATCTATGACTAAATATATCTTTACATTAGTTGATAGGTAGCAGTAAAAAAATAAAGTATATTTCTATAAAGTCTCCTTCCGGTAGAAATTCCAATAAATTCTTATGCTACAGGGTCCCCACAAGTCCTTTTGTTTAAAAACCTAAACGTCTGATAAAAACTCTGCCTGTGGCCCTGCAAAAACCTAAATATGGATCTGGTTAAGTAAATTCCAAAGGTAATCAAAACTTGGCTCGTTAATTTTTTTTCCTCCTATATATTTCATTTCCACCCACAATAATATATGTAGGTCTATATTATTCACTCTTCTTGGCGAATTGTATTGAAGGGTGCAATTTTTGTTGTTTGGAAGAGGGAATTCCCTTAAAAACACATTTTCAAAATTAGACTAGGTTACGTGGATATTGGACACTAGTAAATTACATTTTAAAAATCTACGAAAATCGCAACAAAATTGATGAAAACCTAACCGACTATTATAACCATAGATATATTTTAACCGATAACAACAAATCCCAAGGTTTTTACACATGCATGTAAAAAAAAAACTAGGAGTTGCATGTTGCATTGTAGATTACTAGATGAATGTTTATTACATTGTAACTCACAAGGTGAATGTTTATTACAATGTAACTAATAAACTGAATGTTTATTACAATGTAACTTACAAGCTGAATGTTTAGATACTTTGTCTTTTTTCCCTTTTAGTCAGTGCCGCAAGGGGGGGGGGAGGACAGGGGGGACTTGAGCCCCCCAGACCAAATCATCAATACATATTTTACTATATAAAGTTACTAAAAAAGACTGTCAAACTGTCTTTTTTCTATATGTGAGCCCCCCCCCCCCCCAGCATTTTTTGCTGGTTGCGCCACTGCTTTTAGTCAAGGTATAAAATTTTCCCTAATTTTTTTTCACCTCACTCAAAGGTGAGAAAATATAACAAAGTTTTTAATTAGCTACTAAATTAATGACCTGACACACTCTGTTTCAAAAGTAATAAAAATAATTATTTCCTTATTTACTCAACGATGTGAACAATATTTGTTCCAGTATTTCGCTTCCCGCTTTTTTTTTTGGTTATGTATTTTTAAGTACATAACAAACGGTTGTTTCATTATTAAGGTTATATGGTACACTGTGCCTTACAAGAAAACATTTTTACAGGACTAATGGGCTAATAACCTCTCCCACAAAGTTCATACATATCAGGCGATCACCTAATGCTGTCCAAATGACGTGTAATGCACATAATGAGGAAACATTAACATAAGAATGTTGACCTACATAGCGAAAAGATTAATCTCTAGAGTTTTCACCCCTCCACACAAAAAAATTATTTTGATTGGTTAACAAGGCAAACTGCGTTTGCCATCAAAATGACCGTTACTTTTTTTTTTACTTGCCATCAAATGTTAACTGCCGCCCACTCCTAAAGATATCGCCGGGTTGGGGTGGGAGTCAGTGGGCTACCTCCCTCAGTGTCCCCCTCGATCGTTTACTTCCCAGCAGGACCGTATGACATGAGTGAGTATAGGAAATAGACACATTAATCATGCATGTTTTGGTGTGTCTTGGTGATTCTCAAACCACTATCGTTAAGAATATGTGAGGAGTTCACTGTTCTCTTACGTTTTAATGTGCTGGTCTTAATGATTTATTATTTTTTTATTCCAATTAGCTCAACGATTTGTTTATTTTTTTATAAATGTAGAATTTTCTGATAGTTTTTATTATGTGTAAATAAATTATTTATTTATTTTTTTTTACATTTTGAGAATCACTGACCAGCATGTGTGTTCGAAACTATATAATTATGAATGAAATGAACGGCTGGTATCATTTCGCCATCAGAGATCGTAGAATTCAGTTGGGACTCTAGAAGAAAAATGGTAAGAGTTGTTCTCGAGCAAATCTTTAACAGATCTTTTAATAATATTGCGATAGTTTGAATTTAGAGAATCGCCAAACACTAATAATAACTTTGTTATATTTTTTTATAATTTAATAAACAATATCAAATAAAAATTATTGCAAAAATAAAGATAGATTTTAATAGGCAGAAGTATGTATATATTGTTTTTTTTTTTTATAATATTTTGTTAATATAAAGGAGTAGGCTAAGTCTCAAACTTTTATGTATTTGTTTGCCACTTTGGTCTCACGCTATTTTTTGCTGAGAATGCAAACTGAAAAAAAAAATTAAAGATTTTCACTAGAGAAGAAAGCAAGACTACTTTGTTGAATAAGATTACAGTTTAGCTTTATCTATTTCGAACAAAATTGGTTTAAAAAAAAAAACAATTAAAAGTCTCTAGTAATCTCATTTAATGTGTTGTTTTTTTTTGTTGAAAATATATTATTGACCTACACACGTTATTGTCTTCATTCACAGGAAAGTCACGTGATCTCTGTGGTCTCTCTGTTGGTCATTGCCACCGTACCAATGACTGCAGACTCAATGAGAATAAAGCGGGCTGGTGAGTGCATCCTTCAATTTAATATTCTACTATACTAGCTGTACCCTGCAAAACCTTTGCATAGAGTTATATCCCCTTAGGCTTGATCGGTAGCCTAGGTTATTTTTGGTTTCGGGCAGATCCGATTGTTTTATGGTTGTATTTTAAACTGGAATACTGTTGTATTAATTCTTTACTTTCGATTTAACGCACACTGGAAATGAGTATTATTATATATGATTTGCTACAATAAGGATCATGTTTCGATTAAATGTTTATCACAAACGAATAATTCACAAAACATTGTTGCTATAGCATTTGTGAGTGCAGTTTTTAATTTCTTCGAAAAATAAAACTTGTTTTTCATGTGAAGAAAAAATCGAGGCAAAAACAAAGATTACGAATAGACGTTCGAGAGTCTATTGTGTTTGTGTGTCTTTTAATGTTTCTTTGACTGAAAAATCCTTTCTCCTTTTTTTCTCCACTGACCTATGTAATATTTTACCAAGACAGTACAATGTCTTGATTAGGTGGCAAGTTTGTGCGCTATGGTCTGATGGTAAAAAGCCGTTCTCATGTTTAAATGAGGCAGTTATGTTACTGCCTGATAACTTTTTCGGCACAAGTTCCTAGACTTTGATATTCAGGCCCCGACAGACGAATTGGCCCTAAGGGCCACAGAGTGTCTCTTAAGGTTTTATGTTTATTTAGTAGACCGTTGCGCTGGTTACATCACATGACAAGTTAAGTCAGGGCCGTTTTGTGGCTAAGGGTTCCCGCTGCCAAAAAGTCTCCTTCCGGTGGAAATTATAATAGAAATCTTATGCTACAGGGTCCCTCAAAGGTCCTTTTGTCTAGGAACCTAAACGTCTGATAAAAACTCTGCCTGTGGCCCCGCAATGTCCTGAAGATGAATCTGGTTAAGTTAATTCCAAAGATATACAAAACTTGACTATGTTTATTTTTTTATTTTTTTTTAAAACCCAATTATTTCATTATTCATTATTTCCCCAATCCTTCCAACCAAAGTTTTGTTAAGTCGACTATAGTACGTCTCTTTATAGTGCTTTATATTAAAATTTAAAATCCAGAACGAGGCTCTCATTGTCTTCTTCATGTCCACTACCGGTATTACCCTGAGTTGATATATGAACTTTTCAATATGGATCGTCTGCAAACCGGTAGTATTCGTGGCCGGGATGAAAATCATGTTGTAATTTACCGTTGGTGGGTATTTATAGAGCCTTTCCTTTACCTCGGGGCTCTTGAAGCCAGTCCAGCAGTCCCTAATGGGGGCAATGGATCATCCGTCTTAAGATCGGCCATGAATATATCTTGCCTCATATACTTTGGAATACGCTATCACAGTGTCCCTCCCCCCCCCCCCACCTTTTTCTCGACACGGACCGGTCAACGTTTGATAATTTCACCGCGGCCCGCTGGAAAGGTGGGCAGGGGAGGGGGTGATTATATTTTAGATTTGTTTTCATTCACAATGCCACTGCCGCTCACCTCCCGGTTAACCTCTCGTCCATGGAAAGTCGCACTATACCGAGAGAAATACACCACAGTGAATAAGAAGGAAATAATTTAATGTTTATTGGGCTGCCCACTGCCCATTACCATTTGGTCCACGGCCCGGGGGGGGGGGTTGAGTTGAGTGACCACTGAAGTATCACATCGGTCCTGGGATGTGCGGGCCTGGTGTACATTGTTTGTCTACGGTAAATTCAAAATCCGGTGAGATCACACAAACAAACAGACGAGCAAACTGTGGAGAATTTAGTAAAGATAATTAAGGAAGTACTTAGTAGTGAAACGTATAAACAGAACTGGATTGCATCGCATAATAAAATAAAAATAATTGCTAAGTTTTTCTAGTAATAACAGGGTCAGGTAAAGATGAACTTTGACCCTGGTGTTTCAACACGATAAATCACTTTTTTTTTTTAAACTTGGTATTGGTGCACTGTGTATTTGATCCACAATAGAAAGAAAATTACAATAGAAATAGTTAATACCTTAATCCAACCCTGGAAAATTTACTTTAGTATTTCCGTGCAGAAGAGGGTAGAGGAATAGAGGAGTGAGTGGGGCGGATTTGATTGAAAGGAAATAGAATGAAAACATGTTTGGTTAAATCATTCAACTTTTAACAGGTAGGCCTATTTGCACATACACTTTCATACTTAAAATGCATGCATATAGATTTAACCACGCGACCTTTGCAGTGAAATGACCTTACTCTCCACTGAACAATGTCGTTATGTGTGAAGATATGGGGGTGGGGGTTGATGTTTTACTACCAGGTCAGTCGCGGTAGGGAAGTGGGATTACTACAAGTAAATGAACACTTTACAAATGATGTGTATCAGGGAATTTCAAAAGTCATGAGGAATTCCCCCCCCCCCTGTATGGATGAAATGTAATCGCTGTCCTTTGATCCATTGACAAGCAAATGAACACTGCTATACGGACACATCGGGGTTCTCCTTATTATCCCCTCCCCTTCTACCTCCCCCCCCCCGGGGCCATTGGTTAATGGCGTCGCGGTTAATCACCTCCGTTATTTAAAACTGAAAGCCATTTGTCCAAGACGAGCGGCGGATGCGAGGTGTAGACTGTAGAGCGCATGTCTGTCGACCTGAAGGTTCCTGGTTTGATTTTTTTCATTGTCCTGGTGAAAAGTTACAAACTTCGCCCAGCAGCTTTAAATGGGGTACTTTACATTAGCTGGGCAGGTAACTGCGGAGGCTGGGCATTGTGCTAATCACCAACCGTTTTCTAACGCCATTTCAAAGGCACTCTCGGCTGTGTTTGGGATGAAAGAAGGCCACCACAAAAACCCTGCAATTAAGTGTTTTGAAGGACCTAAGAGATAAACATCTCATCTTTACAAGGTCTATAAGGCCAAAATAAAAAATGTTGTGAATGATCAGTTCAATCGGCCGAAATCCAACCCTGCATAAAAGTAACCCGAACACTTTAAAAAAAAAAATGAAAAAGTACATTAGCTAAAAAGAAATTTCATATTCCACAGCTAATTCGGATTCCGAGATGTATTATTTTTTTTTTATTTTTGTTCGGATTTTTAGTTTAGTTTTAAGGTGTTGGGAAGTACTGTAAGGGAAGTAATGCAGTGCTTTTTACTGCTTTAAAATCCACTGCATTACATCCCTTTGTTTTAATTAATAAATTTATCTTTTTTTTTCTCATCATATCACAGCGAATTGTTATTTGAGCGGTCGTGTCTATCCTGACGGAGAAATCTTCACTATACCTGGCTCATCTGGCTGTGTGCAGTATCAATGTATTGATGGCACACAAACGCCTATCAAAGAAGGTCAGAATATGTAGCTCTCCTGTATCACCTTACGTTTTCAGTTACAGCGATACAGAAACTGACAAAGCGTCCCAACTTTTTACTTTTTATATTTATTTGGGTATTATTTGTTTTAAGCGATTACGTTGCTTTTGAAATGAAAATGTGATAGCCAAAATAATACATAAAAATCTTAAGACTCGTGCGGGTTAAAATCGTGACGAGCTACTCGATTATATTTTTTTTGACCACGAATATACAATTCTTGACATGCATATGTAGATATTTATAAGGACAGTTAAAGTTCGATTATCCGTTTAACGATTATCCGACCCTTCACAACATGCGGCCTAATCAGCCCCGTAGCGTGAAAATTCTACAGCAGGGGCCAGGCATTCTACAGCAGGGGCCAGGCAATAGCAGGGGGGGGGGGCAGGTAATACATTTTACTAAGTAGAACAAATAAGCAGAGGGGGCCAGACAACCCGCACGCGACGGGCCTGGGCCTAATTAACAATTTGTAACCGGAATTAAATGAATCTTCATAGATAGTGTCCCCCCTGATATGTGCACCTTCTGAATGTTAAATATGTAGACTTGATTTTCGGGTGATATTGTAATCATTAAGGTGGTATTAATCATTAATAGATTATATCTTGGAGTTATTTAACAACTTATTGAATCTTTTAAGGAATATGCCAACTTTGTCCAAGTTGTTTTCTTTTTTTTTATTATTATGTTTGTTGGTGTTTAGAAAAAGAAAAAAGCTGAACTTTATATGATGTTTTTTGTTCTGAGGCATTTTTTTTTGTGCCTATTCATCCATCTTAATTAATCCAACAGGTTGTTATTTCAACGGAACCTGTTTAGCGCTGGAACAATTGTTTATTGATAACTGCTACGTGAAGCAGTGCAGAAAGACTCTGCGGAATAACAACTATATGTACAACGGGGCCGTCATTATACCCGGTAAATATATTTTTTCTGTCAGTTTTTTTTTTTTATTTTAATGTCCTTCGATGACTTGCGTGATAGTTGTCTAGTTCTCGTCAAACCAGGACCGTTTTTATCGTGAGGCAAACAACGCGGCTGCCTAGGACCTCCTCCCATGTCAGTCACGGGGGGGGGGGGGGGGCGATCTGAGCTAAAAATTATTTAACAGTTGGGGGGGGGGGTGGAAAGCAGTTTTCAAATACTATTAGAAGCATATTGTTTGCAAGTAGCATCGTTTTTCCCCAGTGCCCTCATATATAAATTTGCCTAGTGCCTAAATAATGTAACTTTTCCCATGGCCCCTAAATATACCCTTTCCTAGTGCCTAAATAATGTAATTTTACCTAGATCCCTTAATGTACCTTTCTTTTCACTTGACAACATCGGAGTGAATTGTAGTTTATTTAGCATTGGCTCTAGAAAGCATTGATCATTAGAAAAATCCGTAAATTAGCGGATATATTGCACGTTTCTGCCAGACACGACTAAACAAGTGATCTGAAATGTTAGCGTTACTAAATTGTTCAGTGCAGTTCGTTGTCTGTGGATGTTTTGATGACCCCCTGAACTTAGCTGACGATTTATCTAAATTTGGCTAGCACGTGGTTCCGTGGTTAACAATGAGAAAGAAGCTCCACAGAATATCAGTCACATTTTTTTTTTATTAGAATGAAAAAATAGTCTCACAGCAGCTTATAGCGTTCATTTCATTTTTCTAGCGCAGACGAGTGCAAACTACGTCCCGCGGGTAGACCCCTCAGCCGCGCCGTAGAACTGATGATGGCTGGCTTAGAATTGTTATGGCTGGCTAGCCGGCTTAAGCCGTGGCTTAGGAAAATGCCTAGCACCCCTGTTGAAACCCGGATCCCAACGATCACACTAGGTATCACCGATATTTTTAAATAAGGGAGGTAACTGTCAAAATATTTATGAACTATACTTTTACTAGTCATACAAACAACAATTTTGAAATAAATAAATAATACTTTATAATTTATTGCATATGATAAGTTAATATAAAGATTAATGTTAAAAATAATAAAAAAATAATACAAATTTTAATTAAATTAAGAACCAATTTAAAAAAAAATGTAAAAATGAAAAACCAGTTAGATTTCAAGTGTTATTATATTACTCGCAAAAAAAATCTTTTCACGATTGCTGAAAGATTCAACCATAATAAATAAGTTGGATGCGGTGTTCGTAATCGCTTCAAAATGACACAAATTAGTAGATTTGCCTTAAATCTTGAGTGGATTTGTAAAGCTTACCCGTGTGTGATTGATCTATTGGAGTTATTGATTCCATTAGTTGTTTATCATTTGGATACTCGAGGTCTCATTGATTCATATGTGTCAAGACTCATTGATTCATTTTCGTCAAGACTCATTGATTCAAATACATCAAGACATATTCATTCAAATACATCAAGACTAATTGATTTAGTTCAGGGGTGGGCAAACTACGGCCCTCAAAGTATATTATGCGGCCCGAACGCGTGTACATGTTGCGGCCCTATATTAATCCTCTTTGTTAAGATTTTTCGCGATATTTTTTTTTATTTGATTCGAATCTAGGCACATTAAATCAGTTTTATGTCTAAAGAATATTAGTCAGAGATGCTTGACCTATAAGCAGATTTTGACCTGAAGGGGAAGTTCAAGTCAGTTTTGGAGTTTTCAGGATGTTTGCCAGCAGCGGCATTCCCACACCTAAAAACTTTGCTGCAGGGTTTTGTCACTATTTGTGTCCATGTAGGCTACATTTGTGAACAAGCGTTTTCTTGTCTGAAAATAAACACTTCTAAGAAAAGATCGATGTTGACTGACTGCAATTTAAATTCGGTCATGCAAATCACAACAAGTAAACTAGTTCCCAAGTTCAAGAAAATTATCCAAAATTGTGAACAGTTACATACTTCTCATTCATTATAATTGTACTTTGTGGTCAGCTTGTATGTAAATTAAGTTCCTTCGTCCTCATAATTATTATGACAGGTAACAATAAACTTCTGTTGAAATAATTATAAATAGTTAAGTCTTATTACCAAATTAGCAACTGATTTAGTTCTTTTTTTAAAAATGTAATGTGCATGTGTAATAAATAGAGTGTGATTGTCAAATAAAATGACAAATACATGGTGTACAAGGACGGGCTGAAAAGCTCCCAAATCTTCACACAGCTTTGCAAATTAACTTACTTTACAGGACTGTTTTTTTCTATAGTTTACAACTTTCATTACTTTTGTAAAATCGTAGTTAAGTTTCTAACTCATATTTTTTATAAGAGAGCTGCTCTGTGGTTTGTTTTTTTTAATTAGTGCTTGAAGGCCAGATTTGTGTCCTGACATTGGCATGTATCTGTCGTATCGATGGGCGTTTGAAGTTTTGCAGTGCTTACGAAAATTATTCAATAACTATAACTATATAATAACTAAATAACAATAAAAATGATTGCTAAAAAAACTAATCAAAACTATAACTAACATGATTTTAATAGCTAGAATATCATTGATGTGCAGGCTGAGATAATATAAAATTAAGTGGTGTTGGTAAACTATTCTCAACGATGTGTAGCAGTGGTGTTGTGAAACTGTTGTACAACAGTACAACGTATTACGCAACGCAAAATTTTAGCGGTAATTCTGAATCTCCCACGGCTTAGGAAAGTTTTTGGCAGCTTGGCTTAACACTTTTTGTGGCGGCTTACAGCTTACAGGCTTCGCGGCGGCTTACGGCGGCTTAAGACGGCGGCTGAGAGGTCTACCCGCGGGCCACGTTATGTCCATTATGCTGTTTGATCCAGCCCGTCTCCATCAATAGCGTTTACTTGTATATATTTTATTTAGCTTATATAAACACACTGTCCGTCTGCTCTTGTAAGGTCCCTTCTGTCAAATTATCCCTTGTGGCCCGATATTTTAAAAGTTTGCACCCCCCCCCCTTTTCCATCTTTATCGGCTTTTGTCCAATGAAATCATTCACTATGCCAGCATGTTATTGGGAAAATTGTATGACTTACCAATATGTCAATTACGAATTTTTTAAACTAAACGGTAGCCGTGAATTATTGAATCCAAGTGGAATAACACAGGCCACTCACTGGTTTATAAACCCAGGGTCGTAAAATTTCATTGCAGTGAGATTACAGTATTGCCTTGCGGTGAGGTTGTAAGAAACCATGGGATGTTGAAAGGTAGCCAAGAAAAACATTCAATCGAGAGAATTATACACATAAATGTATAATCTTGCAGTTATTTCCCCTTGGAAACATTAGTTATTCTCCTTTGTAAGAAGAACCTAGTATTTTCATATTGTTTAATTTCATGAGTGCATTAGTGGTACTAGGAGGGTGGTAACTTATGCGACAGCCATGAGCCAAATGGAAGGCGAAATTGGAGGATTCCTTTACTTAACTGTAACAAAACTAAAAGTTCGTTCCAGTTCCCCTGTTTGAAACTCACCCCCTAGGCCCCTTATATGACGCTCGCCCTAAACTAGGCCGCGTATATGACACTCGCCCTAAACTAGGCCGCGTATATGACACTCGCCCTAAACTAGGCCGCGTATATGACACTCGCCCTAAACTAGACCCCGTACATGACACTCGCCCTAAACTAGGCCCCGTACATGACACTCACCCTAAACTAGGCCCGTACATGACACTCTCCCTAAACTAGGCTCCATACATGACATTCGCCCTAAACTAGGCTCCGTACATGACACTCGCCCTAAACTAGGCCCCGTACATGACACTCGCCCTAAACTAGGCCCCGTACATGACACTCGCCCTAAACTAGGCTCCATACATGACACTCGCCCTAAACTAGGCCCGTACATGACACTCTCCCTAAACTAGGCTCCATACATGACACTCGCCCTAAACTAGGCCCCGTACATGACACTCGCCCTAAACTAGGCTCCATACATGACACTCGCCCTAAACTAGGCCCCGTACATGACACTCGCCCTAAACTAGGCTCCATACATGACACTCGCCCTAAACTAGGCCCCGTACATGACATTCGCCCTAAACTAGGCTCCATACATGACACTCGCCCTAAACTTGGCCCCGTACATGACATTCGCCCTAAACTAGGCTCCATACATGACACTCGCCTTAAACTAGGCCCCGTACATGACACTCGCCCTAAACTAGGCTCCATACATGACACTCGCCCTAAACTAGGCCCCGTACATGACACTCGCCCTAAACTAGGCCCGTATATGATACTCGCCCTAAACTAAGCCCCGTACATGACACTCGCCCTAAACTAGGCCCGTATATGACACTCGCCCTAAACTAGGCCCCGTATATGTAAGTAAAGTAAAGTTCCCTTAACCCTAACGGGCCATCGGGGCAGATGAAGTGTAGAATTCATCTGTTTCTATAACCTCGGCATATGAATGGGTTGTGTGGTTAGCACAACGCCCAGCCGGCTTTACTTCCCCGACTTAAAGTCAGGTACCCATTTAAAGCTGGGTGGACTTGTGGGACGACTTTGAAATACATTTCACCTGGAAAAATTCCACAGGGTTTTCACCGAGGATCGAACCCAGGACTCTCAGGTCGACAGTCGAGTATCTACACCACTCGGCCACCCGTCCCCCCCGTATATGACACTCGCCCTAAACTAGGCCCGGTATATTACACTCACCCCAGGCTCCGTATATGACACTCGCTCTAGGCTTTCAGAAATGTATTCATACAATATTCGTTTCAAGTTGACTCATTTCGTTGTAATTTTGTTTCGTTTACGCCCCCCCCCCCATACCCATTACGTACTGATAGCTTCACATTCCAAATTTTCTTTTTTTTTTAACTGACAGCGGCCCTTTATTTTTTTTTTAGAACCAATGTCTACAACATAGCCCAGTCCCGTAACGTTGGAGGTACAACCAGAGAAAAATGTCGGGGGGGGGCAAGATTAGCCGGGGACATCCTTGCGGAGTTCATAAAACTCTAAGTCTTCCCACATGATTAGATAATATGCTCACTCGCTTTATAACAAAGGTCATCCATAACGAGCGTACATTTCTGTTCACTATTTAGCCTATACTGTGAGACTATCCTAGATTTAATCGAACGATGTTTATGTATATTGTTTTTGTGTTTTATTTACAAGTATATATATTGATATAGATAAATTACTTGGGTTTTTTTTCTGTTGCTATTTTCAGGTTGCAAAGATTATCTTGGCGTCTGCCATGTTACTGACGATCCATATGCCGATGAACAAAATGGCCGAGTCTATGCCAGGTGCCGGTGTCACACATCAGGGTCTTACGCTGAAACATACTGCGACTAAACATTCGCCATCTTGGATTTCCTGCTATTTTCAAATTCCACTTAGAAAGTGACTAGAAAATTAATTAAATTTAACTGAATATCTCATTTAGAGAAAAAAAACATGAACTGATGTTTATATTATAACACAAACAACAGAACAAATTTAATGAAGAAAAAATGAAGACGTTTAAAACGAAAACTAATGATTTACAAAACGTAGTAAAGTTATTGATAATGGCCTCTAATTCATTCGGTCTACTAAAAATATAATGAAATGTATCTTTTAATTGGATTTCCAGATTAGTTCCTTTACCAATCAGCGTGAATGGTAGAATAGAATTTTCCTAAATTTTTCTTTACTGGTGCCGTTTACCGACACCTATGTTCAGTTGTTTTTTATTATTTTATTTTTATTGTTTGTTTTGATTTATTTTGTTACTATAGCTCTTAACAGGCAGATATGTTGACATGATCTGTTTGGACCAGCGTTAAAAAAAAAACTGGCATATTTATTTTATTTGACCAGCCATCAATTATTTGTTTCTTGTGTACATTCAAACGTTATTGAACTACTGGAGAAATATTATACACTGACATATCAAAGCAAATACCTGAAATAAATTTTATCGTGCTAAGCTACCTTGTCTTTCAGTCTATTTTATTTGTCTATTTTTGTTCATATGTGTGTCGGTTTCTATGTCTGTAAGTACTTGTGCGGTGAACTGCCGTAGTGAAAAGGCGAACTATAGACGGCAGGTTGTGAACAGTCAGAGACCCGGTATACAATTGGGTTAAGAGTGGCTTAAGTTCGCTTGCAGCATAAAAACTGTTTTAGCTGCAAGAAACAAAACAACTTAATATTAGAGCTGATGATCAATTCAGTTTTTAATCGAAATTAACGCTTAGTTTAAAATGTTAACGATATGAACGCTAGCATTCAAACGCGAGAGTGATTATATTCCATTGAGCCCCTTTGCGTTCAGTAATATGCTACAATCTATATACATAGTGAATACTGGGAAAGTGTAATACAAGGAACCCAAGTGAAAAATATCAAATTTTTTATATCACAAATATATAAATGTTGCGCAAATTTCTTCCTGCGTTCACATCAGTAGCGAAGCGAAGGGTGGGCAAGGGGGTGGGGGCATCATGACCCGGGAGCTACTCACAAAGGGGCGCCAAATGGTATATTTTACATATGATATTACATGGTTTTCGAATGGGTGTGGGCGCTAAAAAGGTATTGTGCCCCGTGCGCGAGTTAAGCTAGCTACGCCACTGGTTCACATCGCCTTGTCTGGGTACTGGCAGGGCTGGCCTTACGAATTGCGGGGCCCAATTTAACGGATGCTTGCTAGGCTTCTCTTCTAATTTCTGTGACAAGAGCCATGACTGATAGTGATATGCTACATGTAAATCGCGGGGCCCCTGCCATGCGCGAGGCCCAATTTTGAGCAATCGGCCTAAGGTCGGCCCAGGGTATTGGGCCTCAGATTTATAGTTTTTCTTTGAAATGCACTCTAGCAAGTCAATAATTCCTTTTTTTTTCTTTGTTGTTGTTGTTTCTTTACATTTGAGACAGCTGAATAAAATATGCATATTACATGTAAGGCCGTCAAGAAGGCAAGTTAACCCCTATATACAATTCTCGATATGCATATGTAGATATTTATAAGTATAGTAAAAGTTCGATTATCCGTTTCACGATTATCCGATCCTTCACAAAATGCGGCCTAGTTAACAATTCGTTACGGCAGTGGCGTAGCTAGAGTAAACGTCACACGGGGCGGTCCGTTCAAATGTCACCCTAGTGACCCCCCCCCCCCACACACGACCCTTTGCTGAATGGTTAGGTGTAGCTAAATTTTCATAAATACTCTACCTCTAGGCCAGCCCCGTAGAGTGAAAATTCTACAGCAGGGGCCTGGCATTCTGCAGCAGGGGCCAGGCAATTGCAGGGGGGCGGTAATACATTTTACTAAGTAGAGCCAGACAAAACGCAGGGGGCCTGCCCCCCCCACACGCTACGGGCCTACTCTATGCTCTACTTAACTCTACTGACCAGTACGTTACTGCTTACATGTATGATCCAAGACAAAATCCGATTCCAATACCACAAAACAAATAGTTCAAATCCTAACATTTTTAAAACGCAACTGTTCACTTTCATAACATCTAAAGCAAAACACGACAATGCACAGCTCAAAAGAATGTCCTTCGACACTATAGTCCTAGAAGGAATGTCTTCTTGTTTTCATTGTGGCAAACAGGTCATTGACATCGACAAAATATATGTGTCTTGTAAGCTCGTGTTCAATGGACAGAACATCCAGATCCGACAATCTCACAATCTCGACTGGCTCATGGTTGACCGGAGGTAATTTTTTATAAGTTTCATTTTCGAGAAACTTCTTTCACACGATGTCACAGAAACACATATTGTCAGAAAGAATCTTATAGTCAGCGTAAGATATGGCAATGATTCAAAAAAGCCCCACTTGATGATAAACCGAAGGAATTGCAATACAGTCCAGTGCTTGGCTTCCTCCAAGTTTATTTCAGCTGCTTGTACATGTTGCCATAAACGTGGAATTTCTAGACAAAGGTCTTCTTCAGTTCATCATACACGGTTGTGAACTTGGTAACAGACAATTGTATTTCTTCGTTGGCACAAATAATATGGTCTGGCTAAACGGCAGAAAAAGTCAGCAAAATGTCATACACTGCCTTTCCTCTCGTATCTAACTCCATATGAAAACGGTCCAGACAATCTAACATTGCTCTCTTGGTCTCCTGTTGCAATCACAATTTGCCTACTCTCCTGTTAATCTTTTCGTTCTTATGATTCTCTTCTCTGTAGGGATATCAAGTTCTTCACATTTCGCAAGTGCCTGCTGAGCGGCATTGTCAACAACCTTCGTACGATGCTCTTCCACAAAGACCTTGAGAGCCCTTAGTTTGGTTGCAACCATGTCCACAGTAATACCTGGTGTTTTCATGTACTTCTGTGCTAAGTCGACTTCTTGTAAAACATCACCTCAGAAAAACAAGAACGAAATGAAAGAAAAGTCGCATATAAGCTGGCAACAGATTGTGCGTAGCTCCTCTTGTCTCAACGCTTTCTTCAACATCACACAGAACTTCAATGGCTTCCACAAACTGGTTAAACTTCTGTATCACTTGCTTCACTGCATCAGCATGTACACTCCAGCGAGTTGTGGACAGTCTCTTCACTGTTAGACATGTGTATTTCACTAGTACATCCCAGCGATCGGTCGACAGGGCAAAAATGTGTACAGCGCCTCAAGACTTTCAAAAAACGTTACACAAGACGGATTGCTAGCAAACGAATGTTTACCACAAAGGTTCGAAGAATGATTCGAACAAGGTAAAAGAATTGCCTTCGGATTAGTGTCTTTGATCTTTTGTTGCACACCACCGTGGATTCCAGCCATGCTTGCTGCATTATCGCACCCTTGACCGCGACATAACTGAATATCCAGTCCGTTTTCTAGTTTCTCGAGGATATCGCCAGTCAGTGCAGTAGCTGTTTTACCTTTCAGATGAAAAAATCCAATGAATTACTCCCGCACTTCAACTGTACCACTGCTGATGTGTACATATCTAATTACGGTTGACATGTGATCTGTATGCGAAACGTCCGGTCACATTTCCTGTGTTGGTTGGGTTTTTATAACAATTCTATTTTCAGACTATTTTCGCACCTCAGCCTGGCTGAAAAAATTTTGTTGGAGGTGACATAGTGTCACCCTTCATATGCTGTCACCCGGGGCGGTCCGCCCCCCCTCGCCCCCCCACCTTAGCTACGCTACTGACCGTTACGGCAAAATAAAAACCTTCACATTGGTATGGAGGCACAAGAGAGTCACTTAGTGTGTCCATCTATAAATAACACTTCTGTCTGTATCCATAATAACACTTCTGTCGGTATCCATAATAACACTTCTGTTTGTATCTATATCTAGGCTCCATACATGACACTCGCCCTAAACTAGGCCCCGTACATGACACTCGCCCTAAACTAGGCTCCATACATGACACTCGCCCTAAACTAGGCCCCGTACATGACATTCGCCCTAAACTAGGCTCCATACATGACACTCGCCCTAAACTTGGCCCCGTACATGACATTCGCCCTAAACTAGGCTCCATACATGACACTCGCCTTAAACTAGGCCCCGTACATGACACTCGCCCTAAACTAGGCTCCATACATGACACTCGCCCTAAACTAGGCCCCGTACATGACACTCGCCCTAAACTAGGCCCGTATATGATACTCGCCCTAAACTAAGCCCCGTACATGACACTCGCCCTAAACTAGGCCCGTATATGACACTCGCCCTAAACTAGGCCCCGTATATGTAAGTAAAGTAAAGTTCCCTTAACCCTAACGGGCCATCGGGGCAGATGAAGTGTAGAATTCATCTGTTTCTATAACCTCGGCATATGAATGGGTTGTGTGGTTAGCACAACGCCCAGCCGGCTTTACTTCCCCGACTTAAAGTCAGGTACCCATTTAAAGCTGGGTGGACTTGTGGGACGACTTTGAAATACATTTCACCTGGAAAAATTCCACAGGGTTTTCACCGAGGATCGAACCCAGGACTCTCAGGTCGACAGTCGAGTATCTACACCACTCGGCCACCCGTCCCCCCCGTATATGACACTCGCCCTAAACTAGGCCCGGTATATTACACTCACCCCAGGCTCCGTATATGACACTCGCTCTAGGCTTTCAGAAATGTATTCATACAATATTCGTTTCAAGTTGACTCATTTCGTTGTAATTTTGTTTCGTTTACGCCCCCCCCCATACCCATTACGTACTGATAGCTTCACATTCCAAATTTTCTTTTTTTTTTAACTGACAGCGGCCCTTTATTTTTTTTTTAGAACCAATGTCTACAACATAGCCCAGTCCCGTAACGTTGGAGGTACAACCAGAGAAAAATGTCGGGGGGGGGGGCAAGATTAGCCGGGGACATCCTTGCGGAGTTCATAAAACTCTAAGTCTTCCCACATGATTAGATAATATGCTCACTCGCTTTATAACAAAGGTCATCCATAACGAGCGTACATTTCTGTTCACTATTTAGCCTATACTGTGAGACTATCCTAGATTTAATCGAACGATGTTTATGTATATTGTTTTTGTGTTTTATTTACAAGTATATATATTGATATAGATAAATTACTTGGGTTTTTTTTCTGTTGCTATTTTCAGGTTGCAAAGATTATCTTGGCGTCTGCCATGTTACTGACGATCCATATGCCGATGAACAAAATGGCCGAGTCTATGCCAGGTGCCGGTGTCACACATCAGGGTCTTACGCTGAAACATACTGCGACTAAACATTCGCCATCTTGGATTTCCTGCTATTTTCAAATTCCACTTAGAAAGTGACTAGAAAATTAATTAAATTTAACTGAATATCTCATTTAGAGAAAAAAAACATGAACTGATGTTTATATTATAACACAAACAACAGAACAAATTTAATGAAGAAAAAATGAAGACGTTTAAAACGAAAACTAATGATTTACAAAACGTAGTAAAGTTATTGATAATGGCCTCTAATTCATTCGGTCTACTAAAAATATAATGAAATGTATCTTTTAATTGGATTTCCAGATTAGTTCCTTTACCAATCAGCGTGAATGGTAGAATAGAATTTTCCTAAATTTTTCTTTACTGGTGCCGTTTACCGACACCTATGTTCAGTTGTTTTTTTATTATTTTATTTTTTATTGTTTGTTTTGATTTATTTTGTTACTATAGCTCTTAACAGGCAGATATGTTGACATGATCTGTTTGGACCAGCGTTAAAAAAAAAACTGGCATATTTATTTTATTTGACCAGCCATCAATTATTTGTTTCTTGTGTACATTCAAACGTTATTGAACTACTGGAGAAATATTATACACTGACATATCAAAGCAAATACCTGAAATAAATTTTATCGTGCTAAGCTACCTTGTCTTTCAGTCTATTTTATTTGTCTATTTTTGTTCATATGTGTGTCGGTTTCTATGTCTGTAAGTACTTGTGCGGTGAACTGCCGTAGTGAAAAGGCGAACTATAGACGGCAGGTTGTGAACAGTCAGAGACCCGGTATACAATTGGGTTAAGAGTGGCTTAAGTTCGCTTGCAGCATAAAAACTGTTTTAGCTGCAAGAAACAAAACAACTTAATATTAGAGCTGATGATCAATTCAGTTTTTAATCGAAATTAACGCTTAGTTTAAAATGTTAACGATATGAACGCTAGCATTCAAACGCGAGAGTGATTATATTCCATTGAGCCCCTTTGCGTTCAGTAATATGCTACAATCTATATACATAGTGAATACTGGGAAAGTGTAATACAAGGAACCCAAGTGAAAAATATCAAATTTTTTATATCACAAATATATAAATGTTGCGCAAATTTCTTCCTGCGTTCACATCAGTAGCGAAGCGAAGGGTGGGCAAGGGGTGGGGGCATCATGACCCGGGAGCTACTCACAAAGGGGCGCCAAATGGTATATTTTACATATGATATTACATGGTTTTCGAATGGGTGTGGGCGCTAAAAAGGTATTGTGCCCCGTGCGCGAGTTAAGCTAGCTACGCCACTGGTTCACATCGCCTTGTCTGGGTACTGGCAGGGCTGGCCTTACGAATTGCGGGGCCCAATTTAACGGATGCTTGCTAGGCTTCTCTTCTAATTTCTGTGACAAGAGCCATGACTGATAGTGATATGCTACATGTAAATCGCGGGGCCCCTGCCATGCGCGAGGCCCAATTTTGAGCAATCGGCCTAAGGTCGGCCCAGGGTATTGGGCCTCAGATTTATAGTTTTTCTTTGAAATGCACTCTAGCAAGTCAATAATTCCTTTTTTTTTCTTTGTTGTTGTTGTTTCTTTACATTTGAGACAGCTGAATAAAATATGCATATTACATGTAAGGCCGTCAAGAAGGCAAGTTAACCCCTATATACAATTCTCGATATGCATATGTAGATATTTATAAGTATAGTAAAAGTTCGATTATCCGTTTCACGATTATCCGATCCTTCACAAAATGCGGCCTAGTTAACAATTCGTTACGGCAGTGGCGTAGCTAGAGTAAACGTCACACGGGGCGGTCCGTTCAAATGTCACCCTAGTGACCCCCCCCACACACACGACCCTTTGCTGAATGGTTAGGTGTAGCTAAATTTTCATAAATACTCTACCTCTAGGCCAGCCCCGTAGAGTGAAAATTCTACAGCAGGGGCCTGGCATTCTGCAGCAGGGGCCAGGCAATTGCAGGGGGGCGGTAATACATTTTACTAAGTAGAGCCAGACAAAACGCAGGGGGCCTGCCCCCCCCCACACGCTACGGGCCTACTCTATGCTCTACTTAACTCTACTGACCAGTACGTTACTGCTTACATGTATGATCCAAGACAAAATCCGATTCCAATACCACAAAACAAATAGTTCAAATCCTAACATTTTTAAAACGCAACTGTTCACTTTCATAACATCTAAAGCAAAACACGACAATGCACAGCTCAAAAGAATGTCCTTCGACACTATAGTCCTAGAAGGAATGTCTTCTTGTTTTCATTGTGGCAAACAGGTCATTGACATCGACAAAATATATGTGTCTTGTAAGCTCGTGTTCAATGGACAGAACATCCAGATCCGACAATCTCACAATCTCGACTGGCTCATGGTTGACCGGAGGTAATTTTTTATAAGTTTCATTTTCGAGAAACTTCTTTCACACGATGTCACAGAAACACATATTGTCAGAAAGAATCTTATAGTCAGCGTAAGATATGGCAATGATTCAAAAAAGCCCCACTTGATGATAAACCGAAGGAATTGCAATACAGTCCAGTGCTTGGCTTCCTCCAAGTTTATTTCAGCTGCTTGTACATGTTGCCATAAACGTGGAATTTCTAGACAAAGGTCTTCTTCAGTTCATCATACACGGTTGTGAACTTGGTAACAGACAATTGTATTTCTTCGTTGGCACAAATAATATGGTCTGGCTAAACGGCAGAAAAAGTCAGCAAAATGTCATACACTGCCTTTCCTCTCGTATCTAACTCCATATGAAAACGGTCCAGACAATCTAACATTGCTCTCTTGGTCTCCTGTTGCAATCACAATTTGCCTACTCTCCTGTTAATCTTTTCGTTCTTATGATTCTCTTCTCTGTAGGGATATCAAGTTCTTCACATTTCGCAAGTGCCTGCTGAGCGGCATTGTCAACAACCTTCGTACGATGCTCTTCCACAAAGACCTTGAGAGCCCTTAGTTTGGTTGCAACCATGTCCACAGTAATACCTGGTGTTTTCACGTACTTCTGTGCTAAGTCGACTTCTTGTAAAACATCACCTCAGAAAAACAAGAACGAAATGAAAGAAAAGTCGCATATAAGCTGGCAACAGATTGTGCGTAGCTCCTCTTGTCTCAACGCTTTCTTCAACATCACACAGAACTTCAATGGCTTCCACAAACTGGTTAAACTTCTGTATCACTTGCTTCACTGCATCAGCATGTACACTCCAGCGAGTTGTGGACAGTCTCTTCACTGTTAGACATGTGTATTTCACTAGTACATCCCAGCGATCGGTCGACAGGGCAAAAATGTGTACAGCGCCTCAAGACTTTCAAAAAACGTTACACAAGACGGATTGCTAGCAAACGAATGTTTACCACAAAGGTTCGAAGAATGATTCGAACAAGGTAAAAGAATTGCCTTCGGATTAGTGTCTTTGATCTTTTGTTGCACACCACCGTGGATTCCAGCCATGCTTGCTGCATTATCGCACCCTTGACCGCGACATAACTGAATATCCAGTCCGTTTTCTAGTTTCTCGAGGATATCGCCAGTCAGTGCAGTAGCTGTTTTACCTTTCAGATGAAAAAATCCAATGAATTACTCCCGCACTTCAACTGTACCACTGCTGATGTGTACATATCTAATTACGGTTGACATGTGATCTGTATGCGAAACGTCCGGTCACATTTCCTGTGTTGGTTGGGTTTTTATAACAATTCTATTTTCAGACTATTTTCGCACCTCAGCCTGGCTGAAAAAATTTTGTTGGAGGTGACATAGTGTCACCCTTCATATGCTGTCACCCGGGGCGGTCCGCCCCCCCCCGCCCCCCCACCTTAGCTACGCTACTGACCGTTACGGCAAAATAAAAACCTTCACATTGGTATGGAGGCACAAGAGAGTCACTTAGTGTGTCCATCTATAAATAACACTTCTGTCTGTATCCATAATAACACTTCTGTCGGTATCCATAATAACACTTCTGTTTGTATCTATAAAGAATTTTGTCTGTATCCATAATTGAAACGAATTTAAAACAAATGAATTTCGTATATTGATGTATCATTGAATTTAAAGCATGGCAGATATCGCCCTCAACATCCCAGGTGGCAGAATTATAGTTTTAACTAAGAAGTAAGAAAAATGCAAGTAATCCAGTTTTTATCGCAATAGATCCATCAATTATATGCCTATAGCATAATCATGATTGGAGGGGTGGAGGTGTTAAAGACAAGCATAACTAAATTTGGAATTCGATATCAGATTCTGAGATAGTTAAGCACGGCAAATGCCGTCTCATCCGGATTAAGTTCTTATGAAGAGGTATCACGGCTCTTAGCACCTAAAATGCCGCCCCCTCTGGAAGCAGATAAAGTGCCACCCGGGGCAGAGCGCACTTCCCCCCTCCTACATACACTACTTGATACATTGCATACGTACGTCACATTTATCATTTAATGTATTGTTCTGTAGCACAAACTAGGTTATATTTTTTATTTTGCTAAAGGCAATGTTTTCACTTTTCATATTAAAATTTAGGAATTTGTAGGAATAGGACAAAATGCATCTTCTATTATTTCTAGTCGACTTTTTTTTTTTTTAGAATAAAATAATTTATGAAGACTAATTTATTTACATTATTTTTCTAGTAAAAGCTAATATGTATGAATACTTAAATCCATAAAAATGGCCGAACTTCAGGACAATATAACAGACGAATCGGAAAATTTGGTCCAAGAACTGTTGTGGAAGCCGAAACATATGAAGTTAGTATTACTAATTCACCAAGACTTTAATTTTATTTGTTTACTAACGAATTCTATGATATTGCATAGTTCAATTTTTTTTCGAAGTGCTAAGCGTGAACACTATGAAAATCATATTTTTCGGCTTCATTTTTATTGTGGATTTGTTTCAGTCACAAGAAATGGAAAGCCTATCTGAAAAAAATGAAAAGAAAACAGAAAAGAAAAGCTGCTGCCCAAGAACGAGATTTGATTGGGAAAAATGGTATTGATTTTGTGGTTTTGAATGTTTTTTTTAATCTATTTAAGTAAATTCATTTTTGTTTTCATTTTGAAGAGCTTGAAGTTAGAGATTATTGTGCATGTTCAGAACTCATTCAGCTTTTATGATTCAGACTCTTTCTGATAAAAGTATAAATAATAAGATGCCGTTGTTATATTGCTAGCTGGTTCAGGTTCGCAGTTATGAATATTAGGGGTGTGCCGGATCCCTTTTTTCCAACCGGATCCGGATTTTCTTATGCGAAATCCGCCGGATCCGGATTATTATTCCGGATTTTGGTACTTTGCAGATACCGGTAAATTTTAGGGTTTGGATGCCTTCTGAACAGTTGGCCTAAATGGCTAAATGACATTGGCTGATTGGAAGTTGGAAGTGAAGAACTTTGAAATAATTAGAAAATAGAAATTATTCAGAAATCACTGAAATCAGAATAAAACGCAGATTGATAATAAGTTATTATCCATATGTAAGTAAACTCGCTGTTAAGTTCTAACTCGCTGCAAGGTCAAAGGAAAACAACTTTACTATTAGTCCATTACTTTCATTACTTTGGCACTTGCCACTTGGCAGTGTAATTTTTAACTATTGTAGTGCACTAATTGTTTTGAATCTGAGGAGAAAGTCAGACTCATCATCTGAGTTCATCTCGTCTAGTCATTGGCTCATTGGATGTTTATTGCTTATTGTTATTGTTCAAATGTTCATAGTTTATGATGTGTATTGAAATGGATAATTAATTGGAAAAAACAAATAACAAGATTGAATTGAATTGAGATTTGAGAACAATAATTCTGTATTTCTGTACTTTACAAGTTTGAAAATTGAAATACAAATCTTAATGAATTCAATTGGCATTTGACAAAGCCAAATAATGTACTCATTACAGTGATGCCACACAATCACAGCTGAGCGCCTCGGGCCGCGGCTTTGTCATACCGTCGTTTAAACCAAAGAGCACAGATCATAGCGCAAGCGAGAATCGCCAAAGATGGCTTGGTGACATAGAGATCACAAAAGACCTTAAATTTATACTAGACCGCTTACGTAATGTTAATTTTTACTCAAAAATGATACATATTTTTAACAATTGAGTGAACGATAATATAAATCAAAATATGAATTAAAATTACGGTAAATTTTTTTAAAGCATATTTGACTTTTAATTCATTGTTTAAATAGAATTATAATAACCTTTATTATAAAATAGAATTAAAAAATAAAAAAAATTGGAAAGGAATGGCTTTTAATGGAAGACGTTACTTTAGGGTTAGATTACCAACTCAGTGACTTGTTATATTAATTAGTGTTAGAGAATTAGTGTTTCTTCACGGAAATTTCAGAATGGAAAAATATTCTATTTTTCATTTTACAATATTTATATTTGAACTATTTTTTCAACAGGAAATCTCGTGGGTGATGCATTTTAATTTAAAACCAAAGAAGACATCTTTTCCATCTCTCAGAGAAATCTAAATAACTAAAATGTTGAATTTATCAAAAACCATTCATTTCTGTTATTTATTTTGTTATGAAGGTGGCGGGCTGGCGGCCAGGCGCTTGGGCAGTGTAGTTGCTTATTATTTCTGTTACAACGTCATTGGTGATTACGGTTAAGATGACGTCACGAATAATAACTACTCATCCCCGCAATATCATGTATGGGATTGGGCCAATTGGCCACTATTAGCGGTTCTGACAGACCTCTGGTATGTTCAAAACATTAAACAAGCTCAACGCTCAAAACAATCGATTAATGTATCGTGATCATGTGGAATTCGGGAAAGAGAATTACCGTATTTTTCGCCGTATAAGACGCACCCAATTTTAAAGGAGGAAAATCTAGAAAAAAAAGATTCTGAACCAAATACTTGCAGCATGAAAAAAAAACAACAACAATATTTTTTTTCCCCGTCCCTATCCCTTTCTTCACCGTCCGTTCAATTACACATTCACTTGGTGTGCGATTTTTATTTATAGTGAAGGCGATCCCATACCGTGAATACTTTAATATAGTAAAATACTAAAATAATTAATTACAATTAAACTACGCATTGAGATTGTATTAATAATGTTAATAATGTCACAGAAACATTTTAACTAACGTATTTCGGTTTATTAAAGTGCACCTTTAATTTTAATCTTCCGAATACATAAAACGATAGGTAAATAGATATGACTATTGATTTCATCATGTTTACAATTGGAGTTTCCGGGAGTTACCCCTCTTTTAAAAGTGTATGATAGCATGTAAAATGTGTATTTGCCGTATAAGACGCACCAACTTTTCCCCCCCAGTTTTGGGGAAGAAAAAGTGCACCTTATACGGCGAAAAATACGGTACTTTTATTTCAGATTATGATCCAGTGAGTCACAAAATCTGGCAAATTCAGAAATCCGGTATTTTCCGGAATCCGGTTATTCCGGATACATGTAAATCCAGCGGAACCGGATTTCACCGGATAGTGCAAAATCCGGCGGAACCGGATTCCGGCACACCCCTAATGAATATCATTATGATATAATTAATTTTCATTTACCTCACCAAAGGTATTTTATTATGTCATAGATAAGTTTAGCTATATAGATAAAGTATAGCAGAGGGTGGCTATATTTTGGTCACATGCTGCACTTAGTTTGGTTTTGTGTAGCTGCCAAAGGTGGTTTAAATTATTAAAGAAATTATTTTTTCCTATTCAGATCAATTATCATAATATTTTTTTTTGGCTGCTTTGTGGAACTTCTAAATTCTATCATAAATTTTGCAAAGTAAAGAGAAAGATTTACCCAGAATCAGAAAATGAAGTTTGGCTTTTTGATTTAATGTTGCTTGAAAATACTCAATTTACCTTTAGGCTTTACAAAGAAAAAAAAAATTATAATTTTAGTTTTGAAGCTTTAGCTTTTTGTGATCAATTTGCAAAAGATTTTTAACCCTTTCCCACAATTAAAGACACAAGGTTTATAAGTTATTAGTTACAATTAAAAACATAGGGTGATTTGGGATCAAATGCAATTAACTAAGATGCAGCTTTTTATAACGTAAAAAACAAAAACACAATGCGGCTCTGAATTACCTAATGTTTGGCCACCTCTTTCAGAAGATTCCATAATTTTGCAGCTTTACTCATTCAAACATGTTGAGAGGTTATGGGAAATGTTAAACTGGCTAATTAGTGGATATTGGCTTATAATTACTTTTTTAGCGAGGGCTTGGTTGAAGTGTAAACAGAGGGGTAGTCTATCTCAAGAGACATAATAAGGAGTGGGAAGGGATAGGGAGGCAGCACTTTACATTTCTGAGTCTGAAATCAAACACAGTGCATCTGGGTTGGTATATGGATTAGCCCATGTTAAAAGAACTCTTAGAATGTTATGACAAATACAGATATTTTAAAAAATTAATTTAAGAAAGATTTATTCTCAAAATTGTTTATGAGTTACTTAATATAACTGTAAACCAAAAAAGTATATTGCTTTATTAGTTTTCAATCTGAAAAAATAAAGAGATAGCACAGAATCTATTTTTGATAATTGTAAAAAGAAAACTGATTGATCACAGCACATTTACTCCATTTTTTTTTTTGTCTTCCTGTCCAAAAATAAATGGCACATCTGCCTGTTATCAGATGTTACAGAAGCTCTCAAAACTGATTCTGAAGAAGAAAAGGAACGTGAGAAAGAAGAATGGGAACGCCAAAAGCAAAATCAACTATGGTTAGAGCGTGAACGACAAGCAGAGGCAGGATTCAAAGCTAAAAAAGAATGGGAAGAATATGAAAGGAAACGAAAAGAAGAAATTGAGGTTAATAATTTTGATTTATTTTCTTCTGAGTAAATGAAATATTCTTGTTAAATAAAGGTATGGTAGTAACATATTAAACATTTTATAATTCACAAATATTTACAGCGGAAAATAAAAGAGGAATGGGAGCAAAGGGAGCGTAAAGAAAAGGAGGAACGAGAGGCAAAAGAGAAAGAAGACCAAGAAAAACGTGACAAGCAGGTGATACTATTGCTCCATTGGGTTACTATATATCCTAAATCAAAAGTTTTTACCCTTAAGTCTCTAATTGTTCTGTTATGTTATTTTTTTAAATACAGCTTAGAATTACATTATTGAATAAGGTAGTTTATATATAGTATTGCTTTAAGTTTTTTTGCCATTATTAAAATGGTCATTACTTTTAAAAACAAAAGGCTGCAATTCCTTAACTTGTGTAAATGCTACTTCTTTCACATCAAGAGCCTAATAATTTTGGAATCATGTATCTTTTTGTTATAATACTTTGTACCCAGCCAATTATGAATAGAATTTTAAAATTAACTAACTATTGAAAATATTGATATTCTACTAAGGTAATAAAGTCAATAGCTTATGCTCGGGGTATTGATTGTTTAATGACCTCTATTAAATGCAGAGTTTATTTTTACTACCCCATATTTTGCATTTAACAAAATTAATGTTTAGTATTAAATGGTCAAGTGCAGTCCATTACTCTGTTTGATCTTCCATGTGCTCCTCTCCCCTGTGCTCATTCACATAGATGAAATTTTACTAATACATGTACATGTATTACTTCATATAAATGCTCCATTCATATTCTCTTGGTCTGGCCATTCTGTGAAATAAAGAACCCATTGTAGATTGCAGATTGCACACCCTTAGCCTAGTGACTATAATTTGTACTGTTTTTTTTGTAAATGTTTATGCACCAGCCAATCTTGTTATAACAGGTTTTTTTAGTTTTCAGGATTGCCCATTGGGTTTGTCCATTTTTGTATCTAGAACCTTACTTAGTTCAGCTTTGCCGTCTTGATGCCTCCTTTTTTTCCTTGTCATCACAGTTATTTTAATTCAAATGTCAAATAACTTGTTAGTGAAGTAAATGTAAATAAATATATTTTAATGATTTCGAAAAACAAAAATTCCCTTTTTTTTTTTAAGTTATCATGTAAGTTGCTTTGTTTTTATTGATTTATTAATTATTTATATTTTGATTTGCTTTGAAGAAACTTAACTCACTCCCTAGCTCTCCAGATATCCTTAATTTATGTCCATCTTCTGTCTTCATTATGCTTTTGTGGACTTATAGGACAAGCTTCTTAAAGAAGCCACAGCAAACGAAAATACAGTAAGTTTTTTTTTTTTAATTAATTTCCTTATATATTTACTTCATACAGCTCAATTTAGAAACTTTTTAGATTAAAAATAATATGATAGATCAAAGGGACTTGTAATAGGATAGATGTGTGAAAAATTTAGAAGCTGTTCATGGTATAGTGGTCAAAATTTTAGTCATTATCTGTTTACTCAATTGGATGTTAATGTGTTTATAAAACCTTTTTACATGAAGAATGCCTGGCATAACCCTATAGCCCCAGTGCAGTATGGAACAGAGCGTCAGGTTGACTATTGTCCATTCTTCAAGAAGATGGCAGCTTGTAGATTTGGCGATCAGTATGTTAAATTGTATATGCTTCTCAGGAAATAAACTTAATTTAAATTGGTTTGATTTTAATGTAGTTTTAAGTGAATTTTATGTCAAATGTTGTCCTTTTTTTTTTTCTCCAGCTGCTCTCGATATCATCATTATCCTGAGATTAGCAACACTATTTTAATTCCTAATATGTTCACAAGTTTTCAGTTGGAACAATCTATTGTCGATAATTATGACACAGGTTTTTATATATTTCTTTTTTAATAATGGCTATATATTATTGTTCTTGCAAAACCAGTTTTTTAATGAAATGTATAGAACGGGTGAGAAATTTAGTAAAAAATTAAGAAATGTATCTTGCTGAACATATTCCTTTAAGTAAACATATTTAATTCCTAGTAATATTAAACTTAAAAAATGTCCACAAAATCATGCTTTGATGGATAGAAAGAATAGACACAGGCTACTAAGAAATGAGACCAGAATTTATCATTTTATGATAGAAAGATTGTTCTTATATAAATGTACTACCTAGTAATATTATTTGACTTTTTATGATAAAAATGATAAATTTATGTGTTATTTTTGAATGAATGTGAATTGGACAAAGATTTCCTGACTTCGCAGTTTTACATAGCAACTTTTTTTATATATACATCTATATACGTAGCTTTGTTTAAGGTATTGCTTTTATCCAGATTTAGAACTTTCTTTTGTAACTACTGCTTAATCATCAATGTTAATGTTAAGAAATTATTTTCCAGTAAAAGCACTCAGGAGCACCATAATGCATAGTTCATTGACATTAAAATTTATTATGTTTGAATTTCATTTAGATGTCAGCCTGGAATATGATGATAATGAACTGTACCAAAGCTTTAGAGAGTTTTATGAAGATGTAGTCCCAGAATTCAAAACAGTTGGTACCATAGTTCAACTTAAAGTGTGTTGTAACTGTGAACCACATCTTCGGGGAAATGTTTATGTTCAGTACAAAAGGTAACTTTTTAAAACATGGATTTTTTTTTTTTTTCAAAAATTTCTGCAAGTTAAGATCATATCAAATGAAAAATTTTAACTTTGTACAGGCAGGCCTCAGTTTACCCGGAGGAGATATGTCCACCAGAAATGCCATCTAATGGGAAAATCATGTAAAAAAGACATATTGGGATACATTTTTTTTTTTTTCTAAAATTTCATAACTTTGAAAAAAAAATATCTAAAAATAATTATAAAAACCATATTTAAAAAGTTGCAGGGATAACAAGAAATTAGATTGCTTAAGTAAATAGCATATAAGACATTAAGAAATAGTTGTATTCAACTATAATTCCTTTAATTTAAAGATTTAACTAAGGGCAGTTTACAATGGTCGACTGAAAGGTCCTGGGTTCATATGTCAGTGAGAACCTTGGGATTTTTTCAAGACCTGGTGAAAGTTCCCAAATCCACCCAGTTTTAAATAGGTACCTGACTTTAAGTTAAGGGTGTAAATGCTGGGCATTGTGCTAACCACACAATCCCTTTATATGCAGAGACTATTGAAACAGATGAATTCTACACTTCATCTGCCCTAATGAGCCCTTTGGGGCTTAAGGGAACTTTACTTTTGTTTATTTTCACAATTATTATTTAGTATGAATTGCAATAGGGATCCCCAAGGCTATAAATTACTCATAGCAAATCACTCATGTTGATGAAGTATGCCCATTTTATCTATAAATGCAAAATTATGATAATACAGTATAAAATGTTTATTTAAATATAAATGAGTCTATTAAAAATTAAAATTGTTTTATTAATTGAAATTGTTATTAATCTATTCCATTTTTTTACCATGGATTAAATAAGAAAAGAAAAAGTATTTAAATGAATAGAGACCATTTCAGGTGACAACTTTTTTTGGAAGCAATGAGCAGTAGTCCATTAACAATGAATGCCAGCAAAGCAAATAGAGAGAGTTTAAAGCATAGCATTTTTTGGTGACCTTCTTTACAAAATCTTTACTTGCCGAGCCAATATGTAGCCCTACATCTTTGACAAATTAAATTTTTTAAATACAAACCGGGTTACTCTGAAATGATATGAAAACAATCCATGTGAATTGAGACCAAGCTTTTTTTTTTATACAATTAGTAATCGTGGCACCTCATTAATTGTGTACAAATGAGATAAATTAGTGATACCGTACTTAAATTTACAAAGCAAGAAATAAAGTTTTAAAAATATCTGCAAATTACAGAGAGTCTGCTGCACAAAAGGCGTATGAAAAATTTAATGCTCGATGGTATGGTGGGCGTCAGTTGACTTGTATATTTGTGGTTGTAGAGTCCTGGAAATCAGCCATTTGTGGTAAGTTATTTTTCTTATACATGTACCACCAACACATATGATTAATTTCATTAATTTTAGTGATAATTTTATCTTGGTCTAGTTCTTCTCTAGATTACTTTTGCATCAACTTTCTCCTTTCTGCATGAGGATTATTTTACCCACAATGTGTGCTTTAATTTAAAATCGGTTAACTTGCATTATCAATTTATCACTAAGTAGCGCCACAGACTTAACAGTTGTTATTATAAAAAAACTGTTCTTTTAATCTTTTAACTTCATTGTTTCTGTATAGGGCTTGCCTTTAAAAGGCGCTGTCCAAAAGGAAAATCATGTAATTTTTTACATGTGTTCAGGAACCCTCGAGGAGAATTCACAGAGTTAGACTACGACCAGATTTTTACAGACAGAAATGGCCATCAAAATGATAAATACAGGTCCAGCACACATTCAAACGACTCTGTACAAAGCAGCCATTCCAGGAGGCATTCTGCTTCCTCTCGTATGTCACCTAGACCAAGGTCAAGGTCAGCCTCCAAGTCTAGGTCTGAGAGGTCCAGGACATCTAGAAAGCCATCCCGCCATCATTCAAGATCGAGATCACGTGACAGGACACACAGATATAAAAGATCAAGGTCACGTAAGAGAAGAAGCAGAAGGTATTCTAATTCGCCACCAGAATCACATTACAAAAAAGACAGCCCTAAGTCAGACCATTACAGAAGTGGAACATTGTCTAAAAGGTCTGTAGAAAATGAAAACAATTCTGGAAGTTATAGTGAAAAAAATAATTCACATAAGAAAAGGAAATCATCTTCTTCATCTTATTCAGAAAGTAGCTCTGATTCAGAGGAAGAGGAATTGAACAATAGGAACAATCATAAAATATCAAAAATTAGAAAATCCTCTGATCCTGAAACCAGTGATGATACTGAGTATGAATATGTTGAGAAGACAAAAGAATCATTGGTTCAGTAGGCCATATTGGAATGTTTATAGTGATTCTACTTGTATTAAGTTTTAGTTGATTCTTGACCACATTGACATAAAAGACAAGTTTCCTGAGCACGCTATTAACTTTTATTTCAGTTCTCTGTCTGTTGCAGTTGATAAAAAATACATATGTACCATTCAAAAGTATATTAAGAGTGCTTTGTAAATATTTTAATTTCTGTAATTACAAAAAAATCGAATCAAGTTTTCAAAAAATAATTTGATAAAACTAATTAGGTAAAAATGCAGAAATTGTGTCTTTACCCCTTTATTTATTTGGATTCTCTGAGAATCAGGTCTAACATTGACATAAATTAATCAGGGATGAAGTTTATTTTATTCAGACCAATTGACAATTAAATTTTTATAATAATAGAATCAAAATTTAAATGTAATACAATTAAAATTTTCATTTTTCCCATAGATCTTTTTTAGTTTGTGAAAAGTAGTATCGGTCATTGGGCAGCCTGTTAAGTTTTCTTAAATAACGCAATTGAAATATTTCCAAGGGTCACTGTTAACCTCAAAGTAAATAAAAGATTGTTTAATTAAATTCAATACATTGGCTATAATGAACACTGAAACCATGGTTCACTCTGTGTTTCTGGATACATTTTATGAGTAACTGAACATGAGAGAAAATGATATTTTTATTTACCTATAGCCTTATTGGCTTATTAAGCTTAATAAATGTTCAAAAATGTGTTAAAGCTTTCCCATTAATGTACTTAAATTTGTTAAAATTATGAATCTGTAACAAAAATGTAAAAATCTGTCATTTATATGTTGTTTGTCACCTTTGACTTATATGCCAATTTAAAAACAATGCTCTGTTTGAACCATTAATCAGTTTTGATTAAAAGCATTAAAAAAATTAAGCTATTTCTATGTTATAAAGTTATAATATGTGACTTATAAGTTTACAGAAAATTTATTTCAAAAACAAGACTTTTGAAGATGAGTGAAAAATTTTTCAATTTTTGAGATCTATTAAGCTCACATTCTTCAATAAAACAAAACTTAAATATTATTTTTCAGTTTGAAAATATTTACTTTTTCGTTTACACATGTTCTCTTTATCTTGGTAAAAAAAAATGTATGTTCCCTTAGCTTAATAGGCCATCTGAGTGCATGAAGTGTAGAATTCATCTGTTACCATACCATATGAAGGGATTGTGTAGTTAGCCCAACGCCCAGCCCCTTTACACAGGTACACATCTATAGCTACGGAGGGGGGGGGAGACTTAACACCTAATATCACCTGGAAAGATTCCCTTGTTTCTCACAGAGTATCGAACCCAGGACCAAGTCTCTACACTGCTCTGCCATCTGTCCACCCATTATCTTTGTGGTACATTTTTAAATTGTTTTAATCATGGAATTAAGTTTTTAATTTCAAGAAAATTACCACCAAAACAAATAAAGTTTGCTAATTTGTGTATCCTTTACATTTTAAAATGTTTTATTTCTAAGTACAGTAATTCAGTCATTTAGTACAGACTGTATATGTTTATTTACAAGAACAAATATATTTCATTGTTTTCCACTTTATAAGTCTGGTTAGAAATTGGCAAACTACGGTTAAGTACAGCCTGTTAGCTATTTGACCCAACTCAACCTCTACTTCCTTGTTCATTCATATCAATGACATTTACTTTAAATGCACAGCCATTATTCCATCCCTACTGTCAAATTAAAAAAGAACCCAATATGGACCAGAATTTGAAAAGTTTGCCCAATCAGTGAAATTGTTTTAAAAATGTAAATAATTTTCAATACATGACACAAACAAAATAATTTGCCTATTTTAGGACGTTTATTCTTTTCCGCTCATATGGTGAAGTATGATATTAAGTGTTAAATTTTCATAAAAATGTTTAAATTAATATCACAATAAATTGTTCTCAATCAAATTGTTACATGTAATCTGTTTTGCACTGCAGAACACACACAAACACATACGAAGCAGGCATAAACCCACACTGAAATCACTGTATGTAACATTTAACAGTGAAGCAATTTTGAATAACTGAATGTATGCAGTAAAAATGAAATGAAACATTTGTATCTCAAGTTGTGTGCATTGTCTACTCATAAATTGGCTACTTGGACTCAAGAGAATAACTGTAAACATGCAGTAATAAAAAAATTCCTGTGGTTTAAGGTGAAAGTCAAGAATCAGACTACCCGAGAAAGTAAATACGAAATAATTTTTCTTCGCCCTAATGTGACCGGAAAATAGATACAATATATAAAGGTGTGACTGTAAATAGATAAGGAACCTATCATATTTTCTCAAGAATTTTTCTAATTAAAATACTTAACATCCAATAGAATACCATTACCGTTTATTTATATTTTTTTTTCGTATCTGTTATATTTAATTATATGTCCCACATTATTTCATTGACTGCATTTGTAATAAATTAGCTTCACTGACCCCCAGGAAAGCTTAAAAAGAAATAGTAATTTTCCTATTACTGTTTTACATTATATTGAACTTGAAAAAAAAAAAAGGCACAATATAAATGTGTATACAATGTTTGTAAGCCACTAGCAGCTGCTGAAGGTTGTTTTTTTTTTTATTAATATTAAAACAGTAACAAAATAATAGGCAATAGATCACTTTAAACAATAACATTATAAAAATATGTGTCCTTCCATCCTTATTTCTCCAAGAAAATCTGGCTCTGTGAGACTAAAATATTCATGTGCACAATGTCAGACCCTTTAACTCCCAACCATGAAACCGAACTCTTCAAAAAAGCCTTTTGGTTCCTCCGATTCCTGTAAAATGAAGAAAAAAAAATTCACTTCATGTAATATACATTTTAACTAGGTCTTAATTTTAAGCATTTTGGGTTATTTTGCAGCATAAATAATTGTTCACTTTTTGCGCTGTAGTAAAATTATAGATGTGTACTAATCACAATTCTAGTAATTCTAATCACAAGTCAGGGTACAAAGAAAAGTAAAAGCAATGAAATAAATTGAATTTCATAGTATCAATGAATTCATAGTTAAAACAAAATAAATATGGATGCATTACATCTGTAAATTGTTTTTTAATTTAAAGTGAATGTTAAATTATCCTTAAAAAATTAAAGTTGTGAAAAAATATTTTGCTTGGAAACTTAATTTAAGCAAGCATTCTTATATCCTTGTTTTGACAACTGAAATACTTACCTAGTCTGGTTAGAGCATTTACTGTATATTTTTAATATTTTAGAAAAAAAAAGAATTGATATAGAAAATCCTAAAACAAGCATGCTTTTTGGATTATTCATTCACCAGCCAAAGCTGTTTTTTTTTTTTGCTATTTATTTGCATCAATATGAAGATCAAGCATCCAGAGACATGGTGATCTTTAAACAAATATGTATTCTTTTTTTTTTTTACAATGCAAAGGGACAAAAAACTTAATAAACTGACATCTAAAGGTAGGAAATGTGAAGTAAGCTGTTTCATTAGTATCATGCAGTTAATACTTCTAACTATTACATGCAGTTTCAACAATGACATTAATACTTGTAGTTATTATTAATTTTATTTTTTCATCCAACCAGTGTCTTATTTTCATTATTTTAATTATTTCACTTGTAAATTAATTTTATTAAAGATTTTCTCTTGATGAGTCAGAAGAATTCACACCCTTTCTGATTTTTAATTTTTTCATAAACAGTTCAACTGAACAGTTTTAAAATGTCCTTAAATCTAGCGTGAAAACTTGCAACAGAAAATTTTGTTCTAATAATTATAATGCAGTAATTTCATTCCATTAAATATGCAGCATAAAATGTTGGAAAAAAACAGCCTATGTGTAAGGCATGGTTTTATAGTTATTTTTGCAATTCGAATTCTATTTTCCAAGCAAACCTTAAGATAAAATGGATAAACTGTAATGTTTAAATGTCATTAGGTTTAAAAATTTGAGGGTTTTTTTTTAATCTGCCTTTTCATCACAAGCCTACATTCTTATTTAATTGAATTATTTGTCATTACTTTTTACAGTTTTTCACTATTTACTATTTTAAAAAAAATACTAAATCATGCACACACAAAAAAAAGAAGTAAATTTTTCGTTTATCTATTAATAACTTCGCTACGCTATAGAAGAATTAATATAAATTAACAGTACTGGTTTAATTAAATAAAGTAGTAACAATTTTTAAAAACTTAATTTTGTAAGATATCTTATGTTATAAAACACAAATAAAATTACACATGAAACATATTAATAAAAAAAAAATACCAGCTTTCATGGTTATGACCAAAAATTTAATTTCAAAGCTTGTAAATAATGGTGTATTACAGTTAAAAAAAACATAATTACATACTTTGCAACAAAGGTTCAGAATATATGTTTTTTTTTTTTATATTTATGAATTGTCAAATCATGGAAATGAAGTCAAATTACATCTAAAATGTGTAAAAGTCAATGGAAGAAAAAAAAATCATTATCCTGTCATGTTAATTGTTAAAAACTCTCTGAAGAAATATAAATAACTACTCTCATCTTGACAATTAAAGTTTTTAGAGAAAATGGCGGGAATAAACTGAAGGAAAAAAAAAGGATGAATATATTCTGATACTCTTCATAAAGCTTGATGACATTTCTTATGCAATAATTCTCTTGCATTAGCTATAAAAAAAATTTAATTATACTAAAATATATTTTTACTAAAAAGTCTTCCAAAAACATTACATTACATGCTGTAAGAAAACTAATTCTTATTGTATTAAAACAGACATTCAACAAAAATGTTACTTATATCTGTTCGGTTATAACACGAGTCACAATTTAGGCTAAAAATGTAACAATAGTCAGCTTATGCTTGTGCAAAAAAATTTAACAATCATTTACACATATTACAAAAAAAAAATTAATATTAAATTACTTAACTACATTCTACGCAACATGCAATATAAATTATCTGTCTTTTAAATTAAGAGCTAAACAATTAGCTTACATTATCAACAGTAACAGTCTAACCAAAACTAGTTTCAAACAATTCAAGAATGGTTCATGATAACAAATAAATTAAGTTTGTTATTTTTTTTTTAATTTTATAAACAAAAAAGCCAATGTTTGAATGACAGTTACTGGTTACGGTAATATTAAAACATGAAAAAAAAAAAAACAATAAATAAATAAGTCAGTTGAGAAATTTCAGTCGGCATGCAGTTAAGGTGTGGGAGAGGAAGGTGCAGTGCTGAGTAAACTTTAGCCTAAGCCATGGTCTTCGAAGAATCCCTGTGGGGTTTCCTCCTAGTAGACAGAGCAAAAAAAAAAAGAAAAACAGGAAATAAGGAATGATAGACAGGGAAGCTTAGCATGAATTTTGCTGCAAATAAGAAAAAAAATTATCATGTGATTGCTTTTAAAATGTGTCAAAAGCAAAATATACCTTGAAAATTAAGTTCAAATAGTAAAAATATAAAGGTATGGACTCAGAACTGAAAAAAAATATATATTAAGAGGAATCTGCTCTTCAAGATTTTAAGTAAATGATGGGTTTCATATTGGTATAATAAATGTGATCTTCAAAAGCAAGAAAGATATTAAATTATCTGAAAGAACTTACAGACAATATAGTCTATGTTTACAAAGGTAAAAAATTAAATGTAATTTCTAACTGTCAAGTGACCTTAGGCTATGACTTACATCAGCAATAAGCTATAAGGTTTTTTATCATGTTTTTAATTTAGCATAAAGTATTAAATGCTTTTTTTTTTAAAACCAATGCAAATATTACAAGAAAAACTATAAACAAAGAATAGGCAATTGATGAACAACAAAGGTGAGAAAATAGTTTAAAGAAAGCAAGCAGAAGTGAAATGAATTTTTATACAATATTCAAGACACAAATATGCCAATTCCAAGTGCTTCATGGTGACTTTAGGTGACATTTTGTGAATACCATCATTAATATGTTATTCAAATGCATGTTTAAACATAAGCTGTATAATAATTTTTATAAAAAAAAAAGTAAGAGAAATATAACTTAAGTTGACTGTACAATAAATTTAAAGAATCTTCACCAAAAAATAGAAAATAATACCATCTTGCAATATCACAGGCTTTAAAAAATATAAATTATAGGCTTGTGATGAATACCAAACATAAGCAGTATAATAAAAAAAAAACTATAAATAATCCAGTTTTAAAAGGCACTAATTTAGTGTACAGTAATATATATATATATATATATATATAAACACTTTTTTATTAACTTTTTCAATTTAATTTTACACTTATTTGTATGTTGCCCAATTCATTTTATTTCCCAAATATAATAACAACTTACATATACTTCACTTCTAAGTTTACAGTATTTTAAGCAAAAATTTTTATCAAAAAATCATGTTTGTGGGGATCCAAGATAAGATTGATCCAATTTTTAAGATTTAGAAAAAAAAAAGTTTCAATGTAATTGCTCGATAATAGATTAAACGCTTACTAATGAGTTGTTTATAAATATACATATAAAGTCATGGTAGAGACCTTTTCTGTCCAATCCAACTTTTTTTATTTGGATTTTAATCAATATTTACCTTATTTATCAGTAAATACACAAAGAAAAAAAATGTTTGCTACAAAAATATTTTAACACTGACAGATCTCAACACTATATTATTCAATGGTGAAAAATATTTCTAGTCAAAATCATATGAGGATAATTTTTTTAAAGGGGAGATGATTAAAATTTTATGTTTTTTAAGGTTTTAGATACCGGTAGGGGCCTATATACACACTAATATACATCAAATTTACCTAGGGTAGGGGGGATATTGTGTTAAATAATCTTAGATGTAAGTATATTTTTATTTAGCTAATGTAGATGTAACGATATGGAAATGATCAGGTTGATACCTAATAGTTTTCTGTTACATTTTATGAAATAATCCAGCAAAGTGATCAGATGTATGTATTTTTTTTAAAAAGTTCAGTTTTTAATACCATCTCACTATTTTATGTTCTGTAGTAAATGTTAGCAGCACAGCGGTTCTCAGAATGTATAGCATTTTACACAATTATGAAGGTAAAATATACAAAGATGCTGATTTTAATCAATATAGCGATACATGTATATTCCCTTTATATAACAATGAATTTTCATGCATTCCTTTTTGATCATTACAGTTATTCTAACAAATTTCTTTCCCTATAAAACATATGCAGCAAGCACAGAAATATATTATAGCAAACTGCTGTGTTATGTATTTTTATATATATGTATGACTATATTTTTACACTTTAGCATTGAATCTTCATGCATACCTCTGTTTTACAGCTACAAATTGAACTTATCAGTGAAAATAGTTTCAATTAGAGATAATACACATAAATGTATATTAACGCTTAATGATTGTTTTGCTTGTTTCTTGAATACATACTTATTTTTATACCAGGTATAATTAATACTGAATGTGTAATTTGTTTTAAAAGGATTGTAAAAAATAATACAATAATTTAAAATATATACATGTATCTGGATACATATATTTTTAAAAATATTGTTTATGTATTTAAAAAAAGAAAAAAAAGAATACAAGAATGAAACAGCACTGAAGTAAAATTGAAATACAAACACAAGATGCATATAAGAATTATAAAACTGTCCCAATACCTGACCTTTACATATAAAACACAAGAGGTAAATATAGCGCAACCCATTCTAGTACAGGCCAAATTCTTTTAGGGCTATTTCAACAGCTTCATCCTTTCAAAAAAGATAGATTAAGGACAAATGTATGCAAACAAAGAAAAGAAAAATTTTCAAGCATAAGTATCTTTTAATTTCTTTTTTCTCAAAACTGTTCTGTAATATTCCTTATATAGTTATTTAGTGAATGCTAAAAAATATTGGTAGTCACTTTAAAAAATCCCACAAAAAATGATTCAAAGACAAAAAAAAATAATGTAAATTGTTCAGAGAAAATATTTATATAAATATTTGGAATAATTTTCTGGATTTTTTTTTTAAATAATTCCACTAAGCTTAATGGAGAAAGGGATTTTAAAAAAAAGACAAAAAAAAAAAGGTTAGATAACTCAAAAAAATATAGATTATATTTATTAAGAACATTCTCGTTTTAATACCAGTACAAGAAAATTTTATGTATAAAAATTCTGCTGTGTTTATTATAAACGGTTATGTATAAAAAAAAAGATCTCGGTCAGAGTTTTGCTTTTCTAATTCTTATTAATCACATTAAAGCACTGAAGCTGCATCAGTAATTTTTTTTTGTTACCAGTAAAAAATTAAGAATGCATGCCTGTGCAAAACAAAAGGGAAAATGATAACCTTAAAAAGACTTTTGTATTTATTTGTGTTAAATGGAAAAGATTTTTTTTTAAATTTTTATTGTTTTTGTTGTTCCTTAATTAGACTTCCAACATTTAGGTTGAAAAATGTTTTTAAAATAAATTGTTTTTGACACTTAATAGAATCAGGCATTTCATTTAGAAATGTCTACAGCATAACAGTTTGTTAATGGCTAGAATGAATGGAGCACACAGTACAGCCTCGAACAAGGAACTGTGAGACAGAAATATGACATGAGTAACAAGTTTTAAATTTGCAGCTGATCAATTAAACCCACAGGCAAAACAGGAAAAGAACTGTAGAGCGTGAGCCAGATGTAAGAACCACAAAAAATAAAAAAAAACACAGAATGTGAGAGCTAATGTAGACAACAGGGAAATAATGGCTCACTTTCATATTTTAAGCCTGGGTTTATATCAACCCATATTCTACTAGGATTTCTTGAAGAGCGTCATCCTTGAAAAAATAACAATAGCATAAAAAATATGTATAAAAATAAAAAAAACATGTTAGGCCAAAAATAATGTTTCAAAAATGTCTGGGACTGTCATTAACCATGGTCTGTAGGAAAAATACTTACCTTTATTGGCACATGAGGGTTGAATATTAGTAAAGATTCCTAAGCTAAAACATATGTGACTATAAAAGTTTACAATTTACTTATGTTTTAATTATGAATTAATACCAAATTAGATATTACGAATTATATTATCTTATAGCTAGACAGTTATAATGTAGACATTTTTATTATTTTACAATTGATTACTTTTTTTTTTGTTAATTAGTTGGCTTTGTTCTTTTTTTTTTCAGAAGAAGATGAGGAGCTACAAATAAGTTTTGATTTGATTTTTTAATCTAAAGTTAACTAAGGTAGAATTACTCCAGCAGGGTTAGTGTGATCCTTATTGTTGGCTTAGTGCAATGATGTTAGGATAAAAAAGGACAAACCAAAACCAGGCATGGAGACAAATGTGAGTGTTAACTGAACAATGTGTGTAAGTGAAATCAAAATTTCTAAATAAATTGATGTAAAAAGATGATGTTAAGCATATGACATATGATAATGAGAAGTATCAATGCCTGTCAAAAGACTTTGATGGGTAACATAATGCAATAACTTATAAGTAACATTAGTTTATAATCAATTAAACAGAAAATAAATTCTATTACTCAAAATTTCTGACACTTATATTTAATTTCTGTTTTAAATATCCTTACATAACATTTTTCCCTTAGGACTGCCAAATATGATTACACAAGTGCAAGTGTATAGTTCAAAATAAAATGTGCCCTAGCAGTTCCAAGGGAAAAGAGCCTCTAAAACTTATAAATTCATTCTTAAAAAAGAAAAGGTCTAAAAAAAGAAGATTTTGAAAAGCCTGAAGTAATCTTTTTTTATAGAGCATCTGATTTTAATGAAATTTAAATGAGATTTGAAAGAAAATTAAATTTCTACATATTTTAACCTCCACAGGTAATTCATTTTTGTTTTATTCATAATTTTAATTTTTCATAAGACACTCTAGAAAGATTAATAAAAAAAAAAATTTAGAGATAAGCTGGATTATTTGTTTTGAGTGAGAAAACCTCTCAAGCAGACTCATGAAACCAATAAATAACACAAAACATGTAAAAAGAAGAACAATAGGAGCGTTTTAGACAATAATAAAATAATATGGCGGACTACTCTCTCAACTGGTGATGACAAGTTACAACCTGGCAAAAACTGGCAAGACACTATCATAATTTAAAGAAATTAAGGAAAGACTTTTTTTGACAATGTTAATAATTATAGATTTAATTGCTGCCAATTCATGGGCGTTTTTTATCCTTAACTCAAACCTTCTTCTTGTAAATTGCTTTCATTTTTAGGACCACAGAATTCTACCATACTACAAACCAACCAACAGCTACAACTGTAAAATAACTGCCAGTAATATTTTTAAAAAGTGTTGACATATCTAACTGTAATAATAATTGGCAAAAAACCATAATCTAAAACTTGTCACTGACAGATAAGGTGAATTCAAGACAAAACAGCAATCTAGCTGATTGCAGTTGTGAAGAATTGTTTTTATTTAATAACCTTTAGGATAAGTTTCTTTTGTGTTTTACTGTTCAGACAAGAAACAATGTCACTGAACATTAACTACATCTTCACAGAATCACTTCTTTCTCAAAAAGCTTGTGTATTTAAATTTCCCCCACTAACATATATATTTCAATTTTTTTTTAAAACCCATAAAATATGCATTTTAAAAATCATTTTATCATACTAAGATATTAATGCCATGTAAAATTGTTTATGTGGAAAAGTTTTTTCAAGCTTTTTTTTAATGTGAAGTTGAATTGTCTACCTATCCCAAAACCCAAAAATCAGATATTTTGTCGTTATAATTTTGTCCTTTCATAAATCGCAAGAGATAAACGCTCTTATTTAGTCATTATAATTTGTATATATATTTGAATGATCTAAGCAATTATTTTTTTGCTTTTTAGGTGCATCTAAAAAAAAATCTTTTTTTATTAAGTTTTTTCATATTTTTTGATTTATTCATACTTTTTAACTATGGAATATACTTGGTTTTTTTGGTTAAGTAAACTAATAAAAAAAAGTAATTGGTGCACCTAGTGTGAAGATAAAAAAAACTATTAAAAAAAACGTTGTTTTGATTTTTTTAATCTCTGTATTGTTACTAGAATTTTACCTGCTTATTTTGGTAAAGATTATGTAAAACACTAAAAACAGTGCACAAGATTCAAAGAATTTTCAAAATATTGCACAGCGCTGTTCTTGATACCATTATCTTTTTCTGAATTTCTTTCTTATACCAACTATACCGAAAAGGTTCTACAGATTTTAATAATTGACTCCTGAACATTTTAAAACAGTGCATTATCATCGAGAATGAACAATTGTTCAAATCCAATAGATATTGAAACATGACAACAGGAAGAGAAAAGTTATATAAAAACTTTTACAATGTATGAAATGTGAATACCTTGAATGCAAATAGTAAGATTTTACTGAATGTTTCTGACTGTTACTGAAGTTGTTATAAACAAGTAGTAACTACAGTGTTCTCCCTTGTTAACATGAAGGCTAAATATTGTATGAATGGCTTTGAAGAATACAACATGTTTATATTTTTTGCTATTTGCTTTGAAAATTGTCTTCTTCTTTTAGACATCTAAAGCAATTATTTAATGATTTGATAATACATAGATAAAATACTGTCTATTAAGCAGAAACACTAAACCACGCTGTTAAACTGAAGTTATAAAAAATGTTCAACAATAATTCCGAAACAGAAAAGGAAAATTAAGAAATATTAGTAAGACATTTAGAAACTGTTAACACAAAATGATAACAGATTATATACCAAAATAGTCAAACTTCAATGGAAACAATAAATATATATGTATAAGTGTTTGCGAAAAAAAAGTGTGACCTATCCAAGAGAAAAAAATTCTTTTCTGAAGCGGTGTCTCTATAAAAACAGAAATTGTGCTGAATGATAAAAAAAAAAAAGATAGCAAATCATAGCTGGCATTGATTCAGTCCCAGCAATGGTAGAGAAATCTTGAATATATAACTGCTTTACAGAATCACTTACTTATCACATAGTATAACCCATATAATCCACATCTTGAAAATCCATCTGTTAAAAAAACTTATTCCTAACATGGGGCATTGGTTGATTTTCATACAAACAAAAAACTAAGCATTGGATAGTATATGTAAAATTTTTATTTTTAATGTTTTTTGTTATCCAATGTTTCTTACTTTTTTGAAAGAAAAATGTTCTTATCAGCATTTAAATAAATATGTTATTTCCTGATTACTGATGATTTCTGATAAAGATTATTATTATTAACACATATAACATCATTAATAGCAATGTTACAACTTCTTTCATACAAATATTTTGCAATAACTTTAAAATATGTTCAAAGATTTTAATTAATTTCTTTCTTACCTTGTTTTGAAACATATAACCTTCTAACAGGATTTGCATCAAAACACATAGTTAAGTTTTTTTTTTAAATTCAACATATAATCAATGTTTTTAATTACATTGGTTTATTAAAAAATATGAGGACATTTCTAACTTTAGTCAGTTAATTTTTGTTAAATATTATTCAGCAAGCATATTCTATAATATTCTAAATGTAAATTGTAATATTTCATGATCATTAGTAGTAGTTTTTTTTATGTTGTCTGACACCAAAAGGCTCCCTTTCATAAGAACTGCTTTATTCACTATTTTCCTTCTATGTCTGTTTTGGAACTATTCTGAAGCAAACAGTGCCAAGACTAACCCACACCTGTGCATCAAATTTGGCTCAATGATGTAAGTTAAATATCATGCATATTTTCATTAGGATATTTAGTATATACAAACCTCCTGTAGTAAGTCCTGAGCTGCAATAGCTTTAAGCACATTTTTCTTACTGGTTTCTTGAACTTCTCCTCCTAAAAGAAACTCATCCAACATAAAGTAAGCTTTCTCAAAATTAAATATGATGTCCAGTTCACAAACCTAAAGCAGTGGATAAAAAAGTTTTGTTGACATTAGAAGTAATTTTTTTAATTAAATATTACTTCGATAAGTTTACAAAAGTAAAATGTACAGGTCAGAAAAAAAAAACAAGAATAGTTATAATTTGTATATTAAATTGAGTTAAATTAAAGGGGGGGGGGGGAGACAAATTAAAACAAAAACAACTAAAAAATACTTTTACTTACACTTCCAAAATACTTGTCAAGCAGCTCTACATACCGATGAATTACTTCAAGGGTTAGTAATTCATTATCATCATTTTCAATTGCACAGCAGAAATACAAACTTGCATATCTATAGGCAAAACAGGGTTTATATTTTAAAACTCATAGTTTTATTTTTTCATGTAGAAAATGTACCTATAATACTACGTGTCTGGTCACCCCATCCTGTAACAATTACTCTAAGGAATGTTTTTTAAATGATGATAGTGTATCAATCTAATTTATAAATGTATTGATAAAGCCAAAAAATAAAGTCATGTTTCTTTTTCTCCAATTTTATTTTACTAACCAATAAGATAAAAAAATGAGATAAATCTGAAACTGATATGAGAGAAAGTCGTCAAACTGACTATTTAGTCTAACTTAGGGAAATGACAGTAAAATTACTGCTATGCAATAAAAAAGAAAATATGGAGGAGAGAGTGAGTATGAGACAAAACTGATTATGAATGAAAATGGTTAAAATTTACTACTTGGTCTCACTAACTTAGGAAAAGGACAGTCAATATAAATTTTGGAAGATTTTTTTTTTCAAAAGATTACTTGTTCTAACTTGAAATAATACAGAAACATAAGATCAATATTCACTATTAAACTAAATATCTTTAAATAAAAAATAATCTCTACTACCTTTTATAAACAATTTTTAAGTCTTTCCATTCTAGAAAACTACACATTTTTGGCTTTCGGGCTAAAACAAGTGTTATTAATTCTCTAGTTATCTTCTTCTTTGTCCTGTCAGGGTAAGCAGAGAACCATTTTTGTAGCCGTAATTTACCTTGTCTGCTGAACAAAAGCATGAACTGCATCTGTTGGGATTGTAAAAAGCATCAAATACTTTCTACCTCGAAAATTGTAATTAAAATTAACCCTTAGACTTGACCAAGAACATAATACATCATGATGGCACAGAACTGCAGAAGATTATTTTAAGTTTTCAGAAGTAATTTGATTCTAAGTTTAAATAATCAAGACAAAATATTGAAGGTTAAACTTGGACTTGAAATCATACAGTTAATTTGTAAGATTAATAGGACAATAGGCTTTGAATAGCAATAGTTTAAATGTCTATGAAATCTGTGGCATTCATGTGGCCTTTTATGACATTATTTAGTTGAGTACATTCCAACAATATATTTGATAATTTGTGAATTTATGATGAGATTATCTCCATTAAAAACAGTTATGATTCTTTAGTGTAAATTTTAATAAAGCTGATCATATAATAAATATATCATCATGATGACTTATGACATTTGAGCAAAAAAATATTAACTATATTTAAGCCTATAGACAATATATTATAAACGCTTTTGAAAAATGCAGCTGTCAAATTTAACTTTTAGGGAAAGTCTAAGAAAAAACATTGTAAATGTTAAGTTAGGTACTATGATATCCGTGCCCAAACGACCCGGAAATAGCCTTGAAAATCTCCGTATGCTACATAAGCCATGTTTGGCAACAGTTAGAACCAGTGGTACTGTGATTTTCTGAAACGCTTTAATTTACTCATTATTTTATTTTTACTTTGCCATAATTTTAAAAGAACTTATCCTTAAGTTAATCTGTGTGAATTTTTTTGTTAACTACGCCATCTTCGTTTTGAGGAATCAACATTTCAAAATAAGGTAAGATAAATTTTGCTTTTATTTTTTAATTAGGTCGCGACCCAATGTTTTTATTGATCGATCAACTGTTAATATATTCTAAATATCTTATTTAATCATTTTTATGTTGATTGACTGCTCAAAAAATTAAAAAACCGTGTTCTTGACGAGTCGCTTATTTGCCGATAAAAGTTACCTATTATCGATAACGGCAACCGCGGGCAGCGCTAATCTTAACATTAAATCCATACATAGTAATCCTTCAAAATCAATATTTTTTAACTGCCATCCTTTAACAAAGTTACGTTTTTTTTAATCTAGTATGTGTTCTGAATATAAAAACACTAATATTTTTATCCACAGTAGTATCTGGTAGAAATATATTGTGTGTTATGTCAAACTACTATAAGTAATAAGTCTAATATATCAATAAAATTATGCTATAATTTAATTTTTTTAAATATTCATTGGAGCCTTATAACAGTAGTGATTTTTACTCAGGTTAAACATTTATTTCAGAAACTTTTTAAAACATTAACTTCTTTTATTTTATTTTCAGGAAAATGGAAAATACAAATACTCTAAAGTTGAAGAATTTAAAGGACATGGAGAATCTTCTTGAGTCTCATAAAGATAGCAAATTCACAAATGGATTTATTTTCTACATTTTCCTGCAACTAGGAAAAAATGTTAGTAAAACAGCTGAGCATGTAGTGACAATGGCAGAAAGTAATTGCCATATTACTTCTGTAAAAAGTAAAGTATCTAGAATTAATGAACAAGTAAAGCTCTATAAAAGAAATATCCATAACAATTGGAATAACATTGTGGAGTTCTTTGATTCTGAATTCAAGTTTCCTGAAAGGAAACATACATTACCATCATTACAGCCTAAGCATCCTCCCTTCATTTCTCCTGTTAAAACCAGGATTGAAAGAGACTGCCAGTCATGCAAATATAAAAGACAGACTAACAGTGAACTGTTGGCTGTGAATAGAAAATTAAACTTGAGCGAAGATTTGAAATGAGAGAAAGGATAAGAATAAAAAAAACTTACCAAGTCAAGAGGGTAAATGATTTAATTAAAAGAAAAACCTCCAGAATTTCAAGGTATCAGTTGAAAACAAAACAACTGGAAGAAGTGCTCTCAAGTCTTCATAAATCTTTGAAGAAGTCACACTTGAAGTGTCAGTTCCTTCTTAAGGAAAACACTAAATTGAAAAAAGAAATTGCCACCGGTAAAATGTATGCAGCAGCGCTACAAACCAAAATTGAGAGCCATGACTACACTGTCTACAGCATGGAGAAAAAGATGGAGTCTTTGACCGAAGAAATATTAGAGTTGAAGAAGGTTTTGTCTACTAAAGAGAACAAGAAGCAATTCCATTCTAAAATTCGGCTGATCATTTACAGCTGCATTGAATGCAATGTACCAGTAAACTCTATTTCTAAGGTTATAACGGCTTGTGCATCATTATGTCCAAATGTTACAATTGAAAGTCTGCCAAATGCATCAACAATTGCTCAGATGAGCAGGGAAATGGGCGCTATTGCAGATCTTCAGCTTGTTGATACTTTGATTGTGGCTGACTGTGCAACTTTGGCTTTTGATGCTACTTCTTTGAAAGGTAGCCATATTAACCAAATTCATTTTGGCACAAAAAATAATATTTTGACTGCTAGCATTGCAGAACTACCTGGAGGTAAGGCAGAGGATTACGTTCAGCATATTTTGCAGACTTTAGATGACTTAGCTGAAACATATAGTGTTTTTTACTCTGTCAATAAAGACCCTGTTAAAAGGCAAATCTGTGGGAAAATTGTTTCAACCCTCACTGACAGAGCATCAGCTAATCATGCAGCTATTTCACAACTTAATGTTGTACTTGAAACTGAGCTGCTTGAGCTACACTGTCATCTACATCCACTGGATGGAATAGCAGTGAAGTCAGAAAGAATTGACCAAAGCAGACGCAGTCACAAGTAAGACATATGGTTCAGACTGTAAAGCAGCAAATCTTCTTTACTCCATTTCAAAGTTGAGGTAAGTATTTTACTATTTAGCCAAACAAACGTAAATTAAGTATAAATTCTACATATTTTTATATGCTATTCAATGTATAATATATTTAAATTTTCAGATACAAAGCCAAGGGTGACCCATCAGGTTTCAAGTCCTTCTTAAAGAAAAATGGACTTCCATGTAGTACTTTTCCTAGGTATGTGGGCAATAGGCTTCATATACTGTTTCACTCATCTGGAGTGGTGTACAGACATAAGCAGTTGCTCATTCAGTACCTAGAAAAGTATTGCAACAATACAACTACTTTGAGAAGTGCAATACTGGAAGACTTGAAGAATGACATCTTGATGGCTCAACTTCAGGTGCTGGGACTTTGGGGGAAAATGGTGACTGGGCCATGGATGGCCATTGTATATGGATCTGAATGTCAAAGAAATCATCTTGATATGGTAAATCTATTTTTTTAAATAGACAAGACTTAATATACTTATTTATTAAACTGATATTCTAGTTATTTCAAAATTTAATTTATTTTTAATTTAAGGCACAACAAATTAAGACAGCTGTAAGTTTCATTGAAAGAATTGCTGCTGAGCCAGAATATTTAATCAGCACCACATTTGATGCATTTGGACGGCCTCTTATTTTAGATGACACGTTGTCTGCATTGTTAATAGTCGACAATACAAATTTTGTCCAACTCAATGAAATAATAAATCTAGTGGCCACTGCCACGTCAAATGTTTTAAATAGACAAATGTCTCGCTATTTATTTGGCGATCTTGCAGATCCAACAGAGGAACTGAAGGTCAAAGCAGCCAGTGCTCCTGCCCACAACATTTGGGCTGAACGTACATTGGGGATAATAGACTCTCTAGCACGAAGAGCCCCTAATGCCAGCATTTCTTTTCTGGATGGAAAGGCAAAATTTCAAGTGAATAAAACATTAGAATGGCTAAGCACAAAGCCCACAGATGAGCAGGATGCCATTGTTAAATTTTCGATCCAAAGAGGTGCTACAATAAGGACAATCAGTAAGAGAAAAGGTCAAATGGAAGCGGCCATCTGTGACAGATTAAAGAAAAAGGGCAGAAGAGAGACATGGTACACAGATCAAGAGTAGGCAAGGAGATAAAGTTTCTGCTCGAACAAAATGTCCCTAATTTGATGGAGCAGAAAATCTTTCTAGCTTTAAGTGCCTATCAAAAAATAAAGTAAAAGATCTCTTGGATTCAAATCCTAACAAAATTGAAGCGCTCGCTTTCAGCACATCTGGAATGTGGATGGACAAGATACCCTTTTTCAAGGAAAGATTATCATGAAGTCAGCATCTCCAGGGAAAAAATCAGGATAACACTGGAAAATGCATGAAAATGAAGAGGATGCCGAAGATGTAAAACTAACTTTAGAAAGTATTTTAACAGATGCTGTTCTGAATGATTTAATTTTTTTTAACTTGAATTAATTCTATGTAATGCCCTTGCATCTTTTTCTAATCATTTCCTTTTATCATTAAATAATGATTTAGTCATAGGCTGTAAAAACACCTGTATCAATGTAATTTTTTATGAATTGCTGGGAAGCGTATGATATAAAAATTTTCACTGGTGACTTATTCTCTTTTATTGCTTTGTAAATTTGGCTCTTTCACATATCTTTTCTTATCACATGTGTGAAGTGGTTTTTCATTTAAGAATGAAATACATTTTATTTAAATCCATGATTTTATTTGGCAAAAAATTTCAGTTTTGTCAAGTGTTAAAACTTTTTTTAATATGACATACATAATTTAAATTGACTATTTATTGTTTGTATAATTGCATGCAGTAATCTTAATTATTTCTTAAAATTTGCTTTGTCATTCAACAATGAAATATGCACAATTATTTTTGCACTGAAGCATGCATCTTGGAATTTTTTAATCTATGTTTCTTTGTAAATTTAGTATTTTTATCCTTTCGTCTTGTAGTAATGATTTTTTTGTTATTCATTTTTAAACCAATATGATTTTAGTTGATTTTCATTGCAAAATGAAATGCATGCAGCCACTTATGTTTGGTGAAAATTGTAGGCTTGTATCATTTTTACTTAGTTTTTGCTGCTTTCAAGTATTTTTCATTTCTAAAATTGTATAGCACTTGTATTTGTTTTTTTTTAAGTGCCTAGACTAATATCACTTAAATATGTTTAATTGACCTTATTTTAAAAGTCAATAGGATGCTTTATCAGTGGTGAAAATTTGAGCTTGCTAGCTTAAATGGTTCAAAAGTTGTGTCAGTTTTAGTAGCCCAATCTCAAAACCCAGGCCGCAATTTTTTTTGAGTTATTCATCATATTGCCTTATAATAATGATTTTTTTGCTAGTCATTTTTAAACCAATATGATTTTAGTTGTTTTTCATTGCAAAATGAAATGCATGCAGCCACTTATGTTTGGTGAAAATTGTAGGCTTGTACCATTTTTATTTAGTTTTTGCTGCTTTCCAGTATTTTTCATTTCTAAAATTGTATAGCACTTGTATTTGTTTTTCTTTAAGTGCATAGACTAATATCACTTAAATATGTTTAATTGACCTTATTTTATAAGTAAATAGGATCATTTATCAGTGGTGAAAATTTGAGCCTGCTAGCTTAAATGGTTCAAAAGTTATGTCAGTTTTAGTAGCCCAATCTCAAAATTCGGGCCACAATTTTCTTGACTTTTTCTATAGTAAAAAAAGGCCTGTTTTTCGGCACAAGAAATTGAATATCTCAATAACCAAAAGACATACATACTTAAACAAGGTATCATTTTAAAGCATTTTTAGAGCTCTATTGATCTATGTATGATTTGACATGTTATATACATTTTGAATTTTTTATCAAAGTACCTAGTTAAGTGACAGTTACTGGTTAGTAGTTAGGTCAATAAAGACTAAAGTAAAGTAAAATAAAAGGAATTTTTATGACTAAACCCAGTGAAATTAGAAATCTTTTTTTGCACTTTCTTATCTTAAACAAGTACGAATTATTATTCTTTTTCGTGGATGCTAATCATGACAATGAATACCGTACTATATTTATATACATACGTGACATAATGATGCCAAGCTTAGGCTCAAGCCAAGGAGTCAAGGCGAATGTTGGGAGTTATAAATAAGAAGCTATGGCTGAGCCATTATGATATGTTTTATACTAATACAATAGAAATATTCAAAGGATTGTTCTTAGCATAGTAATCAACTTAACAATATGTAGATCTTACCATTTTATGTAGTGTATGTATCAAAGAAAATAACTAATAGAAAAAAAACGTCACTTGTAGACACTTTAAAACCGTCTTTCCTGTTGGGTTTTTTTGAAAGTTCTTTCTGAGTTCTAATGTCACTTCGGGACACGGCTCGTCTAACAAACGATAGATAAGAGTGAACTCGAAGTTAAATAGTTGTTTTAAAAAAAAACTGATAAGGGAACTATAATAAACCTATATTATATCTAATACATATATATATATATATATATATATATATATATATATATAAATTGTTTTCTAATGTAATATTGTCAATTTTCAAGTAATTCGATGGGCGGAGCCTTACTACTAACTTTCGGTAAATAGCTGAAAGGTTTTGTTGGTTGCCTCCCCCACCCCACCTCCCACACACACCCGTAACCTTCATTGATATGTTATTAATTGATTATTCTTTATACGACAAGCATACATATCGGGGGAAGGAAGCAAACGATGTGTGAGAGCTGGTAATGTTGTTGAGTAGCGCTCGATTGCGTAAAGGCTTACTAATGGACGGATAGTTGTCTTTCTTTTTACTCATGATTAGATCCCTCAGCCGCGCCGTAGAACTGATGATGGCTGGCTTAGAATTGTTATGGCTGGCTAGCCGGCTTAAGCCGTGGCTTAGGAAAATGCCTAGCACCCCTGTTGAAAGCCGGATCCCAACGATCACACTAGGTATCACATGGGTATCACCTAGACCCCTCAGCCGGCGTAAATGCGCCGAAAAATATACGACGCGCCTCATTAGCCGCCGTATTTCGTTCGCCAGTATATTAACTGTCGCATTACTTAATCTTATTGCACATGATCTTGCTGACCATATCAGCTCTGTCTTGAAAAGCTTTTCTGTTGATCACAAAATACTAGCTAGCATGATGGTGCTGCAATTATGATAAAGACTTCAAAGCTTTTGAAGGTTGACTCTTATCAGCACTTTACAGCACACGTATTGCACCTTAATACTACCGACAGCATCAATAAAAATGAAGAATTTCAAGACCGCAATTATAGAAGACGATGCAGCATTCACAGAGGATAAAGATATGATAAAGACCATGAAAGAAGGCATGTCTTAAGTGTGTGAATTGCTTCTTGTAGATGATCAGCTCAGTTCATCAATAATGGATGCCTCTGAGAGCAGCACTAACGCCATCAATGACAGTCATAGACACAATGATAAGTCAGTGAAGGCATCATGTCCAACGCGTTGGAATTCAACATTGATGATGATTCAGTCTATACTTGACTTTAAAATATGATGATGATGACAAAATACGAATGATCAAGCTGTCAACTCTCAACCAGCTTGACCATCGATTTCCTGTAAATGATCACATTAAGCTGCATCAGGTGCTTGATCCAAATTTCAAATCATTGATTCCACGGTCAGAAGCAACCACAATTCTGGAGAACGCAATACAGTCAGCAATGGCCCGTGAATTCATCATGTCTAAAGCTGATGTATCGCATTCGCAGCTAGCTAGTGAACATGTTTCTGAAGAAAGCTGATGAACTACATCTCGTTTGTTTTATTCATGACAATTATAAACTGATATTTTAAGTGCTTATTAAGGTATTGAGTGACAGAAACTGAATGTGTGGAATGTATTCATGTACTATATTAGTAGGACAGCATATAGGCCTAGAACTGTTTATTTCTGTTGTTTTAAATAATAAAACTTTTCCCCAAGTATCAATTCAATATTTTCTAGGCGTCAGCCGAATTTTAGCCAAATATTTCATAATCTGCCAAAAATCAGCCGAAAATCAGCCGCAAATGTCAATTTACTCAATTTATGGTCAAATTCGGCTACGCCAATGCCTCCTACAGTATATCAGCAGGCACTGGCTACGTCGTCTATCAGCCGAAAAATTATGTCAGCCAGCCGATACTTAAAAAAAAAATTCGGCTGGCAGGTCTAGTATCACCGATATTTATTTTATAAGGGAGGTAACTGTCAAAATATTTATGTACTATACTTTTACTAGTCATACAAACAACAATTTTTAAATAAATAAATAATACTTCGTAATTTATTGTATATAATAAGTTAATATAAAGATTTATGTTAAAATAATAAAAAAATAATAAATATGTTAATTAAATTAAGAACCAATTTTAAAAAAATGTAAAAATACAAAAATGAGTTAGATTTCAAGTGTTATTATATTACTCGCAAAAAAAATCATTTAGCCCTACGTCGTTTATGTATTCAATAATTTTTTTGTACTTTTTGGAATGCGATTTACGTAATCGCTTTAAAGTGACAAGAATTAGTAGATTTGCTTTAAATCTTGAGTGGAAGTGTTAAACTTACCCTTGTGTCATTGATCTATTGCAGTTATGGATTCAGATATCTGATGACAAGTTGATTCCATTAGTTAATTGTTCATCATTTGGATACTCGAGGTATCATTGAGTCAAATACATCAAGACTCATTGATTCATATATGTCAGGACTCATTGATTTAGTTCAGGGGTGGGCAAACTGCGTCCCGAACGCGTGTACATGTTGCGGTCCTATGTTAATCCTCTTTGTTAAGATTTTTCGCGATATTTTTTTTTAATTTGATTAGAATCTTATCACTTTAAAGCGATTACGAAGATCGCATTCCAAAAAGTAATAAAATTATTACTTTTATTATTGACCTAACGCTAAACAATTTTTTTTGCGAGTAATATAATAACCCTTGAAATCTAACTCATTTTTGTATTTTTACATTTTTTTAAATCAGTTTTATGGCTAAAGAATATTAGTCAGAGATGCTTGACCTATAAGCAGATTATGACCTGAAGGGGAAGTTCAAGTCAGTTTTGGAGTTTTCAGGATGTTTGCCAGCAGCGGCATTCCCACACTTAAAAACTTTGCTACAGGGTTTTGTCACTATTTGGGTCCATGTAGGCTACATTTGTTTTCTTGTCTGAAAATTAACACTTCTAAGAACAGTTCGATGTTGACTGACTGCAATTAAAATTCGGTCATGCAAATCACAACAAGTAAATTAGTTCCCAAGTTCAAGAAAATTATCCAAAATTGTGAACAGTTACATACTTCTCATTCATTATAATTGTACTTTGTGGTCAGCTTGTATGTAAATTAAGTTCCTTCGTCTTCATAATTATTATGACAGGTAACAATAAACTTTTGTTGAAATAATTATGAATATTAAGTCTTATTACCAAATTAGCAACTGATTTAGTTCTATTTTTATAATGTAATGTGCATGTGTAATAAATAGAGTGTGATTATCAAATAAAATGACAAATACATGGTGTACAAGGACGGGCTGAAAAGCTCCCATATCTTCACACAGCTTTGCAAATTAACGAACTTTTAATGGACTGTTTTTTCTATAGTTTACAACTTTCGTTACTTTTGTAAAAACGTAGTTAAGTTTCTAACTCATATTTTATATACGAGAGCTGCTCTGTGGAGCATGCAAGGCGTCCAGAGAACATCGGGTGTTTTCCTTTTAATTAGTGCTTGAAGGCCAGTTTTGTGTCCTGACATTGGCATGTATCTGTCGTATCGATGGGCATTTGAAGTTTTGCAGTGCTTACAAAAATTATTCAATAACTATAACTATATAATAACTAAATAATAATAAAAATGATTGATGAAAAAACTAACTATAACTATAACTAAAATGAATTTAAAACTATAACTAAACAAAAATAAAAATGATTGCTAAAAAAACTAATCAAAACTATAACTAAAATGATTTTAATACCTAGAATATCACTGATGTGCAGGCTGAGATAATATAAAATTAAGTGGTGTTGGTAAACTATTCTCAACGATGTGTAGCAGTGGTGTTGTGAAACTGTTGTACAACAGTACAACGTATTACGCAACGCAAAATTTTAGCGGTAATTCCGAATCTCCCACGGCTTAGGAAAGTTTTTGGCAGCTTGGCTTAACATTTTTTGTGGCGGCTTACAGCTTACAAGCTTCGCGGCGGCTTACGGCGGCTTAAGACGGCGGCTGAGGGGTCTACTCATGATCATCTATGGCCAAAAATCAATATCATAAGAATATATCGGCTGCGGGGCAAGTGAGCTCGGATTCCATCGCCACAACACAAGTGCTATGACGGATGTGTTAACTTCACTGGGTGAGAATTTCAACCTTGCATCGAAAGTCTCTCGAACCAGTTATAGCTCCCGGACACTTTTCGAAGGTGCATCATTTCGTGGCCCATCAAGCTAATAAGTCCCATTTTTTATCGTTTTTTTTTTCCTAACTTCTTTTATAGCGGCCCACATTTCTTTGTTGCACGGAGGCCTGGAATTTCCTTCGGTGGCCCATCTCCCCCCACCCCCGACAATACGAGCCCCATGATAATTGATCATTTATATTTCATTCTATTGAGTATTTGAGGGAGACTACACAGAATATGCTTTTGCCAGTGTGTGCCGCGGTGGGGGGAAAGGGGGGGGGGCTATGCTGCTGTTAAGATGGCCTTGGAACTCACTATTTCATCACCAAACAGACAACGCGTATTCTGATCAGAATCTTCTAGTTAAGTCAGCTGTGGCTTTTGATGTGAAAGGTCCACACGCCTAATGTCGGGGGTTGGAGATTCACTCGTCACCATCAACTAGTAATTCAAATAGGCGGAACTCTGCAAGACATTAGAAATATACAATGATACTCGCCCAAGGCTCCGCATACTCTGTCCAAGGCTCTGCGTATTGGGCCTTCTCTAAGTCACCTCGTACTAGACCTACTGTAAGGTTCCTCGTTCTGGGCCCACTATGTCCAAGGCTTCGCATACTGGACCTACTCTGTCCAAGGCTCCGCGTATTGAACCTACTCTGTCCACATAAGCTTTAATTCGGCTATGATCACCGAGCAGCTGGATCAGGTGGGTGGAATAGAAAACTGTCATTGTGACCCCAAGTGTTTCACACAGTTATTCCACCAGGGTAATTCGTCCATTGTTCACTTCGTTCTGTCTGGTAGCAGAAGTTTATTGACCTATTTTATTTTTTTTTAAATATTCAAGCCCACGTTTCTGACTTTAGAGCCATTCTTGAACAGAGGACAAGTATGCAGCGATTAATGCCTCCCATCCACCCCTTATTTTATGACATGTTACGTCAGGTTTCGATCGATCCATCATTGTGAAATATAAATATTATTTCAATCATAAAATGATAAGATGTGCATAACTAGCTAGACTTTGCCGATAAAATAATTATCAAAGCATACAATGATAATTATATCTATTTAACAGTACGCGTTGGGCTGAGGACAAGAAAGAACCAAGAGTAGCGGATTTGTATCTTAACATCTTTTCCCCATCGTCTCGACTTACGCAGCTAGATCTAAATCAGTGGTTCATATACTTTGATTCCTTGCATTGCATTGACAATCTCTTTTTTTTTACATTTTTTCACTTATATATGGTTGGGTAGGGGGGGTATGGCGTCATCCCCGGGCTGTACTATCCCATGTGGGAACTGGTTTTTTTTTTATTTGTCGATAACTGGAGACTTTGATGTTACGATTGTTTAAATTGTGTGCTTGCTGGTTTGTACGGTAGCCATTAACGCCACAAGTACTTTTCATGACGAAAGCCAGTGCTTCATTCGAATTGATGATTAATGTTTGTTTCCAGACTGTTGAGTTACACTGCTCAGTAGAGAACATACGCAACGCGCAACGACAGCCTGTGTTGCACAGACATACCCATAAGGCTTGCTACGACCGATCCAACGAATTATTTACTAATTATTGACACAAACTTTCCCACATACAAAAAGACAATTTTTTTTTGCAAGGATATGTACGTCTACTTGATTGTAAGCATTAGCGGATTTTTAAAATTTTTTTGGGAGACAACCGCTTGTTAGGGTGGGGGGGGGGGGCGTCACTAATGTCACATGTTGACTATCATAGTATAGTAGGCCGTAGGCGTATTAACTCCCCTACATTCTCTTTTCTTGACAGTATTATTAATTATCATTTATCAAGGTGCATAATACATTTTTCTGATTCACAATAGGTCATGTCTGAATCTGGAGCCAATGTTGATGACAGAAAAAAAAAAACAATGACAAACGCTACTTCGGCACTTGGTCTAGGCCAGGGGGTGGGCAAACATTTTGAGTCGCGGGCCACATTAGGCTCATAAATTTAAACGGCGGGCCGGATCAATAGCAGGCGTATGGAGTGTTGCCATGAATTAAAGTAAATTTAGTTAAATGTCCTAATGTAAAGGGCTATAGTGCCGTGCTTCAGCCATTAACCTCTCGCGTGCACACTATCAGCGGCGGACATATTGGGAGCCTAGAGTTGTTACAGTTGGATTTTTTTTTAATAATCTAAGCGCAAGGGCCCCTCTGGTGCAGGGTCATGGGTCATTGGCATTGTCGCTTCTATTCAATGTTTGTATACTTTTATAAATGAATAAACACCGAATCAGTGAGTGCTTCTCTGAGGTGTATTTCCCTGTTTCGGGCAAAAAAACAACAACAACAACATGGGTATGGGTGTATTAAAAATGCCGATAATTTTCAAAGACAACATAGGTCAGTGTGGAAGATGAAAAACATAAGCATTATTTTCTAACCGTTTTCTCCTCTCGACACAAATTTATTTAAATGTTTTTATGGGGAAAATTTTGTTATCGATTTTTGAGGCGTCTTTTAGTGATAGATTTTCTTTAAAACTTGCATGCATAATAATGCATGATTCAATAATTAATTTTAATAGGTAAGTATTAGTAAAGTTCCCTTAGCCCTAGCGGGTCATCGGAGCACAGGAAGTGTAGAATTCATATGTTTCTATAACCTCGGCATATGGAGAGATTTTATGATTAGCACAACGCCCAGCCGCGTTTACTTCCTCAACTTAAGTCAGGTAATCATTTAAAACAGGGTGGAATTGTGGGACGACTTTTAAGAAAATTTCATCTGGAAAAATTCCTTTCGTTTTCACCGAAGATCGAACCCAGGACTCTCATGTCGACAATTAATTTTCCAATTATTTTTTATATATTTTTTTTTTATTTTTAACTAATACGAGAAAAAAAAAATAAATTCTCATTATATTAAGGGATGCAGCCATGTTTTACTAGGACGAGCAACACTAATAAATGAGCTACTTCCCTTGTATTAAACTGCTTCAAATAAGCGTTCACAGATTAGATATTCTCTCGAAATTAGTGCCGATTGGTCTGACATCAGGACAAATTTAAATGCCCCATAGCTTCTGCTATTTAAACATAAGATTAAAATATATTGCAAACTTTTAAAAAATACATTCTGGAAAAGGTTAGTTTTAAAAACTCTGTTTTTATCCACATACTCCCATAGACTCTCACATGCTCCAACATTCTCCCATAGACTTACACAACTGCCACATAACCCATAGACTCCCACAACTCCCACATACTCCCATAGACTCTCACATGCTCCCACATTCTCCCATAGACTTACACAACTGCCACATAACCCATAGAGTGCCACAACTCCCACATACTCCCATAGACTCTCACATGCTCCCACATGCTCCCAAATTTGCCCAAAGACTCCCACATGCTCCTAAATACTGCCATAGACTCCTACAACTCCCACATACCTCACCACATGCTCCCACATACTCGAACATACTCCCACAACTTCCACATACTCCCATAGCTTACCATATGCACCCACATACTCCCACATTCTTTCATAGGCTCCCTCAACTCCCACATACTCCGAGTATGTGGAGTTGTCGGAGTCTATGGGAGTATTTCTATTTAGTAAAGTATCTGCTTTAGAAGTTATTATTAAACAGTTTAAACTGACATTAAGTATTTAATATCGGCACATTGCGTAGTTATTCTGGGTAGATTGTGTAGTTTATAGCGGTACATTGTGTAGGCTAGTTTATGTTGGAGTCTATGAGAGTATGTGGGAGTCTATGGGAGAATGTGGGAGTATGTGGGGGCCTATGGAAGAATGTGGGAATTGTGGGAGTATATGAGAGCATGTGGGAGTATGTGGGAGCAAGTGTGAGTCTATGGGAGTGTGTGGTAGTCTATGGGAGTATGTGGGCGTTATGGGAGTCTATGGAAGTTTGAGGGAGTTGTGGGAGTAAGTTAAAGTATTTGGGAGCATGTGGGAGTCTATGAGAGTATGTGGAAGTCTGTGGGAGTCTAAGGGAGTATGTGGGAGTATATGGGAGTATGTTGCAGCATCTGGGAGTCTATGGGAGTATGTGGAAGCATATCGGAGTCTATGGGAGTATGTGGAAGTCTATTGGACTGTGTGGGAGCATGTGCAGTAGTCTATAGGAGTATTGGGAGTCTGTGGGAGTTTGAGGGAGTTGTGGGAGTATGTTCGAATATTTGGGAGCATGTGGGAGTCTATAAGAGTATTATGGGTATTCTGTGTAATTAATATTTATATTTATTTAATAATTAATTATTTTGTGGTAGTTGTACACTAAGAAAAAAATAAGAAAGCGAAATAAAAATAATGATGTTTACATTTAACACAGGCTGTGTGGATGACCAAACTAGAAAATGTTTTTGTATTAGTTTTAGATCACTTATTTCATAATTGTTAATACATTGTAAATGTTTATCTTTATTAGATGTCAATTATAAAATAAAGAATTCGAATAATTTTATGAATAATATGATGATCATATGTCACATGCAAACTTGAGTTACATAACCTGTCGACTAACAATTACATAATTTAATAATTCTCGAGTTAAATTCTTAACTCTTCATTCTTGAGCTATGCGATTCGCTACTTTACTTATATCCATTTAGAAATTTGACAAAAAAATTAACATGTCTCTGTATCGCAACGCAGTGTGGCTTTTGAAAGGCATGAGAGATTATACAAAGTGAGTAAATTAAATATAATAATATATTATAATAGGCTCATTGTAAATTGTGTGAGTTACTGTTGTGTAATTCTTAGATACTTTTTAAAGTAAAAGTGAAAACAAGTGTTCACATCTAACAATGAGTGCATGATACTTTTTTCTCACTTTTGATAGAACTTAATTGAAGTATAGTCGGTGTTCCCTCTAATAATTAGAAGGCTGTTTGCTGCAAAAAATGTTGTCTGTGTACTACTTTGGCTTTGGAAAGAAATTAGAATTGAATTGAAAAGTTTGTTCACTCTGTTGTAATGAGTGTGTGATTGCAGGTGAGTTGTGTTTACATGTGCACAGCCATAGACAATAATAGGTACATTACTATACAAAACGTCATTTAAAATTACTAAAAGTTAAGAACAATTGAATGAGAAATCATTTTTATGCAGATACATACTTTAATTAACTATTAAACTATTTATCTACTAGTTTTTCTTTTTTTACAGAAGTGGTTATCAGAATGCCAGCAAAAGTTTCATTACGTCAGACTTGGATGCTAATATTACCCACCGTACATTTATGATTACAGGAGCTAATAGTGGCCTTGGTCGAGCTGCAGCAATGGCTATTGCAAAAAAAGGTTACTTATAATGTATTTATATATATGCTAGCTGACCAATGTCAGACATAATATAATATATGCTTCAATAAATTTATAATAAAATAAATTTTAATACAATATTTCTTAGGTGGCATTGTGCATATTGTTTGTAGGAATCAGGAGAGAGGAGAAGCTGCTTTAAAAGAATTAAAAGAAGAGAGTGGAAACCAGGTAAACAACAAATCTCAAATAGCTATAATGATGGTGATATTTTTAGCTACATTAAAACATTAACTTCCAATATGTTTCCACCATTATTTGGTATATTATTAATGCACTCTGACACGTTGACCAATAAGTCTTTATGTTGTTTTCTTTATTTATTTTGAATTGTTTAAAGTAACTGTTGTATGATTGATTACAGTCACGTTTTGTGTGTGTTTGCATCCACTAAGATACAAGACATAAATCACTCTAATACATAATCAAATAAAACTAATCATAGTTAACCATTGCTTCCAGTAATTTTTGTCAAATATTGACTCAAGGTCACTTTCAGGTACTCAACGTCCTTTGCTACAACTCTAGCTTCAAAATCTATATAACTTCATTACTAGTTTTACAATATTTAGCTGTGTTCTGGAAATTCCCACTTTAGGCAAAAAATTTTTTTTTAGAATGTGTCTGAAGAGATATAAATTCATATATCTTCTCGATTTGTTTCCAAAGATCATTTATTGATTAGTTTCTTTTTGATACAAGCTCATTAATTACTGTACTCTTTATTTTCATAAGTGATTCTCCAAGTTTTTTTAAATAATTTCTTGTGTGTTGTGTTCTCTTTACAATTATTGAGATGGCTTGCTAAACCCTTTTAAGTTAGCTACCTGACTTGGCAAAAAGGCCAAATTTTAACAAAGGGACTCCCTTCACAGTGCCCCTGATGAAACAACCTAGTTGCTCTCTATGGGCTAGAAGACCCCAGCATGAGAAACGCTAATTTATCATTATTATGATGATATAGAAACTATGCAAATTAAAATGTATCCCACATTTACATCTAGATTTTTGTCTTAATAATCTAACTGGTAAATAAATGTCCTTTATCAAAGAAGCCTAGCAAATGGTGACAATTTTTTTTTTATATTTAATGTGACTGCCTTTTTTTGTCTTGTTATTCTTTTGAAGAGAATGTTTAATAATTAGATTTCTGTCTTTTTGTTTTTCAGAATATATTTTTACACCTCTTAGATTTGTCTAAACCAAGGGAAATCAAATCTTTTGGTGACAAATTCAATAAAAGTGGCAGTTCTCTTGATGTCTTGGTAACAAGTTAATTTGAAGAGAAAAAATACTTAATTGATAGTTAATTTTATATAATTTCATTATGTTTTTATGTTATTAATGCTTATCACCCTCTTTTTGTTTGTTTCATATGGAAGTGGAAAAAAAACAACCTTTCTTAGAGTGTTTACTTTGTTTCTTTTTTTAGGTAAACAATGCTGGAATTTTAGGTGGTGAAAAAAGGGAAACAACTGAAGATGGCCTAGAAACAACATTTGCAACTAACACTTTTGGAGTGCACCTATTAACTCAAGCGCTTCTTCCAGTGCTAGAGAAAAGTGCAGATCCCAGAGTGGTGAGCTATTTCTGTTTTTAAATGCTTATTATTCAGATCTGCCCATTCCTTTCAATATGAAAATTTGTGTTCTTTCTTCATACCCAGTTATATTAAGCATATACATGTACATGGTAGGGTGGCTCAAAAAGTTATTTTTTTTTTAGATTATAAAAAAAAAATACTGCCAGCACATTGTTTTTTTTTTTAATATTTAGGGTATGCTTCATTATGGCTGCCTTGACCTGTTCAACACATGCATACATTCTGTTGTGACTTAATCATTAAGTAATCTGTGCAAAAATGCTCAAATCCAACTTGATTCACATCCCATGTTGAGCTCATTACATCAACACACACTGTGCATTATCAAGGGAATATGCAGTAAAAAGTATGCAAGCCCCTTCATCTTAGAAATTTAACAAATAATTATCTATACTTATGAAAGTTTGTTATTTTTTAACTTACTTTATAAAGAAAATTTTATTTTTTATATACTTTTAAAGTATTACTTCTCCACTGCAAAGGGTGGGTATTTTGCTAGTTAAGAATATACAACTGAGCAATGATGGGAAAAAAAATGTTGACATTGCCAGGTACTATGGCACTGGTGGTCAATTCTATTATTTTTTTCTTAAATATATACGGTATACTTTTAACATCTATTTTTACGTAGCTGAGCTGATTTAAATGAAAATTCGCATAAACATATATTATGTAGTAAAAATATCTGTTTTGAATACTTAAGATATCTTAATGACTTTTTTTTTTGTAGCTGTAATCTCAAAGAAAGAAATATTCATGAGCAATGCCAGTGTAAATGTTAGACAATTGGTTTAAAAGCATTATTAATAATAATTTTAATAAGAGCAACTAGAAAACCAACATATACCATTAGACATTATAAAGAAAAATAGCCTTAGGTCAGGATCATCAAGAATCTGGGGGAAAATGTCATAAATATAGAAATACTTAGGTAGAAAGCTTGTGCAACCTCTACATTTCATCTGATAATTCAGAAATTTTATATTACTGACTACTTTAGCTGTGGTAGCCATTTAATCAAAGAAATTTTCAAAAAAAAATTCTCATTTTATTTTGGGCCACCCCTACAATGAATTGGAACCTGAAATAAATCAATTTTTGCCTTGGAATCAGAACACTGGAATCTGAATATCCAACTTGGCATGTATTGTTGTGTATTTTTAACCAGCAATATCATTGTTTGAAGCTGAGGCTGATTTTTCGCCTTTTTTTAAAATCTTCCAGTTTGTTTTTCTTTTGTGTATTTCTAAAAACTAATAAATATAAATGGAAAACTAGTAGAACTAAAATTAAGATTGTATCACAAAAAAAAAAAAAAATTGGTAAACATGGCTGATGTGGCTAATATGTTTGGGATGATCAACTGTTTGTATGATTTTGAAAAAAATTTCATCGTAACAAAAATGATTATGACTCTGACCTCCAATAATCTACTTTTCTAGTTCCAATCTTATTGTCATTTTTTCTTAAGTTTAAAGAAAAAGTTTTTTTTTATATATTTTCAATTACATGATTTACTTCCAAATATTCTTGAATTAGAAACAAAAAAAATTAATGAAGCATACTATATTAAGCGTTAAAGTGTAAAAATAAAATAAAAAAACATTTATTGCTGTTGATTTGTCACTGAATATTTATTTGTAGTTTTTTATTCTACGTAAATGTAAATAGTGTTCTCAGTGCTAGAAAAAAAAACATAGACTACGCTTTTTACTTCAGTGATTGACATCATCAAAAAGGATCGATTGCGCAATGGCGAGTCACTATATAGTGATCGTTAATGTTGCATTGCTTTTGTATTTGAATGATTTTAAGGCTTTACATGAAGTTTCATAAACATTTTATTACTTTTTATTATTTTAAAGATATAAACATGTATTACATTTCAACTAATTTCAAAATAACAGACAAATTTTAAACAGAAAAATACATAGACAATCCAATTTTATATTAATTCACCTAACCCCACTTATACTAATAAATTAAAGTTACTGAGAATACAAATTTTATTTTTGAAAATTTCCTATTCTTGTTGCTTTTTTACATGATCATTAATTTATCAAGTTACACCTTTATTATTTTATTTTATATGGTTGGTGTATGAAATTTTTCATGATACATATATGTCATCAATTTGTCTTTGAGTCTGGGGCTGTGTGATAACCTTTAAGCCAACATAATGACAAATTCTACCCCCCACCTTCACCCCCACCGCCAATCAGTTGTTTTTAAGATTTTTTTGTATACGGAGTAAATTAGCTAACTGAAAAAGTTCGGAGACCATCTTTCTATGTTGAGGTCTTGATCCTATCAATAGCATGTTCCATGCACTTGATCCTATCAATACCATGTTCCTTGCACTTGATCCTATCAATGCTATGTTCCATGCACTTGAGCCTATCAATACCATGTTCCATACACTTGATCCTATCAATACCATGTTTCATGCACCCCAATCTTGGGATGCCGTGGTATGATAAAATCTTGTATGATCACAGTATTAGTAGAATTCTAAGAGATCTCAGTAAAGATCAGACTTAATGTCTTTATCTTTATCTTAATAAGGATGTAACTTATTAAAACAGTCTTGTTTGGTTTTTTTGTACATTCATTTTGAGGCTACTTTGGCAATGGAGGCAGCACTGAGTCCATAGCCTTTGTTTCCTTTGGATGACTATGCATCAACAGATGTAACTTACTGGATATCCCAACCTGTGCCATGTCAGATCCTCATTAGTTTATCCAAAAATAGAATCAGAAATTACCAAATGTTTTGACAGTTTACTACACCATTGATACTTTTTCTCTTATCAAACATTTTTTTATTGACATGGTTTAAATTTACAACTATTTCCATTGTTTCTAGATTATTGTTTCATCTGGTGGAATGCTGGTTCAAAAATTAGACTTGAAAGACCTTCAGTTTGAAAAGATGTCAAAGTTTGATGCCACACTGGCTTATGCACAAACAAAGCGTCAGGAAGTCGTGATGGCCTCAGTCTACGCCACAATGTATCCTAAGGTACATTTTTCAAGTATGCATCCAGGTTGGGCAGATACTCCAGGTAATTATTTTTCTCTATTATTTTAAATAAACTTATTCATCAGTTACATGTATTATGTTTAATGTTAATTTACATTAATTTAGTTGACGTAAACAATTTTGCATCCTTATTAATATAGCTTTAAAAATATTCATTCTTAATATATGAATACCAAATTTCATTATTTTAGGAGTTCAAACATCACTTCCTAGCTTTTACGATAAAATGAAAAATAATCTGAGGACTGTAGATGAAGGCGCGGACACTATAGTTTGGTTAGCGATATCCCCAGCTGCCGTCAAATGTGAAAGTGGCCAGTTTTTTCAAGGTATTTGTTTGTTCACTCTTATTTTTTCTCGATAACGTTTTTCTAAAATCTTCAGTATCATTCACACTGTCGATATCACTATACACTGTTCATCAGGCTTTTTCAATTTATTGAACTCATACTGTGTGGTTGATTGTTTTCCAAAATATATATTTCTTTTGCTTTTTAAGCACACTTTTTTTATTTTTAGATCGAAAACCTGTTCCAGCCCACCTACCTTTAGCTTGGACCAAGTCCAGCGTAGAAGAGGAAGCTAGTCTAGTACAGATATTAAATGATATGGCAAAACAGTTTTAATATAGAAGTCATTAACAATTTTGTTTAATTCATTATAAATGTATATAGGTACCAAAATGTATACTTTTTTTATAGATATATATTTATTCTTTGTTCACTTATTTGAACAGAGTTGTCAATATTGACATTTTTAAAAAATATTTTTGTCTATTACATCTCTGGAAGCTCTTGTAACAGACTTGCCTGTATAATTAAAAGTTGTTTTTTTTTTACTTATTTTGCTCTAAATGTTCTCTGTAAATACCATTGACAGATTGTACTAATTATAGAAAATTTTACTGTCACTGAGGTTTACACATGCTTTTTGATATTCTCAGCATTAATGTAATCTTTATGGTGTAACAGTAATAGTATTCAGTAGGTAACTGAAAGATTTATCTTCATTTAACAGGGAGTTATTTTCATGAGAGATGTGCATTTCTTTATTTGGGGAGAATGTATTGTTTATGTTCTTTGTTGAATGAAAATATTAATTTGTTGATCTAAAAAAAAACAAGTTTTATTTCTTAAAGATTTGGGTTTGTTAAATTGTTAGAGCAGATAGACGATGGGTGATTTTTTTTTATCTATAATGTGAGCATTTATGTTTATCAAAGAGACATAACTAGTTTTACAATAATTTAAAAAATTATAATAAAAGTTAAATAATGTGAATTATGTAAATATTTGGTGTTTAAAATGCATTCATTACAAAATATAAATTTTATTGAAAAGTTAATCATAATTGACTATAAAATAAAAATATATGTTAACATAATAAAGATAGAATTTTATAATTGTACCCAGGATGTAAGAATAAAATTTAGATTGTTTGAAAATTCTGATTTCTTCGTTTCACTTTAGATGTGAGCTGCTCCTTAAATATTGTAACTCACTTTTTGACCTGGTCTAATTTAGTGGAAGGCTCAAATTACACTTGTAGAATTTTACTGGACAAAACACAATTTTAAATATTTTGAGTTCATGAATTAACATCTTGAATTTTGAACCAAATACTGAAGCTTTCTTTATGTCATATAGACTTTCCAACTTAAATGATTTTTAAGGTTGAAAAAACAAAAGAAAGTTTAATTCTTTCAAAATTAAAAAATAATATAAAAAAAACTTTAAAAAATTCACTAAAAAGTTTTTAAAAATAACCCATTAGTGCATTTTTTATAAAGGTTGTTTTAAATATTTTTTTTATGTTCTAACTAATATGGAATAACAAAATGATGAAAAAAACACCACAAAATGAAATAAAACTGAATTGATGAACAGGATTAATTTATTTTATCAATCATTGAAACATTTTCAATGAAATTTAATTGCACAAAAAAAACAAAATAGAGTAAAAATTAATTGTCAACGGTCATTTGATCAAATTGATTTATCACAATGTTGAATAATCCATTTTTAATAGGTATATTGTATTTGTAATTTTAAACTCTAATTATCACTAATTATTATTGAATATCAAGTGAAAGGGGCCAGAGAGAAATTTTGAAAATCCTTTTGCATATGCATTTAAAAGTAAGTTTTACACAAATTTATCTCCCTTCCACCCGCAAAAAAAGTGAACATAATTTAAAAGCATGAAATCATTAAAATATTTCCAAATTTTATATGGGAAGGAACATTTCCCTTTACAGAATGACATGGGAGACATATTTACTATTTGGCTATACTGGCACACAAATTTTATTTAAAAAAAAACAGAGTGCATTATCTGGAGTTGTGAGATCAGGGCATCACAGAGGCAATGAAACACCTTGAAATACTGGGAAGACTGGCTGATGTCCACAGGAACAAAGCTGTCGTGATTATTCTTGTAAATACTCCAAAAGATAGGAGTATGCAGACTTTGCGTGACCCCTGTGATTATTTAGGTTAGAAATTTCAAAATCTGGCCAGCTGTACCATAACAGATTGGCGTGAAAATAAAAATATAATTTAAACAAACTGGGAAAAAAAGTTGATCTCTGTAATACACATTGAGAGATTTTACAGTATTATAAAATTTATTAATGCTGGTAAACCAAGCTCTTTAATCATTTATTTCTTCAAATGAACATGCGCGCAACGAAGAACAAATTGCTGCAAGGTGAACAAAGTCTGTTGCTATGAAGCTAATAAAGGTCATTACTTTAAGTCAGACTAAGAAAAATAGAAATACCTGGAGATTTTTTTTTATTCTGATGATAAAATAAACTTGAAAAGAAGTGAATATGATTTAAAGCTGGCCACCTTTTCAAGGTAAAAAAAAATTATTATAATTTAAACAATAAGTGTTCTTCAAGGCATTCAAGTGCAATTAAAAAGGATTATTGAAATCTTTTTTAACTAATTTCGATAATTATAAAAACAAACAAAGCAAAAAAAAAAAAAAGATTAGAAAAACTTAAATAATAATTACAAGATGATTTAAAAAAATGAAAGAGAAACTTTTTTTTTTGACAAAAAATGAAAGAACAAAAAACATGGTAAAGCAACAAGTCACTGACAACATAAATATCACATGATTATGTCCACATTTCACACGTGTCCACATTTTAAAAAGATCCAAAAAGTATGTCAAAATTGCTTTTAAGTATTCAATTATTTGGGAAAAGTCAAATTAAAATCAAGACTGCTTATCAGACAATGTACATTCATTGATCCTTTTGATTCCAATGATTTAATTTTTTGTTTGAACTGCGGGCTGAATCAGGGCTGTCCATCAAATATCTCGTGCCCCTGAAAATTTCAACCAGCTTGGGCCCCTCTGATTACTCACCCGTAAGCGCAGGGGCCCTCTGATGTGTTTGGGTTGAAAACCCTTGCACCTGGCTGAATGCTTGTAAATCAAATCTTGAGCAATTAGAAAATGAGCTAAACAAAAAATAAATTTCTTCTTTTTTCAATTATGTACAAGCAAAAATGACATCTTAACTGGATTAAAAAAAATATGCATGGAACAGTGAATAACACTTTACATTTTAAAAAAAAAAAAAAGAAAAAAATTGCATATAATCATTAAGCAATGAACATGAACATAGAAAAAATAGAACATAGAAAAAAATTAATGAAAAAAAAAAGGCATTTATAAAATGTCACATGAACAATACAAAATAATGCACCAAGTAATTAAAGAAACAGACTTTGTTTCAAGACACTCTGCAGACCAGATATGGGCAAGTTAGGGCCCACAGGTCAAGTCTGGCCATTGGGTATGGAATGCGCTCTGCTCTCCTCTGTTCATTAACATCAATGACATTTACATTTAATTTATATTTTTTTTTATCTTAACAGTCCATCCATCTGTCCTAGATCTGGTCCTTCTGTTGAATTAAAAGAACTAAATGTGGCCCATGGTACAAAATGTTTGCCCCATCCCTGCTGTGGACCATAACAATAGTGCAAAGAACAAAAAAAAAAGTGGTGACCTAACAAATATTAAGAGACAGATACTTTACATGTATAAACAAAAGGTGGGATTAGCTGGGCAGGCTGAAATTAAAATCAGACTTTCTCCTGAAAAGTAGTTCATTCATTCAATCTGATTTTTCATACAATTGACTATAATGCTTTTTTTTTAATACAATACTTAATTCACAAGTTTCGCTGTTTAAAATGTATAATACATAATGTTTTGTTTTTTTTGAAGCATAATTAGAATGTACACTGGCATTTTTTTGCTTTCTCCTTTAAGTTGTTCAACATATATGGATAAAGATTATTCTTTGGTTATTATTACACTTTGAAAAAAATCTTGTCACATAACAAATAACAATTTAAGAAAATAAAATCTATTAATAAACATGTTGGAGTTAAATAAAGTAAAACTAACAGAAAACAAATTATAACAAAAAAAAAAGACCTCACATCTTTGTGAAAAACTACAATTTCATGGCTATATATTTATTGTTTCAAATGCAAATTTTGAGTAAGCTGTACAAAACAATCCAACATGACAAGGGCATAAACACATATGAAGTTATTTTTTTCATGGCGAAACTTAATGCAGTACCAAGCTCATGTCCCACAACTGAAAATGGAATAATTAAAAGTGATTTAGTTACATTTACATAATATAAAAAGTAATGGATTGTAATAAAAAAATTATATTTAAAAAATATATAACATTAAAAATATGTGGTAACATTACTTTCACATTGTATGTTGTTAGTACGTTTGTTTAGTCCAGTCATACCCAGTACAAAAAGAATCTGACTACCAATTGAAAATAGATGTTGGTAACAGGTGCAGAAAGATTCATCAACAACACCCTCTACTAAGAAGTCAATCTCTTTAGGGGAATAGAAAAATAAATGCTATCTATCATTAAACTTTTTACCAACTTCTTGCCTGTTGCAGCAGTAGTAAGAAATATATAATCGAGCTGAGATCAACAAGAAACAGATATCCGAAATGATGAGAAGATATTGTGATTGGACTGAAAGTCAATTCAATTAAAACTGGAACATTCAGTTCTCCATTGAAAGCTGAAACCATTAAAAAAGTCACATTAACTGGAGGTGTAAAATAAACCAATGGACATATGGGTCAATGTGTCATAGCTTTGATCAATTCTTTAGCCTTTTCTGGACACAAAAGATCACGATCCCAGGTTATGATGTTTGGAGATTAGGGTTCACTGATTTTGATTTTAACGCTAACAGGAAAAAAAAAAGACCATCTCACCTTCATAACTCTGTCCTTCCCAGTAGTCAGGAGAAGTTTACGAGTTTCATCCAAGTGCATGTGAACAATACTGTGTTTCATGTCATGAAATGTTGCATGAGGAGCTTTCCTGTAAAAATGATAGATTTAAAAAAAAAAAAAAAAATTAATGAATATGACAAAGGTAAGTCGGTCAATTAACTAAAAAAATAAAATAAAAAACTACCAAATAAACTTACTCTTCAGGTGTAATGGCTTCAAAACAACTATCACACACTCTGACTTCATACTCATACCCCATGTTGGGAATGGTGGACATTTTACTGCAACAGTTGTTACAAAGGGCTTTACCACAGTTTCTACAATGATGCTGCAAAATGTTTGAAAACAAGGAATACAGATAAGAAAGGGCAATTTTCTAAGAATGTCTACGGATAGATTAATTTATTCTTAGTTCGTATTTTTATAAAACAGTAATACCTCATATTTCTGAATGCCCCCAAAAGTCCAACATCATGCAATCCAACCAAAAAAAATGCTCTTTAATTCTGACAGGTAAAATTATTTTTGGTAATTTTTTTTTTTTAACTTTTAATTATCGCACATGACACATGTAAGGTTTTTTTTTTTGTAGTAAAATGATCCAGGCAAAGATTTTTTTTGTAGTAAAATGACCCAGGCATGGATTGAAAAATTGAATTATGTTTTATGGTGGAAAAAACTGATCCAAATCTCTAACTATGTGGAATTTTGACATATTTTCACGATCAGATTAAGTTCAGATTCTGTAGTGGCATAATTTTAAAAACTACTTTGAAATGAAATGTGCCTGAGATTAATGAAAAGTAATGGCCATCTTTACCTGTCTGATGCCAACTTTCCTATCTGACCACATCTTACGAAAGTTCCAAAAAAAAGGGGAGTCACAGTTCTGGCAGACATCACTTTCTGCCCAGTCTGGTGTCTGGAATATATCAGGAAAGCACAAATACGTGAAAAGAAATTTCTTGTTAAAAATTTTCAAATATTAAAGATTCCAATTGAAAATAAACAAATAACACCAAGATGAAAATGATTGAAATATAAAAGCCAAGAAAATATTTGAAAATCACCAGTGCAAATATTAATACTCCTGCATATACAACAAACCTATTACCTCAAGTCTCTTCACATCCATGTCCCAGATTCCCAGCATACAGTCATCAGAGCCAGACAAAAGTTGGCGAGTTGACTTTGAATGTACCAAGCCTTGAACTTTATCTCTGTTGTAAGGCAAATAAATAACAGCATTCAGCAAAGATCACATAATTAGCATGGTGAACTAACATGCCTAATGAATTTAAAATTACCCTCCTATCAAGTTTAGATGAGAAGTTTATCTCATGATCTAATAACAACCCATAGCTACAATAGAGACAGCATCGCAGTTGCTTTTACTACATCCCCACCATAGTCAGGGTTGCAATAGCCAGAGAGAACAATAAGCCCCAGGTGTCACTATGCTTGAACCTGTAATTTGTTAATCAGATTAACAATGTCATCTTCACAGTCAACTTATTAACAAAGCTGCCATAGTTTAACAGGTTGGATCATCAAGTGAACACTTACCAAAATGTATTCAAGATTTATGCTTTTAAGCCCAAAAAGAAAAAATGTATCTGAATGAATACAATTCATGATGACTATTTTATTTTTATTACTCCATAATTGGAGATGGATGGTAATTCTTATAAATTTTATGTCGGCGATATAGCAGTATTAGTTTAAGATAGAATCACGTTATTAAAAAGAGTAAGATTTTATACACTTTTACTCGAAAAAATGTGTTCATTATTTAGAGATGGGTGTCAAGAAACAAATGGCAAAAATGATAGGAATAAGCTTTGAACCCTTTAATACATTATACAATTCATTACTAAGGTGTTGTTTTTATGCTTCTTTTAAAAAATTTGGAGCAGTTTCTTCAAAGGTCTCATTTCGACACCTCAATATTTCTTTCATGCAATGAGGATTCGTGCCCATAAAGCAGGGTAGGTAGCACCAGTGAGTAATACATCCTGTGTTTGGTGCTGAAAATTTATGGTCCTGCTTTTCCACATCTCGTCAAGTCTGGGCATGGCTTCCATTACTGCTGCAATTCTACTGCAGATCTCAGTTTCACCCATTGAGAGAATAGAGTAACTGAAGATATCCACCTCTTCCACCTTTTATCCATTCTTGGCTATTTTTAATTTTGGTATCAGCTAAAAAGTTGAACATAACTTTGCAGTCATCTGTGCTTGTCTTCTTGCTATAAGCACTAGTGTTGTTTCCAGTTTGTTAGTAAGCTATTTGACTTTGTAACTGCTGCCACCCATCAGGTCTATGGCATGAACAAAACGGATGGTCATGCATAATTTTCTAAAAGTATAAATTAAAGAAAAACAGAGATAACAGGCAGCACTGTCAATCATCTGCCAACGATTGAAAGAACTCCAGTGTGCTTATAATTTGTCTTGGACCCTCTTCTATATTAATACCCCAGAAGACTTGTGACAGACTTTCAAGTCAATCTCTGTCATTAATTTGTAAAATAATACTTAAAACAAAAAAGTGAAATGTTGCTGAAACAAAATTTAAAAAGTTTAAACCTATGTACAGCTCCTCTAGGGAAAATAATCATCAGCAAAGCTGTTTACCACTTTGATGTATCTGGCTAATCAGTTCAAATGACAGATATAAACTGGGATTCCATCAGAGCCCAGCTGAACATAACAGGTGTCAGGTTTACACTATGAGAGTTTGTACTACTGAAAACAAGCAAATTACACATAATGATTTACCTATGTCCCTGCAGCTCAAAAGCTGTACCTTTCCTCCCACCAATGTCCCATACAATAACAGACTGATCAAAACTTCCACTGAAAAGCAACTGATTGTCTGGATCCCAAGAGAGACATCTTATACTACCTAAATATGAGAAAGTAAACAAATGTATAAAATAAGAAAGGAAAATGAATGAAACAAATAATAAAAATAAATTTATCAGTCATTCATGAAATATAAATTACTTGTTTGTTTTTTTTTATTAATCTAAATAATATTAGAAATTCAGTGAAAAAAGATCCATAGAAAAAGTAAACATAGCGTCAATATAAATATACTTATCTTTTATTTTAAGATCATATTATGATGTAAAATGAATGAAATTTATACTGATTCTGTGCTAAATTGAATGGCTGGAAATCAGATTAAAATTTCTACACATCAAAGTGGTAAATTTGTTGCTTTAATTTCTGCTTTAAAATGTATTACAAAAATGTTTCATTATGTAATGAAAACATGAAAATAAATATTTGTCTATTTTAAATATTTTCTCCGCAACTGGGAAGTATGGGAATAATGTAATTAAATCAAATAAAAACTGCTTACAGCAGCATACAGATAAAAAAAGGAGTTTGTATTTTACTAACTATAAATGTATTCAGGATGAGCTTTAAGTGGCAAAAAAATTGTTTCACAAATGGTTTGAAATATTAAGATTGTATGGACTGTATTTCTCAAATTAACTCTTGTTGCTGACGTTACATTGCAACTTCTTCTTTGTGCAAATAGCTTTCTTACTGATTTCAAAATAAAATTTTTTACTGATCCCACAGATAGCTCAAGTGACTTATCGTGACATTTTTTAAGTGGCTGACAAAACAAAATGCCCATCATTATCTACTGGTGACTTGAGGATTAGAAAGTTTATAATTTCAGCCTTTTTTTTTTTGTGTTGAAAAATTCAATTCTGGTGACTAGAAATCTCTGCTGACTTTGCATTCAAAAAATTCATGTCTAATATACATGGATTAGCTAACATTTTATTTTTTTAATGTACCTAAAAAAGTATTGAAGATGCATTAACATTAAAAGTAAAATAGAAATTTTAAAATTTGTATTTATAACTTAAGTGCAACACACTGACTAACCAAATAAATAATCATTACTGAAGAAAAATATGAATTTATAAAACAAATTTAATGTTCACTGTAGGGCAGTCCAAGAACCAGATGATTAGATGGGGTGAAGAAAGACCTTAAAGCCATAGGAGTGAGAGAGTGGAGGAAGAAGATCATGGATCAGGAAAAGTGGAGAAGAGTAGTACTGCAGGCCAGGCCCTAAATGGGCTGTTGAGCCAAAGGAAGAAGACTGTATGAAGTAGCATATTTACCGACACAAAATTAAAAATAGACCTTTTAAAAAAATACTTGCAATGACTTCTGTTTGCAAAAGTTGATTATTTTACATCAATGTTTTCATATTTTATAATGGAATATTTTAATTGGAGAAACACATTTTTGAAACAATAATTTTTTTTAAGCAGAAAATTATGGGTAAAGCTGAGAAGCTGTACATATTCCAATTTCCCAAATTCAACATCTTGAAAAGCAAGTTTGAAAAATGTGATGTAAAGGATTTTTTTAATATCAATATGACTGAATGGAGTGGAAAAATAATAGGCCCTGCAACAAAAAAACAAACAAAAAAATTGATGATTTTACTGAACTATGTCAACATGTAAATAATTTTTTTTTGTTATTTTTCATTCAAAAGTTATTTAACAATGTCAGCAAGGTTATAAATTTTGTTAAATAACATGACAAAATTTAATCAAAGCAGCGTAAAAGAAAAATTAGTAAAAGTTGACAAGTTTTGCTTTTTTTTTTTAAATGTTTTCTTGTAGACAAGATGAAATTGTCATCTTAATGGCCTGCAAGGAAATTAGAGAAGCATGTCTTTTATTACCAAGACCAATCAACAAGCGCAGAGCAGATATTCCAGGGGCTGGAAATTTGGACAAATCTCTTCGAAAATTGAGGAAGCTCACTGTAAAAAAACGGGGATCAGTCACTTACAGAAAAGTAAAAATCAACTTTCTAATGAAAAACGTTAGCCTCTGTTCAAATTTATAGGAAAATTCAAAGTTTTTTTTCTCTATCATTTAAAGTTGAATTTTGTAGAAACAAAAAAAAATGCATAATACATTATAATAAGCCATCAAGAAAAGAAATATTTAAACAGACTGCTTTTTTTTTTTAAATGACTGAAAACCGAAACTGTGAAATACATGTACATGTATAACAAAACAGGTAATTTGATGAGGATGAGTTATCCTGAGTCATGCAGTGCACATTCAAACATGTTGCATTTTTAAAATTTGGTAAAATTATTGAATCTCAAGTATCATTCATATGACTTCAATCTGCATGGCTCAAAACTAGTCTAGTGAATGAAGGACATCAGGAGAAGGTGAAGCACAAACAAATTAAAAAAAAAAACAACTGGTATTTAATAAGTGCTAATAGACTGTTCATAAAATGTAAAATTAAAGACAACATCAAATTACTGTAATCAGGTGCTGAACAATTTATCTACAAACTAATAAGACTATGGGTAAATCTACAAGCAGAATAAATAGAAAAACAATATGAAACTAAAGAAACAAAAAAATGAAATGAGTAAAATTTATAATCAAGGATATTTTATAAGTACAGTATTTGCTTTTTTAAATTAAAAAAAAAAGTTTTGGTAAAGTTTGTAAAGTTAAAGCAAAATTTTAATTGCAATAATACGCAAATAAGATTTGAATAAAACATGTCATACCTGAGTGTCCTTTGAGAGTAACAATGTGATCAAATGAGGAATCCTTCAACTTTAGAACAGAGATCTGCCCAGAATAATCACCTATAAAAACATATTTGGACTGCTCATCATATCTGAGTAAAGGTCAGGGAGCTAAACATCTTTTAGCAGAAAAACCGAAAGCTTTGACACTAAATTCAGAAAAAAAGGCTATCAAAAAAATCTCTTTTCTTTCCTTTTACATTTGCTTTTTTGTATTCGCAGTGGCTACGGTAACATCAAGACGGAGTTCGTATTTTTTTTTCCGGGTTACATCAATAGATATTGCTCCACACCCTATCCATAACCCTACCCCTAACCCTAATATAATTGCCGGTACCCGAAAAAAAAAATGAGTACTCCCGCTAACCCTAATATAATGGCGCTTGATGTTACCGTAGCCACTTCATTTTGTATTTGTACAAACTCAATACTTGCAATAAATAACCTTAGTCTTAAAAATAAGCTTAAGTTGTGTTGAATAGGACTAAGAAAAATAAAAACAAATTTTAACTGTCATTTTACTCTGACACACTTTCAAACATAATAATCTCTATGTGAAAAGTAAAGACTAAGTCATACATGTACTGCAGAATTCAAACTAACAAAAAAAAAAATAATTAACAAGCAAGTAAGGGAGCTGGGCATTGTGCTAACCAAACAATACCTTAATATGCATTGATTGCAGACACAGATGAATTTTACACTTCATCTCCCCCTATGGCCCTTTGGGGTGAAGGGAACTTTATTTCTTTTTTATTTAAATGGCTTATCATGCTAGAAAATTTCAAAACAAAGGATACTCTAAACACAAACACATGGCATTCGCTTGATAGCCACAAAACCTCCGACCAGTTTCTGAGCAGTGCCACATAAAATATTTGTCTTTTCCACAGCTAAGAACAGACTCCCATGGTAGAGCAAACTTCACTGCTGTCACACGGCTTTGATGAGCTGAAAGTATAGTGTAAAAAAAAACAACAATCACTTATTGAGTGTTAATTGAATTACAATTATAATTGTATGAAAAGAAATGAAGATCATCTGAAAAACTAACAGGCAACCAGTGTAGAACTAATTGAGCCTAACTGAATCGGAACAACGTCATTTTGTGAGTGGCAATTAAGAAAGTCCTTAACATGTATCTTTCAATCATTGTGTGGAATACATTTCTCTGGCTCTCTTTATGTCATTTTGACACAGAAACAATTGCAATATTAAAAACTTACCAATATAATCTCTGCGATGTATTAATCTGTTGTAGTCTTCTGTTATTTCAAATTCCTATTAATAATGATAATTAATTATATGATATGCATTTTTTCACACACAACAATAAATTAATTTTCTTTCAAAAATTAAAATCATCCGAATTATTGTATTATTTGTTTCAATGAATGGAAGACTCATTAATAATAAACACATAAAAAAGCTAAAGGGAACTGATGGTAAAGAAAAAAACACTTACTGAAATTGTTCCATTGTCTTGTCCAACAAACAGCCGCCTTGTTTCTGGATTGTAGTCTACACTGGATGCCTCAGCTTAAAAAGCAAAATTTAAAAAAGGAATTTAATTTTGTGTAGTAAAAAGAGTTAATTTAAAGCTTAAATTTCTAGGGCTTATCAGCAACACAATATATTTTAATTAATAGGAAAAAAAAATTATCTTACTTACAAGGCATAGAATGGCAAATACTTGGCCAATATTGACCAGAATCTCGCTTTAGCCATACTCTGAGTGTTCTAATAAAAAATAATGACAATCTTCTTTATTTATTTTATTAACAATGAAGGAATAAAGTAATAATTCTAATACATTTAGTTAGGTTTTAGGAGCTGCTGTGTTCCTATGTATGGTAGTCACTAAAAATGTTATGACTCATACTTATAAAACCATAAATATGATTGAGAAGGAGACAGTTTTGTTAGTTTTAGAAGACAGGTAGACACAGGGCAAGACAGAAGGAGGGTAGTAATGTAGATTTGTTAAGTTTGAAGGAGGTTGTGAATTAGGAAGAAACAAAGAAGATAGTAAGTTAGTGTTGCTGTGTTTGTGGAACTGTTAATTGGAAAAGTAATTAAGTGGTGTCAATTCATAGTGACGACAATATTTTTATCGTTTATATTCACAAATGGATAATTAATGTAATAGATATTTCAATAAAGTGATTTAATTAATTAAATGGAAGTGTTGTAAGCTTTTATTAGTTTTAACACTAACCTCTCATTATAAGAAATTACTCTTGTTTAACACTACAATGAAATATTTTTAGTTACAAATTTTGAACAAGTGATTTTGAACGAAATAAAAGCATGTGTATGTAGAAGAAAAAGCACATTAGCAAGATGATTAATGTATTCTCAAATAATATTAGTGATAAAATAGATAGTTAAGCCTAAAGCTAAGGGGGAGAATGTTTGTGTGGTATAGAGCACATAAAAGTCAACCTGAAGGTCTTTAGCTTGATTATGCTCAAAGACAAGGGATGAAGTCATGCCAACTTAAAATGGCTATATGAGTGACCCGAAAATATTTGATGAAGCATCTGCATTGTGCATGCCACCTAACTGAAGGTCTGAATCCACAAAGACGAAACACTTCCGCGCGGAAGTTTCAACTTAGCGAAACTCTTGTAGATCCACCGGGACGAAACGGTGAGCGCCGAAACAACTCTTCGGAAACAAGATTTTTAAATGATTAATTCGCACTTTTTCCTGCTAGAGAAAAAAAAAAGATACTTTGAAAAGCAGAAAATACTGCATCCCGTGTGCCTTTTTGTTCTTATTACAAATAAATTGTCTAGCTGGAAATGAAAAACTGTTTTTTTTTAACTTTTTATTCGATCAGTAGCCGTTCATTTTTTTTTGTTTTCATGATCAGCCAAACATTTATTTAATAGCATTTATGTTTTCAGACAGCGCTTCGATCGAAAGAAATTTCATTTGTAGAATATGTAGATAGACGATGTAATTGATGTATATTTTCCTTTCAGAATTTCATATACAAAGACTGTTGCCGACCAAAACTTATAGTAATTCATGTTTTTCTGTCAAAATTCACTTTGTTGTTGTTGTTTTTAATGAATATACATTAATGTGAATCATTTTTTCTATTCGAATCGACGTTTCTAAGCAGCTATTTTGTTTGTTTATCCTGACAGAAAATATAGCTCTCCGGAAAAAACTCTGCAAGCAGCGAAACTAAAAACTTTCGCTGCTCCGCAGCGGAAATTCTGACCGGTGTACGTGTTCTCATTAGAATATCATTGCAGCAAAACAGAGACGGAATTCGCAATGTCCTTAGATACCGGAATTTCGTCTTGGTGGATTCAGACCTTAAGTCTTCCGTGTGGGCAGTGTGGCCAGCATAGCCATCACCCTCTCTGCTATGGTGCAGATGAAAGAAGGGGACAACAAAAACTATCAAATTAAATTGTTTATACAATAACTAAAATACAGGATCAATACAGCTAAACACCTGAATATCACCATGAAGGGTTTTTTGAAAAACTAGGCTAAGCCATAAAATATTATATAACAACAAAATGTAAGCTAAATTCATTTTTATTGCATATATTAGTTATATTAATATATTGGCTAAAAATATATATTATATTGGGCTTATTGGCTTTATTGCTATGTTATACACAATAAACTATAAAATATACTAAAATTGTATTAACTATTCACATAAAATATACATATATATACTATTATATATAGCATAGGCTTACCATTACTATTACTGGTCTCATATAATACATCAATAATATTTAATATTGACAATATAACATATAATAAACGCAGTGACTCTGGCACCAGCCAAAACCATTATATTAGGGTATAAGGAACATGGCATATATAAGTTTTTTTTTTCAGGATTAGGGTTAGGTCAGTTAGGGTTAGGGTGTGGAGCAATATTATCTATGGCTGGTACCCGAAGTAAAAAAATACGGGTTCGGTCGGACCGAACCGTAGCCACTGCCTATAATAAAATATACTAAAAATAGCTTATAAAGTTATTATAACCGAACCCGTATTTTTTTTACTTCGGGTACCAGCCATAGATAATATTGCTCCACACCCTAACCCTATCCCTAACCCTAACCCTAATCCTGAAAAAAAAAAAAATTTATATATGTCATGTTCCTTATACCCTAATATAATGGTTTTGGCTGGTGCCGGAGTCACTGCGTATTATAAAGTATATAAAGACATAATATTTTATAACTTTTAAATTAGCTTATTATTTGAACAACGCATTAAAAATGTGGATAAATGTATGATGAAAAAAATTCATATCATTAACTTTCATTAAGAAAACAAAAGAACATCAGTTTTTTTGCGTTCAAAGAGTTCACGTACGTTTTAGCTACCTTTAAATCCCCGCCTCCTTTAGCAAGAGCGTAGATAAACACAGATCATCTGATCGAAATTAATAAAACAGTCTTACAATTTAAAAAAAAACAACTTACTTATCATCACTAACACTGATTACTCCATCTTCCTTAGGGATTATAATGGCTTCATTAATAGTATCTGGACATCCTTCAATTTTATTTGACAAAATTGGCTTCCTAACATTCCCTTGTTTTCTTTCTTCTTGTTTAATTTCCGCTGCCATCTTGGTAATGTTATTGTGTATGGTCACGTGATTGTCAGTAAGCGAGATAACACGGTTTTTAATAACCAACGTAGATGAAAGTGTTGTTATATTTATTTTTTCCCTAAGTGGTTTTAATTTTTTTTAAGTGTGCTGAATTGCGATATATAATTATTAACATATTCATTTCAATAGTATATCCTTTTTATATCTTTTTTTTTAATATTGTCTATTAATCAGGCACGCCGAGAGGGGGGGGGGGCAGGGGGCTGCCACGACCATGTCATTTTTTTCACGACTTATTATTTATTAAGGGGCCCGCAATGATGTCCTGTCCTGGAGCCCGTGTTGGCTCTCGGCGCCACAGCTATTAATATGTGACTCACTGGAGATTCCGGCTAGATACACAATTGATGCAATTGCAGCAAAGCCTTTCTTATGGATATCAGGATAGGCAAATTAAGGGACCGCTTAGGGCCATCACTGCAAAATGGACCGCTTGGATTTATAATTATTATCAAACAGAGATAGGGCCCTATAGAATCAGATTTGATAGGGGGGCTCTTTCTTCGGAATTGGGGACCTGGGCGGTGGCCTACTTTACATATCCCTAGGATTCAGTATGAACGCCTCTGACACTAAGGTTTGACATGATGGTTGAGCCCATCCTGACAAAACTGCCTCACTTTTTTTTTTAAACTACACACAATCGCATGTTAGAGGATGGATTAATGGCTGTCAGAGACCACAGTGTTGTAGCCAACTCCATCAAGACTCGGTCGTTAAATTGAGAGCAGACGACGCTTGAACAATTCATCAAACAATGACATTTTCGTGAAACACGTTATCTCTGTGTTTGTATGTGTGTGTGTGTGTGTGTGTGTATGCGACAGTGGCGTAGCGAGGGTTGGGCAAGGGGGGGGGGCATCATGTTGCACACAAAAGGGCGCCAAATGGTATATTTTACATATATTATATGGTTTTCGAATGGGGGGGGGGCGGTAAAAAGGTATTCTGCCCCGGGCGCGAGTTAAGCTCGCTACGCCACTGGTGTGCGAGTGCATGAGCTGTGTGAAGGCAGAACCGTTCTTGATTTGTTGTTGGGGGGGGGGGGCGTTATCAGGTTCTTAAATAAGGAAAAGTGGAGAAATCTGTCGGAGCCCTAATGTCTCTGTATTATTAAGTTACATAAAAAACATTCAAGTTTTACTGCCTTCCCCCCTCCCCCGGGGAGGTCTATCCAGGAGCAATTTAATGCCAACGGCCATTATTTCACATCGATATAGTCCTACAAACTACCAATATGTAAATGGTAGGCCCTACATCTTTCAGGCTCAGTGCCGGCCTTAGACATTTTTGTGATATAGGCAAGGACAGAAATGCCGCCCTTTTTAGTTTCATTTTTCTAAGAAAACTCTATAAATGTTATTTATTTTGAAGTAAATCCAAATTATGAAAATAACATGATATATTTATAGTTTGTTACTGGTCTTCTTTCTTCAAAACAAATTTTTAAAATTTGGCAACTTTATAAAAGTTAAAGAGTTTTAAGTATACGTAGTGTATTTTAGGAAGTTTTTTTTTTTTTGCTAAGTTAAAAAAGTAATGGAAAAAAAATGAAATGTTTATTAAGCATTAAACAGATTGAATAGAATTCAAGAAAAATATGCTTTTCTAGCTTTTGCAGAGGCAAACTCTTCAATTACTTCGGTCAGATCCAAATCTTCTGCAATCGTTTTCTCTATAGATATTGTAGCTAAACCAACCAAACGATCCTGAGACATGGTAGAACGAAAATATGTTTTTATGAGGTTGAGCTTCGAAAAGCTTCTCTCTGCACTTGCCACTGTTATCGGGAGTGTAAGCGAAATTCGCAATGCCACGTACACATTCGGAAAAAGAGCAACCACGCCCATTCCACACAGATAGTCTAATAAAACTCTAGGCAACCAAGCCCATTTCACATATATAGTTTAATATAACTCTAGGCAACCACGCCCATTCCACACAGATAGTCTAATATAACTCTAGGCAACCACGCCCATTCCGCATAGATAGTCTAATATAACTCTAGGCAACCAAGCCCATTCCACATAGATAGTCTAATATAACTCTAGGGCTTGATATTTCTATAATTCTCCTTGATAAATCAAATAATTCATCGCACAGTTCTGTTGCATTAATGTCTGCTGAATCTTCTTTTTCAGATGTTAAAGCTAATTGAAGGTCCATGCAATCTTTGAAAACCTCTCTTTTATCACATATCTCCAGTTTTTTAATGTCATACAAAAATTCAAATAAATCGCTATGAGATGTTAACTGCATAAATCGATCATTAACTGATAGAATCCAATATCTGGTTAAAAAAATTTACTCTGAAACTCATTTCTGGCTCGAGAATTGGATCGTCTGAAACTTCATAGTCAAATTGTCTCTTTCTTAGTCGAGATCTTATTAGTATTTCCGTATTGAAATTGCACTCAATACCAAATTCTTCAGCCATTGATTTAGCTGTTGTAATTGCTTTGGCAAAACCTTCATCTGTTCTATAATTCTGGATCATAGTTTTATTTGCATTCAATTGTTGAATTGATTTCTTTAAATCAAGATCTTTTTCTTGAAATGTTTTGCTAAAAATATTGATCTTAAATAAAACATCATACCAAATCACTAAGGAACAAATAAACTTGAAATCGAGCATTTGTGTGCAATTCCCTTAGCTTCTGCAAGGGACTGAGTTCCTCGTGATCCAGAAAGTGAAATATCATCAATTGAAACGAGTGCATCGTAAATTTCAACTGTTTGGTATCGAATTGCCTTCACAGCATTAACTCGACTTTCCCAACGTGTTGCGCATAACTCTTTAACAGCTAAACCTGCTGCCTCTTTGTTTTTGACATATTCTAACAATACATTCCAGCGATGTGTTGATGCAGAAAAAAAGGTGTGTATATTTTGAATTACCTCAAAAAACCTTACTGCTTCCAAACAACAGTTTACGGCATCATTCACCACCAAATTCAACGAATGCGAATTGCATGAGACATAAAATTTCTTCGATTTAGCTCTTTAACTCTTGTTTGGATACCAATATGTATTTCCCGCATGTTCGCTCTGTTATCGTAGCATTGTCTACTCATATCATCTAGACAAATAACCGAATATGACAGTTCTTAAAGTAAAATTTCTACCATACTTGCACCTGTAGATTTTTCAAGTTCTACGAATCCAATGAAGTGTTCATATTTTATTTTGGTGGAATTTGCCGCTCCTTGAAATAATGCCGCTCTAGGCAGCTGCCTATATCGCCTATACCTAAAGCCGGCACTGTTCAGGCTAACAATTAACTGGTGTTTTAAACTTTTTTCCCCCCAAAAGTAGATTGGGGGGAGGGGGAGAGAAAGTCACCGACTGACTATTTCTGACAGTTATATGAATGAGTGAAGGGAAAAACAACAAAACAGGTGAACCACAAATACTTTGGTATTTGAATGTTTTATATGCTGATTCCATCATGGCAGACAACCTTGCTAGTGTTGACTCGCGTCTCTGTCATCAGAGCATGTCACATGAGGAAGTTTGTCAAACTTTCAAATCAAACGTTAACCGGCAAGTCAACGCATTCCTCGCTCATCATAAGAGCAGACAACACTGTTTTACGTGCGCTTTCTTTCAGCTGAATTTTTTTGAGTGTTTTTTTTTTTAAATTTGAACAGGTAGGCTTATTATCATATTTTCCATTGTTGGTTTAAAAACTATTCACATTTTTTATGCCTCTTTATGCAGTAAACAGTAATGGGTAATTAATATATCTGGACGTCACTTTTTTCTTCCTCTTTCAGGGGCGGTCCTAGGTATAAGCTAATTGTGCACCTGCACAGGACCGCCCATTCCCAGGGGCCGCCACGCCATAATATGTATTGAATGTAAATATAAAATACCATATTGACATAGGTGGGCCGGGGGGGGCACCGATTCTTTTCCCAGGGTCGCAATGCATCTGTAATGGGTTAAGGGAAGTGTACAAAAAAAAGTTATGTTCCCTTAAGACTCTAAGGGGGTCATCGGGGCAGATTAAGTGTAGATTTAATCTGTTTCATTAACCTCAGCATATGCAGGTTAGCACAAAGCCCAGTCAGGTACCCATTTAAAGCCACAGGTGAACTTGGGGATTTACACCAGGACCTGATCAAATCGCAAGGCTCTCACTGAGGTTCGAACCTAGGACTCTTTAGACGACAGTCGAGCGCTATACACCGCACGACGGTTTATTTTTTCCAATTCATGTATGTATTTTACTGTATACAACGCTTTTGACTTAAGTTTTAGGTAAACCTCTTAACTATTAAAAAATATCTTTTGCAACAGCAATAAAAAAAAATTATAAAAGCAATATGTAAATGGACAGATGATCTCTATGAAAACATTCATTCAGAAACCATTAGGCCTACTAAATTACCTACTATAAATTCCGTGGTGCATCCAAAGTTCATTGCACTATCGGCTTTGATTGGGGGGGGGGGGTTAAACTGTATTTATATAATGGAGTTAGTGATATAGACACCTTTCAAAGCCGCCTTTATACTTGTATTGCCCCCTCCCCCCAGGACCAACAAGTGATCCGACACTGTTGATTATATAAGCAGAGGCGGACTAAGGTCGGTTGAGGCCCCGGGGGGAAGTAGAAAAATTGATCCCCCTAAAAAAAAAATACTTACATAAAAAAGGGGTATATATGCCATATGAACTTTGGCTATCTGGTAGCTCTCAACGGCCGGACCCCATTGCACGTGCAGTTACATCCGGAACTGGACATAAGCACAATTACAATAATTCTGGTTTAACTCATATTTTATTCTCTCCTCAGGTCAGTTTCAACCAGTGTAAACTACGACAAGTAAATGATTTAAGACATTCAGCTAGAAGTGTCTATTGTTTACCTATGTTAAGTTTTTTTTTTTTTTTTAAACTGAAACAACTTACAACCCAGAAACCAAGATAGAAGTTTCAACTGTTTATATACCAGTACAGGTGAAAGTTTTTTCTTTCAGTTAAACTGAAATATAAAAATTAGTTATCTACGCCTACCCATTGACTGGTCACGTGCTAATAACCCAAGGGGAAATGTTCTCTTGGAGGAGAGACAGCGCAGACATCTCATGCGAAGAGCCGACGTTCCACGTCCGTTACGTCGGTCACACTATCGCCTACTTGTCCAGCGGAGTCGGCTGCACCTCACAGCCTCTGAAAACGCTGTGGGGCACCGGGGCGGTGGTCGAGAAGAAGAGCCTGCACAGGGTCGTCGTGAAACTTGGGCTGGAAGGTCTGGAGGTCACGGACCTGGAAAAATCCAATGGGGACAAGAAACCGAAGATCTTCGACATGGAGAACATCTCGTACTGCGCGGCGGATAAAAGCGTGGACGACCGCCTCTTCTGTTGGATCTATAAAAACCCGTTGACCGACGAGCTGGAGGCCCACGCCGTATTGTGCAGCACCCGGGAAAAGTCTCAGACGATGGCAGCCGTCATGGCGCGAGCGTTTCATCTAGCATACAAAGACTGGAAGGCCGACAGGCAGAGAGAGGAGCGAAGAAAAGCGCTCAGCCTGAGAAAAATTTCACTCGATGATGATTTTCATGAGAACATTTCAGAGTATTCCGGCAACCACAAACCGATTTCGTGCAATCATAAAAAGTCAGAAGAAAGGAGAAACGTTAAGAGATAACAATTATTATTTTTTTTTTTGTATGTTAAAATGTGGCGGACTGGGTCTTAAAAAAATAATTTGACTTAGTAAACCATTGAAAACAATTTTAGGGGCTAAGGTCACACATTTTACAGATTAAGTGACCTTTGGACAAGATGGCAGTCAAACATTGTGTTAACTTGGCCCCGTACATCTGGTGTTGAGGCGGGGGGGGGGGGCATGAAGATTTTTTTTTTGTTGTTACATAACAAGTGGTGTCCGGGTTTAAGCTTTAACAAAGCTGCTCATTTTCTGCAGGGAAAAAAATTCGAAAGTTGAATGGTTTGGAATTTGATGTTTTCTGAGGGATCACGTCACTGAGCACCCAAAATGCCACCCACTCCATCAGGAGATAAAGAGTCACCCTCTATTTATGCCACTTGATGATAATTTATTTTTTTATTGATCGTCATTCTGGTGAACACAATGGCCGAACCGTTGCCTGTACCAGTCCACGTGTATACTAATGTATTAACATGTGGACATGTCCTTTTCATTTTGTTATTACTTTCTATAATACATGTATTACACAATGGCCGAACCGTTGTCTGTACCAGTCCACGTGTATACTAATGCATTAACATGTGGACATGTCCTTTTCATTTTGTTATTACTTTCTATAATACATGTATTAATGTCAATGTGTATTTGTTCCACACATGAACCTTTGTCTAGGATCCACATACCTTTGTCTAGGGTCCACACATTACCTTTGTCTAGGGCCCACACATGTACCTTTGTCTAGGGCCCACACATGTACCTTAGTCTAGGGCTCACATGTACCTTTGTCTAGGGCCCACACATGTACCTCTGTCTAGGGCCCACACATGTACCTCTGTCTAGGGCCCACACATGTACCTTTGTCTAGGGCTCACACATGTACCTCTGTCTAGGGCCCACACATGTACCTCTGTTGTAAAAAATATTAACCATGGTCTATGGATGTGTTAATACTGTTATTTTGTCTTTTTAATGACAATTATTTTCATGTCTGCATTAGATACAGCATAATTGAGATAAACATCCGTATCAGTATAATCACTTTAAGTAGGCTTTCTTATTTAATGAGTAATTAATTACCTTTCATTTATCTGACTTGCTTTTTTGTGAGTTTTCAAATAACAAATTTACCAATTTAAAATATAATTTTCATCATTATTGATCACAAAATTTGACAAGCTTAAGCGATTAAAAATTACCCTTCTTGAGGTAATTAATCAAATAGACATTATTAGCAGCTATTGAGTATTATTGACAATTTCTTCTGGTTCTTGTGGTATATTAAATTTAATATTTATTTATTTTTCATGGTATTGTGATTCTTCCATCTTATTTAAATTTTGCGTTTATTTATGTATTTTTTGTTTTTGATAATTAATTTTTTTAAAATGTTGAACATTACATTTTTTCATCCCTAACTTTGAATGTTTGTTAACCGATCCTACAAATGTGAAAATTAAAAAAATTAAATAAACAGGTACTTGCAGAGTGTCCTTAAACATGTTAAGCTATAGTTGAGAAAGTTTGCCACGTGGTAATTTCAAAATTCAAACACTGGATGATAACAAAGTTTATTTAAAATAATATTTCAAATATTTGCCTAATTTCTTATAATTTTGACAAAGTCTAATTCCTTCAATTATACCCTGGGTATCTTTTAAATTGTGTTGTTCTGTATTAAACATTCTCGTAACTCAAAACATCATTGTGTTGAACTTTATGCCTACCACTTTTGTTGTTAGATGTTATATTTTGACAGACTGGTTGCTTAATGTTAGTTTTGATGTTTGGTTGTTTCGTTTTTTTCCTCAGAAAAATGCTGAAGATAAATATCCAGTTGGACCGGCATTGATGGCTTTGTTTCTCTTTGTTGTCTGTGGATCAGGTCAGTGCTGTCTTTTAGTATTAAAATTGTCCATCACTGTATAATGTGTCTTTTGATATTGGCTTTTGTCTCACAAGTTATGTCTGTATTATTTCAGTTTTTAAAGTCATAACCTCGTTTATAAAAACAAAGTCACCATGATACTATTTTATTTAGTCCTTTATGATTACTAGCTCATATTTAAAGCAAAAAAACAAAAAGTATTTAACTGTTATTCATAACAAAATCTTTAATGTTTCTTTTGGCAACTACTATCAAAGATCTTACACAAGATTTAAGAAATAAATTTCAGATTTTGATTTATAGACCTATCTTTAAATTTGTTTAATAATCACCCAATGTCATTACTGATACATTTTGTCTGACTTGTTGAGGTTGGTTATTAACTGAATAATTTATCCTAGCTGATATATCTCATAGACATAACTGATTAGTGAGGTTGCATTTTTTTTTTCTTCTTACAGCCGTTTTCCAGATCATACAGAGTATTCGCATGTCATGACAGCCATGAAGCTCAAGTTTTATTTATGTGAGAAGGCTGTTGAAAGTTTGTTGTTTTTTTTTAGTTTCATTTTTTTTTTCAATTGATGCAAAAGAATGAATGTGTTGATGAAAGTTGAGCTCTATTTTGATCATAAAAAAATTTGTGATTTTTTTATCTGTATCTGTTTGCAAGTAAATTTGTCAGGTAAACTATCAAAGTTTGACAGAAATAAATCACATCATTATAATTGGTGTGTAACTGCATGCAAAGCAAAAATTTAAAAAAAATAAAAATCATATTTATAAAATGCTTAATATAAAATGTCTATAAAAAATGTTTTAGGGAGTCAAAAAGAATGAGTAGTGATATTTTTTTTCTTTTCTTGTGATTTCAAGTCTGCCAATACTTATTATATGTTCATTGAATTTTACTTTTGACTGTCATTTCTATTCAGTCTGGTGCTGGCAGAACAAAATTATTCAATTTCAAAAAAATAATAATATAAATGGGTCTACATCAGGGGTGCACAACTTGTAGCCTCTAAGGAGATTAATGGCAGCCGTAAAAAAAAATGTACATTATATATTTCTTCTTATACATATTGATATAAATCAATCTGGTGGCTTCCCTAATTAAAATAAAATGTTCAGTGCAGCCATCAGGTGTAAAAAGGTTGTGTACCCCTGGTCTAAATAAATTATGAAATGTTTTTTTTTTTTTTCATATCAAGTTAATTCAGATCTTAAATGTGTGCATTTAAACCTCTGGTCAATACAATTATTGATAGAAACGAAAAAAAAAAAAGGCTTTGTAGATTTATGCTCATTTATGTATTATGTCTTTATTGTATTAGTTTTCTCTAACAATTTTTTTTTTCTCTTGAGATATTATTAGCCCTGTGTTGCATTTTAATTTTCCTAAATTTATCTTTTCTGGAAGAGAATCTGCATTGAAAGTTTTTCCATCGCAGGGTCCAAAATAAAATTGTTTTATTGCAACTTCAAATGTTGTTGTTTGAAAATTTCATCTTTTTTTTTTTTTTAATCATTTTTTAAGAAAGCAGTTAAATTAAATTACTTTGTCCTATATTTTTATCTGTTTGTCTGCACAATCTTTGCACACTGTCTTACCATGATTTACTCTAATTTTACATTGGTTGTGGTTAATCTCTACAATTGAGTTGGATCTAGAACATGACCAAAGATTTTACTGATAAGCCAGATGTTTTGGTCACAGTATTGAATTGTACACTTTGACCTTGTTTATAGAGCCGCAACATGCCACATAATTTGATAATATTTATGTGTCATTGTAGTGTTAATATAAAAAGATGAACTTTCTTACAATAACTGAACTATTCCAATAATGTCAGTAATGAGTGCAGACTACTGTCAACGAGACTTGTTTCTGAAGCAAACTGTAATAATGATGTGAAAAAATTTTTTGAATTTCTTACACCCATCAAGAAGCTAATTATAGATGTGTAGACATAAAAAAAAAATGTTTATTAGCTGCTATTCAATTAATTTTATCGAAAATAATTCAAAATTAAAAAAAAAATTAACATAAGATTAATTGACAAATTTTTTATTATTTGTATTCAAATTTGTCATATTCCAGTGGTGCCCTAATGCAGTGAGTTTTGTATGACTCACAACGAACCAATTTTAATTACTTATGTTCACTATTGTTAATTTGACTGTTATGCTGTTCTTCATAGTATTTTATACAGCGTGCAACCCGTTTTAATATATTATTTAATGGCATAAGTCAGTTTTGAATCTAAAATTGTTACAACAGCATTAATCATATTTGTAAGTTAATTTTTTAATTCTGACCAAATTATTTACATGCGTAATTCAATTGATGCTTTTTTTTTTTGTTAAAGAGAATAGGATAGGCAAAAATAGGTTGTTCAATTGTCATGTACATTTGTTATTGTGGTTAATCAGTTCCACACTCTACTGCAAATTTATGCCAAATAGGATTCTTTATTTTTTAAATTCATTATTTTTTTAGAGCATAGAAAAATCTGTTTACAACTTTCTAAATTAGTTTTTTTAACATCATTAGAGCCCTCAAGAGATGAAATGACATCCTTCATTCACCATTACACTCATATCACCCAATATATTTTGAGAAAAAAAGAAATTAAGTATTAGAAATATCATGCTATTGTACAGACACAACCGTTAACCTATGAAAATAGTGCAACTTGTTAGAAAATGAAGAAGTGTACTGCACAGCAAAGAAGAGCAAGGTCACCGTTCCTCTGAAGGTGCTTTAAATTACATTGTAATTCATGTGTGTATGATTGACTCATAAACTCAATCAACTTTAAAAAAAATATATTTGAAAGTCTAATTGGTGAGGGATGGCCAAAGGTTGGTTTTTTTTTTTGTTGATTTTTACCCCCTCCCCCATCACGTTTTGACACATTATACATTATCCCCTCTACCCTCAATGATCATGTAACTTATGGTTTACTCAATTACCAACCTGTTCTCCAAAAAAGCTGACACAAAGTTCTAAACCATTTATTCCAAACCTAAGACTTGCCAATTATGTGTGAAAGAATTAGTAAATGTAACTTATTGTTAAATTCAGGGTAATAATTAGAATTAAGAAATGACAATCCTATTGTTGTCAAGGTAATCTAGATGCTATAATTTCAAGTTAACATAACTTCCTGGTGGTTCTGATCAATTTCTGTTAAAAGAATTGGGTTTTTTAATATTAAGGTGTTGCATTAAAATTTTTAATCACATTGTTTTAAAACGCTGGAATTGCATGTTGTTGTCAATTAATCAGCACCCTTAGCTAATAATACTAGGTGTACACAGTAATGACTCTAAAATGAGTTAATAAAATATAACTGACATCAAAAGAATAGCTCAATTCTATTAACTGTAAAAATATATGTTGAGATGTATCTTCCCTCTAAATGGTTCCACACTAGTTTAAAATCTTAGTGGCATTACTGTTTGTGCAAGATCTTACCTTTAACTAACATTAAATGAAAAAAATGCAATATATGTGTAAGATTTAGATCATTTTGAGTGTCATTTGATGCTTGAAATTTTATGCTTTGTTAGAGGGTAATTTGTCATATTGCTGTCAATATTAGTTTTAAATCCTTAGATCTTAAAAAGATTTGGCCCTTGTTAACAAGTTACAAAATCAGTTTATGCAACTAAAGCCTTTTTCTTTCTTCTGAATTAAATCTGTAATTTATGGTTTATGAATAGGTCATAGGGTTGAATAAGATAGGCTATTGTTGTAAGCAAAAGCAGTTTTCTGAATAGGCTATTGTTGTAAGCAAAAGCAGTTTTCTGAGCACTATAATAATGTTATAGCCCTTACAATAATGTCATGGAACTTGAGTTAGATAAAAGTAAAGTTCCCTTAGCCCTAACTGGCCAACGGGGCAGATGAAGTGTAGAATTCATGTTTCTATAACCTCAGCATATGAAGGGATTGTGTGGTTAGCACAACGCCCAGCCACCTTTACTTCCCCAACCTAAGTCAGAGGCCCAGCCGCCTTTACTTCCCCAACCTAAGTCAGAGTTAGATAACCACACTTAATAGTGTGTACAACATTCAGATCAACTTTTATTTTGCTAACACTGTGAAATATGAAAGAAAACAACAATTGCAGATATTTTTAATAATGAAATTTTTATTAAACGGGGTGGAAATTTCTGTAAGTTATTAAAATGTTTTAAATATCTTCCAATCAGATAGGAAGATTTCTTTGAGTTCATATGTAATAATAATAAAAAAATGTTTTTTTAATTAATAACGAAATCAACAAGGTAAGTCTGAACCAGTCATTTAACCCAACTAGCATAAACAAATGTTATATGATGCATTCTTAACATACAAAGACTAATAAATTAGTCCATGTTAAAATGAAACAAGAGAACGGAAAATGTTCAAACAAGCTCTTGAGTATTTTGTTGAAATTCAATCCCATCTTATAAAAGAAAAATTTTAATTGAGACTGGTTATTTATAACTTTAAAAAATTGTTTAGCTTGAATGTATATCAAAGCAATTCATTGTGACACTGACATTCAGATATGTGGAGCATCATAACAGTGAGTGGTCAGTACAAAGTGTCAAACAAGACAGTAAATACATACATGCATATTGGAATTTTTTAATACAGTTTAAGTCAAAAATAGATAAAGCACAGTATTCACAATGTGGTAATATTATCAACAGTATGTTAGATATCCTTAACATTTTTTTTGGTAATATGTATACACTCACACAAAAAAAAAACTAACATCATGGACTTTTATTCTAACTCAATAATTACATCCCCTTCATTGACTGTATCTCCAGATTTAAATAACACTTTCTTCACCTGAAATTCAAGCAATGGACGAAAAAGAAAAAACAATGTTAATATTTAACAGAATAATTTTAAAATGTATATATTTGAATGCTTATTTTATGCTTCTTAAATATTATTTTTTTCAGGCCTTTTGGTCTTCAGAAAAATGTTTAATTTATTTTCATATGAGTCAATCAAATGAGTTTAAAAATTTAATGGAACTACAAAGCTAATAGCATTAATTGTTGCATAATAAAAAAAAATATGTTATATATATACTAAAAGTTGTAAAAGTTTTAACTGAAAAGGTAGCCCAAACTGACAATTCACGAAGATTTACTCTTTTAAACACTAAAGTAAATTAATACATGTGATATTATAAATTTCTATCAGAATTTAAAAAGGTCACCAATGAACATTTTCAGCAAAAAATCTGCCTTCATCCTTTTTAATCTTCTCTTTCAATCAGATGGCAGATATGTTTCCTCAATACCATTTTGTAAATTGATAGCTTAATTTTGTTGTTTTTAGTCTCCCTTAATACATTTGATGGAGTGCAATGATTGGAAAAAAAATGTATACATTTCTTTAAATTGTGTTGCAAAATTTGAGTCTAAATGTTATTGTATGAATGTTGCATTAGTTTGAAATTTGTATGACCTTGACATCCAAAAATGGGACTATTAAAATAAGCTTTTATTAATTGTATGTAATAAAAAGTTAAAAATATATCCATAGACCATACAAGTATTTATATAAATTATCATTACTAAAACTGAAAGCGTGGGTGCCCATCTTATATCTCTGATGATCCAAAATTCTATAGACTTAAAAGTACAAGTAATTTCAAATAAGAATCATAGCCACCATGTTTATTTATAACTCATAAGGAGGTAGCTCTATCAACACTAAACATTCTGATGTCATTATTTTGAATTATTTCACAACAAAATGAGAATGACAATAAAATGGTCATGTTAGAAATAATGAGAATGACAGTAAATCGAATTGAATATTTGTGCGAAAATATGTGTGACTGAATGAGTTGTACCATTAAAAGTTTAGTATCTTTTTCAAAGTTTGAATTATTATCAATTTCAATTCTACTGGTTTGGTTCTTCATTATTTTTGTTTTGATCTATTTTGCACCTGTTTTAGTGTTATGCAGGCTATTCAGCTAGTTAATGATAAATGGCATCCTCTCTTTTATCTGTAGTAATGATACTTGATATAAATTTTTGTATGATATAAGGATCTATTTATAACTTTTTAGTGCATTTTAATAAAAGCTTATTTTAAAAAATCACATATTTTTTTATCATAAGATATTTTGATAAAATAGCAATTAGAAAATTCAGTTTGGACTACCTACTCTAAATAAATAATCTTGGCTTTAAATATGCAACACTACTTAGCTAAGGTCCAATTGATTTAGTAGTAAGTACATCTTACCTTAGCAGCTTTTGCACTAGCCAAACTGTTTTGCATTTTCATTGCCTCCAGAACACACACTTCTTGATTTTCCGCCACCTTAAGAATGTTACATTTTTGGCATTTAAATATTTAGTCAGTTATAAAATAGCATTTTAAATCAATACATTTACTTTGGTTAGCAATCAATACATTTGCCAAGTTTATGAAACTAGAAGGAATGAATTTAATTCAAGCCTTTTTTTTAATCTTGCACCTTTTCCTTTAAATTAGCAAAACACATTAGTTCTTTATAGATGATTTATTAAAAAACGGAAAGTGACCATTAGTTTCCTTTAACCTCTGGCACAGCATGAAAGCATTTTTTCCACAACCGCTTGATTTCAGATTTTTAAGATCATTATGAAAAAAAAAAAACACCATTAATTTGGACCATAAACTATAAAACTGAAAAAATATTAAAAGAAAAATTGTGAAATTAATTTTCAGACTTTTTTTCTTCTGAAAACAGATACAATAGATTTTTTTTTACAAACTATATTTTTTTGGTTTACCATATAAAAAAGTAAGTAAAGTTTCCCTTCTTGGGGCAGATGAAGTGTAGAATCCATCTGTTTCCATAACCTCTGCATATGAAGGGATTTTACCATATACCAATAAAAAATAATACATGTATTTATGTCTGGAATTAAACAATCCATTTTATTTTTGAAGAAATAGACTTTATCAGAATTTATGAAAAAGGAAACAAGTTGTTATTTTTAAAAATTTAGTTTAATTATTTGAATAAGAACTCAGCCAAAACTTTCTGCTAAGCTATTTCTCAGATGATAAATTTCTAAGCACTCAAAACCTAAGCAAATCTAAAATAAGGCAGCATTAGGTGTCAGAAGACTGGAAACAATAATACATTTTTTTTTTCATTATTTGAGAAGATTGTTTTATAGCTAAAATAATACATGTATTTGTTTTCTTCAAAAGCCTAAGATTACATTAATGTCTGCCATCCACAGTTGAGTGACTGCTTATAAATAAAACTATAAGCTTATTAAAGGCTCATTAATTAGACTAGCATATGCTTCAATCGACTAATAAAGTGGGATTTATAGAGAGACATAAATAAGCTTATAAAGAGACATAAGCTATTTGCCTACTTTGAATTTCTTTTCCTTTGAAATTGTATTAGATATTAAATGTAGTTCAAGTTGTCCACTTAAAATACATGTCTTTGGGGGCATTTTCTTTGGAATAGACTTTTATTTTGACAATTTTTTGAGTGGATGTTTCTAAGCAGCCAATTTGGATTGTTTAGAACGGCCAAAGAATATCCCTTGTGGAAAAGCTAAAAGCAGAGAAGCCGAACATTTTCAATAAACCACCAAAGTCTGGGCATTTTTATAAGCAAGATATTGACCTGAAGAGACGAGGTCCCTAGATACGTGAAATTTGTGAGTTTGGTGCTTGCTTAACTCGCCTTAGAACAGGATGCTAACATCTTTTTTTATAGAAAACTAATGGCTGATTCATATAAGACAAATCTTCAAAACAATAAAAAAAAAAGGTTCTAGTAATAATACAAACGCTGAATAATATCAAAACTGTAAAACCTAAAACATTTTACAGACAGTTTTCAAATATCAGGGATCTTATTCTTACCATATCTCCAGCCTGGACACTGATTGATCTCAAAAGCCCTGGCATTGGAGCTAAAACCATTGCGCTTGTGTCTAGTACTTTCTTTTCCAGCATATGCTGACTTAACTCAAATGCCAAATCATCAAGGACTCTTATGGGGTACTATAAGTGAAAAAAAAATTACAATAAATAGATTTATAGCTCAGTAAGAAAGAAACATATTTTACTGAGAAAACTTTACTAACCATTAAGATATAATGTGAAGATGCTTTTTAGGTTCATTTGACAACTAAATTTTAGCCCTTTTTAAAGAAGACTTTTCAAATTACATTTTAAAATATTTTACTGCCAGTGAATTGTTTTTAATTGAAATTCGGTTACAGATAAAAAAAATTAAGAATTGTCTTAAATTAGTGGGGCTGAAAATTAAGTTACAACTAGCTGCACCCTGGAAAAAATTGGAAATGTCTTTCTTTAAAAAAAAATAGATTAACTTAAAATGATTTAGAGTGAATTTTCTTTTACTACTCTCCAATGCTATTCTACATCTATGCTAAATCACACAAATCAGGACTATCACAAAAAGAATACATGAAGTGTGTATTATATATAATTATTTCTGTACAAAAGAAACAGGTATTAAAATTATGAGCCACTTAAAACTCATAATTTAATTTCTAGCATTTGTTTTAATTAAAATCGATTGTTTTTTTTTACAATTCTAAAACAAATGCATTATTATACAACCAGTGAATATATTTGAATTCCAATGAAAAAAATAGATCCAGAAGACATTTTAACAAAGTGACAAATTAAATCTGAAAAGAAATTCAATAATTTAAGTTCCTTAAAAAAAGCTATAAAATGCTTTCAGTTAAAGTATGCTTGCTTTTCTAAATGTCATTTCATTTTAAAAATTGAAAGACAAAGAAGCAAAAACTGCATACAATATCAAACAGTTATACTAAAGATTTCATTTGGCAATATTTCAATTAAAAAGGTAATACATGAACACATTTATTCACATTTTTTTATTTTTCATAAAGACCTTTTTTACTCAAATACATGTACATATAATGGATTTTTTTTTTGCTTTGAGGTTGTTAAATATTTAATCCAATCAACTAATGAAAAAATAGGTCAAGTTTTAAAATGGATAAGACTTAAGTTCTCAGTCTTAAGCAAAGTTTATTTCAAATGAAAGTATGACAATTATGAACTATCAAATTAATGCACAACTTTAACTACTTACCACAGTTCCATGGAAGCGAAGATCATATTTACCTCCACCAAGTCTCTGGTGCACCTAGGGAAATTGTTTTATTTGTTACTCCAAGTTTTTTAAACTTAATTACGCACATTGTCCTAAATAGATATGTAGAGTTCAAGAAAATCTGACATATCAAGGGTTAATCCCTGGAAGATAAATAAAATGCTAACACAATAAGAAAGGACAAAAGAAACAGGATGAATAATAACAAACCTGCAACAACTTCTGTTCCCCATTTAACATTACATCCATCAGAGATGAAGTAAATGAAAAGTTACCTTTCACTTCAAAGACATCACCATTGATGACAATCTACAGCAGGAGAATAGTGTTAGTAAATTTAAAGTCAAATGACAAAGTGATTTCCCTGGTGTAGGTAGTTCAATTAAACTATTTTTAGCTACTTAGAAGGTGGAAAAACACTTTTTTGAAGGTGTATTCTGTTGATTTTTCTTAAATTTAGAGTGCTTGAAGAATCTATAAACTACTTTTGATAAAGGGAATCTTGAGTTAGCAAGGAAATTAATATGAAAAAAAAAAAAGCTTTACAGTCATTATGCCCAAAACTAGATTCAGATCCCCAAACAAAAAATTTTGAGCAAATTGGCATCATTTTCTTTTTATTACTTGTGAGCAATTTTGAGATTTGAGGACATATTAACAGAATGACAAGAAGTGTGATTAAGCCTTTTATGTTTATGATATTAAGTTCCAATTACTTTGGAGCTATGTTTTCTACAAATATTTTGCTGCTTAATCAAGTGCATAAACACTTATTACACAGTGAAAATTATATCTGAAGTGTTTCAGCATCTCACAAATTTATAAGTGCAATTTCTGAAGCTTAAATAACCTATTCTTTACCTTATAGCCATCTTGTAATTTTGTTGCCTGTGCTTGTACTCTAACTTTGTTAATGATTATGTTAAGTGACCAACTATTCTTGGAAGATTCAAGATTGGGAATCCTAAATATAATTTAAATTCTTTAGATATACATGTAATCTTTACAGCTAAATGCTTTAAAAAAAAAATTATTCAGTGTAATTAAAATCATACAGCTGAATATCATTTTGAACCTTTTCTGATTCTGAAAGGCTTTGGATCTCTGTTGGTCTTTCAAATAAACAGCACAAGCCAATGCAGCTAGGTCTTGACTTTCTTTGATACTTAATACTTTACCTGAAATATAAATAATATAGACCATATCAAAATAATAATTTTTCTTGCAAATTTTAGTTTTTATGACAGTCTGATGCACACTTGATATAATTTTTTTCTAACAAAAAAAAAATCATCTATATATACATCTATATTTTAATTTATATAAAATGGATTTTCATTTAAGCCACTTACCACCTCTTAGTAACATAAAATATAACAATGGGGTAGAATTTTTGCTTATGTTTGTTACAATGAGAACAAATAGCTCAATAAACGGCACAGATAGAAACTATTTTCATACTAGCTGGTCTTTGCAAAACCTTTGTAAAATTTATTTACTAAAAAAAACAGAGCACATTTTAAAATGACTACATTATAAGTTTGTATTTATTTGCTTAATTCCTTGGATTCCTGCAGTGCAAGGGGCCTCAGCGCCATCTTTCCACTGCACTGTTTTTGGGAGGCGTTTTTCATCCCATGTTAGTTTGTAACACTTCATTCTTTTATTTTAGGTCTATATATTGTATATCATAAATGAAAATGAGAAACTAATTTTGCTTTAAGAACTCTAAAACAAACAAAAATAAATTTTTAACCTCATTAAAAAGAAAATTAAAAAAAAAAAATAGGTTTGACCCACAAACCAATGGTTCATATATCTTAACTGTAAATTAACAAGATTTAAAATGGGTAATCAGTTAAGAAATTAAAGTAATTTGAAGGTTTTGTTAAGACATGGCACAGAATAAGTCCTTAAGAATCATTTCTGCTAGACATTTTTTGGTATATATTTTTCACTTCTTTTCTAAGAAACTCACATTTTTTTTTTATTTCTCATCCAAAACAGTTTTGTTCCTAAAGATCCTATCCAATCATAGTTCTAATGTAAAAGAAAATGTACTTGATTGAATATGTATATTATTCCAACATGACATCATTACACACCTGCATTAGTGACCCAACAATGAACAATTATTGCAATTTTGACAACAAAAGATGGACACTGACCTTTAAATCCATCAGGAAAGACTTCAGGTAAGTAATTAGTACTGATGTCCCCCTTCACAAATCTCTCTTCTGTCAAGATATCTCGAAGCAAAGGAATATTGTGAGTAACACCTGGCAATAAATAAAATAATGTGGTTACAAATAATTCTCCAAACACATTATTTGCATGCAGGGCTATATTTTTTTTACAAATTAACATACAATCTAACATCAATATCATAAAGAAAAATAACCTTTTATAACATAAGAATCTAATGCCTGGACCATAGTGTCTAATGCAGCTGTCCTATCTCTACCATATGTAACAAGTTTGCAGATCATCGGGTCATAATAAATACTAATTTCACTGCCCTCCATGATGCCACTATCACAGCGTGTCTGAAATTTTTTTAAAAATTAAAATGATAGCAAGAAAAGGGCTAAAATAGCAATACTGTATAAGCTATGAAAAATTAGTAATAAAATACCATCAAAACTAAACAGGCATTGAGTACTTACATTTTTTATGTGTGTGGGTTCTACATAGCGAGACAGTCTTCCTATTGAAGGCATTCCAAAGTTTTTGTATGGATCCTGCATAGTTAAAAATTTACCCAATTTTAACTTTCAGAAACTTTAATCTCTATGAAAATATATAGTGATAAATCTATTAAAAAAAGTAACGAACAGAGAATAGAAAAGACCGACTATAAAAATGTAATACATATTATACTAGACAAAAAGTGAAATTTTTCACCAGGTTAAAGAAATTTAATTCCAAAATCATAACAATAAAATCAACATTTAAGAGCATCACCTCTGCATAAACACGGCACTCAATGGCCCAGCCATCAACAGGAATATCTTTTTGTGCATGTAACAATTTATGACCATTAGCTACCCTTAACATCTGATGTACTATATCCACTCCAGAGATCATTTCTGTAATTGGATGCTCAACTTGCAATCTTGTGTTCATCTCAAGAAAGTAGAAATTCTTATTTTTATCAACCAAAAATTCAACCGTGCCTAAGGAGAAATGTAAAATATAAAAGACTACTTAAGAAAAATAGTATTTTCTTGCGAAAAAATATGTTCTTTAAACATTAATGCAAATTAGTGCTCTGGCACTAATGATCTCACAATGCATTTATACTGCGCTGTTTTATGAAATATTCTGAGATCAAAATTAATTGAAGTGCCCAGAATAAAAATTATCTTACAAGATAAAGCAATAATTGAACTCTCTCGAATCATTTTTTAAATAGATAGATTTACATAAAAAAATTGCATTTAAAACAATAACAAAGCAAAAACGCTCACCAGCTGAATCATAGCCAACAGCCAGAGCTAGTCTACATGCTTGTTCACCCATTGCCTTACGAGTTTCAGGATCCAAAAAAGTGCTGAGTATTGAAGCAAGTAAAAAAAAAAATTAACAAATTAGTATCTATGACTAGCATTCTAAATCTAATAATTCTTGTACTATTCCAATGGTTTCTGTATGAGCATCTCGGTTTTGCTTAAATGGGAATTAAGAGTTGTTTTAATGTTTCATATCTTTTTTTCCACTAAATCTTTTTGAAATGAATGACTGGCTCTTAATGAAATTAATTACTATAAAAACCTAAATGCGTTTTCTGCATGACCATTATGATGATATACTATTTCCAAAGTCAATCAAGGTCAAAGCCTATCTCTATTATTAAACATGTTAATTGAACAGCTTGATTATTGGTAGTTAAGTAATTCTAACCTTGGGGCTTCCTCTATCACTTTCTGATTTCTTCGCTGTATAGAACATTCCCTCTCATTAAGCCACAAACTGTTCCCATGTTTATCACAAAGAACCTAGAAAACATGTAACATAATAGAAATCAAAATATATTCAACATTTTTTTTTATTTCCCAACAACGATGTCTCAACACTTTACAAGGATTTCAAAGATCAATGAATTGTGTCATGTAATATAAAAATTGAAACAGTAAAAAGATTTCTAAAAACAACATTACTTTATTTCTTTTTATTCTGTATCATTTCCTTGCTAAACCTGATATTGCTAGTGTAGAAAAAAAAGATAAGATATAACCTAAAGCTTAAACAAATATTTTTGAGACATATGAAGAAAAAAAACTAAGAGTTAATACTATTAGTGTCTAGAAATGTGTTCTATATCAACTGTTTCATGGAATGAAAATTGCCAAGAAAAGAATTCTATGACAAAAAGTATTACCTGAATTTCAATATGTCGAGGAGTAACGATATATTTTTCAATTAACATTCTATCATCTCCAAAACTTGCCTTGGCTTCTTGCTGACTCAAACGAAAAGAGGTTCTGGAAAATAGATGATGAAATTCTTCACATTAAAAAATGCAGTTTGAATTAAAACCATTATGCGGTTAAAAAGAAAATTATGTAGGATTTACATAATCAATGCTAAATGTGCATTTATTTTTTTTTTATTTGAAACTAAAAATATCAAGACCTTGCTTCATAATCATTATGAGCTATCCTCATTCCTTTTCCACCTCCTCCAGCTGAGGCTTTTATCATTACTGGATAACCTGCAATTAAACGATAAAAAATACATTTTTAAACCTTTTATGTTCACATAAAAAACAAAAATAATAATAAAAAAAAGTAAAAGCTCCATTAAACCACAACTGTCATCAAGGCAGATGAAGCACAAAAATCTGTTACTGTAGCCACATCAGATAAGGGGATTGTGTGGCTAGCATAACACACAGCCGAGTTTACTCCCCCCCATTAAAGTAAGGTACCCGTATAAAGTTAAGTGGACTTGGAGGGGGGGGGGTGGAGACTTTCAACTTTCCCCATGACCTGGAAAAATTCTCTTGGTCCTCACCGAAGATCGACCTTGTGATCCTCACTAATTATCTTAATCTTATCTGATGTTAACATTTTAAATAAGTACTTTGCCATCAAGAATACACAGTTGTTAACATTTCAAATCAATTAAACCTCAAGGAATTAGTGATAGTTGAATTCCTATTTCATAAAACATGACATAACAACATCCACACAAAGCTAATAAAATTAAAGTCTATAAAACTTTTAAAAATTATCTTGGTTAAAATGTTCCAAAAAGTTAATATATTATATAGAAATATAAATAAAGGAAGCTTTTGGGGTTGTGCTACTAATACAACCTAATACAAACCCTGATTAACCTGTGACTTCAGAAAAATTATATCTTCCCAGATAGCCTCCAAGGACTAAGGGAACTTTACTAAATGAAGCATTTAGAGCCATAGTAGCCTAACCCAGATCTTGGGTTATGATAGTCTGGCTCAATGCTTAATTTGGTTTAAAATTACCCAAAAAAATTAAGTACAAAAAAACTCAACAAGAGAAGAACTGAGCAATAAAAACGTGTAAAAGTCATAACTGTACCTATCTCATTGGCTAGCTTAACACAATGTTCAGCATCTTGAACCACACCATCATAGCCTGGAATCATGTTCACTTTGGCTTTTGTTGCAATACGTTTGCTTTCAATCTTATCACCCATAGCTTTAATGGCTTTACTATTTGGACCAATAAAAGCCACACCAATTTTATCCTAAAAAATAATTTTTAAAAAATGTAAAAATAATTTTTACAATATTAAATATGAAGATTTGACCCATTTAAACAAAAATATTTTAAAGAAAACTAATAATAAATGTAGTATTCTTACAAGTTGAGCAGCAAATTCTGTATTTTCAGATAGAAAACCATATCCAGGATGAACCTGCAAGCAAATAACATTCTTTAAGATGAATAAAATCAATAAAAAGCTAATGAACATTCAAAATTAGAAATTTTTTTTTTCCTCTATAATACTTTTTTTTAAATCATCAACTAAGTTGAATTAGCACAACAATAATATACTATTTGACATCAAAATTTGCAAACACTCAACATACTGCTTGAGCCCCTGTCTGTTTAACTGCATTCAATATTTTATCCATTCTAAGGTAACTTTCACTAGTTTGAGCTGGTCCTATACATACTGCTTCATCCGCCATTCGAGTATGTACCTATATGGTTACAAATATCATTGTTCAATAAATAAACATATGTACTAGCACATCTTGTTAGTGGTTTATTGACGTGTTTTTACAATAGTGACAAACTGAACAATTTATGGTGCAAAGGCAACAAAATGATTTTACTTACTGCCAGTGAATCAACTTCACTGTGAACTGCTACAGTTTTGATCCCAAGTCTCCTGCATGTTTTTATGACTCTACAAGCTATTTCTCCACGATTAGCTATCAAGACTTTCTCAAATTTCTGCAACGCAACAAAGTCTCTTATTTTTAACCCATTGACTGCATTTTATTATTTCTATCTTCTATTTAAGAAATTAAGACTAAAATGATAATATGACAGAGAAACAAAAAAATATGTTTACTGCTTCATCTGGAAGGGATTTATCATTCCAATACATATCTCTATCATACAGCCGCATGGTGGTATAAATAGTTCGGGTGTGGCAACTGAGTTTATGACTGGAATTAAAATACTGTGAAATAAATCAAATTAATTCATTAGTATTGAATTACACTAACAAGAAATACATTGTATATGTATAAGAAATTTATAGCATTTCAAGAAATTCAAAAAATAATCTATTTCAGCATTTTAAATAAAAATCTTTAAGAGTAAAGGACATTGTTCAAAACCCATGCAAATATATATCTAACAAACAAAATACTGCATCTGATTTGGGGCTGTAGAGTCCTTTTTAGAGTCCGGGTCTCCAATGTCTGACATATAAAAATGGTCACCATAAACACTGGCAGAGACTAGAAAAAAAAGTCCATCCTGTCTCCCAAGTCTTCCCTACCTTGCTTATTTCTAAGCTTATTAGCCAAAGCCCTACTCCTCTTTTATTCCACTATATGGATTAACCCAAGGACAAATATATAGCTACAGTGGTTCTTTTAATATAAATTAAAATTTTATATACCATGGTTCATTCAATCATAAAGGAAATTTTCGCTTAACTTAAGCAATTAAAATACCTGTTCTGTTTTAATTGGCTAACATTTCAAAAAGAAAAAAAAAACAATTACAATAATCAGCATTTCATAAAAGTATTTGTAAACTAATTATTACTTTACCTATTAATAATAGCATTATAATGATACTGCATTGTTATCATGCAAAAAAAATATTAAATTAATTTCCTTTTATTTACAGCCAATTCATACATTTTGACAACATAAAATAAAAATGGTGCATTTTCCAAAAATGGCTAACTAAACTATTAAACAATAGTCATAAATACTGAACAATTTGTTCTACTTAAACTACCAATACAAAAATCTGGCTTACTTCAGAATTCATTAGCAATTAGGTATTAGTCACTTCTGTCAGTGTTAAGAGTCACAAAAACAATATTCCTGTCATTTGTATGTTAGTGACTATTTATTGTCATGTAGGCCAATACTAGGCTATATATACTAATTTAGTCATAGCAATAGAAATAATAGAAAAAAATGAGTCCAGAGCATCTTAGGGCAATCTATGGACGGTGGGCTAACTATGACCACATTTGTTCAGGGTAAATAACAGCATTCATCTTTTATGTTATGACATTTACATATGTTTAATATTTGTTCATGTCAACTGTCTATCCATCTGCCCCTGGTCTGACCCGCCAGTCAAATTTACTTATCTCATGTGGCCCAAGAATCTTAACTTTGCACACCCCTGTTCTAGATACTATAGTGACTATAATAATATACAGAGTATACTAAAGACTAATATATTTAAAATAGTATTTAATAGTTGTTACTGTTAGATGTTTAATTACTTTTTTCTGGTAACTGTTGAAATCATATGTCATAGACCCTATGCACTTCCTATTCTTAAGAAATAAATTTGGATATATTGTAAACATACTCCACTTGTATAATTCCCATAAAATTGATAAAGTAAATTTGAAAACGTATAAATCCTTTTACATCAATTAAATATGACAATTTGAATATCAAACATCAATGACTAAATTGTCTAAAAACAAAATCAAGAAGGGATATATAAGTAAAGTGGTATTCGTATGCATATCATATATGTTGTCAGTTGTTTGTTTGTTTTTTAACTTTACGTCTATTTTTATTAAACATAAAATGAATTGTATTTTTATCATTTCAATGACTCAACAGTACTGACAGTCTAATTACTAACAGTAGTAACAGTAACTTCAGCGACCTTTTTTTTGGACAACACATTAAATGCCAAACAGAAACACTTCGAATGTGGCATATTTTGTATCCATACATTCAAAATATTAAAAAATTACATAGAATAAAAATAAATTACCTTAAAATACTGAAACAGCCCCAAAATAGCTCTCCCCCGTAACTTGTATCTCTGACAGTTCATAGATGCAGCCATAATCGTCGTTAATATTTTAAAAATTCGGAGTCGACCTTTTTTTCGAAATGTGTTCTTGACCTGATTAACGTATTATGCTGATGTTCTCTTTTTTTTAAAATGTATTTATTGAATCTTATTCATTATTTATCTGTCGCTAGACTGAAACTAATTTGCACACATTACTAACACACTCATGAATAGCCTAGTCCATTGCTGCATCATGATTTTCACTATTTTCAGGTAGAAATAAAATGAACTAAACAAAAAATCAGCTGTAAATACACAATGACCTATAGCCTCTGACTATGAAGTCAAACAAGTAACTATTAAATTGAATTCACAACAGGTAACCTAGAAGAAAATAAAAACAAGATAGTGTCTCTTTTGACCTTTCCACGCTCCAATGTATAATTTCCATACGGGCGCTTTCCTTAGCTCGTACCAAGGCAATAATTAACGAAACACTTTCAATTATAATTTAGAATACAACCGAAGATGAAACGGAGGTAGTCACTGGGAGTCTATAGCCTTTACAGTAAAATATAGATGGCTATTTCATAAATCGGTAAATTCAAGGCCAAAGTGAGAAAAGCTAAAGCCCCAAACTCTCACAATTAGTGGTCCTCCCCCCCCCCGGGTCCGTCCTCCTCCACCCCAACATCTTTAAAAAAAAGGGCCCAGCTGAGTTGCAGCAACAAATATATACATTACGTAACTTACGAGGGGGCCTTGACAAGTGCTCGTATACCCCATATCTATATATATCTCTCTCTCTTTCTCTCTCTCTCACACACTCTCTCTCTATCTCTATCACACACACACACTCCCCCCCCCCACACACACAAAGACACAAGTCCTTGCGTTGGCCCAGAAGTAATATTTCAAACTATATAAAAGGCATTTTTATGTCTGTAAGTAAGGGGTTCGGGCTTCAGCCAGTAAGCGACATTTTTGGGTTGGCGAGTCGGACATCCGCCACAGGTCTTACGCCAAAGGCGGGGCCCATCCGTTCTGGCAGTTTTTTTTTTACGATATGCACTGTATAATCTACAGTTACTGTTGAAGGCCTCCGCATCGGACTCTAACCTTAACGCCTGCGAGTTCAACTGTAATGCCACCTCTTATACGCCTGCGAGTTCAACTGTAATGCCACCACTTCTTCAGCCACCTGTGAGGCTATGACCATCGTGGTGATGTGGCCACTGCAGTCACCGTCCATTCTAGAGATTTAGAATCGCACTTCAAAACTGTAGTAGTCAATAGTAATGAATCCTTACAGCCAATGTTCTCAACCAGTGATACGCGTACCCTAAGGGGCACAGGCAGGCCCACCTACAGAAATTTCGGACCCTGAGCAGGGCTGTCACGTAAAGTTCCCTTAGCCCTAAAGGGCCATCGGGGCAGATGAAGTGTAGAATTCATCTGTTTCTATAACCTCGGCATATGAAGGGATTGTGTGGTTAGCACAACGCCCAGACGACTTTACTTCCCCAACTTAAAGTCAGGTACCCATTTAAAGCTGTGTGGACTTGTGGGACGACTTTGAAACACATTTCACCTGGAAAAATTCCCATGGTTCTCAACGAGTATCGAACCCAGGACTCTCAGGTTGACAGTCGAGTATCTACACCACTCGGCCATCCGTCCCACTAGAGCTGTCACGTGCTTATAATAATATTTTCAAAAGTTGATTGGCAAGCTCAGTCCGGGCCCCTAACACTCGCCCTAAAACTCAGGGTTGTTAGTATCGAAGTATCGGTATCGGCCAATACAGTATCGGCGATACTATTTCAGTATTGGTTGCTGTATTGCCGATCCTTTTTGTATCAAGTATTGATTTGTGTATCGCCGATACATTTTAAACGAAAAATTTTCGATACTCGATACCAATACTTTTCTGTTGCCACTATTAGCTAATTGCAGAATAACAATAGCGATTTTAATACATTGTTTTAAAAGTAATCTTCATAAATTCAATCACTACTTGTAATGATAACCATCAACCCTATCAATATTAACACCACCCACCTCCCCACCAAGACAACTTTGATCTCAAGGCTGAAGTTGAACAAAACTTAAAGCGTGTTTGCAGTGCACTGAGTGAGTTTCTACTCAACTTACTCGGCAGGGTGGTGCAGCTTCAATACAGTCAGCAGTGCAGTTTTACTGCACGTTGGCAGAACCAGCATAATAGTAAAAGTTCTGCTGAAGTAGACAGATATCTTGAAGATAACTCATAAGAAATGCTGTCATTAGCACCCTACCCAACCTACCCAAGCATTAAGAAACTATATTGCTGAGTTGATCGGCTAGTGCTGAGTTGAGCGCCTGTTTTCATTAGGTGGGCGTATTTTTATGCCATTACGTTCTAGGCTAAGCAATGATCGTTTTGAAATGATGGTCTTCTTACGTACTGCCAAGTGATGAAATAATAAAGTTCCATTAGCCCTGACAGGCCATCGGAGATTCATCTATTTCTATAACCTCGGCATATGAAGTGATTGTGTGGTTAGCACAACGCCCAGCCGCCTTTACTTCCCCAGCTTAAAGTCGGGTACCTATTTAAAGCTGGGTGAACTTGTGGAAAAATTCCCATTGTTCTCACCGAGGATCGAACAGTCGAGTATCTACATCACTTGGCCATCCGTCAAGTGCTAAAGTGATAAGCATTAAAATTGTGCTTTGACATTGTATTTTATTGTTTTTACTTTTTTTTTAAACTTGAAAAGCGTGCACTCATTATATTTTAAATAAAAATATTTTGTTGTTCTCAAAAGTATTGGTATTGTATTGGTATCGATTTTGGCAATACATTTTTACTTGAGTATTTGTATTGGTATTGGCGATACTATTTTCATGAAGTATTGGTATCGGTATTGACGATACAATTTAAAAGTATTGTTAACAACCCTGCCTAAAACTCGCCGGGCCCCTGGGCATTTGCCCTCTCCTTCTCGGCGGCACTGGGCACAGGAAAGGTTATGCATATTTTTTTTTTAATCAATCAAGACTCAAGAGTTTGAAGAAGGTCGCTCTTCACCAAAAACCACGAGTCTAGCTGCCGCGTTAGAAAGGTGAGCACGTTTAATTATGAAAATAAATACATTTATTCGCGAACACACGTGTGAAAAGTGACCTGCGGAAATACTTTCGAACCCTTGGCAAATAAAGCTGAGAGCCGCTGGCATTATAGGGTCTATGGGTATCATCTCATTCTTACAGAGCCTACGACAATGACTTTGAGACACAGACAGAATAAATGTGTACCGACACAATGTAAGGCCACAATGTGCTGACAGAATGCACCGACATTATGTTGAGACACAATGTACTGGCATAATGAAGAGACGCAATGTAGAGACACAATGTACCTACAGAATGTACCAACACAATGCACCGATACAATGTACCAACACAATGTACAGACACAATGTACCGGCACAATTTACTGGCACAATATACCAACACAATGTACCGACACAATGCACCGACACAATGTAGAGACAAAACGTATCAACAAAATATACTAACACAATATACCGACACAATGTATCGACACAATATACCGACACAATGTACCGACACAATGCACCGACACAATGTAGAGACAAAACGTACCGACACAATATACCGACACAATGTACCGACACAATGTGCTGACACAATGTACCGACACAATGTACTGACATAATGAAGAGACGCAATGTAGAGACACAATGTATTATCTACAGAATGTACCAACACAATGTACCGATCCAATGTACCAACACAATGTACCGACACAAATTACCGACACAATGCACCGACACAATGTAGAGACAAAACGTATCAACAAAATATACCAACACAATATACCGACACAATATACCTACACAATATACCGACACAATGTACCGACACAATGTACCAACACAATATACCGACACTATATATACATATACTTATTGTTGTGAGGGAGTCCATCATTACTTTAATATTAGCTCTCCCCCCCCCCCCCCTCCAAAAGCGAGTAACTCAACAGACCAAATATTGATCAGGTTCAGACAAGTGTCAGTAACAGTGAAACAGAATTCGACGATTACATTTGATGTATATATTCCGCTATTGTTTTCCGCTTTGCGTTTGTTTATTATTCTTCAGTCTTATAGAATGTGTAAATGCTCACGTTGCAAATAAAAAGGTCAGATTCTTTGCACCGAAAATAAATTGTTTTTGTGTGTATGTGTGTGTGTCTTTTATTTTTTTTACAGTATTATATTAACCTGATACATTTAAATAGATAATAAGGTAACCAAAAAATGCAGCTTATGACAGTTGACAAATTATGTTATACATGTTGCTGGACATGATCATGGGAGGCAGAAGGTCAGGAGATCTTCAGGTGACATGGAGACTGGAGAGGGGGTGGGAGGGGACAGCTAATAACTACCATCGTGCCTTCATGCCCCCCCCCAATCAACCCCAGTTTTCTATGATCCCCATTGGTGCCTCCATATCCCCAAGCAACACCCGTCACCTATGTTCCCCTGTGGTGCCTCCATATCCCACAGCGACCCAGTCACCCATATACCTCATGGTACATACGCTAACGAGTGTCCTTCCTACGTTACCACTCTCGCTGTGGCCAGATTGTGCTACTTTTTGTGCTACTTTCTGCTACTTTGTCTAAGCCAGGTGCTAAATAAAAGGCCTTTTGTGGGTCTATATATTGGTATATTATATAGACATGTGATGGATAGATAAATGACAGATAGATAGATAGATAGATAGATAGATAGATAGATAGATAGATAGATAGATAGATAGATAGATAGATAGATAGATATATTAGATAGAGGTAGATAGATTGATTGATTGATTGATTGATTGATATGTAGGTAGGTAGGTAGGTAGGTAGGTAGATAGCTAGATAGATAGATAGATAGATAGATAGATAGATAGATAGATAGATAGATAGATAGATAGATAGATAGATAGATAGATAGATAGATAGATAGATAGATAGATAGATAGATAGATAGATAGATAGATAGATAAATTATGGGTAAAATAAAAAAAAATATCAGGTTTAAAAAAAGGTCAAGTCTCTATTATATTCACTGTATTCATAAAACTAAATACATGTGGGTAGTTTTAGTCTTGGAATAATAAGCAGTACTAAAATGGAGCAAAAGAGCGAATATTAAAATCCATTTGGTTAAATACAAAATAATAATAATAATAAATGCATACTTACACATACGCCTACTGAATACTGATCCTATGTGCCAGAAATACACACACACACACACACACACATAGCAACACTTCCGTTACAAAAAAAATGAAAGACAGCAATCCAAAACCTGTTGGGTTGAGTCAGAATACACAAGCTCTATCTAATGTGTTCCATTTGCACCCGTGAGAACTCTGTATAAAGAATTCCGCTTTTTTATTTATTTTTTTTAAAATATCTGCTGAAGTGTTTTTGCTCGTCTAAAAGACTGCCCTAGCAAGTCATTTTGTGGTCTTTACTACACGACAGGTTGTTCATACCGCCACCGGTAACCTTTTTCGCTGTCTAGGTAAAAAAAAAAAAAGCAGAGAGCGTACAAAGTCATCGATCCTCACTGTACTCGACAGTAGGAGTTATATTTACAACAAGTGCCGACCCGACGGTAGATATTAGCCCCCCACCCCCCCCTCCCCCTTCCTTTAAAATGTCCCTGTCACCTAGCTGGACCTGAAGATCACCTGACCTTCTTGCCTCTTATGAGGTCAGATAGTGGACCCTACTAATCTCTTGTCTCTGTTTGCGCTCTCTCTCTCTCCCTCCCCATCCACACACCCACTCTTAATCCCCCATGTTTAGCCTCTATATCAGCGGTTTACAAACGTTTACACTCCGCAACACACTGTGGGCAATTTTGTTGCTGTGTTTTTTTTTTTCCAAGAGGAAGAAAAACTCTGAGAAATGAAAGAGAATAAATTGTATTATATATATACGCCTATATATATATATATATATATATATATATATATATATATATATATATATATATATATATACGATTAACTCATAATTAGATTTGTGTAACATATGCATCAGTGATTCTCAAAACGGGTGATAACGCTCCCCCTATGCATGACATCTTTCTGGAGGGAAGGGGGATTTCATTTCATTATTTCATTGGGTTGGGGGGAGGGGGGGGCGATGAAAGCTGAATGAAAATAAAATATGTTGATCATTTATATCAATGATATAAATTATGTTTTATTAAATAAAGCCTCTTTTCTTAAATAATTATATGCCTATTGATTGTTTAATTAGGCTACATATAAAAACACTTATCTCAATAATAGAATAGCTGTCATTAAAAATAATGTTTGTTTGTTTTTTTTCTTGTTTCACAAGTATAGCGTTGCAATATTTTTTATTGTTTCACAAGTATAGCGTTGCAATATTTTTTATTGTTTCACAAGTATAGCGTTGCAATATTTTTTATTGTTTCACAAGTATAGCGTTGCAATATTTTTTTTGTTTCACGCAACTATTGTGCGAGTGTTTGTCACATAACCCATGAGCTGCTTTACTAATTACTAATAACTTCTCAGTCCCGATTTCGGATGTTGTCTACAAGGAGATTGATGTATGTATCCTATATGAGATTCAAGAAAACAAGTAGGCCTATAATTCTGAAGATACTATGAGTTTAAAAAAAAAAACATTTATTTAAAAATCTACATAAATATAGTTTCCGCTCTCGAGCAGCCAATTTATTCTTCCATTTAACACCATCCTCTGTCCTTTCATACTTTCTCCAACGATATCTTTGAAGGTATCTTCTCAGGGTGCCTGTTTTTAAAAACCGATCTACATATATCAAGGGAAGTATCACCCCCATCCAGTGGCGTAACTAGGGGAGGGGGGGGGTAAAAATTCTAAAAATCCCCTCCCCCCGGGACCACAGCTTAAGGAGTGTCCGAAATTTTTTACATTAAATATTAAGTACATTATCTCATGTCATGATGTCGAATGTCAAAATACAGGGGCCCCCCAAAAAGAGGCCAAGCCCACCCGGGCCCCCCAAATCCCTAGGTACGCCACTGCCTCCATCCCGTAGGCTAAATGGTGAAGAATTGGTTATACCAGTTAGGTTCTTAATACTGTTCTACACATTTGAACTACTTTATGAATCGGAAAATCGACCGGGTTATTTTTTAATTTGATATTATATCATACAAAAAAAAAACATTAGAAATTACAAAGTGATGTCCACGTGAAGTCGTCTTTTTATATCTGATGGTGAAATGTGCCCGCAGCTTTGATCCTAGAAGGCAGCACTGCTAATTTAATTTGCTATTTCATCTGGTGAGTGCTAGCTAAGCGGTTTCTCGCGGGACACAGATCGATGGAATTAGCTTTTGTTCACAGCATCAACATTGCTTTTGTATGTATTTAAAACGAGGACTGATTCTGGAAGTGAACTGTTTCTAGTAGGCTTATACTCCTCTGTACGGCTGTTATACTAATTAGCATATCTGTTCAATACATTAAAAATAATAGCATATAATCAGTTTGAACGGTAGAGATGCTCCAAAAACTGACCAAGCAAGTTCGAGTAAAATTAAGTATCCAAGGTGCAATGACCATGTCGTTGTTGTTTTTTTTTTTAATTGCAAGTAAAACTGAGTACAAGGTACTCAAGGTGCAAGCACGATTAAAAGTACTCAAGGTGCAAGTACGAGTACAATAAAAAGTAATCCAAAACATATAATCGAGTATATGTACTTGATACAACAAGTACAAAGTACCCCATCTCCGCTAGATGAATATGAAATGTTCCTGGGATATATTTATTTCTTTTACATTTCGTAGCATTTAAAAACTCAACCACGAAATACGCTGCGTACATTTAATTTCAATTCGAAGAAAAGAAATGCATTTTTTAAACCTTCCAGAACTTAAATGTAACAGTATGTTAAAAAAGATGATAATTAAAAAAAAAAAAACATTTAACACTAAGATCAATATATGTATGTGTACAATGTATATATTTATTTATATCCTTTAGATTTATTTCTATCACACATTTCCATTTTGTAACTTTTTAAGGGAAATACAAAAAAAAATGAGGATCCCCAAAGCCATAAAGAACAGTAACACTTAGATATAATCATGGACGTATTCATGAAAGGGGGGGAGGGCATTTGCCCCTCCCCCTACATTTTGAAAAAATGTCATATAAGAGGGGGGCATTTGCTCCCCCCCCCCTTACATTTAAAAAAAATGTCATAAAGTTGTTATTTGCCCCCCCCTGGAAAAATTCATAGCGATGCCCATGGATATAATCATACATTAATTAAAAAAATAAACAGATTTTATGCTTGTTCACTATTACGTTAAAAATGAATTAGTTGAAAGAAATAAAATATCATGACTTCATAGAATAGATCATTGGCTGGCTATACTCTAGTCAATTTATCACTTTAAAGAGCCACAATATAGTCCATGTATTACTTTAAAGAGCCACACTTCAGTCAATTTGACACTTTAAAGAGCCACACTATAATCAACTCAACATTTTAAAGAGCCACAATATAGACAATTTATCACTTTTAAGAGCCACACAATAGTCAATTTAACACGGTTTTGTCAACAACAAAAAATATGAAATAGGGCTAATGAAACTAAAAAGAAAGGGGGCCGCTCTATACTCAACAAAGAGCCACATGCGTCTTTACGAGCCGCATTTTATCAGCATTGGCATAGTGTCAACGGGATTGTGAGTTGTTATTATTATTATTTTACATCATATAGGCTTACGTGCTGTTCTGTAAAGCTGTAGTTTGCTGATATTTTTGATTTAAAAATGTTTGTATGCAAACTTATAGTAAAAAAATATATCTAAAAAAATAGAAGCAGGGAGTCTGAAATTAATAAAACTTGTTAAGCATTTTAATTGTGCACCGCAAATTTTAAAGTATTGTACACGCTATGGTATGATTCTTATTGCTACGTGTCGACTGGAGTTTCGGTCACTTGTATCCTATCCATCAATGGACCATGGTATCTGGTTGAGCTGAGCCAGCCTGTAGCGGCCAATGTTTGGGTGGGGTGACGGCTCGTACACGTCTTTGGCGCGGTTGTGGATGTCCTTCAGGCGGCCTACGATGTCCTGGACGGCGGCCTGCTTCCGGCGGACGTTGCCCTGGTCGCGCATGTTTTGCTCCATCAGCTGCCTGATGGCCACTTCCTCTTGCCGGAGGACTGACAGAGCCTGTTGGTTCTTCTGGTCTTGATCCGAGAATGCCTGCGGGAATTTAAAGTGGAGGGGCATGTTTAATTCAAAGAATGAAATGTATCAATATGCAATGTTGCATGTGCAGTTTGTTATTAAACACATATTGAAGCTATATGTACAGTTTGTTATTAAACACATGGTGATGTTTTGTGTGCAGTTTGTTATTAAACACAAAGTGAGTACAGTATATTCAATATACCTTATTAAACACATATTGAAGTTATATGTGCAGTTAGTTGTTAAACACATATTTAAGTTATATGTACAGTTTGTTTTTAAACACATATTGAAGTTATATGTACAGTTTGTTATTAAACACATATTGAAGTTATATGTATTCACAGCCCCGTAGCGTGAAAATTCTACAGGAGGGGGCCAGTTATTCTACTGCAGGGGCCAGGTAATAGCAGAGGGGGCCAGGTAATACATTTTACTACGTAGAACAAATTAGCAGGGGGGGGGGGGCAGACAAAACGCGGGGGGGGCTGTTTTTATATGAAACAGATGAAATTCCAGATCGCACACACAAATAAATGTTGATTTAACATAGTAGCTAGGTAACAGAGTCAACAGAATGTTGTTCTCATTACACGATAGCAAGTCTTATGCCTTCTATTGTCTGGACTTTTTTTGCTGTGTTATAACCCAATAAAAACTGACAGGCCGACATTTCCTATCGTCAGCCCATCACAAGAAAGGTCAAACTGTGACCTTGCTAGGGGCCCTGCGTTAGAATGACTCAATATTTGGGAGAGTCAGAAGGGCTCCAGTTGTCTGTTATAATCAGGTATTCAAATTTTACAAGCGGTGATCTTGTACAAAATTTTTTTTGTTCCTGGGGATTTCGAATACACAAGAATGGCTCTAGACAGTACTGCCGAGAAGGGGGGGCAGAGGGCAAATGCCCAGGGGCCCGGCGAGTTTTAGGGGCCCGGACTGAGCTGGCCAATCAACTTTTGAAAATATTATCAGCACAGGGGCCCGTGACAGCCCTGCCCAGGGGCCCGAAATACCAGTTATATGAATAATAAAACAGTGTTTGCTTGAGTTTATTTGTGGCTGTAAGTGTTTGCATGTTGTCTGTTTCGGTACTCACTCGTTTGAGCCCATATAAGGTCAGAAGTAAGACTTACTTGGTTGAGCCCATATAAGGTCAGGGGTATCTCTTCCCTGGAGCGTGGAAACGCAACGGCAGGGCGTGAGTAATTCGGTAGTGTTGCCGGCTGAGGGGGATAACCCTGAGCTATGGGATCTGTGAATAATGTTCTGGCGTGAATTACTCCCCTTGCAGCAGCTTCTGGTTCTTCAGCTGGCTCCCTTTGAACAAAAAAATCATAAAACATTATTAGATGAAAATTAGAAAGGAGTGTTTGTGTTTGTAAGGAACAGGGCCGACTTTATGGATAGGCATATCAGACGACCGCCAAAGACCAACCACCGCCAAATGAAAGTAAATTTAGTTGTAATTCATATAAAATCGAAATGTTAAGGAGGGCACCGAAGTTACTTGCCCAGTTCCTCTGACTAGGGTTTCCGAATGACCCAAAAAAATAATGGGCTCTGGTAAGGGACATTACCTCAATTTTAATAAGGCCGCTAACGATAACCCATTCTCCGGTCTGTCGCTCAATGAGAGGCCAGTCGTGAAGCTCTTCCGGTTGTCTCCCCTCACCGTGTCTGCCCTATCCCTTCTGTTAGAGAAGTAGTCTGTAGTCTGGGGGTGAGGCCGCGTGTAGTTCAGATGGTGACGGTCCCTGTAGCTGATGTCGTCTGTGCTTCTACCTTTCTGTGGACAGAGAGAATACATAAATAGTCTCAGTTATAGATGAGCGGACAGTGGACGCGTCCGCTTGCGGACGCAAATCCGCCGACTTTTCCGAATCCACGGACTGACAGCGGACGCTTCGTATGGTTAAGTTGCGGACTCGCGGACTGACGCGGATCCTCGCGCCATTGCCTATAATAATTTACTTTTAATAGGTACTTTACTTATTCGTAAAATTTGGCCACTGAATCTGAAAATAAATCAATAAATAAAAGTGGCTTTTTGAAGAATAAAAAAACAGGGAGGGATGTTAAACAGGGATGACAACATTAATGTAAAACATCTAAAAAAATTTTTTTTTTAAATCGTAAATTTCAGCAATGCGGACGCGCGGACTGGCTGCAAACCAATGTTGTAAGATTCTGCGGACGCGGACGCGGATCTTTGGTAGAAATCCGCGGACGGACGCTAAATTTCAAGATCCGCACACCTCTGGTCTCAGTTCACATCAGCCTTTTTTTTTATATATCACTAAAATGACCGAAAACCTCAATGTTAACAATGTTTTTTCCGTTATTCATTTATTTTATTTTGATGAATTAAAATTTTCAAATTTTCGCTAAGTTGGAAAACTGAGTAATGGGCTGTTTCAACATCCACACTATAGACTTTCTTGCAAGGGCTATTAGGGGTAATAGGGATCAGGTAATAATATCAGTGGGGTTCGAGCTCTTTACCTGCATCATCTCGAGTCACATTCAGGGGTTAGTTGCCAATTTTGATCCTTTCTTCATTGTTTTTTATTGAATATAAATTGAAACTATCTTGGTAAAAATGCGTCCCATTTGTCAGTAGGATGTGACATCCCCCCCCACCCCGAACCCCATACAGACAGCTAGTGGAATCAACATGAACAGTAAACATGAACACAGACAGCTAGTGGAATCAACATGAACAGTAAACGTGAACACAGAAAAAAGATTTAAGGATGAGTGCATCTGGCCAGCGCCCGGGACCAAACTTTTAAAAAAAAATAAAGCCCAATATTTTTTCTGCGCCAGGGTCCTCAAATGACCTATTACAGACTTTAGGTTAAATTTATTGAGTACAATTTTACGAGAGATTATGAGATAAGAGTTGGCAAGTCTGTTAAAGTGGAGACCTGCAAGAGAAATCTAGACAACAGATCAATACAGTGTGTAGTGTTGCCGAGTGAAGTGACAAGTACTCGAACATGTCGTATATATCTACTGTAGGCAACTGTAAGACTGTCACTCTAATCAATTTCGTTCCAAACTAGTTCCAAACTCCTTAAAATTCCTTACACCAGGGATTCCCTAATGCAAAAGCCAAGACCAAGTTCGGACTGAGCCATTCTTAAGGATTTGGAGGGCCCTAAGCTGAAACAAATAAGGATTACCTTAGAAAAGTAACATTCAAGAGGCACAAGGAAAAGGTACTTTTGGGGGCCTAAGGCAAAATTATATGTTGTGATCATGTAATAAAATTGCCATTTTCAAAACTGATCATCTTTGACAACAACTGCTAAATCGTGTAAGACAAGTCAGATAACGCGAAAATAAAGTTCTCAAAAGACCTCCCCATTGTTCCATAAGAGCAGCTCTGCTTAGATTATACAGAACTCAGAATAGATATTACGTGAGCTAGACTCAATCAAAACATTACATTAGCCTTAGCTATGCATTTAATAAAATCAAAAACAACATTATACAACTCAAAACATTACTTTATCTTTTTTTTTAATTAACAAATCCGAATTAAAATCAATTAGAATACAGCCCTACTTTGAAAGGTATTTTTGCATAAACCTAACACAAATGTAAACTGTATCTTTTTTTTTTTTCAATAAATTTTTACAATTCCGTCTATGTTAACAGTTTTTTCAAACAGACTGTTTAGGGACATCAAACTAATTGAATGATACACCAAAGATAAACTCTTTATTATATTGAAAAAGTGGCTCATAGGCGCACATGGCACTTTGTTGACTTTTTTTTTATACAGCTACCAATGAGCTATTTGTTTTTCTAATTTTTAATTCATTTTTTTTACACAATCTTGATAAACTCACTATAGTGCTTCTCTCTAAAGATGTTTTTTCTTGAACAAAAAGAAAAAAAAACAAAAGCGGATCGCATCGATATCATGCGTGCCCACCATTAGAAGATCAATAATTATAGCAATGAGATTTGTTCTTGGGGTGGGTCACGGCCACCTGGAACTACTAAATAGTTCAAAATAGCCGTGAATGCGAGCGGAGAGATCACGTGATTTAAATTAATACTGACTCAATGCATTTCTGATAGAAACGTAGACAATGACAGACAGGCTTTATTCAGCCTTGAAATACTCACTCCACCAAGTGTGACGTCAGTATCCAGAAGCTGTTCCGCTATCCAGCCGTGGCCAGTTTCTTTCAAAACTTGCATAAATTTACGCAGAGACTGTATGCCCCTGTTCTCCAGGCTGTTGATCAATACTTTGACTTGTTTATGGGCGGGTTCCAACTGATGACACATAAATCAACAAGGTCAAATGATTACCTAATACTCGTGACTTAACGGAGTATTTACTTACATCAAGTCATACACATAAGTATTTACGGTAAAAAAATATATATAATAAAAGAATGGTTAAATTTCATATTTAATCATTTTGAGTCCAATAATTAACATTTTGTAGAATAACGAAGAGAATTACTTTCATGAAAATTATCCAGAAAAATTTATGAAAAATATCTCTATTATACGACATATATGTAGCAAAAAAACAAAATTAAAGGCCTTTATATAAATGACAAAAATAAAATTATCCAGATTTACTATTTGATAGCATTTTGTTTTATCTAAATTTCTACAAAAAATATTTAGAACTAGATAAAAAAAAATATATCCTGATTGGAAGCCCTGCATGAAGGCAATAGTCACACTCACCAATATCTTCCTCCGTGTTACATCTGTAATGAGGCTGTTCGCCTTGAGCTTGTCTAGGACCGTCCTGGATAAAATCAGGTGACGCCGCAGTAGAAATTCATTCTGACGAAGTATTGCCCTCACTATGTAGACTTCGGAGTCCATCGTCCTCTAAAAGTGCACTGGCTGAGTGTTGAGTCAACTGACGCTACAGTGGTGGCGGCATTCAGGAAAAACTTTCAGTGCACTCAGGCTTTTGTATAGCCAACAGTGTTGTTTTTTTTTAATCTTCCCAGGTAAAACGTTAAACCTTACTCAGTGTTATGAATGCAGAGTTCAATTAATGAAACGGAAACTTCATATGCTGACCAGATATATATATGTGCTCTTCACGTAAAAAATGGTATCACCTTCTTTATAAAATAAATTGGGAAATTGCTTGTTAGTCACTCCTCTCTCTCTCTCTCTCTCTCTCTCTCTCTCTCTCTCTCTCTCTCTCTCTCTCTCTCTCTCTCTCTTTCTCTCTCCCTCCCAGTCTCTCTTTCTTTCTTTCTCTCTCTTTTTTTAACTCTCTCCCTCCCTGTCTCTTTCTTTCTCTCTCTCGTTATCTATCAATCAATCAATCTATCTATCTATCTATCTATCTATCTAATATCTACCTATCTATCTACCTACCTACCTACCTACCTACCTACCTATCTATCTATCTATCTATCTATCTATCTATTTATCTATCTATCTATTTATCTATCTATCTATCTACCTACCTACCTACCTATCTACCTACCTACCTATCTATCTATCTATCTATCTATCTATCTATCTATCTATCTATCTATCTATCTATCTATCTATCTATCTTTCTGTGCTGTCTATTAATCTGTATCTCTCTTTGTTTTCTTCCAGTCTGATTATAAAATGATCTAGTTGTTTGTTTATCAGTATATCTGGTAGCGATCAATTCATCAATCAACCATTAATCTAACTATCTATGTATCTGTATAAATCTGTGTTACATGCGGAGTGGGGCAATCTCCCACCGTCCCCCCCCCCAAAGGATCCATGATTTGTTTTATCTACCCGTTCATTTAGAGTCCCCCTGACCCTATTATTATAGACTCGCGCTCTTCACAACTCAACCAGCCCCGTGGCAAGAAAATTCTACAGCAGGGGCCAGGCATTATACAGCAGGGGCCAGGCCAACAGCAGGGGGGCAGGAAATAAATGTTACTAAGTAGAGCAAATAGAGGGGGCCAGACAAAACGCAGGGGGGGGCACGGCCCCCTCGGCCCCTCCCCCACCGCACGCTACGGGCCTGCCCTCAACCCTGCCGTACTGGATCTTACTAAGTTATATTTATATATCTATCTGATATAGAAAATGTATCTATATGTACACACATTACGTTCATTGGTGTATGTACCTCAAACATATATGTGTAATTTCAAAAAAAAATAATATGCATTAAATGACGACAATAGATGTAATATTTAAATCATAGGACTACCATAACCATAACTCAACTCACTAATGAATCAGGAAACATATTTTTATCAATAACTAATTACACAGCTATATGATTACATATAAACGATTAAAATCCGAATATTATTGTCACGATCTAATATTCTTTTCAGTACAGGAATAGATACAAAATTAAAAGAATCAAAGTTTCCCTCGATTATGAAATTGTATCACAGCACTACACAGGACTTATCATAGCCAAGGAATAGAAAAACTTATTCCACAAGCACTGGAATGTACTGAAACCCAATTCCAGCCACTTTTGTCCTGTATATTTATAACCACTTTCAGCTTTCTTATAACGCCAAACCATTATAAAGGCAAACAACATAACACAGTAGAGGGAGGGAGGAAGGGGGGGGTGTGGATTGTTCGTCTCAAAAGTGTTTAACAGACATACACCTACGACACACACACACATTCACACATATCACCTATACCCGTTTCTCTTTATAGATTAGAAAAAAAAATCACTATCTTTATCGACCGGTTCTTAGGTTTCACCTGATTGGCTTTGAAAGTGAAGTGATTCAAGTGAACTGTCTAGCGCTAGTGGTTCCTTGCACTCTCCTCTCCCCACAACACCCCACCCCCTCTTCCCATATACTGAACGCCACTTATCTCCAGGGGCGGATCTAGACAACTTTGATCGGGTGGGGGTGGGGGGCAAAACTTTCATTGTTGAAAATTGGTCTTAGAACAAAAAATATTTCGATAATTCAATAATGTCTTACCTAAACTTGCCCTCCCCCCAAATCCGCCCCTGCTTATCTCATATTCTCTCTGTCTTGAACGTTACATTTAGAATGTATGCAGTGCGGAGTGATGTAGATTGGGGCGCCTGGCTCAAAAGAAAGTTTGAGGCCCTTGAGAAAAAAAGCGGTTTCAAAAAGGGTATAAAGTTTGACTTGGTGGAGGGCAAGGGGAGGGGTGGGAAACGGCAAATTGAGAGTAGTCCTCTTTGCGCACCCTGTGCCCCCACTGTTATATCCATCTATGTGTATGTGTTAAATTTAATCTGAATTGTGTTAGTTAATTATGTCCGACAGGGGATCGTTTGTATAGTTACATTTTTTTTTAAATATAATACCTTGCCGTATCGTTTATATCAAAGTATTGTTGACACATTTCTTGCATTTGTTCGGCTTTTTCCCTTTTCAAACAAACTCAACTTTTCTGAGTGTAAACAATGAATGCGCTGGACTCGGTCTTCTTTGTTTTCAGTTTTAGTTGACTATTGTATTTGTCAGTATTAGTGAAAAATGTGTTTCAATTTTCGTAGATTTTTCTTCAATTTGGCCACAATTTTCTTTGAAATTTAATTTTTTTTTTTTTTGCCGCTGTAGTTAATTAAACTAAGGACACCTGATGCCCTGGGCGCAGATGAAATATTTGGGCATTTTAATACCAGTACATTGTGGGACGGATGGCCGAGTGGTATAGATGCTCTACCTGAGAGTCCTGGGTTCGATCCTCGGTAAGAACCGTGGAAACTTCTCCAGCTGAAATTTGGTGTTGTCCCACAAGTCCACCCAGCTTAAAATGAGTACCCGACTTTAACCCTAACCCCCTAAATCTAAGACGGCTGTGCGTTGTGCAATCCCTGAATATGTCGAGGTTATATAAACAGAAGAATTCTACACCTCATATGCCCCAAAGTCCCAATACTTTTGTTAATAACTAAATAGAGCGAGTGGAAAATAGATACACAAAAGCTAAGTTGGTCTTTTTGCGTGGCCCTTCCAAAGTCGTGATAAATCAGCCTCTGACTCCGGAACTGCACTAATATTGGTAAAGTTACAATTCACTCAATCGTTAGACCGTTTAACAAGTTTCTTCGTTGAGGTCCTTCACCTCAGGGATACGGCAGTGGTTTCTCCATTCCTTTCTTTGTTGAGTGGCCGCCGGTCGAGTTGCTACATTTTGACCTGTTCATTCTGTAAGGCTTCGTGTATACAATTTTTGTCTCAAACATGCGTAACCTTCTTTCTGCATCAGCGTGCAGTGTTCATGTTTAGCACTTGCATAGCAGGATTGTGATTAACAGAACTTGTACATAGATATGAAAAAAAAAAGGATTAACATACAAAACATTAATGGCCATGGTGAGGTCAGTACGGTTTTAAATGAGTGAATTTCGCACGAAAAAAATCGGTGAAAAATAACCTTCAGATCAGACCTTCCTCACATACTCTCTTACTCAAACACAACCACACGCTATTTTCACTATAATATACGTTACGCATGAAAAGAACGGGGATTTTCTGTGGAGCTTATTAAATTAACAACATCAATATCATAATTACACCAATTAGCCAATGGCTAAAAATTCAGATCGAATTGACATGAAAGAGGGGGTGGGATGGGGGGAGGGGTTGGTGATAAATGACGGGTATAAAATAAGTTTGTTTCGTTTTTACAAAGGCAGGATCGAGTCGAACTGTGTGGTACGGAGGGGGGGGGGAAGGGGGGGTTAAACACATGCGGCAGCCTGTGAGGGGGCGAAGAATTTTTTTCCTCGGGTGCAGAGTTGTGAATACAAAATGTACTCCCTTACACAAGTACGAAACTGTCTAAAGGGACTTTGATCGTTTAAAACAGTGACATTAATTTGAATAGACAATGCTACATAAAATCGAAAACTCTAGAGAGATGTGTCTCTCTGGATTCTATAAACCGAAAATGGGATTTTTTTTTTGGTAGTACCCTTGTAATGGCACCCTTTGTTTGTTTATGGAATGGGGGGGGGGTAGTAATAGCGTCAGAGGGTGGGATAGAAAATTTAGTGTTACGGTACTAAGCCTACGTTTACTGCTCCAGGCCTCGCATAGCCTAGTCGAATGGCCCAATGGTATGGGTACACCTCGGAACACATGGGATTCGAACTGGTGATCTGTATGAAGCATGCCGGTTTGGCTACAGAATATGCAACAGCGTGCAGATAGTGATTCAAGCCAACCCCTCCATGATGATGGCTTAACGATTTTTTTTTACTAAACTGTCAAAGGCAATAATTATAGATGAGCGATCATTCTTAAAAATGAAAATGATATACTTTTGCGATCACTGGGGATTAGTGGGGACATAATGATTCTAAATCAATATACAAAAATCAAATTTGAGACGGAATAGCTTTAGTTAAAATAAAAATTCAACTGTTCATATTGTACGCCTTGAAGTCTTTGTTTTTCAATTCTCTAAATTCCATTCAAAGGTTGTTGTTGTTTTTGTTAGAAAATGATAATGATGCTCCAACATTTTATAAACTTTTCTATAAAAAAATATTTTTAATATTGGCCTTCGTAATTTATATCTATATTGACTACCTGTTCTACTAAGTATCTGTACACGAACGTACATTTTGGAGTACTTGTACTTACATAACTGTACTCGTATTTGCAGTTGCACCAAGGGTACTTTGTACTCCTAGTCTAATTTGAATTTTTAAAAAAGTATGTAGGCCTACTTGTACTTGCACATAGTGTAATTGTACTTGCATGCTCAGTACGTAAACAACTCTGCAAATTACGAAGTCAAAAATCAATTTCCTTTAAATCTGGAAAAAAAAATGTTTTTTAAAGTCAATCGTTTGGTACATTGGTTGAGGGTGGGGGGAGTTGTGGAGGGGCTCGAGAGTGTATGCGCCCAGGTAGTTATACTAGACGCGGCTTTAAGAGGAGGTAAACATTACAAGTAGGCCTATATTCAAATAATATAGAAGAGAACAAAAGAAGATGTTTTGCTCGTCATCTTTTTTATTCCAAAGTCTTAAGCCATCGGATAAAATGACACCCGTTTGAACATTTTTGTTTACAATGGATTCCTTCTAGATCACTCCAATTGTCACTGTGAAACGCATTTTTCTTTTCATCATTATCCCCCTTTTTATTTGCGTAGAATCCTAGTGCATTGTTTACTCTTTATATAAAAAAAAATCTTTTAAAAGATTGATTGTCCATTTATTATTACTCATGCATGTGTATTGTTTAAGCACATTGTCATAATCAATTTCTGTTGCAAATAACTGCATTTTTTTCATTTTTAAATAACTTTAAAATTTTCAAGAAAAATATTTTGCGCAGTTCACACAAAGCTGACATAACTAAGTAAACGCAGCACAGAATGTAATTTTAGAGTACCCGCTCTTTAAATTCGTAAGACCTGAGGCATTTATTTTTTTCTAAACCACTTGTTAAGTCAGTGGATATTTTTTATGTCAACTCATTATCGCTTACTTGTTTACTGTTATATTTGGAACCATAAGTCTTTATTTTATCTGTTATTATTTAAATAACTTGTCTTAATCTGCCAGTAGTATTTCTTATAGAAACTATTTTTCTACCACATCAACTATATAATACACAGTCCTTTGTCACGTGACTAATTGTTTAGCTTGACGCCATATTCCTCATCTTCGTTATTTCCTGGATTAAATCTCTGCTGCTTTCTTTGCAGCGGGAAGAATTATACTCGCTTTTATAAGTTTTGTGCACGCATTTTCAATGTGCTAGATCAATCAGCAGTTTAGCGTCTCTCAAGTAGAAGCATTTCTTAGATATTCCTGTCATTCCTGCAGTTTCTTGATTTCATAATTGGGTCAACCACTGACTGATACATCCGCATTTCTGGCATTTTCAACATGCCGGTTAGAAAAGAAGGTAAACTTACTGACAAACATCAAACAAATATTTTAAATGTTTACATATGTTTTATAGTAATCACAGTCTTTTTGGTATTTAATATTTCAACCTATTGCTTATCATTTGCATATCAAAATATTTTTTGTGAAACATAATTGTATCTCTCAGTCTCAGTCTATCAATCAAGCCAAGGCTGTAAATGTTATTGGACTTAATCACAAAAATGATAATTGTAAGGATTGTTTACAGTATAACATTAACATGCTTATAAAATGAATTTTTGTAAATTAAACAGTATAGATACATTTTTATGATATCTGAATTATCTTTTTACACTGTGTTTGTTCTGACATTATTTTTTTCCTAAAGTGGCTAAAGGAATAATGTCAGAATGAACACAGTTAAAACGCAGAGGTGTTGGAATTGTTATTACATTGTTCAATAATATAGACTTAGGTATAGTCTGTAAATTAGCATTCTTCATTTTCATACTTAATGTAGCTCTTCTCTCTATTCAACTATTATTCATGCTATGAATGACTAAGGTTATGAATCATAAATGATAAAATATTTTAAAATAGTGTACCGTTTCATAAAAGTGTGATACTGATAGATCTCTTGAAATTTAGAAATTTTGCTGAGCCTTAACTTAAATACAAAGCTAACCCTTACTCCAACATGTTTAAGAATTAAGTTGCTATTAAAAAACATAATGAATAATTTTCATTTAAAATATCATTAAAAGAATAGACGTTACTCTTTTATACTATATTTAATTGATATTTTTACTTTCAATATTTAAAAAAAAAACAAATTTATGTGATTTAATTATAGACATTTTTACAGATCGCCATTTTTTTAAAAAAGTTTTTTTCACTCTTTAATAATCTGTTGCCAAGGTTTATTATTGTGTTAATTAATTTAAGAAGCATGCTTTAAATCAAAATTTACCCTAAAGTAGTTATTTGTTTTACACATTGAGACTCCACACAAACAATTCCCCCATTTTTGATTTTCTCTCATTCCTGTCTCATGCATATTTATGACTCCCTCCCCCGTCCTTTTTAAGACCTGATATTGATATAATAAATGGAGTTTACTATATTATTTTTAAATTAAAAAAATATGCCCATCCCACTTTCATTGAAATCATAACTAAATTGAAAGGAAAGATTACAAAATTTGTACATTATTATTTTCCCTTTTTATTCTTTTCATAGATGCACATCGTGCCCTAGAGCTCCTGGAAGATTATCATACAAGACTGACTAAACCTCAAGACAGGCCTCTCAAAACTGCTATTGAGAGAGTGATACGTATTTTTAAAAGTCGTCTGTTTCAAGCTCTTTTAGGTGAGTTGGCCGTATAATATGCACAGTGTTTTGTCATTAAAACTTTTTATTTTGAAAATAAAAGGAGCAATTCATGCTTGGCAACAGATTAAATTAAATTTTATGTGATGCTGAGTGACACACCTTTTTTTTTATGTGATAATAAAATGAAAACTGAATAGATCTAGCTAATAAGTGACTGAGATCTCAGCATTTATGCTGCTAAACTTTGATTACTTCAATAAACTGGCACTAAAACCTCATTTGATAAGGTTAACATTCATTATGTTATATCTGTATTTAAAATTCATGTTGGCGCAATTAGAAAGAATTACTTATTTTGAAGCATTTTTTTTTTAAATAATTGATTGCTTTAAACTGCTTTATGCATTATTTATTTTGTCAAATGTTCACAAGAATTTAATTTTTCAATGCTTCAATTTAAAATAGCATGTTCATCATCTAAAATTTTTCAGTTTTTGAAACAAGGAAAATCTTTAATACTTGGCTTTACATACAATCTTTAGTAGTCCAAAATAGTTTCACTTAAAGTTTTTGCCTAAGCATGTACTTTCATCAACTTATTTCATTAAACTACAAATGATTTTTCAATTGTATGAATGGAGCAGAGAATGAGTAAGGGAATATTTCAGTAAGTCTGACATGTAAAGACTTTTGGCTATAGGTTGGATGATGGAGAGTCTGCTGTTTATTTTCTTTATCATTAAAAAAATGTCTACATGAAGTCCCATTTCATTTCTGAATTAATCGATAATGGCATCTGACAATATACCAATATTGAATGGCTTCAGATTACCTTTAATGTAACTGTAACACAAGTTTCAGCTTTTCATTGACTGTATATGAAGGGTTGGTAAAATTAAGTTTTTTTTTAATCTTCTATCTGGTGTTTATTATTTGTTGAAATATCACTGCATACAAAAGTATAATGGTTGCCCAATGATAAGGAAATCAGCTGAGAAGGTTTAGATAATTAAACATGATCAGAGCTTATCCCTTGCTAACAAACTTTATTTTATTTCCTCACTTTGTATAATAATCTGAGAAAATGCGTCAAACTTTGTCATATTCACTGTTTGTGAATTTCAATATATTAATGTATCATGCCGTCTATTAAAACGAAATCATATTTGCTTTGCTACCAATCTCATTGAATTTTAAGTACCCGTCACTAAGTTGAGATTAGTCGGGCCATTTTTAAATTAATGAAGCAAATAATATGTATTTTTGATTACTTCTTAAATGCTTGATAGCATTACATTTTTATTTTTCATTTATTCTGTTTTGATGTACAGAGTAACTTTTTTGTATATCTCTTGTATCACAATTGATGGTGAAGTGGGGGTGGGTGGGGGAATGATGATGGCAAACACCATTACTTTGATAGAAAAGAATATTAAAATTACCCAGAAGTTGAGTTCTTAAGATTGTCGTTTACTTACCTGCCCTTTTTAAAAATATGCCCAGGCACATTTGTGCTGCCATTGTTAGTTTCTTCTATTTACACCTAAGCCAGGGTGAACTGCAGTTTGTTAAAAAGGTTTAAAATGTTTACTTAGTTTTGTCATATCTGTAAACATCTTTTATCTCCTAAATGCAGTAAAATGCTGGCTCCAGTCTCCCTTACAATTATTCTCCTTTTTTTTTCATTGTCTTAATTCACAGCTATATTTTTAATGTTTTTACTTTGTGGTAACTGCTTTTTTTTTTTTTCCCAATTTATTTCACTTATTATTGAAAAAATAATTATCACCTTGTTTTGTTAATTTATTATGTAGTTAAACAGAATGGAAAGAAAAGTTGTAAGTGAAATATTTATAGTGAATGGGTCTCAGCTCAGTGTGAGGTCAGTTGGAAAATTGAAATAATGAAATAGTGTAAACCTATTGCCAGACCAAGGTTGGTCAAACTTTTTAGGTTGTGGGCCACATTGGGTTTGTACATTTGACTGGCAGCTGGGACCCAGAGCAAATTGATGGAGTGTTGTTTTGAAATAATATAAATTAAATGTAAACATTTTCACCAACCACTATGCGCCACCCCCCATCTCCAACCTTCAACCTCATCTCAAGAAGTAAGATGTAGCCTACACCTATAAATTGAGTAAGAGCCGCCGAAATGTTTGACTTTTCAGATCAGAATATTTGTTTCTGTGTTAATGAGAATCAGTCAGGGTTATAGTTTTTTAATGGCCTTTTACATCGTATGGGGGAGAGACTTTTATTATTTGAATAACCTTTCGCGTCATATGGTGACAGACTTGTCAGTACGATAGGTTTATTTTTCTCTTGAGCTTGTCTCTGTCGGGAGAGACAAAAAAAATTGCCTATATATATTATTCATATGTTCGAGGCTTCCCGGTGGTGAAGTTTATATGTTGTGGAAGGGAGAGGGTGTGTTGCGGGCAGATGGGGGAAAAAATAAAACCTTTACTTTGAAAAAAAATATTATCCCGTTGTCTTGCTGGTTAGTCTTAAGTTTTTGCTGACGGCATCATGTTTCATTATCCTAGTCGGTACTAACATTGTCACTCACCAGTAGTACACATACTGAGAAATGTCACGTTCTGCTGGTTTGTCTTAGTTTCATTCCTATACATGCATACTTCTGTAGTTCCGCACACACGAAAAAGATATTAATAACACATTTTAAACTATTCGTCGGAAAAGTGTTGTTTGTGTATATTGGACATAACACAATTGAGGACGATATTTTGTTACTGGTTCGTTTTTCTGGACATTGCCTTCAAATCTTCATTCAAATGTATGAGTGGTTTTACTAGGTGCTCCTAACCTAAATCAAGCCATTTTACTTAGCTTTGTCCTTGCAAAATTTATTTTTTATCGTTTGATTGGTTACAACAAAAGCCGTATTTTTTTTAAATGTTATTTATTCATTTTCAGCCTTCCTGTCATTTATTAAACTTTTGATAAGCCATGGTGGAGGAAAGGGAGTGGGGGTGGGGGGAGCTCACTAGAAAACAACTAGTAACCGAGTCCGTTTGTTAAATGTATCAGCGATTACCAGTCCGCGTACTAATAACATTAGTAATTAAATGACTAAACAGTAGGGTTTCTCATTGGGGAATCCCGGAATAAATATATATGCTTTTTAAGGCGCATAAAAAAGTAGTTAAAAACTTTAAATAAGAGATCTTATTAAAAAATTGTCTATTTTTACAATAGTTTATGAAGATATACAATCCATGTAATGAACAAAATGAAGTTGTCATATTTTATTGGCAAATGTTTCACACACACACACATACAACTGCCCCGTTTCATTGAAGACTGGATAAATCTTAACGAAAATATGTTTTTTTTTAAATATCTATGAAAATCGAACCGATTGGTATTAATTAAGGGTCAATTAGAAACACCAGCAAATTTAATATCATCATTATTACTGACTGGCTACAGAGTTTTATCAATTCATCTGGGCCCTATCTAAGACATATGGCCACGTCTGAGAAAGCCCCATTCCAGATTCTAATCAACAAAAGCCAATGCGTAAATTTAACCACTTAAAATCACAACATACATTTTAGAGCGATGTATCCGCAGTGTAAGTCAATGGTTCTGCAGTGAGCAATGATGATTTCATGACCAACATGAAGTAATTTTTTTTTCAAATAATTCTAGCTCCTACCCCCCCCCCCCACCCCATTTTTTTTTTTAAAAAGACACTTGTAGTTAAGTTAACTGATCAACCAGGACTATTCTGTAAACCAATGTTCCCCAAACTATCGACATCTGTGTACCCCATTTTTTCTATTTTCGTAATACTGAGTAAAAAAGTAAAGTTCCCTTAACCCTAACGGGCCATCGGGGGCAGAAGAAGTGTAGAATTCATCTGTTTCTATAACCTCGGCACATGAAAGGGTTGTGTGGTTAGCACAACGCCCAGCCGCCTTTACTTCGCCAACTTAAAGTCAGGTACCCATTTAAAGCTGGGTGGGCTTGTGGGCGACTTTGAAACACATTTTCACCTGGAAAATTTCCACATGGTCCTCACCGAGGATCGAACCCAGGACTCTCAGGTCGACAGTCGAGTATCTACACCACTCGGCCACCCGTCCCACAAAACTGAGTACCCATATTGAAAAAAAAAACAACGTGCGTGCATGTATTATTATTTTTTACGGTCATGGTCCCCCCCCCCCCTCCTCATTGCATTGTTTTCGATTAAGTCGTGCTTGTTTATCCAGTGTTTTTATTCTTGTGCATCGCGTACCACACTTTGGGAAACACTGCTGTATAAACGGCTATAAATTCAATGGCTGCATCACAGCCCCTATACAACAAAAGTCATGTCCGCCGATGAATAAAGTATTGTTGTTTTTCGCTGCTCTGTATTGATACAGATGACGAAAATAAATAAGAAATCCTTGCTGCTAAGTGGATGACGACGTTTGTGCAAGAAATTTAACTGCTGTGGAATAGAAATAAAATATATTTTAATTTCGAAAACAGGTGCTAAATTTTGGATTTAAATAGTATCGCGGGATAAGAGAGATTTCGCACGAAGTGTCATATGTGCTTAAACTTGTCCGGGATTCCGCTATCCCGGAAGAGAAAACCTACCAACCAGAAAGAATCAAAGGAGACAATGTGATTGATTTAGTCGTGTTACATTGGTTCGTTATTCAAAATAGCCGCCGTGTTCTGCTGACTCGAGGCAACAATTGTTGATAATTTGATGTTCATTGTCGCTGACGAGTTCGTGAATCTAGGTTTTTTTTTATCAAGCCCTTTACAAAGTCATGTCACTGAGTTCTCTTTGAGCCGTACACAAACGTACATTAGGTGATATCTGTATTGACTTGAGGTGTACGGGCCGAGCTCACACATTTGTAACAGAGTCTGGATGTCAGCCGTTCCTTCTATCGAAGATAGGATGAAGTCCTGGCATCGCGGCTGAAATTACATTGAGGTGATGTGTTTATCCCGGCCGTGAGCTGCCGGGGGGGGGATCCCCGTCTTGACCAGTGTGAGGACACTGTCTTGTGAAGCCTGTGGTTCCCTTTCCTTCTGATGAGCAGTTGTGTGAGTGTTTTTTAGAGAGTTTCTTTTTGAATTAGCATGATGGAAACAGTCCCCCCCTCCCCTTGCTCAAGTGAAGACAACAGCACAGATTATAAATTATCTCTATCGGTTGTACACGTGTATACAAATTATTTGCCACACAAAAAAAAATGGATACAGATCCAAACACTTAATTACTTACAGTACTGTTTGATTATTTTTTCCCCTCATTATTGTTATTGGCCCAACATGTTCAAATTGAATTTTTTTATTTTACCAAAAAAAAAAAAAGCAGACCATTATTTTTAATTATATCATTATGGAGAATATTAGTGGTAAATATACACAGCTATCAATCATGTACTGTTGATTTCATTCAGAGTTAAATTTACCGAAAGTCGATATACACTTTCAAAGTCCCATTGTAACAGTTTTTTTTTTGTTGTTTAAAACAAAATGCAACCCCCCCCCCCCCCCACCAAATCGAAAAAAAAAAATTTGGAGATAAATCATCCAATGTTTGATAGCCCCCTAAAGACTTGGGCGAAGATTGAATGGGTTACAGATTTTCTTGTGTATTGATTGAAAGGCTGACCCGTTCATTTACCTCCATGTCAACCATTTTTTTAGCCTCTACCGGATACATGTCTTATTAATTAAGGTTCTCCACTTTCATAAAAATGGATCAGATCAAGATATTGGTCGTTGTTATTGAGCTACGCTTTTTTTATTGCCATATTTTTTGCTATACTTTTTGTAACCATTGCATCTGGTAATTCAAAATTTTATATCCGAGTACTCTTATAATCTATCAATTTTTGTTTTCGTATTTCTTGACGATACGATTTATTAGAATCTCACATTATCGGAATCGATTTTTTTAAACCAAGTTTACGATTTCTCATTCTATTTACGGGACCTCGATCTAACCTGTTTTCGAGAATTCCTTAAAGTCTGTTTTTTTTTTAATGAATTGATAGTTGAGAGCAGATTCGGTAGTTGTATCGGAATCGATAAAATTTTTGGCAGCGCCCCATCACTGCAGTTAGTTCAATGCATGGCGCACCGCTGACGGTAGACTATATATTTCATTTCATCACTAGAGTTAGAGTTAGACCAATGCATCATGACACATCACTGGTGTTTCTTGTTGCATTTCAAAAGTTGTATGCTGACTGGCGGCGAAGCCGTGCAGTATGCAGCGTGTTGGTGAGGACGTTTCTCATCGTCGCTGAACACTGTAGCCACGCAGTGGCAGTCTCGTGTTGAGGCATATGCTTGAGAAGTCTCGTGTTTAGGCAGAGGCTAGAATCTCAACGGGGAGATTTTGTTACTTGTTAACAGTGTAGACCTTAGACGGCGCAGAAATATCTCTTCAATATGCTGCGATGTTATTTTATTTGAGAAGTAAAGAATAATTCGGTTAAACGACTTTCCACAATTAGATACATTGCAGAATCAGTTGTGTGTGCTGGAGCTATTGGGAGTTTCAACCCCTTTTTTGTGTGTGCAACTTATTAACTCGGGCATTTCCCCTCCCCCAACTTTATTCACTCTTGAGTTATGATGACAGCATTAAAACACGTGTAGAGTGAGGGTAAGAGACTTTGTGACTGACTCCCGGAATCTTAAACTCCCAGATGAAATTGCGACTGGACTCGGCTTCTTTGATTGACCTAATGTGTTTTGTATAGAGGACAACGGGACCGAGATATGATTTTCTGCTGGGATCAATGATTTTTTTTTTAAAATACTTATTTACTTCCTTTAGTTTTGCTGCCGATGAACCTGATGAGTCGAGGTTTTCGTTAGTTGTGGGGGTGATAAACTTTGTTAGTCGAGGTTTTCGTTAGTTGTGGGGTGATAAACTTTGTTAGTCGAGGTTTTCGTTAGTTGTGGGGGTGATAAACTTTGTTAGTCGAGGTTTTCGTTAGTTGTGGGGGTGATAAACTTTGTTAGTCGAGGTTTTCGTTAGTTGTGGGGGTGATAAACTTTGTTAGTCGAGGTTTTCGTTAGTTGTGGGGGTGATAAACTTTGTAAAGGAGAGGCTTTCTTTTGTTTCGGAGTTGATGTAGGTTTAAGAATCGAAACATTGGTGGAGAAGGTTGGATGTCACCGTTTACTACTCCGGACGACTTATACACCAGAAAATTATGATGTCATTAAAAAATGGGTAGGCCTACATGACATGATCTGTGAATGTCTGCTCATGAAATGGAACCAAATCTGTAGCCAGTGGCTGTGATTCTAGTACTCTCGGGTCTGTTTGCTGATGGAGAAAGATAGAAACACTGAACCGATTATGACTTACATGATCCACATTGTTAAAAAAAGATAATGTTGACCTCTGTTCACCCTGCGTCAGTGCAGAAAGGCCAAAAGAAGCTTTGTAAAAAAAAAAAAAAGTAACAATCCGTGCAACTAATTATTTTTTTTCCATCTCGACGGGATTCATTTTGAAAACAAGAAAAAAAAATTCTGAAGCAGTATGGGTCATTTAAGTTAATGACCCCCAAACATTGATTCATTGAGGTAAAAAAACAAACAGTCTGTGTTCGTTTGTATACCCTCTTCCATTTACCCACCTTTTCCCATTTTCAAACTGAACAGTCTCACGACAGTGCATCCCCCCCCCTCCCCTTCCCCACAATGCACACACTTTATACTCTGTTAATCAGGGTCGGCATTAGGGCGTGTATGGCCCGCGGTCCCGATTGTGAATACTTTGCACTTTCGCGTTTCGCATAACTGTATTCTCTTTCCCAAGTTAAAACATGCGTAACGCTTTCGCGAGGTCCGAGTGTGGAATGGTTTGGGGTTAGGTCATGGTGACACTTTCCTTCATGTTTCCCGTGGGCATGGCAAAAGCCTTTGAAGGGCGCTACAAAAAAAAGTACCATTAGTGGTTTATAATTGTTTATAGCAGCCTATTTCTCGCAACGGACCGGTCAGCGTTTTGATAATTTCACCGCGGCCCGCTGGAAGGATTGGCGGTGGGGGTGACGCTGATTATTTTTAGTCCATGGAAAGTCGTACATTCACGAGAGAAACGCACCACAGTGAGTAAAAATGAAATACATGTAATAATGTTTCGTGGGCGGCCCAGTACCATTCGATCCATGGACCGGTACCGGTTCGCGGACCGGAAGGTTGGGGGACCACTGCTTTATAGGATCTAAGAGATAAACACAAAACATATCATCTTTACAGGGACTTTACACCCCCCCCCCTTTTACACGAGGTATGACCGTGAACGATCTTATATGTAAATAAAAGCACGACGTCATAGAGTTATAAAATACACACACCAACCCATGGACCTCCATTGCAATTTGTTACCATTCACGCTTTCGCCACTATCTATTTATAGCAATTTGTAAGTACAAGAGAATAAAAATAGAACGAGAGAGAAAGAGAGAGAGTGAAATGAATGGTTAAATTGTTCACATTGAGATTTGGCCCCAGTGTAGGTCGCTGCTCCCAACATAATTGCTCCCGTCTCACCCTCCAGTCGTCCCCCCTCCCCCCCCCCCCCCACTTTCCAGCTTACTTGAAGCCACGGGACACAACACAGTGTATTGTGAGGAGGGTATGGACCGCCCGTATCTGGCCGCGATGTACTCATTTATTCATCAGGGTGTCTACTCCCCTGGGAAATCGAACCGGCCCGATCCAAGTGTCTTCCCCCACCCCCCTCTACCTCACCACACTCCTCCCGACAGATCAACCGCTGTGTTGTATTATCTCTTAGAATACCCCCCTCCCCCTCCTTTTTTTTTCCCAATTTCCTTCCGCGTCCCGCTGCAACCCCATTTCCCCCCGTTTCGCAATTATATTATAGCTGACACGACGTAACCGGCCCCAATCAACGCATCTACCTAGTTTTATTATTATTATTATTTTAGCTCTATATCAGGGCTTCTTAAACTTTTGTAATTCACGACCCCATTTATGATTGCGAGTTTCTTGACGACCCCATACAAAGAAAAGAAAAATAAATATTTTACAAGTTAAAAAACATTTTCTGTTAAATTGTATTGTTATCTCTCGCGACCCCAGAGTTTTGCTACCCCCAGAATTTTGCTACAGTTTAAGAAGCCGTGCTCTATATTAATAAAAAAATCCACATATCGACAGTTGAGGTTTTTTTTTTATTCCTTTTTGTTTATTTCCCCCGATGGAAACGTTTTGCGGAGTTTTGTTTCTTAATTTTTAATTTCGATAGATTGTTAATAGCTGTATCTCGATGTATCTGCACTATATCCTAGCCTGATTGTTCGCTGTCGGTGTATCATTCCGCCAGTTGGTCTATTCGTTTGTCATCTCATCCACCTTCCAACTTGCCTAAATAACTGTCGAGCTCTATTTGTGTGTCTTTGTCTTATACAAAAGTTCGAGCGCCATTTTTCTCAACAGATATTGCCAGAGTGCTTTGGCGGTCATCGGATACTTTCAAGTGAATGACTGAGAGCAGAAGAAACATTATATCTGACATGTTATCACTGTGTCTGTAAATGTCATAGAAATACAGTAGCAATGTATACACATACTAGAGTGGTTGTTGTTGTTGTGTGTGTGTGTGTGTGTGACGTCGATGTTGACTCAATTCAAACTGTCCGTTTAAATGACCATGGCTTAATCGGCTTTGGTGGGGATGGGGCTGTAGAAAATGTCACCATGGCAACTGTCCAGTTACTGGTCAAGATAGCATACCATCCCTTCAAGGGACTGCTAACATATTTGATTGGCTAAATTAGGTTGGGACGTGTCTCCCAAACTCTCTTTTTCTTTTGATCCCATCGGCCATTTTGTTTTATCATTGCACGTTGTGTGCAAGTAGTGATGAACCTGTGATGTTTTGTTTTTGTGTTTCCAGATATCCAAGAGTTCTACGAGTCCACTCTGCTGGACGAGAGTAAAACATCCCACGAGAAGACGCTGGAGACATTGAGGATAGCCAGCAAATGGGAGCGCGAGCAGCCCTTCACACACAGCCAGCCCAAATCTGAGGTGAGTTGAGAGAACCGCTCCCTTCACGCGCACACATGCGTACAGATGTACTCGGTAGATTTTTCGATCGGTAGATTTTTCGATCGTGTAATCAGATGGTGATTGATTACTTTTAGTTAGGCCCAGTGACCGTTATCTATGTCATTAGCTTTTTGTCCGTCCCCCCTCCCCCTTTCCCTGAATAGATTCATGTATAGAATCCCCCTCCGCATTTAGTGATTTTATTTCAGACCTTATTTGAAATTTAGTTTATTGACCTCATTGTCAGGTATCCGCATTGGCGGAAACTTTTTTTTTTGTGATATTCAATTATTACTACCATTATTTATTTGTTACAATTTGTTGTGTGCATATTATTCTATTTATTTAAATTTGTTTCTTTCCGTTCTTATTTTGGGAAGATATATATATCTCATATATAAATGTTTTTTAAATCAATATTTTTGTTTCGCAGTCGACTTCTAGAAGATACCAATCTCCATATATATATATATATATATATTTGCTTAACACTTTCTGTAGACAACACAACAGAAATTAGACTAAAACGACAATTCTTAGATTATTATCCTAATGACAATTCTTAGATTATTATTCTAATGTCGTCCATATTCCATATATTTACTAGGAGGGGGGTGACATGGCAACGTGGAAAGGGACCTATGAATTGTGTGTATATGAGTGTGTGTGTATGTACGTACACCTTCTCAGAAGAGTTAATGAGAATCCGTGCATGCCACAGCACACGTTGAGCTGTTGTTGTTGTTTTTGGTTGGGTTGTTGTTTTTTTTGTAGTTGTTTTTCTTCTCTAATGTTTGTTTATGTGCTTTCCACTGGGTCACTGCGTGTTTCTGTGGAGGGCCAGGCGTATAATCTCTTACAGACATGTATAGATAGATAGCGGACTTAATCATGGGTCACGATAATTGTCTTTCTCTCTGTGTGTGTGTGTGTGTGTGTGTACACTGACACACTGCACAGTCACACGCATGCATGCACATCCGCTGATAAACTCGCGCATGCGCGCGCACACACACACACACAGGCCCGTTGACTTAGTGTAATGGTGTGGACTGAGTAGGTGAAACTAGAATGACTATTGATTTGCGCCCGTTATTCTTCCTTTTATTTTCCCTCTTTCTCTTCTCTGGACAAAAAAGGGGCCCGACAAAGCTGGCATAATTGGAGCCAGACGAAGACAGTGTACATTGGTAAATTACTTTTTTTTATATCACTGGATAGAAGAAAGCCATAAGAACTCATCCAAAGTAGAAAAAAAAGACACACACAAAGTAATACTAGATGGTGGAGAGGAAATCTGGCGTCAAATAGCCGATTAGGAAGGTGATCCAGAAGCCCGTGATGTGCCATCCTCATAAGACAACATATATAGGCAGCTGTTAGATGTCTAATTATATTCATATTCCTTTTGTTTGTATACGATAGTCCAAAATAAATAAAATAAAACGAGTTAGATTAAAGATGACAAAGATTAAAATAAATTAATTCCGGCAGCAATAGGACTCTATTAAATCAGCCCATTTTCCCCCCAGCTTGAGACAGTTGCGTTCAATACAAGGTCTACCTGTTGAAATTGGCTGACCACTAAAAAAACAAGCAATTAAGTCTTTTCCGTTTCGGACAAAGGACATTTTTCATGCACGCAGTGGCTACGTATGGGTTTTGATATATAGAGAGAGTAGTAATCATGTTGAAAAACTGTTACAAAAATAAATAATGATTACGCCCCTTTGATTAGCTTTTATTATTTATATTTAAAATATAAGCAAAAACGGTTCTGAAAAATCTCTTATATTCGGCCCTGAGAGGTCAGATCGCGAAATGGACTTTTGATGTACACTTGGCAGGCCAAGACCTACAAAATGATATATACATCATGGGTCTAGGACTTATGGTTGCTTAGATATAGGGCGCTCCTTTATTAATATAGCTTATATATAGTAAAAACGGTACTTAAAACGCCCCCTTTTTCGGCCCTCAGAGGTCAGATCGCGAAATGGACTTTTGCTTCACACATGGCAGGCCAAGACCTACAAAATGATACATACATCATGGGTCTAGGACTTATGGTTGTTAAGATCTAGGGTGATGACGGACAGACAGACAGACAAAACTGGGACAATAGAGCATTTTTTTCGAAAATGCTCTAAAAAAGCTAGGAATAGTGCCTCCAAGCAAGCCGTTGTAATATCAGCTTGATTACCTGCCGCTGTACACACACACGCACACGTGTATTGCTGGCACTGCTGGACTGGCTATTGTCTCCTCTCGTATGGCAAAGTACACCAGTATTGAATATGCAACCTGCAAGGAGAGACATCCTTTAACGCGCGGGACCCGGTGTGATTGTTATATGCGCGACCCCGGAACAAACGCCTCCGTTTGTTAATTAAATCTCCAAGCGCGGGGGGGGGGGGGGGCGACCCTGTCAGTCGGCGCTCGCCCCAGTTAACCCTACCACCTTCTCCTGACTGCTACTGCCTATGAGTTTTTCAGTATGATTTCGCCTTTTCCTAGAACAAAAATTTGAACATGGCGGATCAAAGGTTCAGAACTGTTTGAGTGTTTTGTGTTGTATTTGTGTTTTGTGTTGTATTTCTCAATAACTCGTTACTTTTGAGAGAGTGTTGACTGTTACACTACAGAGACCTTTTGTGCTTTAAAAAAAATACGCCATAGACGAGCATTGCAAATACAATGACAAAACTGATTTTGTTTCATGACCTCCCTCTTTCCCCTCACCCCCTTTCGCCCTTCCCAGCATCCGCCTGATCGAAATCTTGTGCTGCACTGTCGGATTGTTGACACCTTGTGAGATTGGTATCTTCGGAATTTGATTGGCAATATGACCCAATTTAGTAGATCTTGACCGGTAAGAAATCTTCGATGAATGAGGTTGTGTGATGATCTCGTTTGAACTGAGGCTAGCCCTTGAGGGGTGTTAGGAGGCCACGTTTGGGTCTCAATCGGCATATAAGTCTGGGCGGGATCAGCGTTAAATTTAAAATTGAAATCAGGTCATTTAATTTGAATGGTAACAGGTCATTTAGTTTGGAAGGTAAAATTGAATAGGATGTAAATTAGTGGAGGCCAGGGATATTTCTTGTTTGTTGTTGTTGTTTTTCAACTGGTCATGTTCAACCCAGTAAACAGTCAGCCATTGTACGGGGGGGGGGGGAGAAAGAGCTGGTTAAGATAGACGCCGGTGATGTCGTTGGAAACGTATTCCTCAGGGCTGCCAATTTGAGCGATTTAAACCTTATAGAATTTCTAGATGATATATATATATATTTAGATCTAGATTTTTTTGCCCAGGTTGATATTACAGTGTTGATCCACAGAATATCTGTTAATATTTGTACTTTAGATATTTTTCATCTATTTGTGGATGATTATTCGGGGGAAAAGTTGGCAGCCCGTCTTTTTCAGGGACGTGTTCAGTTTATGACTAGTGTGTTCAGCACAAACATTGACACACTCATGACCGTGTCAATACGGAATGAGAAGAGGAGGGGGGGAGGGGAAGATTTAACATTAGCTACCTTTGGCTCGATGATGGATTTCTTTTGGTTGGCAGAAAAAAAAAGTGCATCGGTTACACAAGTTTGATATTTGGTGTCTCAATGGAACGAACACATTCGACTGTGCATCGGTTACACAAGTTTGATGTTTGGTGTCTCAATGGAACGAACACATTCGACTGTTTCGTTTTAACATCAACTGCAGCTTTTTTTAAAAAAAAAAATCTTTTTCTTTGAATACGATTGATGTTTCACTCTACGAAACAAAGAGGCGATGGCGATGTAATCCTCTCACCCAAGTAAGGACCATTAAAAAAAAATCTTAAGTCAGTTTAACGGCCTTAAATTAATAATAATAATAAAAAAAAGAGATTATAAAACAGTAGTATATAACATAATGTAATTCAATCATGTATTGTTATTTTTATTTTAAAAAACGGATATTCCTAGCCATTACGTTCAGTACTCACATTTTCCTCTATAAATCAATGATCCAGGTCTTGTCACTTTTACAATTTAAAAAAAAAAATCAAGCAAAAAAAAACCCAACTCTGCCTAGAACATCAGCTCAGTTCTCCCCCTTTTCCCGCCATAAAAGGTCCAGGTTTGGGGGATGGGGCACTTTTATTATAAACAAAACAAGCTCCCAAAAAAAAAAATAGATTTTAAGCTGAAATCCCCATTTCCTAATTCCGAAAACCCAGGACCTTGGGGGGAAAATCCCAAGGAGGGGTAACGCTGCTCGCGCCCCTCTTCGCAGGCACATACGCTGCGCACTAATTTCAGTGATTCCGTTCGAGAACGAAACGAGTTTGCATATATAATATGCATGTATTATTTCGTAATTAATTGGAAAAAAAAATAGTCCACAATTTTATTTCGAAATGTGACATAAGCAGCGTTAACACCATAGAGTCTTAGGTTATCTACGGTTAACACTTATATATCTATGGTTAGCACACTCAATCTGAGTACGTCTCAAGATTTAGCTGTAACGCAAAGCGTCAGCTCGGATGTAGGGCATTAAATCGATAGAACATAGGAAGTCATTTGGCCCAACTATAGGACTCAGTTGTTTGTTTTTTTTTTGTATCGTTTTGACAAGAACTTGTACGTTCCTGTAATAAGATGTCCGATCGTATTTGCCGGACGTAAAGTTTCCCCTTTGCTCACGTTGTATTGCTTCCATAAATAGAAACAAAGCCGTAACAAGTCTTATAATAAGTAGATAAACTATATATATATGTATGTTTGTGTGTAAGCCCTCTTATATAACCCATTGGAAATATGTGCTTCATTTACATGTATATTAAATTGTATATACTTACTCTTGGAATTTATAATTGCTTTATGTTTAACACATGTGTATAATATATGCATTACAAAAACTGTTTCCAAATATATTTGCATTATACATCTGTATGCTGATTGTTGCATCTCTTGGTAGTGGCGAATCTGCTGGCAGGTGTGCTCAGAACTTTTATTATGGTCAAAGAGGTGGGGTGGAGGGGGGAGGTCAATTTTTGTTTTCTTCCTAATCACCAACTGCATCTGCCACTACTGTGATTACTAATCTATTAAAATTTCTAACACAGCTTGGATCTAAGAAAAAACTTTGTATTTCTACCTGCGACTCTTGACTCACTATACAGTATTCTTGTATTTATTAACATAAAGCAGGTTGTCATATATATATATATATAACTTCTCTTTGGAAACGTCTGTCGTCTCGGTTTGCTGGCGGCTGTTATTTAGTCTTCACAGCCTAATTAGTTTCTTTGTTGCTCATGACACCGTGGTTTGGGTTAACTAGGTGTGGCCGTGGCTATTAGGATCTGTGTGTGCATGTACCGATATGTCAGCTTCAGACTAGTCCTCCTCTAGATTAACGGGCAATGAAGAATTGGCATTGATAAAACATTTTGTTGTTGGTTTACTTGCAACACGGCGTCACGCAAACAGTGATATAGGAAGGCGTTAACAAATCAAAAATAAAAAAAAGCTACAGCACCACCGAAAGGTGCACATGAATGTAAAGTTTGTCTTTAGTTTTTATTATAAAGATATTCACCGAGCAGAAAAGATAAAAACAACTTTTTTTTTTTAAACATTTGTCTATACATATGAAACCCCCCCCCCACACACACACACACACTGAAGAAATAGAACCTTTTCTCCTGTCACGACACATCCCTGACACAAGGGCTACCAACTATTTTCTTCAAGAAATATCCAGATAATATATGAACACTATCTAGAGTATGCTAAAATTATGTGACAAAAAAAATCAAAATTGTATATCTAGATGAAAAAAAATATAACTGTCCAGATCAATTATTTGATGTCATTTTATTAAAATAAATAAATAAATAAAATAAATAAATCCAGATCTGGAGATAAAAAAAAATCCAGATTGGCAGCCCTTACACACACACACACACAAGCTCCCTCACATACAGAAGTTTTCGATGAAATGTCAAGTAACTCGATGCTGAAACTTATCCGAAAGAGAGAAGGCCGACGACGAGAGACTCGTATTATTGGCAGCAGCAGTAGCACGTCAACAGTGTCCTCCTGCATAGAGTTCTGGCAGTAGACTTTGATTGTTTGTTTGTTTGGTTTTAAATTTATAGATCCTAGTAGATCGTGTCCCTGGTTTATGTATGTGTGTGTGTCACATCTTTATATTTTAGTTTTTTGTTTTTGTGCATGCTGTTGTTACATCTCTGCAGCTACCACCGCCTCCGCCGCCTCACTCCTCCGGCAGACCAGCGGCGCCACCGCCCGTGGCACCCAGACCCACACGGCCGGCCCGCCAGGACTCTGATGATGAGGAGCCCCCAAGAGGACCGTCCATCAACTGGAAAACTCACCCCGACTTCGTGCCTGTAAACTCCAGCACACTCAAAGTGCATACCTTTTTTTTATTTACTAATTGCCTGTTGTAGTTCCACGAACCCTTTAAACCACTTCCATCTGTGTATTAACCCCCTTTTTATTATGTGTTTGTAATTTTATTTCTACTAACCATTGCTTTTTTGTATATACAGTGGATTCCGCTTAATTGGGACAGCCGCTTATTTGGGACAAATCTCAAAGAAACCAAACCAAGAAGCCAATAGTAAATTTGTATGTTTAATTGGGACAGCTGCTTAATCGGGACAAAAAGCCTCGGTCCCGATGTGTCCCAATTAAGCGGAATCGACTGTATATATATATATATTACCTTCGCTTGTCACATTTAATCGCTTTATACATTGATTGATGGACTTAGCCTAAGGGGGTGATCAGCCTTACAGTTTAAGGGACTAAAAATATGAAAACGAGTAGTTAATCACTGATAATATTTATACTGATAATGAGCTAATATCAGTGGTTCTCAAAGTGTCCGTCGCTACTCATGGCCAAAAAATGTCCATAGTACCTTTATCGAGAATAGATACAATCATGGGTGTATTCATGGGAGGGCGCATTTGTCCCCCCCCCTAAACTTTGAAAAAATGTCATATAAGAGTGAGGCATTTGCTCCCCCCCCCCTTTACATTTAAAAAAAATGTCATAAAGTTGTTATTTGCCCCCCCCCCCTGGAAAATTTTTGCGCCCCCCCCCCTGGAAAAATTCCTAGCGACGCCCACAGATACAATTCATTATTAGTTTTTCTCTTTTTGTATGCATCTTCTTTCATTACAGGATTGGGGGGTGGGAGGGGGTGGCGAAAACTGAACAGATTTTCTAGTGGGTCATAAACGTTATATTATTTAAGAACCTCTGTAGGGCTTATACAGTTATTGTCTCTGAATTATTTACCCCCATCCGGATTAGTGTATGTATGGTAGGTAGCCAGTTGTTTTGTTCAATGCTATGTTCTCTTTTTTTTTGCTAATAATTGTCTTGCATGCTGCTTTAACATCTTAACGTACCGACAGACTAAGGCAGTCTTCCGATTGGGTAAACAAACAAACAGTTGTTGCTCATACATTTGTTCACAGTGATGGGACGAATGTCTTAGTTTGATACCGCCTCCCCATTTAGCTTGAATCTTTTGCTTTCTCAGTATTTTCTTTTTTTAAATAACTAATTTGCTTGCATGAAGCTTTGAGATAATTCTTTTTTTTTTATTCAGATGAATTTTAGTTAGACTTACAGAACAAATCAATTCAAAAAATGTTGTATAATATAAATGCGAAAACTACGCAACACATAATAAATAGCTGAGACTTGAAATTTTGTAAATTTAAAAAACAAAAAAAAAATCTAATCAAAGAAACAAACCGAATTGTGTTTCTGATAAGATGTCACCAGTTGTTTTCTTTTTAAGCTTAGCCAATGCGGCTAATAATCACTTTGTGTGTTGGCTCAGTATTTTTAGAGTTGTGCTTGTTACTTATTTCAATTCCGTAATAGTTAGTGCCAACATGCCATCACCACTAGATCACTTTTTGTCACTACAGCTGTAAACGTCATCGATTCTCGTTCACACCTAACGAAAACTGCAGCGTCAACTTGCGATGAACGTATAATATATAAACTCGGACAGTTGGGGGGGGGGGTGCGCTTCTTCGTAGCGCCCCCTCCCCACCCCCCACCTCCCGATAGAGCTCGCGGTAACGTCATTTCCGTTCACGTCGTTACGCTTGGATTCTCTCCATCGTCTGCGTGAGGCTCTTGTGTCCGTCTGGTCACGCTACATTCAAAGCGCTAACATTTTTTTTTTACTTTATAATATCAGGACATGTTTAATGATAGACACTGTGCGGTATGAGGTCTGCCAGTAATGTTTATTTAATTCGACCTCATTCTACATAGTCTCACTTGAACACTTTGGTCTTCATCCTGTCATAAATTTGAAAAAAAAAGAGTGGTCGACCCAGTGGTCGGCAAACTTATCACCCAAAGAGCCAAATATGAACATTACAACAATTAATAAAAAAATTGGGAGCCAAATCTGCTTGTTTAGTAAACTTTTATTACACTAAATAAGTAGTACACTAAATAATTTATATACTAAATAAAAAATAAATGCCAGAGCCGCACTTGAGGAGCCAAAGAGCCACATGCGGCTCCGGAGCCGCACTTTGCCGACCACTGCCCTAACCCCATTCAAATAATATACTCGGATCAGAAATTTCAGGACCTCTCTTATTACATATATTTTTAAAAAAAAAAAAGAAAACTTTCCAATATTGTATAATTTTTAGCACCTATAAAACAAATGAAATTAAAATGTGTGTTACCCCATAATAGACAGCGGTGTAATAGGGAAAACTGTGGAGAAAAACAAAACATCCTCACGCGTTATGTGAACGGTCCCTCTTGTGATAAAATAACTTCACACCCACGCATTATACAGTGAGCATGGTGTCAGATTTAAAAGTGAAGGCGACGAGGATACCGCCATAGAGATATCAACTGGCCGCCACCGTCATTGTTTTTAAATTAAATTAGATTATTGTTTTACACAGACAAAGCACGTTCATGTGCGGATGGGAATTTTTTATGAAAAATGGAAATCACGCCAATATTTTTGTTACTTTTTAGAAGAAAAAAAAAAGCTAACTGCTCATAAGATAATAGAGAAATGTAAAAAAACTGCAGAGCTGTGGGTAGAACCGAGAAATGGCAAGTGGTAGTAGATATGAATGAAAAAGACGTCTGGGACTTAATAGTGACACGCTGCCATTATTGACACAGGTGATGTCCGTCGAGGCTATATATAGACTCGCAGCTGCATATCCCCCCTCTCCACTCCACCACCACACACTCACACACACGCTTTCTTAAGGCAGGGTTGCCAATCTAGATATTTTTTTATAATTCAGATTTCTTTTTCTTTTTTTTTTAAAGGAATCCAGATTTAATGAAACGCTATCAAAAAATAGGTCATGATAATTCTTTTTTTTTTTTTGTGATTTTGAAGTTAAATTTTTATTATTTGCTAAATACTTGGTATAATCTAAATAGTTGTCTTATATATTTTCTGGATATTTTTTTTTTCAAGAAAGTAGTTGGCAGCCTTGGCTCCGAGGTCTAGTTCTGTTCCATGTGCCAGACATTTGGGATGTAAAATTATTTAAACAGAGGAAACAAATTACCGGTTTAAGCTAAGCGCTGGCTGGAATAGGGGAGGTGGGCTGGTTTGTGGCGAGGATCACAATTTTCTAGCAGTGCCCTAAAATGAACGGACCACTGATCTATATATAAATGGATCAGTTTGGCTTGTTTAAGTTTAAAACTTCTTTTTTTCTTTGTGTCTGATTTGGCTTCTTTTTTTTTATTTGAAGTTCAGACATTAGCATATTTGGTCGAGTTTGACCTTGTAGGACCATCACGTACACGACATTTAGTTCCCTCATACCAGAACACAGTTTAAGGTGATGGGGTTGGGGGGCAGAAAAATAAAATAAAAAAAAGTCATGATATTTTGATCATTTTCTAACGTCTTCGGGTCGAACTTGAGCAGATTTAATGGGTAGTTTGAAGAAAGATAAATCAGTTGTTGTTGTTTTTTTTTTTTTTGCACTCTAAATTACTCAAATTATTTGGTAGAAAATTGACTTGACTGTACGCGTACAAAGGGCACGATAGTATAATTTGCTTATGTGACACACAGTAGTCATCCAAGAGCCGAATTCGTCAATCGTTTTTTTATGCCCTCTCTCCATTGCCGAGAGTGCAATGACCAAAAAGAACGCTTGTTACCGGAGCCTCTGCGGTTCGAATCCCGCGTCTCGCAAATTAGGCTCACGTCCAACTCGCCAACGAGTCATTCGGTTACAATAAAAGAATGAAAGAGATCATTGATTTTAAAAAAAAATATTTATGGGGCTTCATCAGTTGATGGACATATGATGGGGGGGGGAGTCATCTGTCTGGTCAAAGAAGACAACCGAAAGGCTAACCCTGGCCATTAAACATATCTCCCCACATCTGCTAGAATTCTCTCGCGTGCCGTGTCTACTTTGTGTACGTCATTCCCGGGTAACAAAATAAAGACACATCGTCAGATGTATCAGATAAACTGAGTGGTCGGGTCTCCGTGGAAACCTTAGCCTGGTGGAAACGGGCTTCATTTCCTTTCTATTTTCTTCTTTTTTTAAAGGCAGTATATATATTTAGTTCCTCGACTGTTCTGTTCGGGATGAAAAAAAACAACAAATGTTTCGGCCCGGTACGCTATTAGCAAAGTGAGGGCTATATATGCACTGGTCCATACTGTCACACGCATTGACCACCGCGCGATTCATTTTGAAGAACTACATTCATATATTTTTGATTCACTTCACCGACTCCTCAGAATATCGGACCCAACAACAGAAGGGTTCGCGCCGCACCGGACGTCGGGTAAACATGCACGGCTAAAGCGAAAACAAATGAAATCATGGAGAAACCATGACAGTTTAGTCAACAATATGTGCACATTGTTGTTTTTATTTTACTAGGGGTACTGAGTATTTCTAAAATAAAAAAGAGGGTACATTGATGTACTAAGTTTGGGAAACACTGAACTAACGCATCCCAATGGTGCCGCCCCCCCCCACCCTGCAATACGCATTTCCTATCAGATTTTAAATACTATTTTCAAGCGGTCCAAATATCAAAAAGTCCCAGACTTGGGCTCCCAGTAACCATAAGAATGGTTCAAAGTTCATTTCACAAATATATTTTTTTCAAACCCCCATTTTAGCGCGTGAAAACGTTTTATTTTTCCTGCATTAAAAAAAAAATTAATTTTAACAGTAAACAAATCACGTGGGCGTTCACATAGTTTAAACAAAAATGTTTCCTGTGAATCTGCAGGATATTGTTCTGTGAGATCCCTCCCTCCCTCGGTACATAACTGTACATAGATATATAATGGTTGACCGGGGGGCGGGAGGGGGGAGGGAATACTCACTTGTCGGTCAACTTTTTGTACGGTGGGAGGGATCACAAGAACAAGGATCCTCTCTCGCGCTTGGGTAATCGGCTTTAGATGGAGTCAAATGTGCAGGAAAGTGGAAATAATAGAACGGGGAGGACAGTGTCGGGAGGAGGTAGATGAACACAATCGATTGGTTTTGAGCCTAAACCCAGTCAAACGCTAGTTTCAATTATTTTTTTTTTCGTGTTCACTTCTGTTCTCCATGTTGAATGTAACATTCCACACGTTATTGTTCAACCCCTGTGACGCAGTGTTTTTGTTGTTTTTTTTTATGGTTTGCTTTAAATTCATGTTACCAGTTGCTGTTTTTTTTTATAACAAAATTTGTTTGCTGGCCTCAGATATTAGGATATGATTAACTAAAAAAACCTGATACAGATTTTTTTTTCTAGTTTAAAATAGCATCTCTAATTGAATATATTTATGGTGGCCACCTTAAGTCCCATCACCTCTGCACAATGAAACCTCTTATCTTTCTGTATATCTTTGGTAGCAGACTTGGGGGAGAGAAAACCCCATAGAAAATATCTTCAGAAAGATGCTTTTAATTGGTATCTTTTTTATTCTATATACTTTTTTTTTGTTGTTGTAAATTCAAATCTCAATATTTCCTATTTACTTTAGAGAGAACTATTGATATTATCTTCCTGCTTTGAGCCATTAATAAAACCAAAGATTTACACCCCCTTTCCCCTTCTTTTTTTTTATGATTTAGAAACAATTCATCTTACTAAAGTGTTTACTGTCACAAAAAAACTAACATTGTTCACTCTATTTTTTTAAATACACAAAGTGTCTACTATATTCAACAACTAATCCTGTCCCTTTGTTCACTCCAAATAAACACAGCATTAATGAAATCACCTCACATTTAGAACAGCTCAGACATTTTCGTTACATCAATGAGGGTTGTTCTTTTTTTTTCTTCTCTTTGCCTTTGTGAACAAGATGTAATTGTTTTTGTAGTACATTCATTGTACTCTTTTCATTTTTCATCCCCCAACTAACCGAAATGTAAAGTGTCTGCCAAGACTTTTGGTATAAATGTTTATTTATTTCCCTTTTTTTTCCTTTGACATTTTAATGATACATGTATGTATATATATACTCTTTTAAACAGAGTAAATTTAAAAGATTTTTTTTACCGAAAGGTAGGGCAGGGCGCAATAACTAAAGATTGATGTATTAATCAGCTGCGCTTGCAACCTGTAACATTTTTTTTTTTAAATTATCTTTGACAGAGGAACAATGCTATGGATGAAGACCTGCCTCCACCCCCGCCAGAGATCTCCCACAGTAGAATTGTGTCATCCCCACTGGTTGAGGAGAAGGTAGTGAACAGATCCTATGACAGATCCTATGACAAGCAGCTGCCAATGCCAGTAAGTGATGTTTCTCTTGTTGGCACTCATCCGTGGCATTTTACCCACACACACACACACAGGATATTACATTTAGATCATAGAGTGTCCCTTATGTTCTATTATTTAAATATTAGTAAGTCCTTCATTAAGTTTTTTTTTTCTAATGTTATAAAGGCCAAGGTTTATATTAAACATTTTTTTTTTTTTAAATAGGATTGTAACTAAAATAAAAAGGGTTAGGAAACCAGTGATTTCTATTGCAATATACAACTTTACTTTAATCGAATTGATGAATTTGCATTCATAGATTTGACAAATTCATTTTCATCGAATTGTAAAAGTCATAATAAATTCTTTGACACTATTCAGAGCACCTCACGTGATTAAAATAAAAACCACTTTAATGCAATGACAAAAAGAGAAATATAATAAATATTAGAAGAAAACAATGAACAATATGTTAACCTGAAATAACACTGCTGAAGATTAAAAAAAAAAATAAAATTGGGGGACATATCCATTGTGAGCTAACATTACAGAAAATATGTTGGGGCACATAATAATATATGTATTGTGCGCCCCATGCACTCCCTGCTATGTCTCTGTAAAATTATATATGTGTGTGATAATGACCGAGCCAACAACATATACAAAAAAAAAATGACCATGGTGATAAGTGTTTTTTTCTTCAAGTACTGCACTTAAGGAAATGATAGACAAAGCAAAAAGTGTTAGATAAAACAAAATAGATACCAATTTGTGGATTTGAAATATTAGAGTTGTTGTTGTTGTTGTTTAATTAGCCATCAGTTTCTTTTCTTGTTTTTTCCTTTTCCACTTATTTTTTGTTCTATTTTAAAGACTGTAGAAAACGATCGACTCGGTGTTTTTTTTTTTGGCATGGGCGATAACCAAGGCATGCATTTCATGACGACATATTTATTTTTGAGTAACATCCCCTGACTCTCAGTGTTTTATATTATCATTTGATACGCGGGCCTTTCAGTTGTAAAAAATGAAAGGTGTAATGTTTCTTTTTGAAATTTTATAAAAGATTTTTTTTTTCTTTACTTCGAACTAGCGATGTATTATTTCACAAAATGTTATTTCACAAAATGTTATTTCACAAAATGGGTTAAAGAAAAAAACTTTGATACGAGCTGAACGTGATAGATGCACGTCTATTTTTTTTTTAAGCCATTGTTTAATGTGTCCAAGGTTTTTTTTTTGTTTGTTTCTTTGTGTTGGAATGAAATTATTTGATTTCCCCCTCCTCCATTGCAGCGAATAATTCCGAGCCCTCGTGCTATTCTCTCTGTCTGTCTCTCTCTCTCTCACACACACACACACTGTCTCTCTCTCAGTTCATTGTTCCTTTAATTCTCTTTGCCTCGTGGACCCTTCCCCATATTTGTTCTTTCCTGTTATCCTCTCCCCCCACCCCGCACCCTACCCTTCTCTTTCTGGCAGCTAACAGCGAGTTACATATCGATCACTAGACGAGAAGCAGAAGAGAACTGCGTTGTCCGAGAGGGTTTTATTTTTTCTTAATTTTTTTTTTTTTTACAGAGGATCTATTATTTAAATGGGTGTGTGTGTGGGGGGGGGGTGTTCTAACCCACACCACGTTGGTCGCGTTCATCATAACCACACGTTAATGAATGGAGAGGGGAGTGGGGTGGGAAACAACAACAGAAGAAGAAACCAGTGACTTCTGGGACCGGTGCCAGCCACCACCACCACCACCACCGCAGCGTGGTGCGTGTTAAGTCAACGTGGTGGTCACCTCGGTTATTGTGTTTATCTGCGTGAGTGTTTGTGTGTGATGTGATTCCAGTGGCTAACGAGTGACACGGCAGTGTCAGGCCCATCGGCGCTTACCTTTTTTTTCTTTTCTTTTCATGTCAGTGCTGACTGTGTTCAAGTAATAGGACAGGATCGGTCACACCTTTGATATTACTTCGTACCGGTGCAGTATTTGTTATTCCATTCTGTGGTTTTTTGTGTGTGTGTGTGTGTTTGCTCAGATCAGTCCATAAATAACTTTCCACGAGTTAATTATTTCAAATGAAATTCGGTTCAGGTTGAAGATTAGTTTTTGTTTCTTTTAATGTGTTCACATTTCAAACGCACACCACCTGCTTTCAGCCGTTACCAAGGGGATTAGCCATTTTATGTTGTCATTTTCTTTTATGCAGTTGATGACAGTTGAACTTTCAGTTGTGAGTGAGTGACATTTGTACATTTTTTGGGCGACTCTTGACTCTTTCATTTTTTAATGGAATTTAATTGTTCTTGAAAAAAATCTTTCATTCTGAATGGCTACTTAAATAACACCCACCCCCGGGGCTTTAACTTACGTGCCGTAAGTCAGTGCGGTAATGTGTCAGAACGGTGGCTTAATCTCTTGTCAGCTTAATAGTAAAATTAATCATGGCACAGCAGGTTGCAATGGAAATTGTGATAGACGATGTCACAATTTAGCACCGTTATATCTAGTGCTGGCGTTTAGTATTATTATTTACTTTTTTGTTATTGAAACTTACAACTGTGTACTTTTATTTCTACACGTTTGTGTGATGCTCCGAGCCTTTATTTAAATGTGATAAAGTTTATAATTCATCATTGCTCACTGATCTAGTCTTAAGGGCTGACCAATATCGAACCCTTGAAAATGTATCAGGTTTTGATAAGTTATCAGCCCTTTGCAGCCTTTTTTTTTTCCATTTGGTCTCCGTACATGTGATGAATGAATCGTTTAAAGTGAAAGAGAATAAAAAAAAATGTGTACATTTCATGATCAAGCCGGTTACGTATTGAGACACGCAATATCTGCCACGAAAAACACAGAAAACTCTGGTGTCTGGTTAATGCGGCTTCTTGTTTGTTTTTATAATCATAAAATACTATTCCTTACTACTCATTGACTATAACATAGTGGAATCCGTTTGTTTTGTATTGCAGAAGTTGTTCATTATGGACTTGGTGTTTGTTGAATTTTTTTTACTTCGTTAGTTTCTTGACTGGAAACGGTATGTATATATGTATGTCAGGGGAGGAGGGGGGTGATGATACACAAGTTTTCGTTGTTTTTTTTTTTTGATCCATGAATATTTTATCACTGGTTTTTGCGCGAGCCAATAAAAACAATCCCTACAATTTAGACCCCTCCATCCCCTCCCTTCTTTCAATCTCTAATGGTCATCCACAAAGTGTTTAGATGTAAGTTTTTTGTTCTTGCTGTGTGCTGCTTTGAAAAATTGACACGTGGTTACATCTACATCAGTGCTTCTCAAAGTGGTGGGCCGCGGCCCCCTAGGGGGCGTGGATTGTCCGGAGGGGGGGGGCGTGAAATTTCGAAAAATTATAAATTTAAGCAATCTAAACCAACAAAAAAAAATAGGGGGGCCGCGACATATTGATTGGCGTTCCAAGGGGGCCGTGACTTCAAAAAGTTTGAGAAGCACTGATCTACATGGTTGAATGTGTTTTCTTCCTGGTTGACTGAGGCACCAGAATTTTATTTTTTTTTACGGATATTTTAAAAAACAATTACATGTTAAAATCTTGAAAATATTTGTTCTCGAAAATACCGTTTATTATCACTATATATTGTCTGAAATATATTTTCCTTTAAGTTGGGAACTTCATAATTCTATTTTTTTTAAATAGCCCATAATTTCAATGAATTGTTACTTGTTTCTTTTTGGACTTATCCTGTTGCATGCACTTTGAATTACAGGTCTCTATCTATTTAAATAATTCTGTTTGAGGCACTTTGAATTACAGACTTTTATTTGTTTAACTGGGGGACGAATGGTCACGGTCGTGTGGTAAAGCGTCCGACTGTCGACCTGAGAGTAGCTGAGTAGCTGTTGTTCATTTTCTTTTTTTTTTCAAATTATTGTTCTGTTTTTCTTATATTTAATGCATTTTAAAGTATTTTTCTGCTGTTGAAAATGTATCTCCAAGGCTCATGATCTTCGCACAAATTTTCGCTTTAATTAAGCAAAGAAATATTTATTTTCACGTTAGAATGTTTGTGGAAATATTAGCAGGGAAACCTGGACAATTTTTAAAAGACCTCTTTTCTGGTAAAACTTTCTTTTTTTTTTTTTAAGCTAACGGCCTGCTATAGATTGTTTGGTTACACGGAACTGTCACTGTTTATAACGCAGGTCTCATACGCCAGTGGGTGGGAACTCTTCAGTTCCTCCAATCAAATGCTTCAGCCGGGGTGCATTTCAAGTAAGGAAAGTTAATTACCCAGCGCCAGTCAGAGGTATCTAACTGTTGGTGTTAGTTACAAGTGTATTGAGAGAGAACTGTCTGGTGCTTAACATCCACGCGCCCTCTCCCCCCTCCCCCCCCCCCAATACCACACCCCTTCCAAACCTATCTCATATACGCTGTTCTCCTGTGGCCAATCAAGCTACTCTGCCAAGACCAATGCCTTATGTGCCGACATTTTCCCTGTCATGAAAAATTAATTCATTCCTATTGATTTGGGGAATCCGTCTTCATTGGACACACACAAATTCCCCCCCCCCCGAGGATCCCCCCTACCTCCCAATTCGTAACCCCCCCCCCTCTTACCCTCTCCGCCATCCGGCGCGCCTCCACTTGTCAGATTGTCCTCTGTAGCCAACATGAACTTTTTTTTTTTTTGCTTGGCGTTTGGAATTTTGTATCGGGCTAACGACATTTTCAAATACATCGGGAACTCTTTATCCCATTCCAACCGATGCCAAAAAAAAAATAAAAATCGATCGCTGGTCCGTCTTTGAAATATTGTTAATTACCTGATGCACGTCCGATGGGTTATATTTTCGCTTTGCTCCGAACCCAACCCGCTGGATGAAACCGAATCTGTTGAATCCCCCCCCCCCACCACCAAGCTGGCAACATTCCGTGCGTCTTTCTTCAACTTCATTAGCATCACAAGAACACGATCTTTTCTTCTTCACTGGTCAGGGACAGGAGGGGGGGGGGGAGAAGAGTTAAAATCCCATGCTCTTAAACATCGTTTGGGGGGGGATTGTTTCGTGAAAAGACACGCATTTCACAGTTGCTGCTTTTTATTTATCTCAAACTGTTTAAGAACTTTGAATGTAGCGCCGTTACAATAGAGTTCTCCCAACCCCCACGTGGTGCCCACCGCTGGTCAGTTTGTAATTGGGGGGGGGGGAAGCTTGGAAATTTCAGTTCAAAATTTTTTTTATGTGTTTTTTTTTAAATTGTACCATCTGTTGTTTTTTCTTAACGAAGTCATATTTGTATTTTCCCAAAACTATGTACTAGTCGGTTCTTCCCAAAACTAACCATGTACTAGTCGGTTCTTCCCAAAACTAACCATGTACTAGTCGGTTCTTCCCAAAACTAACATGTACTAGTCGGTTCTTTCCAAAACTAACAATGTACTAGTCGGTTCTTCCCAAAACTAAAATGTACTAGTCGGTTCTTTCCAAAACCTCTTCTATCTTTTGTCCATCTTCCTAAAACTTATTATTTAGCTTTCATTCAGTGAACAATTTAATTTACGATTGTTGAACATTATATATATGCCACATATCTGGGGCATACAAAAAAATGGTTGGGGGTGAGGAGGGGAGGCTGGTTCTCTTCCCATTTATTTATTGTTTTCGTTTCAGTTTGATATTGAACTATCTGGACTTGGCGCATTGTTTTCATGCTACTCGTTGTTCTTGGCCTTTGTTGGAGAGAGAGAGAGAGAGAGAGAAAGATGTGCACATTCCTAGTTGTTTCCATGACTTATGTACCGCTTCACACTACAATTAAAAAACTACAGCCACCACCACCAGCAGCAGCAGTAACACTTTTGTGTTTGAGAGTGTGCTGCACAATTCCCTGGAGCTTGTATCTCGGCAGTACTAGAACGTAGTCATTTTTATACTTAAGGGAGGGGGGGGGTGGTGGGTGGTCGGGAGGCACTGATGTCTTTCTAATGAGGTTAGCGGGACTTGAGGAAGTGTGGAGGGGGAGGGGAAGGGGTAGCAGAAAGAAGGACGTTTCTTTTAAATTCACCCGACACTTACAGTGTAAACAATAATAATCTTGTTCTTCAGGGCTCTGTAAATCGCCAGCCATTTGCCGCATCCTATTAGTTATGACCGGAAGTGAATATCATAAGGTGGTCAAAGTGTCCGCTTGACCACGCAAGAGAGGAGAAATACACACCAGTGTGTTGATTCTTTGTGGGCAGGGCTGCTAATGCTTGGGTTATTTTCCCCCAAGATCTTGGGTTTTTAAAAACATCTTGGGTTGTAGTTGCTTTTGTTGTTTTTTTTATTTACAGAAAATCTTGGGCCTTACTACTTTACTTGTTTGTTTTCTTGTTTTAAATCATAAAATGCATTCGCCGTTCCTTGATCCCAAAAAGCATGTTTCATTCAAAACGATTTTTTTTGTTTGCGGTAAATCCTCTCGATTTCAAGGCAGACATAGAATATTTGAATAAAGAATACAAAGAAATTGCGCTCAAGCCGTTTGGAATATAAAGAGCAAAATGTTTATCTTTTTCTTCCGATTGCAAACTGAGTTTCATAGCGTTTTCGATATATAGGCACTATTGTATTTTTAGTATTTTTTTTTATGAGCCTAACCTTGGGTTTTGAAACGAATTCCATTGGCTGCCTGATAGTTAATGTGGTGGACTAAGTGGGCGATGCCACACAAGGAAGGTTTCACTGCACAGATTCTCAAACAGTGCACCCGTTGTTATAAATGGTACTAATCTTGTTGAAATACCAATTGACTGATAAAATATGGGGGGGGGGGGGGTTGTTGGTAAAAAAAAAAAAGGAGGGGGGGGGGAGGGCGCGAGGTTTAAACAATTTGAGAATTACTTTTTTTTTTACCGTATGACAAATGATTTGAAAAAAAAAATACATAATAGATTGTAAGGAAATGTAGGGTGCGTGATGGCAGAGTCCGTTTAAAAGGTATCTGATGACCCTATGGAAATACATTTAGAGATCAATATGGGTACTTGGTCAGAGCACCTACTACATCACGTTTTCTATGAATGTGCTCTGTAAAACAAGGAATGGGGAGCTTTGATGGCCCTAGACGAGAGCAGCGTAGTTTGCCTATCTGTAAGAATGGTTCTTTATGGGGTTCCATCACACATGTAGTTAATCCAACTTCATTAGTCCATGTTTTTAATAAGTTCTAGGTGTTAACTTCTATCAGACACATAACTACTGTGGTAGAACGATGCCTCGGGATGCCATCGAAGGTATTATTTATGAAAGCTCTCTTGTTTATCCGTCTTTGGATCATCTGTAATACACTTCTGCCACATTAGACTGATACTCCACAATCCTCTGCGTTTCATTTGAATTAAAATACGTCCTAAGTTGTGGCTTGCCTCTTACGATTCCCTGTTTACGCCATAGGACTTTGGTAACATAAACAGCCGATACAAGACGTGCTTGACAACGAATGGCACTGAATAATAATAATAATATAAAAAAAAAAAAGACGAAAGATGGCCGTAATGAAGAGCGTGTCAAAATTTTTTTTTGCTCATTTTGCTAGACCTGAGAAGACGTGTATAAATTTCCGTGTTAATTGGTAGCTTGGGGAGAGTTGTCAACGTGATGGATTCGATTAAAATGGAATGGAAATTGGTTGTTGTGGTAGTTTGGCCAGATTGGGGGGACAGTTTATGTCTTAACGACGATGTCGCGGTAAAAGTTCAGTATTGGCATCCGGCCTTAATGAATCATTCATCAATATATATATATATATATATATATATATATATATATATATATATATATGTGACGTGTAGATTTTGTGTAGAATTACCCCCCACCCCCTCCCATGTACTAACGCCCCATCCTAACGATCATTCTGCACATTCCAGGTTCACCGCTGGGTCGAGGTCCCAACAGTTAAAATATTTTGTAGTAACGTTTGCCACGCCCCCCCCCCGTCCCTAGCTTGACCTGATGTTTTGACAGGATGCTAGTGACCTTGGACTTTTTATTTTAGTACGGTGCTGACAGTCATATGAGCTGGACGTAGTTAGAGTAGTGTAGATAGTAGGAGTTCGGTGTAGTATTTGTAGATTGTAGTGTAGTAGTAGACGTAAAGACATAACTAGACAAGGACTTATGTTATATATTGTATATCTATTCATTTATGTTAGTAACCATTAAAGTATATGTTTTGTGTTGGTAGACCAAGCGTTGGCGTTGATATATTAGTATACATATATATGTTGTGGCTGTGTAAAGTCATATAGGAACATAAGTCCAGCTTGAAAGATAGATATAAAAGAAACATTCACAACGTCACATATTTGATTTACAACGTTACATATTTGATCCAACGTAACAATATATATATATATATATACATATATATATATATATATATATACAGTGTATATCGGGGATGGCATTTACACAGAGTACGCGTGCCAAGCCAACTTCGGCACGCCGGAAAATTTCCAGGCACAAAAAAAAATATAGATACAATGTATCAACGCGTTTTGGTACGAGCAGAACATTTCATTTCAATTTTGCTTTAAGTTTGGCACTTTGAAAAGATCCTATTTGCCAACCCTGTAGTATTAGTTTTTCTGTATGTTTTAATGGCGGTGACAATTAATGACTCAATTTGAGCTTGTTATTCAACATATTTGTGGGGGTTGTTAATTTTAGTGTACAAATGTGTTGGTAAAAACTTGTTTGGTTCTTGTTGAGACAAAAGTGAAGGCTTTTTTTTAATGTAATTAAATGCCTTGTTCAAATAGCCCAGTCAGTTTTCTAGCCATACAGTTCATCTTCTGTATCTTAAGATATCATGTATTTCCCCCCTTCATGAGTTGCACTGTTTACTTTGCTATCTTCAGCACCCGACCACCCCCCTCCCCCGTCCCTCCGCATTCCACTTACTGTTTTCAAAAGTAAAGTTGTAAGAAAAACATCTTCTATCGTTCGCTTTCACCAGTTTCCTGTTTTCTGTGGTCATCTGGTCAGGAAACGTCCATGTCTTGTATGGTTGATGATGTCATTTCGTTGCATTCTCCAGTGAAACGGCCAGTTGGGGAAACTCTTCGATACTGGAGATTAGTTTTTTTTTTCTTCTCCCTCGCTGTCCATGTCTGATTTTTGCTGCAGTGAGATTTCTTTTTTTTTAAATTGCTAGAAATCCGTTTGTCCGTTGCATTATTCTGTCACCCTGCTCTAAATGTATTGCAGCTTCAGTCTATAGATGACATTGATTTGTTTCGTATGATTATATATCGTATTATTATTTATCGACTGTTGAAATATTTTACTTCATGTGCATTATTTGTTTCTATTTTTTTATCGTACAGAACTACATTGTAGTTCACTATTTGTTTTAAATTGTGTACAGCTCTCATATGTACATCCAAATACGAAAAGTCAGAATTCTCATTCTAGAATAAAAAGTATTCAATAAATAAGTGGTTCTTATAGTTTTAAATATTATTGGCAAATATTGGATATTTTTAATGAAATCTTTGGTTTGAAATAGAATAAACGTATAATAATCTTGCTAAAATTGAATAAAATATTTACCTTAAAAGAAAATTTCTTTTGTATGTAGCAAAAAAAAAAGTTCTTTCAGTTGGACGTGTTTTTCAGTAAGTACTTCACATTATCTGTGCACGTCTTTACTTTAGTTCTGGCCTACGTCGTCATGTTTCTTCGTTAATTCTCCTACCCTCGTCTGTGTTTCTTTGCCAGTGCATCAAACTATCTCTTACTCGCCTCTCCTTTAGCCCCCCCCTTCCCCCCTCCCCCCACCCCAATCGTTTTTATTTTTATTTTTCTAAATATACATACAATGTATGTTCCATATTGATTCGGCGGATTTTTTCGCCACGTATTATACCTCCACATGGTGCTAACTTCTGGTCTGGATCGACCCCCCCCCTCCCCCGGTCTAAATCACGTAATGGTGTGCTGCTGTGTGTCGGAGGGAAGTCATTAAGACCAGGGCAGCCGGTAGCTTGTTGTCCGGGACTACGGGTGACAGCAGATGATAGCCATCTCCTCTTTGGCTTTGCGTGCCGAGTCCGAACTGTTTGATTATATCTTTCAGCGACCTTCCCTCACCACACCACACCCCCTCCCACACCCCGCCCAAACGGAGGGGAAAATATAGATACGATATGTTGAAGTGGGTGGGGGAGAAAGGGTGTCAATGATTTTGAAAAAAAAAAGGGGGGGGGGGCAGACAAGTTAACGCTACACTTGACGTCCGTGTGTCATGTCGCCTGATCTTTTGTAGGGAAAAGTTTGGTCATTTGGTTCGAGCAGTTCCAACTTTTGATCTAGCGTGTATACCTCTTTATGTAATTAATGGTCGTTATAAGGAAGTCATTTAGTTTGACCAAGACCGCTATGATCTACGGCTTAACCATAGTTAGGCATCTTGATGAACAACTGGAGGTTTGAAAAAAAGAAGATATATGTGAAGTCTGCAATTGTTACATGTTACACCTTATCTCTTGGCTCCTCTTGACAAATTCTGACCGAATTGTGTTTGTGGCCAGTCTTGTGGACCTCATTATACTACCGTCAACACTGCCCGGGGTTGCCCTAGTCGCTGAAGGCACTTTGGAAGCTAGTTTTAGTTTCCACCAAGATGCCTGCAATACGATAGAAAGTGACTGACATGGCTGAAATCCTAGCTGGTTCCCTACAGTTCTACTTAAGGGTTTGTCTTCCCTGCTCACTATCTGGGTCATGTTTTTTTTTTTAATTAATTTTATGTTCTTTTCAGATCCAGTAAGAGTTTGTCCTTGATAAGTTCCTTAACTCCATCCACTCCCCCCCCCCCCTTACAAACACACACCCACCGGTGATATCCGCAGTGATTCTACTCATTTCCTTGTGTTCACTTCATGTCCATCAAGTCTGGACGTCATTTCTATCTGGCATCCTGAGATTCACCCCCACCCACAACCCTACTCTCCCCTCCCCGGATGTCACTCTGAGAGTAGAGTAGGTGGACATGTCTTCAGGGACATCAAGTTGGTTTATTAAGTTTGTTGGTTGTTGCTGTTGTTGTGTGTGTTTGTTTGAGACGCCCAGGTAGAACACTGACGTATTTTATTCCACCGTTTCATTTCTCTGCACATTTAATTTGAATAGGTTCAACTGTGGGTTCAACTAATCAAAGACTTATTTTAACGTAATCAGAGATTTATTTTAACGTAATCAAAGACTTATTTTAACGTAATCAAAGACTTGTTTTAACGTAATCAAAGACTTATTTTAACGTAATCAAAGACTTGTTATAACGTAATCAAAGACTTGTTATAACGTAATCAAAGACTTATTATAACGTAATCAAAGACTTAATCTAACGTAATCAGAGACTTATTATAACGTAATCAAAAACTTGTTATAACGTAATCAAAGACTTAATTTAACGTAATCAAAGACTTGTTATAACGTAATCAAAGACTTATTTTAACAATCATAAAGACTGTTGAGCCCATCCTCATTCGTTTTCCAGTTTTACCTCTTAAAGTTTGACGGTTCTTTGCTGTTGCTGTGTTGTTTTTTTTCATTGTCTGATCATAGTTTTAAATTAATCCGCCATTTTGTCCACAAAACGGTCTTGCTCTTTTGTTCGGTGTAACGCTCAGTTAACTGATTAATTAGCTCCAAATCAAGGCTTTCTTTCACGTGATGTCACTGAGCTATAATAATATAACTGAGGTGCGCATTGATTGTATTCTACTTATTAACGGATAGTCCTTAATTAATAGTGGTGCACCAACATCTCCACTTGCATATCAAAATGCACTCACCAATACACCCACCAACGCCCTGTTTCAATTTAATTATAATATAGCTGGATATATAAACAGACATAAATAAGCTATTTGCCGAGGGAAATTTTGTTTTTTTTTAACCTTTAGCTTTCACTCACTGTTCGATGCAGTTCAATTTTTTTTCTTAAATTCTCTAAAGTATTGTTTAATTAGAAATATTAATTAATTAGAACATTTTCGTTAGGTGCAGTTGATAAAAAAATGAACCCCCCACCCACCCCTCCCCTCCCTCCCCCTTTTTCAAACATTTGCAGGAAGTTCCCAAATTATTTGAGTCGCCACCAAGTGGTTAGCAATTATGACTAAGTGTTCTACTTTACCTTCGTAATATGGATACGGGCATAGTGACAGTTTTATATCCAATTAACATGTTTACTCCATAGATGAATCCGAAATGTTTATTAAATAATGAATTATATAATAACTAGTTGCAAGTACCCGGCTTTGCCCGGGTTTAAAATAAGGTTTTCTGTTTACCTTTTGTTTTCTCCCTCCCCCTCTCTCCCTCCCTCCCTCTCCCTCTTTACCCCTCTCTCTCTCCCTTTCCCTCCCTCCCTTTCTCCCTCCCTCCCTCTCTCTCCCATCTCTCTCCCCTCTCCCCCTCCTTCTCTCCCCCTGTCCATCCCCCTCCCTCCCTCTCTCCCCCTTCCTCCTTCCCTCTCTCTCCCTCCCTGCCCCCTCTCTTTCTTTATCTTTCCTCACATTACTCCCATCCTCTCTCTCCCTCTCTCCTTCCCTTCCTCTCCCTCCCTCCTTTCCCCTCCCTCCCCCCTCCACCTCTCTCTCCCTCTCCCTCTCTCCCCCTTCCTCCCTCCCTCATTCCCTCTCTCCCTGCCCCCCTCACTCTTTATCTCTCCCTCCCTCTCTCCCACCCTCTCTCCCTCCCTCCCCTCTATCTCCCTCCCTACCCCCTCTCTCCCTTCGTTCCTTTCTCTTTCCTTCCCTCCCTTTCTCTCTCCCTCCCTCTCCCTCCCTCTCCCACCTCCCTCTCTCCCCCCTGTCCATCCCCCTCCCTCCCTCCTACCCTCCTTTCCTCTCTCTCCCCACCTGCCCCCCTCTGTCTCTTTATCTCTCTCTCCTTCTGGGAACAGACAGACAGACAGACAGACAGACAACAAATGCGTCTTATAAGTATAGAGATTATTCTGAAAAAAAAAATTGAAAAAAAAAAAAAAATTCACTGTCGGGATTTGAACCCACACATAGTCGGCCAAATTTGAGTCACGGCCAAGCGAGTAACCGACTGTGCTAGCGAGCCACACAAACATAATCTCAATTTTTAATAGGTTATGCGCGCAAGTTCTATTCGGGAAATGACGTCACAGAGGAATTTTATTTATGGCGCCGTCGAGATTACTTTAATATAGTAAAATACTAAAATAAAAAAAAATTAATTACAATTAAACTACACATCGAGATGAAACGAAACCTGTCCTATAACCTTCCTCATGTAATTATGTGTATGTGTAACAAATTTCACATTATTTGGTTATCTGGATCTTGAGTTATAAGGGAACAGACAGACAACAAATGCCTCTTATAAGTATAGAGATAAGAAAATGGTTTGTGTGTGTGTGTGTACCGATGTCAGAGTTATCTGCGAATTGCGCCCCCCCTCCCCTCTCCGCGCTCTTCGTTATATGTCAGCCAGGAGCTCTGGTGTGCTCTGTATTTGCGTTGTATAATGTATGGGGATGTCCATCTAATACGTCGAAAAAATGTGAGTTTGACCATTTTGACATGGGGTGGGTGGGCAAATTGACATGAAAATATAAAGGTTTGATTTGTTGTTAAGTGTCCATGGGTTTGTATGGGGGGAGGGGGGATGTCAACAAAAAGGTAACAATTTTTTTTTTCACCAGTCACATTAGGTGTGCTAGTAGCACTGATCCCAGTCGCTGGTAGCTATGCATTTTGATCCTATACATACACACCCTGTATGCGCAATGTGACCACCACTTCCCCGGTCAAAAATGTGCTAAGAAATGTTGACGTAATAAATGTAAGATAACCTTTTTATTTATTTTAGTCTCAAGCAACAAATGCAGCCTGAGGTGAAATTTGATTTGTTTCAATTGGATGTTCTTTTTTCTATTGCTCTTCTATAAAGGGAAACTACTCTAAATGAAAGCTGAAATTAACTAAAAGGTTTCTCCAAACAAATCCTCCACTCATTTCCACTTTTTTTCCCCCTCGAATCATACCATCCAGTATGCTTTTATGGAACATCTGATACAGTCTGGTCTTTCATTGAACAATATCATATTATTACTTTTTTTTTATTTGTGTGATATGACTGACTAAACCAACATATCCAGGCGAGTTAGTCTTATCGAAAGAAATCAACTCAACGTTGCGACCCCTGACCTGTTACACCTAACAGCTTACAGGGAAAACCCCCTTGTGTCGGCCTAATCTTATTTCCTTCACTCGCTTGGGCGACTTGTCTTTTCTTCCCCCGGGGACCCGGAGCTCCACCGCGATCCACTCCGTTCCGTCACCGCGTTCTCCGTGGGGGGTGGGGAGGGGGTATGTGTGAGTGGAGGGCCCGCACTGCGTGAACGGTCTGGCGACGTTTGGAGTCAAATCATTTTTGACACCCCGGACTTAAATGAGTTTGGCTACTTGATTTGTGGAGAGAGTCTGCCGGTGCTTTGGTGGGGGGAAGGGCAGAAATGACTAAATATAGTTTGTGATTTACCCCTTGCTCTCCACCCCCCCACACACACATACACCCTTGTCGTCCCTTAAAAGGGGCGCACTATGTTTTATTGTATCATTTTTTTCCTCTTTATTTTTGGAAGATGGCAACAATTGAATGAAATGAGATTTGTGCCTCGTTGGGGGATGAACTTGTAAAAAGACAAGAATTGTGTAACATGGATTTCTCCCGAACAGTGGTTAGAACATATAAAGTCCAGATATGGATGACCCAGTTCATCTTTTCTGCATCTTTGTTGTTGTTTTTGTTTTTTTTTATATATATTGAAATCACATTTTACTTTATAAAATAAATTCCCATTTATTTTTAAATCAGCTGTAAGTTAAGTAAAGTTAATATTCCCACTGGTTAAGTTTGTGAAGTCCCCCCGAAAGGATGGGATGTTTATCTCTTTGATCATATACAACCACTAGTGGGGCGGTTTCTTTGGTGTCCTACTTTCATCTTCCCCCCCCCCCATCATAGCCGGTCGTGCATTGACCACGTAGGCACCAAGGGTAACACATGTCGGTGACAGGGACAACCCCAGGGGCTTCTGTCTCACTGCCGATGCGCCACCCATAACTGCTCTGCAGTTGCTTCTGTCGCTAAGTGGCGGGCTTGGTCATAGTGTGGCCATATCACAATGTCCAGCCGCCACCACCACCACCCCCCCCCCCCAAACTAATGTCATGCTGTGTAACGCTAAAAGACCATTGCATGGTCAGTTGAAATTGAATTCAGTTTCAATGGATAATCTATTGCCCACTTTCTTGGCGACAGATTTCTTAGTCTCCATTGAAATACAGTTGAATTGATTATGGTGCGTATTTTTTTGTTTTTTGTGCTTTGCTTTAACATTCATAAAACCCTGGACGCGATACTCAACGATCTCATGGATGGCAACTACTGGCAACCCTTGGTCCCTAAGGATCTGTAAATCAGGTCTCAGAACTTTTGATTTACGTTTGTCTTGCATTTATCTGTCTTCATGTCTTCATCTTTGACCCCCTTCTTAAATTATGTATTTCTTTTCCCCTGTCACATTAGGTGGGCTGGTAGCACTGAGCTCAGCGGCAAGTAGCTATGCGTTTGGACCCCCCTCTCCACATGCATAATAAATATACACACCGTGGATGCGCATTGTGAAATACCGAAATTAGTGTGCCAAAAACATTTTGCTATCTGTATTTAGTGTCTAACTCTGACGTCACAGTTTCCGCTGACGTCGATTCACATCTTAAGTGCAGTAAAGACGATTTAACCGGATGCTGCTATATCCATCGCTTTCTGAGCTGCGCTTGAACAACAAAAAAAAAGGGGGAGGTTCATTAAGGGGGGCCAAATTAAAATGGACAAAACATCCAGGAGACGTCTGTTTGACCGGCTGGTTCCCTCACAGTTCAGAACCCCTCAGTCTGGCTTTGTAAGTGATTTGCCTTTGTTTTGTTTGTTTTTTCGATTTCCGTTTTTAATATTTAGATGTGCTGCTTACAATGGACATCTGTGTGGATTTTTTTTTTCGTTTAGGTCGTTATATAATTTCAATGTAAAAAAATGGAAATGTTCCCAATAAGTACCGCTCGGTTCCCGAACGCAATGCAGCACTAAGAAAAATGTCGGACATTTCTTTTGTGTCGGGTGTCACACCATCGACGAACCAACATCTCGCGGCGAAATCGTCCCGAACCGTGAACGACCCTGGCGCAGGAGGCGAAAATGTCAATGATCCGGTTGGCGCTTCTCCTCCATTCGGTTGATGAACCGACACTCGTAATAGAGTTAGTCGGTCCCCCGAGGTACGCAGTACTTGACATTTAGTTTGAACGGTAGAACATTTTTTTTTAATGCCTTCGTTTCTAACGCTGTAAGTCTACGAAGTCATATGCGCGCAACCCCCCCCCCCCACACACACACACAATCTTTCCAAACATACATTATTTTTTTTTCTTCCGTGAATCCGGTCTTGGGTTTAGTATAGCTGGCAATCATTTGTCTGGATCAGGGCAGTCATAAAGCTTATTATTATTTACCGGAAGTTGGGAGCTTTTTTTTTTTCTTATTTCATTTTTACATGTTTTGAATGTGTTCGAGCACTTCCTTGCTTGTCCAGGTTTTCCTTAAAGTTATCATTCCACTCAGGAACTCCATGCACGTTAAACGTTCCATCCGTTAGATTTGTGCTCTTGGTTCTTATGTTTCTCTCGTGATGAAAGTGGGGAGGGGGGGAAGCAGGGAGGGGGTTGGGGGGGTCATTTGATCACTTGCTGCCGGACACACGTATCCATCCTTATGTTATGTCACCATGGCAACCTCGCTAAACATCCGAAAATCATCCATCGTTTTTTTTTTTTTATCCATCTGCTCGGGTTTTTTTTTTCTTCTGTGTGTAAATATTTATTTTGTATTATATGCTGGAGATGTATGAGATAAGATTACATAATTACTTCCATGCATGCTGTGATATTTGTGTGCGGCTACTCAAGTTACCGTGTCGTGGCGCTCACTCACTCTCACACATTACACATTCACCCACGGTCAACTGGTGTCCCTCTCTCACACACACAATGCTCACATACATTCGCAGTTATTTATGATGTTCGCGGGACAAATTCTATTACGGCCGTGGAACTCTTTTTTTAACGGATTTCTGCGGCACACATACAACTTATCAGTTTTAAAGTATGAGAGAGAGAGCAATGTAAACAAGAACTTTGCTCTCGGACTGACTCCATACGGAAGAAAACACGTCCACTGGTACACGGCTGGCGACCTCTGGTACACGGCTGGCTACCTCTGGTACACGGCTGGCGACCTCTGGTACACGGCTGGTTACTACCAGTAGACGGCTGGCTTCCTCTGGTGCATGGCTGGCGACCACCGGTAGACGGCTGGCTACCTTTTTTCTTTGCGCAACATTTTTTTCTATTTTTAATGCTATGGTAATTTTTTTCCCCGCTTAGTTCTTGGAATCAGCTTAAACCTCAGGTTGAGATTCACTGCCATACAGAGATGGTTAATAGAATAGGTTTTAAAAAGTTGGTAAATATCATTATGGTTATACAGCTGCCATGTCTTGTAGCACGGTCGGGTCGAGGGGGGGGGGTGTATTTAATATGACAGAACCCACACAAAGAAAGAAACATGTGAATATAGTATATTATTGAAACTACCCTGAGGTTTGTACTGTAAAATAATTACGGTACAGCAGTGCAGTAATATATATATATATATATATATATATATATATATATATATATATATATATTAGAGCTGCTGTTCGATCTAAAAAATTGATCGAAATTAACGCATGATTAAAAATTTTAATCGCAAATTAACGCACATTTTAATCGACACAATATAATGCAATTGTTTGTATTCAAACTAATATGTCATAATATTAAAGCATAACATTGGCATAATAAACAAGTCATTTTAATTTACAAAAGAGGTATAATGAATTATAACATATTTATCAAGCATTAACATTATGTCTATTGAATTAGCTAGTGAGACCAGTTTATGGACATGTATCAATCACATCAATGATGCGAATTATTTTCTTTTTATTTAACAACAATGCCTAACCTTTTTTTTTTCGTACCGCAGTTTCCGGACTAATGACGTATGTCAACCCCTCTTCCCTCCCTCCCTGTCATATTTTGCTTCACATCGCCCACACGTACGTCTGTTTACCCTACCCTCCACATCCCATCCAAAAAAAATACACACGTCCTTTATATCTCAAATGTAACTTTTCTTTCATAAAATAATACCATAGCCAGAAAGTTGTCGCTCACTTATTATTAACGCGTTTTTTTCTTTATTCCCAAACCCCCCCCCCCCACTCTTTCCCAACAAGTCACATTTTCAACACACTCTCTCTCCACTTAAAGATGTACCAAAAACAAGTTGACACCGGTTCCATTGTTTCAAACTAGGAGCACGCGTCATAAAAGACAATCCTCTTGTTTTAAGGTCATACAGCTGCTATGATTTTACGTAGACGTGACGTTTACCCCACCAATACTACTACGGTCGCGGAGATGAAGGACACATTTACTTTTAATCTTCTTTTGAAGTTTTTGTTTTGTGCGTCGATGTTACTCTTTTATTCTTTCATTCATTTACTTTCTTACTATCAACTATTATTTCAATGTTTTAGTGAACAACAGAAAAGAAAATTTTATTTTTTATCGGTCTGTCAGTTATATTAATAAAAAAATATCTTGTAAAATGAGACTCTTTAATGTTACCGTATGGCAATTTTCAAACGTTCAAAGCTAAAATTTTGAAAGGTCGGCTTTCATTTTTCATCTTCTGTTGTTCTTTCTTTCGTGTGTCAACATTAAAGATTCTTTCTTTCGTGTGTCAACATTAAAGATTCTTTCTTTCGTTTCATTTTGGTTATAGCAAGGGAACAGGAGGTTCACTTGTCGAAGGGCTATATAACAAAACATCTTCATTTTATATTACAATTGGGGCTTTTGTCGACGTACCTAGGGGTGAGGGTGTGTGTAAATTGTGACAGGGTGGGGGTGGTAGATCTACTTAATAAGTGAACGCAACTTGTAGCGTGAAAATCCGTTATTTATCGATTTGGTGAACTTTCAGCATTTTGGTCAAATTAACGCATTTAGGTATTGCGTTAAAAATTTTAATCGCAAATTTTTTTGACGCGTTAATCGCAAATTAACGCAGTTTAATCAGCAGCCCTATATATATATATATATATATATATATATATATATATATATATATACATATATATATATATATATAATTGGGATACCGCTTAGTTGGGACAGCCGCTTATTTGGGACAAAGCTCAAAGAAACCAAACCAAGAAGCCAACAGTAAATGTGTATGTTTAATTGGGACAGCCGTTTAATTAGGACAAAAAGCCTCGGTCCCGATGTGTCCCAATTAAGCGGAATCGACTGTATATGTAGATATATATATATATATATATATATATATATATATATATATGTGTGTGTGTGTGTGTGTGTGTTGACGGCACTTTATTTTATATCTGTCAATACATTTTACTTTGCTTCTTCAACTGACATGACCCTGCTTATATGTTGTATTTTCCCTCTCCCGCCTGACATGTCCAGATGGCATGATATTCATTCCCTCTCCTTTGACATTTTTCCCCCTAGCAGCGCCGCCCACTTGACGCAGCTGCCGTATAAACTAAACTGACCATTGTCATAACATGTAGTTCGAGTCCACCATGGCCGTGGGGAGTGTGGGGCGTATTTCCCAGTGGGTCACTGAGTGTAAAAAGAAAATAAAAACTCGTCTCCGCAACTAAACATTGTTTGGGGGGGGGGGGGGGGCTAAGGCACGTCGTTGTAACCCCGCAACAAAATCCTCTCTCCTGTAGTTAGCTTGTGTTTTAAAAATGTGACATGTTGAGTCCCACTATTTGGACAAAACAGCTTCCGCTTTACACCTCGCAAACCTTGGCACCCATTTCTCTCTCTCTCCCAGCTGATGTACAGCGGGCTTGTTGACCAGTTGGGTTGTTATTCGAAGGGGATGTGGCAGGACTATTTCTTTAGCTGTATACATCTTGTAGTTATGGATCATTTTTTTTGTTGTTAAAGTTTGCCGTCATAATTGACAATTACGTTATAACTGTTACAGCGTGCTGAAGCGACACCCCTCATGGATAGGCGAATAGTACGCGGGGCGAATATGTATTGCCGGTTCGAGCGTTTATCGTGTCCACACGCATTAAAGGCCGCCAATGAGGCGGGTTATGCGGCTCTTCTAGAATCTAGTGTATTGATGATTTATAAGTTTAATATTTGGCTGTGGGTGTTTTACTGTAAACCTTTATACACGCCATAGTTGTACTGTAAACCTTTATACACCCCATAGTTGTACACATGGCTGTGGATGTTTTACTGTAAACCTTTATACATGCCATAGTTGTACGTATGGCTGTGGGTGTTTTACTGTAAACCTTTATACACGCCATAGTTGTACTGTAAACCTTTTTACACGCCATAGTTGTACATACGGTTTATGATGCTGCGCTTTTTTGCTGGCACACTACTAACGATTCATCCATTCAGTAACAAACGCCATTATCGCCTGCTCCTCTACCGGAAAGGGAGTGGGGGAGCTGTGGGCACCGTTTAGCGCCAGTTAATGTAAGACGACTTGCATTAATAGAAAAACTCTGTGCACGCAACCAGGCTAATAGTCTTGTCTGTTTTCTTGTATACTAATGACCTGCCTCTATATTCTATATGAATGTACACACAATCAGCGGCTATTCTTCATTTACGATTCGATTCCATCGATATGACAATTTTAGTGCTTGTGGCATACTAGGCTAGGTAGCTTTAACAAAAATAGTCAGACGCTAAATACAGAATAAAGATAAACGAGAGCGGGTAATTGCAACATAGTTTCAATTGAAAATGACCGCCATTTTAAGTTTAATGACAATATTTATATTTTAAAAGTGTTTAGTTTTTTTTTTATATTGCGATCCACCCCCCCCCCTCCATTCCATTTCCCGTATACTCTTAATCGCCAGATATGACTGGAAAGTGTTGTTATTTTTCAAGTTATACATGTAATAATAATGTTGTTTAAGGAAAGAATTTTCTCCCATGGTAAGGGGTTTTTAACCAATTAGTGTAATTGAGTCTATTTTTGAAACGTTCTTATTATGTTTTCATTTCTACGTCAACGGAGATCGCCAGTGTTGACTGTTATCTCTTCTTGTTTTTTATTTTATCACAATTTCAGCTTTGGTGTTCAGTTGGTACTCTACATTGGTAGAGTGCTGTATTTTACAACCTCTTCCGTCGTGCAAGGTTTATTGAGATGAATATTTGTAGTATTTACAATCAGTTATGTTACGTTATCATGACCCATCACTCATTGTTTGGATGTATCCGAAAACACCGCCGACGCTATCTTTAATGGTAAGGCTCCCATCTGCTTCCCAATCTTCTGGACGGCCCCCGCACTAAAGAATATCATTAGGTTCACTCTGTCCCTTTTATCCTCTAATGTGGCGACTCGGTGGTTCTCATTGTTTGTTTCTCCTTACATCCACGCTCTCTCCATCTTCCGCCACAATTTCTCAATCCAGCTCTCTCTATCTCTCTCTCTCTCTCTCTCTCTCTCTTGTTTATCCTCGCGGCACTGAAAGTTCAGAGTAGACCCAAGTGGAGGTATACCGATCGTGTGTGGTGGAGGGAGCGGGGAGGGGGGATGGGTGGACAGTGGCGGTGGTGCCACAGGGGACAGAACTGAGTTTGTGTCCACACAGTCAGGCCATCTGCTTGGAAACAAAAGCTTACCTGGTCGTGGGCCGTTGGGCTGTACAGGAGGAATCAATTCGTTGTGGCCGAGCTCATGTTGTATTTGCACATTACGTCACCGGTTTTTGTGATTTATCATACGTGTAATGTGGAAATCGCGTGACTAAAATATTAGCCTGTTATGTTTGCGTTTTTATCACCTGTCTATTGTGGATTTTGCGTGATTAAGATATTTGCCCGTTGTTGATCTTTTTTCTCTCAACTAACGTGGTGTCGGTTTGTTTATATATTTATATATAAAGTCAAGAAAATCAACGTCTTGTAAAAGGCAGCGAGACTTGAAAACCGTTTCGTCAAGATCGCATCTGTTATCCGTTGCTGAGCCTAACACCAGAAGTGTGTCACATATTGGAGGTTATAATCCACCTCACTCCCCATCTCGGTCCAATCTCTCTCACTCTCGCCACGGACTTGGTTGTTGACGTGGGAGTGTAAATTGCCGGACCATGGCTAGCTACAAATCGAGCAGGTGGAGAGACAGGGATTAAAAAATAAAATGTCTGATCGCCATCAGAGCAGGACTTCAGATCTTGTGGACACGGACAGACCGGGAAGGATCCGTTGGCTGCAGAGCGCAGTCTTTGTCGAAGTACTTGCTGTGTTTTTCTTACATGTTCCTACTGGATCTTGAGTTGTGCGGATAATTTTTTTTCTTTTCTTATGAAAGCCTACACTAAAAACAACTTTAAACGTTGTATGGTGATATCTGATTCAGAGAGGGAGTTTTGTCCTCTGGAAGTATTACCTGCTGGCTAGGGGACCATGTCCGCATCAGTGGCCGTCTAGAATGTTCTGGGAGGTAGGCGACAAAAGGAAGCCCAGCATAATTCTGATGATGCTGTCCTGGCTGCACTTTCGCTACATGGGTCGCCCGCAGCACCGGACCACCAGGTCGGTGAGCTTCAAGAAGTACGTGGACTTGATCACTTACGACAGGGAGTACCTCGTCTCATTTCTTGTAAGTCTGACTTCATGTGTTGTGTCATGTGACTCTCTGTTATATGATGTCATCTTTAAAAATAATCATTTTGGACCGTACATTATATCTTTTTTTTTTAATCATGATTTACTGTGTTATATCATTGACTTATTGGTGCGATGATTTGTGTGCTATTTCAGCGTCACAGCGAATGTATGACATTCTGCTCGTCCCGTTCTCTGAATTATTCCGCAGATTGCTTATGCTTTATTAATGCGATAGCTGTCGCACCCGTTCATGTGGGATTGTCGACAAAGATAATGGGCACAGTTACTTCTATCGTGCACACGTAGCTGAGGCTAGATGGCATTGCTTTCTACACGTGCTTGCTAATAGTATTTGTTTTGGTTTTCCTTTAGATATAGTAAAGCTCATCCAATAGATCATCTCATTGGGTAGGAGGGGGGTGTCTCCACACTTACACGTAAACTGGAGAGAAGAAGAAGAAACTCAGCTCAACAGGCTCTGTGGTGTTGTGACTGAGAAAATGAGTTGACCCTGGCGGTCAAGTCTTGGTTTTAAATAGGACTAGCTCCCTGACTCTGTCCCTTAGAGGTTTTTTTCCCCTATAAAAAAAGCGTATCACCCCCCACCCTCGTACTGACCACTGAGCTGAACTTGGTTATAGAGGTTTTCACTGAACTTGGTTCTAAAGGTTTTCACTGAACTTGGCTATAGAGGTTTTCACTGAACTTGGTTATATAGGTTTTCACTGAACTTGGTTCTATGGAGGTTTTCACTGAACTTGGTTATATAGGTTTTCACTGAACTTGGTTCTATGGAGGTTTTCACTGAACTTGGTTCTATGGAGGTCTTCACTGAACTTGGTTCTATAGGTTTTCACTGAACTTGGTTCTATAGGTTTTCACTGAACTTGGTTATAGAGGTTTTCACTGAACTTGGTTATAGAGGTTTTCACTGAACTTGGTTCTATGGAGGTTTTCACTGAAATTGGTTATAGAGGTTTTCACTGAACTTGGGTATAGTGGTTTCCACTGAACTTGGGTATAGTGGTTTCCACTGAACTTGGGTATAGAGTTTCACTGAACTTGGTTATAGAGGTTTTCACTGAACTTGGTTATAGAGGTTTTCACTGAACTTGGTTCTATAGGTTTTCACTGAACTTTGTTCTATAGGTTTTCACTGAACTTGGTTCTATGGAGGTTTTCACTGAACTTGGTTCTATAGGTTTTCACTGAACTTGGTTCTATAGGTTTTCACTGAACTTGGGTATAGTGGTTTCCACTGAACTTGGGTATAGAGGTTTTCACTGAACTTGGTTATAGAGGTTTTCACTGAACTTGGTTATAAAGGTTTTAACTGTACTTGGTTATAGAGGTTTTCACTGAACTTTTTTATAGAGGTTTTCACTGAACCTGGATATAGAGGTTTTCACTGAACTTGATTATTTAGTGGTCGATCTTCGGGGCTGTGTATTTTTGTGTGTTGTATATGAAAGATTTGAGCCCATCCCTTACCCCACTCTGTAACGATCTCTTCTCCCCTCACTGTTCATTACCACGGACGGGGCATCATCCAGATAAATAAATTTCCCTCAGAACGGAAATGAAGGCGAGTGGCAGTTGATGTTATTTTATTCCAAGTCATTTTGTGGGATTGTCGTTTTATTGCTTCCTCTGTTTTTTTGTAGTCATTTTTATTTTCGTCGTTATTGCGAAAAAAAAACGTATTCTTTAATTTTAAAAGGTGCATTGCAAGCGAAAAGCTCATACTTGTTACTGACATATAACTCAGGGGGCTGTACATATCATAGACATTTTCAACATAACACTCGTAGCTTCTTCATGTTAACAAAATATAACAAAGTATTGTTAACTAGTGTTGATCACAGACGTTAACAGCATGCCACAATTAAGTGTAAACCTTTTACCGCGAGTCCTGGGTTCGATCCTCGGTAAGGCCCGTGGAATTTTCCCAGGTGAAATTTGGTACAAAGTCGTCCCATAAGTCCACCCAGCATTATATGGGAACCTGACTTAGTTGGGGAAGTAAAGGCGGCTGGGTGTTGTGTAACCACACAATCCCTTCATATGCCGAGGTTATAGAAACAGATGAATTCCACACTTCAGCTGGCCCGATAGCCCGTTACGGCTAAGGGAACTTTACTTTTATTGTTTACTTTTACCGCACCAACATTTCACACGTGACTTTAGGAATTGCATCCGGAGGGTGATAATATAAACAACATTCGCACACTTAATGTTCTAGGTTGACTATACATATTTAAAATGGTTTTGATTCTGTAACCTCTCCAGTACTCCAGCCATTCTCGTCTAGATGTGTGCATCTCTCACACTGTGACGTGGTACCCTGCACCTTTAATATCTTCACCCTTCCTGTGAGGTATATATATATATATATATATAATATGTGTGTGGTGGTCATATGGATTTCCCTTGACATTTGTGTTAAAGACCCTGGTTAAATAGTGTGGACGTAAGACGCCAAAGCCCATCTATCCCACGAGACCACAGTGGCAGTGGCATCTGATTTGGGGCTCTAGCCCGTGACCCTGCACTAGTCGGATTGGACCAACTGCTGTCACATCACCACCCTCGTCACTGCCATATCGGTCAGTTTGGACTTACTTTCACATCACCAACCTCTTCACTGCCATATCAGTCAGGTTGGACTTTCTGTCACATCACCAACCTCTTCACTGCCATATTAGTCAGGTTGGACTTTCTGTCACATCACCAACCTCTTCACTGCCATATCGGTCAGGTTGGACTTACTGTCACATCACCATTCTCTTCACTGCCATATCAGTCAGGTTGGGACTTACTGTCATATCACCAACCTCTTCACTGCCGTATCAGTCATGTATCAGAAGAAAATCTATTAAACCAATTCCCGTGATTAAGTGAAAACATTATTACATTTTAAGTCATTATTTTTATGTTGAAAGAAACACACACACACACACACACACACACACACACACACACACACACACACACACATTCCTAATGACACATTTTAAAAACTGATACACTGTAGTCCCTATAGAAACATTGCTTTGTATTTTATTTCTAGTGTAATTGGTAGTTGGCTGGTGGTGAGTACTCTGGTCTTGTACGGGACTGTTGGAACTAATGAGTGTTGCTGGTCCCCGTGTCTTTGTTGTCATAGCGACGGGATGATACGACGCTGACACCGCCTTCCGCTGGCCAGGGATATGCTGCCTGACATACCGGATTCCCGTTTTAGCTGCGACATCCATCAGTTCGTCTTTCTATTCAACAGAGCTCAGTGGGGGTAATTTAAATAATAGTATTAAACGGTAAAAAAAAACGGATAATGTTAACATTTTTTTTCTTGTCATTGGATGATCTCTAATTTTAGTCTCTTGATTTACTTGCATTGAAGCAGTAGACTTTTTTTTTAATAAAAAAGAAAAAAGATATGAACGTTAACCAATTGATGTATTTGACCAACTGCTGGATTTGAGGTTGACCAAACTGTTGGATTTGAGGTTGACCAACTGCTGGATTTGAGGTTGACCAAACTGTTGGATTTGAGGTTGACCAACTGCTGGATTTGAGGTTGACCAAACTGTTGGATTTGAAGTTGACCAACTGTTCGATTTGAAGTTGACCAACTGTTCGATTTGAAGTTGATCAACTGTTAGATTTGAAGTCGACTAACTGTCGGATTTGAAGAAGTTTAAACACTTATTATTCTTTATTCAGCGAATGTAGACACTGTATATGACACAATATTGCACATCCAGAGTGATTTAAGCACTTGCCAAGCACCGCTCAGCTGCCTGCTTATTGATTTCAGCATTCAACAGGTCAGCCTCTCATCGGGTCAACGAAATTAACAATGTATGTAATTAATATTTTAAAATAGCTCTGCTCTGTGCGGCACCCCCCCCCCCCCCGGTATTTCTCAATCCCCCCAGCTCATCAGTATCATTGTGATATCTCACGATCAGCAACCGGTGCAAGCAACACGTCCTGACACTCTGCATCTTGCTGATGGTCAGATGTGATAGTTATGTATCTCTGATGGCCAACTCATGGGTATTGGGGAAGTGTATATCGTTTTGTGTGTCCCAATTGGCCAATAGCGACTCCTCACACTGTGCAATGCCGAGTACTTGGAACGCTTGAATACTGCTGGTGCATTCGAATGGCAATTCGAAAGTTTTTTGTATGGTCCTCTGGTAATGTTATAAAAACATACTGGACTGTCCGTGTGGTATTTGTGATACCGTATGTGCCTAAAGTCAGAATGTTCCCGCTGTTTAAATCAGACTAAACGTCCAACGATGTCTGTTCTGTTGTTGTTTGCTTTTTAACACCTGACTTGTTTTATTGGTATTGTTTGTTTTATTGAACTGTTTATTACAGATAACCAGTACTGGCTAGCAATACGTGACCTAGACAGATGAATTTTACAGCCTCTCCCACTAACCTAGTGACTGCTAACGACGTTTTTTGTTGTCTTCTACATATTTTCACATTTTGCAGTGTTACATAAACTCAGTCCCACAGTCCCTGTGTCCGTCTAGACATGCCGTGTATTATATAATATAACGTGTATCAGTAGAGAGTGACGATTTGTTATTTTCTTGTCATGTTTTATTACTGCTGGTCTCTCTCTCTCTTTCTCTCTCTCTCTCTCTCTCTCTCTCTGACGTTATTCCGGGGAAATGTTGTGACAGATATAGAGTAGTATTAGCCTGTTATTGGATGGTTGATAGCCGTCTGTCACTTGTAGCAGGGCCACAAGTCCGTAGGGGGAATAAAGCGTGGACGTGACTTGGATTACTGCTTCTGGTTTGGTTCGTGTGTGTGTGTGTGGGGGTGTTTTACCATTTTACAAATGTTTGTGTAAGTCAGTTTGTGAACAGACCGACAACTGAAATAGTGGACTTGGTTTTCTCGTCTTGGTACGGGCTATATAACTGAATACATAATTATATAGTAGCATAATGTAGGTGCGGTTATTATTTTCTGAGCTTTTTGTTGTTTTTTCTGAATGCAATAATTGACTACTGAAATACTTCATATAGTACTAGATGCAGCAATTTACTATTGAACTACTTCATATGTGCTAGATGCAGCAATTTACTATTGAACTACTTCATATGTGCTAGATGCAGCAATTTACAATTGAACTACTTCATATAGTGTTGGATGCAGCAATTTACTATTGAACTACTTCATATGTTAATTAATTATTGAACGACTTCATATAGCACTAGATGCAGTAATTTACTATTGAACTACTTCATATAGTACTAGATGCAGCAATTGACTACTGAACTACTTCATATAGTACTAGATGCAGCAATGGCGTGTTAGACTACTTCATATGTTAATTAATTATTGAACTACTTCATATAGTACTAGATGCAGCAATGGACTACTGAACTACTTCATATAGTACTAGATGCAGCAATGGCGTGTTGGACTACTTCATATAGTATGGCTGCAGTTGTTAACTACTGAACTTTTTATATTCTTACTATAAACCTGATATCATTGAAGTGATTTAACACATCGTAGATCACCGACGATTGTGAAATAACTGAATCTGATAGAACCGTAGAGATAACTAAGGCTGGCCAACGATGAGTTGAGTGATATTAATGGCCCGGTTTATGTGAAGGTGCATTGTTGACATAAGCCATGGTGGTTACTATCAAAGACTGAATGGCTGACTGACGAGATAATAACTACTTCAAAGAGATCGATAATCTCTCTGCTGACTCCCTGTTTATTGGATTGTTCCACCACCAACCCTCCTCACACAGAACTCACGTAGACAAACGCTCGTGATACCAGTGTCGGATCTGTGCTGTAATGGATGTTGTGGACTCAACCAGTGTCTGATCTACTGCTGTAATGGATGTTGTGGACTCAACCATTGTCTGATCTACTGCTGTAATGGATGTTGTGGACTCAACCAGTGTCTGATCTACTGCTGTAATGGATGTTGTGGACTCAACCAGTGTCTGATTCCACTGCTGTAATGGATGTTGTGGACTCAACCAGTGTCTGATCTACTGCTGTAATGGATGTTGTGGACTCAACCAGTGTCTGATCTACTGCTGTAATGGATGTTGTGGACTCAACCAGTGTCTGATCTACTGCTGTAATGGATGTTGTGGACTCAACCAGTGTCTGATTCCACTGCTGTAATGGATGTTGTGGACTCAACCAGTGTCTGATCTACTGCTGTAATGGATGTTGTGGACTCAACCAGTGTCTGATCTACTGCTGTAATGGATGTTGTGGACTCAACCAGTGTCTGATTCTACTGCTGTAATGGATGTTGTGGACTCAACCAGTGTCTAATCTACTGCTGTAATGAATGTTGTGGACTCAACCAGTGTCTGATTCTACTGCTGTAATGGATGTTGTGGACTGGAATGGATGTTGTGGAACGGTGTCTGATCTGTACTGGAATGGATGTTGTGGACTCAACCTGTTGTGTATGTGGATGTGTCTGATTAAACTTCGCTTTTAGATTTGTATAGAGCTCGTGTCTCTTGATGTACTATCAGTCTATGACGCTGACTTTGACTTTTATTTGGTCAATGAATAGTTTTTGACAATAAAAAAACATTTTGTCTAGTGAGAAAATAGAAGTTTATCATGTAACTGGGTGAATGAGGACCCAATATGATTGTATCTATCATGCCTGACTTGGTGCCTGTCTTGTAACTGGATGAAGACACAATATGATAATATGCATCATGACTGTCATGGTGTTTGTGACCGATGGGCGAGCGGTGTGAATAATCCCATTGTCCTGGGTTGGATCTCAGGTGATGACCAAGTGGTTGTTTTAAGGGGGTGGTAAAATTTCACTCTATGCCTCCCTCGGTGGTTCATATCTATTGGAGATGAGAAGGGCGTTTTAAAAGACCTTCTGTGTTTAACAGAATCTAAAAATCTCACCCTCACACTGGCTAATGCCATATGGCGTGGTAGTTGTAAGATGAATTGGGTTTTTGCTGATGTGGGAAGTATGTTGTTGTTGTTTGTGTGCATGTTGCGGGCCACAGATCGGGGTTACGCACGCTACGGCCTCCCTTGGCTTACCTACGTGGCTGTCCACCGCCATTGAAGGGCAAGACATGTCAAAGACATAATACAGTACTAAAGAAAGAAATATCTCCACCCCACTCATAGTGACCCACCCTGTGTGTTTACTTTGCAGTAAGTCTCAATAAAGACTGTTGTGGGCAATGTTTGTATTGAATCTTACAAGAGCTTGTGACTGATGGATTTCAAATTGATTAGAGAACTGCCGGGCGTGAAGCGGTGGGAGGAATGGCCAGGGGGGTGGGGTTTAAAGTAAAAAAAAATGTCGACCATTCCGCATGGTCATCGAAACTCAGACAGATTGGCAGATCTCATCCATTCTGCCGATGAAAACAATGGCCCGGGATTGTTCCTCTCTGTGCTTTCCACCCCCCCCCCTTTCCATTTTCCCCACTTTCTAACATCTCTAATACTGTTACTTCTTCCACTTGATTGTCAGGGGTCAGAAGCGGGATTGATGACCTGGTGAGGGACTCGTAGAAAATGAATTAGTTGAGCACAACACGAGCCATCCTCCGGGAGATGTAGCGCAACACACACACACACACACACACACCGACACACGCCAGCACCTTGGTGAAATCAACTACATGTATGTGTGGCTTTGTTGCCAGATTGGCGGGTTTCACCCCCCCCCTCTCCTGTTGGGGGGGGGTATCTGCTGGTTGGCTGGATTTTAACAGATTCAACGTTTTCTAAAACGTAAATACCAAAAAAAAAAAAATGGCGCATAATATCTGAAAATAGGTACATTTTTTAAATATCATGTTCGGCAGGTTTCTTATTTAGTGCCTGTCTGGTAACACTTGCAGCATATAACGAGACTCTTAGAAAATGTTTTTGACTGTCATTGCAAGCACTAGTACATATATTTTGAAACAATGTAATTATCTCTGCCTTGTATCCCACCAGCAGCAGCCATATAATGGGCCCAGTGCACTGCGCCTTCCGATAAGACACATCTACCTGTAAATAATCTTGATACATTTAAAACACTAACTATCTTGTCTAACATTTCCTAGTGTTCTCTGTTAAACCAGTTGCTGTTTCTGTTTTAGTTGAACATTGGTTTACTGTCTGTCATATTTTTGTATTTAGTCTTGTTGATACTTATATTTATCTCATGTGGACGTTTGTTTATTTAAGATATAAAATGTTGGTGTAATCATGTCGAACATACTGTACTAGTAAATAGACTATGAAACTGTTCGTCATTACTAATGTGTTTGACACATTTTCATGTGAAGCGATTTCAAAAAAAGTTGTTTTTTTTTTATTCTATTTTATCCCCGGGCATAAATAAAAGGCAGCAATTTTTCTATTCACTGGACCAAAGAAATATCATTTCTTTTATATATATATATTTTTTAAATTCAAGTTGGAGAAATTCACATCATTGATTTCTTTGTTTCCAGTGGTTCTCAAACGTTGGCTACCAGAAGGGGAGCATTTAACAATTAAGGTTGGGGGGCTGTCAGTATTCGCCATATATTCCATTGTAATTGTTTGATTGTGTCAGTTAATGCCCCAAACCTCAAACACAAGGGCGGCTGTCTTTTTTTCGCACATCGACGAGCACGCCCGCACTGGTCGTCGGATGCCATAGTGCACCTTCACCCCCCCCCTCTTGCTCAGATCTGAGACCCCCCCCCCTGTATTATCCGATTTTTTAAACTTCGATACCAGGTCATAGATGATGAACTACAGTTTTACTGCCACCTTACACTTTTTTTTTTCATTTACAGCCACTTGTAGTATAGAAGCAGATCTATAGAATCGGCTACATACAGTAGAATTTGACAGTGATATTAAAAAACAACATTGTCACGGGTTGTGACTGATCTGTCGAAACCATCCCCTTTACTCCGACCCTTAACTTAATAGTATTGCTAACGTTAAGATGTATATTATACCATGTATAATAATATACGTTCCCGTTCTCCAGTTCCCCACCCTTTTTACCCCACCCCCGTAATTGCGTCATAAACCAGGTGGTCGGCGGAATCTCTGTCGATGAACCAAAGCAGCGGTTGACAGAAACACGTTACATTCCTCGCGGGATTCTCCCTGGTCACTCGGCCCTGGTCAACTGCCGACAAAGGGATGGATGTCCAGTTACTCCATCTAGGCTCCACCCCCTGATTTAAAAGAAACAGATATTATAATTGATTGGCTAGGGGTCACGTGGAAGAAAGTGTTTGAATAATGTAAGATAGATTAATAGACATTCGACCGGTGAGCGGGGTTTTGTCGAGGCGGAATTCGACTGTGGGCTCTCTGAGGAGAGGGTCGATTGTTGTGTTTCTGAGAGAGAGACAGAGAGAGAGAGAAGGGTGATCTATCGAGAGAACGTCCCTTTGATTCTATTCATTGATACTGGATTAATCTTTGGCATTTTTGGATTACTTTTGCTTATGATTTTAAAGACCACCAGATCTCTGTTACGGACTGGTGTCTCTGTAAATAAATATATTTTGTCGCTGTACACACTTGTTGAATTGATCATCGTCACTTGTTGTACGTTTAATTGTTGGTGAGACTGTGTGTGGTAGAAACACAAATACAAATACGGGTCATCATTGAGTCAGCCCTTATACTCTTAGCAACAAGCCAAGGGCACCCTCATAGGGGTCCTCAACAAACATTCACGTTTTTTTTTAGCCCCGCAGATACTGAAAATCTCTTAAGCGCTGTCTCTAATATTGCCAGAGTGTGTGTTTGAGTGTGTGTTTGTGTGTGTGTATAATTAATTAGGATTAAGTTTAAATTTTTTTTAAAATTGAGGAAGGAAAAAAAAATTCGACCCCCCCCCCACACACACACATTCCTTTCTACCCAACCCATTAAGAATTTATATTTATTACTGTTTTTTTTATGCGCTGTAGAACAGATAACTATAAGTGCCACCACACCTCCATTAAGAACGAATTATAACAAAACCCCTGACCCCCGCCCCTCCGCTTCCTTTCACACCAGTGACTAATCTGAGTCTCATTAATAATTCATGTTTATCAGTCTATGCGGTAGAATTACCTTTATTGAAACTTAAGCCTTGCTTCTCCCCCCCCCCCTTCCCCCGAATAGAATGCAAACTAAAATGTTGGTAGCTGGGGAAAAATCATAATATTAGTATGCGTGTGTGTGTGTGTGTGTACTCCAACTTAAATCTGTTTGGTTCTTGTAATCAATAAATTACCTTTACATTGACACTTGAAAAAAAAAACTCGATGTGTTTATTTATTTATTTTTTAATCTGTTTCCATCCACAGCCCGACGGTTCTGAGGCTGCTGATTCAGAATATGTAAGTAAATGTCAACTTTTGATTGGTCGTTGTCTCTCGTGTTGTGTGTTTCGATATATATATATATATATATATATATATATATATATATATGATAGATAGATAGATTGATTGATTGATTGATTGTCAGTCTGAACTAAATCTCAATGACACGCCTGCATCTGGCACTTGTATTAAAATTGTATTAGAAAATGTTTGTGTTTCTACCCCTTTCTACACTCATTTTTACTTTACATTAGTGTGTTTGTTTTTTTTCCCCCTAGTAATGGGGAATCTGTATGTGAATGTTTAAAGATGTATGTAGGCGTGTGTTGAGATCGGAATAAAGACATAGGGTATCGCCCCATCACTTGTCAGTCATTGTATTGATTGTGTTCACGTTCTGTTTGTTATTGTTTTTTTTTTAATTCCTAATTTCATCTGTGTAATTTACAACAACGATATCAACACTCTATGGACCAAACGTATACAATGAATCGAACGATTATTGGTCCAAAAAAAAAATACAACCGAACCCGATCAATCAGGATTTTTTTCCCTACTTTTGTACACTAATTATTTTGCACAGTTTAACATTGTGCCCTGCAGATTCAAGTTGTAACTAATATTTCTTTACATAACTGACACAGTTGGGGAAAATAGAGTTTAAGTACTAGATCGTTTTAAATAACTACAGCACCGTTAAAGAAATTGATTCCTGAAAGGAAAGGATCGTATTTAGCACAATTAGGTGGAATTGGGAGATTACTGAATTTTCAGCAAGCCAATTTTGGTTAAATATGTCAATTGTTGATGCGTGCGTGTACCGGTCAACTTAGTCACTGACGGCAGTTTGTCCGTCACCGCGTTCTGGTCAAGTAAACCATGGATGGCAAAAGATGAATAGGATTGTATGAAAGTGTCAAGATTTAAAGCAAATTGGATCGAAACAGTTGAATCTTATTTTTGCACATGCTAAAGCCTCATGGTTTTTATGATATAATTTTATTTTTGCAATTCTTACTCGCCTGTCGTGTATTTGCTAATGCGTTATAATATATATTGTCAGTTAGGCACACGATGAACTAAAACATGGACACGATTTTACTTCCGCTCGTAAGAAAATGATTTTAACTTAAAAGATTTACACATTACAGACAAACTTCGACGTATTTACATGGAATTTTCTATAATTAATTTCATAGTTTTTGAAAAACTGCACATCTAATATTGGAAACAGGTTAAGAAAAAATAATAAACAAGGCTGTGTTTAGGTTTAGTTTCCAGTCCCCCCCTTTCCAAACAATACAGACTAATATAACGCTCTAAAATATAATAAAAACTTCAGGACCACGCCTCTTATTATTTAAGAGACCAAAACGTGCCCCCCAGCCCCGCCCACTTCCCATTTCCGGTGAAAATGTTTGAATGACGTAATAATAGGTAACAAGGGAAATCATTAATGAATATATTATTGATTTGAACAACAATGCAGCTTACACCGTGTTATGATAAATGCAGAATAAGAACATTGTAATTATGCCTTTATGCTGTGTGGCGACATCATAATAGGGATCTGTGGCTTGGAGCGGCGTGTGTCCTAGGCATAGTAAAACATTGTTTATGAAGGGCGTCTCACATATCGCAGCAGTTTTTGGTGTTGCCGCCACTACTTATATGCCTAATTATTATTATTTTTTATATTAGTGTTTTCCATGAATAATTTCAATCAATGTATCAGTCTATTTCCTATTGATATGTAAGGCGAGTCTGCAATGTATCAGTCTATTTCCTATTGATATGTCAGGCGAGTGCTGCAATGTATCAGTCTATTTCCTATTGATACTTCAGGCAAGTGCTGCAATGTATCAGTCTATTTCCTATTGGTATTTAAGGCAAGTGCTACAGCTCCCAAGTAACGATTAGGCACGGTAGGCCGCTTCTATTGTAGCTATAATTTCGCTGGCCTAGTGGATGGTTATTATAGCTTAATATGGTGATTTTTCTGGTCCGTGTAATTGAATGTAATGACATAGCTCTGTGTCTTTTTTTAGTATCAAGTAAGCAGCGCGTCTCATGTTCTTTTCTTGAATGAAGTGCTTGTTTTGTAACAGAATCAGCAACAACCGCCTCCATATAGAAAATGTAACAAAATGTTTTAACACAAAATCCCCTCTGATGATATATGGGAACGTTCCTATAAAACCATATTTTTATGCAGATGGCTTTTAAGTAAAAACTTCTATTGTTTACGTCAATTTATCTTTCCCACTCCCCCACCCCACCCTTCCTATGTCAAATATTTGTTCACCCACTGACCGCCATTTTGTGGACGTAATAAATAGACCAGCCCGTAGGTGGGTGGCCAGCACTGTGAGATTGTTTACGTTGGAAATAATCTGTTTCGTAGAAGAAGAAAAAAAAAAGTTCTTAAACGGATTTTGAATAAACGGCCTTTAAATTTCTCCCATTGTTTCAAATGTTTGATTGGACTCTTCTTCAGACATGTGCCATCGCCCCCATATTTTGATAACCTTTCTGGGGAGGCAAATCTTAGTTGTGTCGAATTGTTAGGGGGCAGCACTTGATTAGGAAACAGGGCCTTGTTACTGTGATGTTTACAGTCTAAATAGGTCATTTTACGGTCAAGACACATGGGTTGAATACCTCTTTATATGGCTGGACTGTGTTTGGATGACTGCTAATATTTCATAATTCCCGACGTAGGACGTAATTCCTGTTCCATTCGCGTTAATAATACGGAAATAATTCTTCCTTAGCCGGTATATTAAATAACTCGTTGTTTTCAGGTGTGGAAGATAGTTGACTATTAAATAACTCGTTGCCATGTGTGGAAGATATGGGACTATTAAATAACTCGTTGCCATGTGTGGAAGATATGGGACTATTAAATAACTCGTTGCCATGTGTGGAAGATAGGGGACTATTAAATAACTCGTTGCTAGGCACATGTTGGGGAGAGAGAATCTTTTAAACTACTTCCTGTTAGCGTGTAAAGTGGCACCAGACGTGCAGTCGGCATCACCGGTAACTGGGTGAGGGTGGGCCGTTATATTTCTATAAATAAATTGCAGTAGTGTTGTTTTTGTTGACGAAAACTAAAACCTTCGTTGACGAAAATGTTGACTTTTCGTCAACGAGAACTAAAACTAAAACTAAAATTAGCAGCAAGACTAAAACTAGACGAAAACTGAAATTATTACAGAACAAACGAAATAAAAACTGAAACTAAAATATAGTGTTGGTTTCGTTCACAAAAACTAAAACTAAAACCTTCGTTAACGAAAATGTTGACTTTTCGTCAACGAGAACTAAAACTAAAACTAAAATTAGCAGCAAGACTAGAACTAGACGAAACTAAAATAATTACAGAAAAAACGAAATAAAAACTGAAACTAAAATATGACCTGGGACTAAAACAACACTATGTTTCAGTCCGTAGTCGAAATGAAGTTAAAACTTTTTTTTAAAAAAAAAAAGGTCCAACAAGCCAAAGCCTATTACAAAAGTTACCCTGTTCAGTCACTTGCGGCTCTTGCATGAGCTTATTGCGGCTGTCACTAAGTCTGTTGTTGTTGTTTTAAACTATTATTTCATTTATTAAATCTTGTTAAATTGACCTGTGGGTATTGCTCCTTATAGTAAGTTCACTAAATCAAAATCTTGGATGCTGCTCTCGCCAACCTTCATGCCTTGGTCTAGTACAAAAACTCCTTTTTTTTTTTATATTTAATTCAAGTATAGTGCACACATTGTGCTATACTTGATGTATCATGAGAATTTTGATATTTGCGCTATTTATTATTTTAAAAGAAAATGTTCGAGAGGTGGTTGCTGACTGGGCGAATGAATCGGTTTATCGAAGGCGCAAGCGGTGCTTAGTGAATGACAGTGAGCCCACCAGACATCAAAATTGAATCTTTCATAACCGGACAGCTGATGTGTCGATGATAGTGCCGTATCTTTTGGTTCAGCTCGTGCCCATGATGCATAGCTCCAGTCCGACATATACACGAGTTGAGATTTATTCCTACGATTGCTGTGTTGTATTCATTTTAGTTTATACATCTGGAAATAATTACATAAAAGAATCGCTGGGCCGTTTGAATAGATGCTGAGCAGCTCACAACGAAATCTATAATGATTATTGCGCTCCTGACAACATATTCCACTTGTCGCTATAAAATAACTGTCAACATACTTTAATGCTTCCTGTGTTCAGTCTTAAGCCTAATCTACTTTTACACCTAAAAATACAAAACAACTTTTAAGAATAGGTTTAGTTTTAAAAAAATGTCAGTGTTGTGTTTTTGAAAGTGTTTGGTGCTGTATCTTAATGTCAGTGTTGTGTTTTTGAAAGTGTTTGGTGCTGTATCTTAATGTCAGTGTTGTGTTTTTGAAAGTGTTTGGTGCTGTATATTAATATCATACTCGTTTCTCTTTTATTTTCAGACAAATGGAAGTGGCGAGTGGGAATATGAAGAAATCCTATTGGACCGGGTAAGTTTTGAATGACTATGTCTACCCCATCTCCAGACCCCCCCTCCCCCACCTACAACCCCAAACACACACACAACCCATAAACACACAACACATACACCCACCCACACACATACATGAGTAGTGTTGTTTTCGTTGACGAAAACTAAAACTAAAACCTTCGTTGACGAAAAGTCAACATTTTCGTCAACGAGAACTAAAACTAAAATTAGCAGCAAGACTAAAACTAGACGAAAACTGAAATTATTACAGAAAAAACTGAAACTAAAATATAGTGTTGCTTTCGTTCACGAAAACTAAAACTAAATCCTTCGTTAACGAAAATGTTGACTTTTCGTAAACGAGAACTAAAACTAAAATTAGCAGCAAGACTAAAACTAGACGAAAACTAAAATTATTACAGAAAAAAACGAAATAAAAACTGAAACTAAAATATGACCTGGGACTAAAACAACACTATACATGAGTTAGTGACATCTGCAGTAAATATTTTCGGTCACTGCTGAACTGGTATAGACTGTACACAATCACGCCTGCGCAAAGGGGGATGCATCTATTCAGTTGAATTCAGTTAGGGTTTGTAGCTGTTGAGCTAACTCTGGCATTTATTGTGGAATGGAGCTCCAGTATAACGACATTGAGTGACAGTAGTAGAACAAAAAAAAATTGAGGGGGTTGGTCTCAGGATGGAGACATGCCAACACCAACAGAGCTGTTTTTAGATATGTGTGGGCCGGGGTGAGCCCTGTGCTGTGACTAACAGAGAAAAATGGGGGGGGGGGGTCCTTGGCTATATAATCTCTCTTCGTACCCGATTTAAGGAAAATTAATAGTGGGGGCGGGGGAGGGTGGGCTTTGGTACTGATGGTGCTAGGCCGTTGCATAGTTTGCCTGCCCGTAAATATAGCTCTTCGTGTCAATAAGGCCATCATCATGATCATCTGCGTACGTTGTCCGTACTATATAACCGTTTCTTCTTTGTTGGCAAAGTTGTTGTTTTGTTTTTTTTGGCATCCCTTATTTTTCAGTTTAATGTGTGTGTGTGGGGGGGGGGTATTGAGGGAGGAGGGGTGACGTCCTTGCCTTGGATTAAATATCAATTCTTCCATTATTTGCCGTCTTTCTATTCCAGCCCCCACCCACTCCCCCAACATTAGTTCCAAGAGCTCTGTTGACGGCTAATAGCTGTGCTTTACATCTGCCAAGAGGTAATTGATGGAGGGTGGGAGGACCGGGGGGGGAGAGACCTCTCTGGGTCGGCTGGAAAGCTGTGGTTATGTCAGAGAATGTATGTATCCAACAGAGACGGTAACAGAACCTGACAGGTAGACTCTCTCACTCCCACACACACACACACACACACCATCCCTACTTGAGCACACGTTATGTGTGAGTTTTTAAATAAACGCGCTCACACTTTTGCATTAGTGTGTTGATGAGCACACTTGGTATGCCCGTTATGTGTATATGTGAGTTTGCACATCTATAAGTGACGCACACAGAAGGCCCTGTTTATTCCTGTGTGTTATAATACCTCGACATTTGACGCTTGCTGTGAGTTGCTGCTTTATTTCTTTGCTGGGATCTCGCATTGTAATAGATCCTTGTTTGTGTATGTGTGTGTGTGTGTGTGTGTATTCCAAGTTTTAAAATATTTGACCCATGAGTCACGTTTGATGTACAATCGTGTGAGCAGGTTAGTATATTTTAGGTCAAGGCTTCGCTGGGCTGCCCTAGAGAGGGCAATACTTGTTTATATTGTCAAACGTGACTTACAAAATCTTTTTCTTGCACGTATGTAAGCGCCGTAATACATTTGCCCAAACACTTCCTGCTATTTGAATCCAACTGTCGTTTACATCCGACAGTGTAGAGTATGTTTTGCCCTTAGCTATTGGATAAACACAAGTGCATGTTTTAAGACTTATTTATACACAAAGAGCGATGCGACAAGATATTGTGAAACATATTTGGTTATTTATCTACTTCTAGTCAGGCGTAAAAAAGTTTTCTATTTTCCACCAAATCGCTGTATTAAATTACAGTGTGTTGTCTGCCCATAGTGTTTACAATTTGACATCAAGGTGCACATTACAGTAACTACACTGCCCCATCAGCTACATAGTGTAATGTTACATCTGTATTGATTCTAATCACCAATTAATATTTAATATGTTCCATCTAGTTACCCCATTTGTGTTCAGTCTAAATACAAATTACGTTCCGTCTTCCTATTCATTAGTGTCTCATCTAATTACTAATAGTGTCCCATCGAAACATGATTGAGTCATATCCATTTGTGTTTAGTAGATCTACTCATTAGTGTAACAGATGTGTGTGTTCCATCCAGTTACAGATTAGTTTCATATAGTAAATCATAAATGTCCCATCTACTTGAATTTCACACATCCCTTTTTAAAATATTTTTTTTTGTTTCAATTGTCTTTTGACAGGGGAACTCTGGCCTGGGGTTCAGCATCGCAGGTGGTAACGATAATCCTCACGTTGGTGACGATCCCAGCATCTTCATCACTAAAATCATTCCAGGAGGTGCGGCAGCAGATGATGGTCGTCTGAGGTAAGGAGGAGATAACTATTGAACTGTGAACTTAATTGGTTGGAGGTAAGGAGGAGATAACTATTGAACTGTGAACTTAATTGGTTGGAGGCAAATGACGGGGGCAGTCGCTTGAAAGCTGATGACTTTTTTTTTTTTACTTAACTGGATCAGTTCAACCCATATTGGCCATGGGTTGACAAATATGTCAAGTTAAAACTCACCTATATTGCCCATGGGTTGACAGTTATGTCAAGTTAAAACTCCTCCTGAAAATACAATAGGATTTTTTTAAATTGAATTACAAAGAACCAGAAAGTGTTTGTGTAGTCACCGTTTTGTTCAATGCTGTCACTTCACTTCTGTACCACCCCTAAACCACTCACATTGACCTTGCAGTTGTCTGTTGGGTGAAAGTATTCAATTTGGAATTGTATTATTAGCCAGTTTTTTTTTTTTGTGCACAGGATGAATACAGTCTAAATCCTTGCACGGGTGGAATATGTCACTCACAGATATCAGTCTAGTTTCATCACAGTCTGTCTGCCAGTCCAACATTGTATAACATTTATTCTGGATAAATACTCTCTTTTTTTGTCCACCATTGAGCTCAACCAGTTCAAATTATTCAGTCATGTATTCCAGCTGTGGCGCTGAAGTTTTAAACATTATCATTGTAAGATTGTCAACAGGCATTCCAAGCCTCACATTTATTTACTGGAACTGAAATGAAAAATAATGTTGGGGCCCGTGAGATAGCTGTTTAGTGTGAGCTAGCTGTTTAGTGTGAGCTAGCTGTTTAGTGTGAGCTAGCTGTTAAGTTTAGCAGAGGCTTTGCTACTGGGTTAACTCACTGTTCATCGGGCCTGGCATTGAAGGAATTTTGTATTTCTGACGTATCTGGTCAATTTGTGTATGTATTCAATTTAAATTGTGTGCAATTATTCACCAATAGACAGCAAGAAAATGTTTTAACGTGGGGGAGGGGGGCTCCCTCATACACCTCCCATAAGCCCCACGACTGCCATTATATTAACATGAGCCGTTTTTTTTTTTACGCTTTTTGGTGGTCCTAAAAAAAAAGGTATAAATGGTTGTTAAGGCCGTCGCTTGCAAAATAAAAAAATTGGTCCCCCCTAATAATCTTTTGAGAAAGGGGACCCCTTTTGACAACCTCCAACTGTTACATTATTTTACCTCCAACTGTTACATAAGTCTTAGGGCGGGGCACCACCATATGTGCATGGTGCTGAAAAAAAATAAAGAAAGGATTCAGAACTAGAAACTACTCACATTGAAACTACTTATACTGAAACTTGTTTGTTTTTTTTTTAAATGATACACCTCTGGCATTAGGAATGAACCCCAGCTATTGGACAATATTGTATAAATTTAGGCGATGTGATACTGTCAACGTCGTCACCCGACGTGTGACACATCAGGGTCATCAGTCAAGTTGACCCCAGTGTCAGACCGTGTCGTTTGGCGGAACGGGGTTGGCACCGTTCTATGTTGCTAACGTGTCTAATAAAAAAAAAAGTGTTGAGTCTCATAGACAGGACCAGGTGTAGGACCGTTACACGCTAAACTAAGACAATATTGAGTTAGACGGTGGTGGGGGGGGGGGTGAAACCGTAATTAGATAGGAAGTGGCTGTGGTGGTATTCTGGCGGGCGGGGGGGGGGATGAAGGAGATTGAAAGAAGCAAGTAAATGAGGTAGGAGAAAATGGATGTTTCCTTCAATTAGACATTGGCTGTGACTTTTTTTTTTATATTAATGGAGAAGGGGCGGGATTGGGGGGTGGGGACCATATGGGGATTCTGGGAATCAATCTGGCCATCTCTTTAGTGTGACCAGCTATATGTCATTTTGGAAACTGTTTCCCCCCTTAGATTTTTTTGTATGAGGAGAGAAATCACACAATTGTTTAATATTTCACTAACTTGGAGAATTCTTTATGGCCCATTTTTTTTTTCTCTAAAGAAGTTTCAGCTTTTGTGTGTGTGTTGCCTGTACTTTCAAAAAAAAAATATCCCCGAGGTACTTGTGGTGAAGTAAAGAGGATTGTGTCCAATATGTTCATTGATTTCACGTCTGTGTAAGAATATTGATAGCTACTGTTAAATGTTCTCTGGATTCTCAGCTAATGATCACAATAGCTGGAAGTAGTTGGTTCCAGTGAGTTAGATGCAGGCTAGGACATACTTTTTTTTTAATTTCATCCAGAGTCAGTGGAATTTTTTGATATATTTTTATTTGGAGAAGATTTGATTCATGAATCTGTCCTTGGAAACATATTTGATTCACATATATAATGCTTTTTATTTTATTTTAATGTTGGACTCTGTTGCTATTGCTTTCATTGAATTAAATCTCAAGATGTTTCCTATCTTTTATGAGATTCGCATAATGCGGTAGGTTGAAAATTGAGCGTATTTTACGATCATTTAAAAAAAAAAAAACTTAAATGAATTAGTCAACTTTTTTATATTTAAATTAGGAGATTGTAAAAAAAAAAACGTTTAAGTTGGTTGTAGATATTTTAATCATATTTTGATATTTGTTGAGTCTAATCACATTAATGGGGTTGATTGTTTACACTTTTAATGTCACTATCATTGTTTACACTTTTAATGTCACTGTCATTGTTTACACTTTTAATGTCACTATCATTGTTTACACTTTTAATGTCACTATCATTGTTTACACTTTTAATGTCACTATCCCATTTCCAAAATACTTATAATTTTCTGTCTTTTTTTATACATTTAAAGGCAAGTACTCATAACTACACAATCATACACACAAAGGTCTTGATATAAATCAATATAAAGTCTGAAAAGATAAACATAGTTGTAAGGTCTTAACCTATACTGTAGTTTGTTCAAACTCCCATTCAATAGATGTAATTTTTTAAAACGTTTATTAGATTCTCTTCATTATTCACTATATATTTTATTAGATTCGCTTCATTATTCACTATATAATTTATTAGATTCGCTTCATTATTCAGTATATATTTTATTAGATCTGCTTCATTATTCACTATATATTTTATTACATCTGCTTCATTATTCAGTATATATTTTATTGATTACAGACTGAATGATGTGATTGTGCGTGTGAACAATGTTGATGTCAGTAACACTACACATTCTGCAGCAGTTGAAGCCTTGAAGCAAGCGGGTAGAAAAGTTGTCTTGGTATGGAAATCTTTTAAGTTTTAAATAAGTCTGTCCCCTATTTAAAAATAATACTTTTTTAATATGTGTTTTAATTCCATTTTAAGTAATATTATCACAACTTAAATAAATGTATCTTGTGTGTGTGTGTATATATATATATATATATATATATATATACAATACCATAATTTATAGAGTTGGCATAAGTTAGTTGATCACTTTTGCCAGTATATGAACATCATTTTCGTTACTGTTTTTCAAATAACATAACTATTTGAATTGAAACTTCCAATGATAATGATTGTGTTTATTCCCAGTATGTTAAGAGAACAAAAGTCCCAACAGAGAATATTATGGAGATTGAACTTGTGAAAGGAAATAAAGGTTTGTCCCTGTTATTATGCTAGGATTTTAAACATACAAACTTTTTTTTATTTATCAGTGTTTTCATGTGTTTACATTTACTCTTTTATTACTTGTACAAAATTTTTGACAAACTGTTAAAATAGTAATTAACTGGGGTTTTTCAATAGTTTACATTCTTTGCACAGATATATTATTTTAAAACAAGTTTAAAATTAATTTTCATGGTTAAAAGACATTTTTTAAGTATGTTTACAATTTTACTGGAAATTCAATTTCTTCATTTATCATTTTTTTTTCCTTGGGCCATTTTAATTTTGAATGAGCTGTTAGGAATAATAGAATTACCGCCACGCCTTTCAGCATTTTTTTTTTGTCCCATTCTCTGTTTTCTTGGAATCAGTTTCTCTATCCATTCCCGTTTTTGTGCTTTAAATGTGTTTTGTTTGAAAGGTGAATAGACACTTCTTTTATAGCCACTTTTCTGTAAAGACCTTTATATGTCTGTCTCTTTTTTTTTTTTCTTTCTCTTAATCCATTTTCTTGAGAAGAATTGAAGAGTGAGAAGGAGAGTCAATTAAAGTCAAGCCCATGTGGCTACTTGTGTCTAGAATATCTGGCCTTTTGAAGAATGCTTTAGCCCTGACCTCTCTGGCTTTGGCAAAATGTAGAGCCAGCTGAGAGAAAAATAGGACTTGAGAGAAGGATCAAATAGATTTTCATTTCAGCACCCTGTGGGGGCAATCAGCATGGTGTGCCGGTGTCGTAGGGGTGGGGGGATGCTTTTCCCAAGCTCATGTTTAATTAAACCAAAATGATGTTTAATTCTTTTATCAAAAATCAATACTTCAGTTTAAAAAAAAAAATGTTATGTGCTAATATGGAGGGATAGTTGAAAGAGAATTTTTTCTTTCTTTTTTTCTCTCCATCAACCTGCCCTACCACACATACGCACCACACAGTGTATAATGTAAACTTAACACATACAAACATGCATCCTAGAATTTAAACTTAACACATACAAACATGCATCCTAGAATTTAAAATTAACACATACAAACATGCATCCTAGAATTTAAAATTAACACATACAAACATGCATCCTAGAATTTAAAATTAAGACATACAAACATGCATCCTAGAATTAAAAATTAACCAATACAAACATGCTGCCTAGAATTTAAAATAACACATACTAACATGCATCCTAGAATTTAAAATTAAGACATACAAACATGCATCCTAGAATTTAAAATTAGCGGATACAAACATGCTGCCTAGAATTTAAACTTATGTAAGAGCCTAAACTATTATGAATTGCTTCAAGAATTAATTAAAATGATAATTTCTTTGCACTGAATTCTTTAAATCATTACATTTTAAATTGGGTTGAGCTCCCTTCTGTACTGCTTTTTTCTCTGCAAGAATTTTTGGTCTTTTCCCCCTGCATCAATCCATTTTCAGCTCACGCTGCTTTTAGTGTAAGATTAATGTTTATAATATGATTAAGCTGAGGAGAAAGACACCCACACATTAGGCTCCCAGGTTTGAAGGTGTAATGAAGTGTAATTTATTTAGATGACAGCAAGTTGTGAATTATTATTGAAGGCCGTGCACCATGAAGAAAAACCCCGTTTTTTCACAAAGCTATTGATTGAAAATAAGGTCCGACATCATTTCTTTAAAAGTCAATCACAAAAAAATTGTAAAAATCTCTTGAAAGATGAGGGGGGAGGGTTAAAGATAAACCTTGCTGTATTTCCATATATCATGGTAAATTTTATGATTAGACCAAGAATTTATTTTTTTTTATTTGAAACCAATTACTTGGCTCAATTTGTTTTGTTTTTTCTTAGAAATCTGCTGCACATCACAGTATATTTTACAGAATATTAATTATATCATTAGTTATATCTGAAGTGTAGCAAGTAAATATTGATTAAAAATAGCACTCATATTAAAATGAAGCACTTCTGACAACTGTATTGATAAAAAGGGAAAATTTCTCTCCTTCCCTTTGTTCTGAGCTCATGAAATTCTTAAAAAAAAAAAAAACATTAATTCGTTAACAATAACTGTATACATCTTACAAATTCATTTTCATGGTTTAAAATTGTCATTGTTAAGATACTTCATTGTACATAAATAAACAAGCAATTGCTTTTCATCTTGTTTTTTTTTTTTAAACAAAAGATAAATTGCTTATGATTTTTTTTTTATTCACAGGCCTTGGCTTCAGTATTGCTGGTGGCAAAGGTAACCAACACATTCCAGGTGACAATGGCATCTTTGTCACAAAAATTATTGATGGAGGTGCTGCTGAGATTGATGGCAGACTGGCTGTAATGGACAGACTTATTGCAGTAAGTAGCTGTACAGTGTTTGTTTGCTTGCTACATGTAGTTTGTTTTTTTCTTAAGTTTTGTCATATTCAGTAAAAAAAAATTAAACTAAATTAAGACAAAAAAAAAATGCAGTTTTTTCTTTATTCAGTGAAAGTGTAACTTATAATGTTAATATGTCCTACAAAGTTAAATGAAATAATGGAGTTAATTACATTTTTCATATTTCAATATAACACATTCCTGTAGGCCACAATCTTGTTTTATCTCTTTATCTTTTCCAACTTTCCACGATAACAAAAAGTGAATAAACAATTTTTAATTGAATGGTCTTGTCTAATGTTTTAATTTTACTTCTTAGTTCTTGTGATTCCTATCTAAAAAAAAACAACAACAATATCTGCATGTAAACTAGCAATTAATTAAATACATTAAGTGATTTGTACAAGAATAGATACATGAAGTTTACACAAAATCACCCTATGGATGTTAATGTACTTTTATATTAGGCTGTGACTAATTTTGGTTAACAATATATGTTGTTGTATCTATTCACTAGTTGGTAAATGATATTTTCATTAACCCTATTTGATTCCAAGTATAGTTTATTAACTTAATTAGTATTGTTTGTCTGTAGGTAAATGATACCAACCTAGAGGATGTGACCCATGAAGAGGCAGTGCAAGCCCTGAAGAGCACTTCTGAAATAGTTCGTCTGACTATTGCCAAACCCACTTTTGTGGTAGACAACCTGAATGATTCAACAGGTATAGTTAATTATTAGTTTTTGATACTTATGTAGTCTCATAGTCCCTTCAAACATTTTGTAAGACCTCAAAAAATAACTAGAACGAACAATTATGAAATGAGGCATTTTAAGCTTCTGTGGTTTCTAATTTCCATAGAGTGGAGGTTATGTACACTAGAATGGGAAAATCTGATGACTTAACATTCATTTCATTCTAGACTTTAAAAAAAAAAAAGTGGAACAACTTGATATTATATATGTAATATTTGTAATATTTATATATTACATTACTGAGGCTCTTAATCGACAACAAGCATTTTTCACAAGGCTTTTATTTTGTTGTTCTACGTAAAAAAAAAATTGATTAGTATTCTTTGAATTGGTTTAACTCATGGACATATTCAGAATATAACGGAAGAAAAATCCCATCCCAGAATTATGGTACAGTCTAACACAAAAACTGTTCTGTTATATAAATAAATTGATAACAGTATTTCACCAAACCAGAATCAGGGTAAATGCTGCCAACAAATCTCAAAAACCTCTGCAAAAAATTTTTCAGAGCATGGACCAAGCAGTGCCACTCATTCCGCATCACATCCAGTGTCAACCTTCAGACCTCCGACACCACCTGCTCCTAAAGCAAGTGTTACGGAGGATGAACCAACAAGGTAAAAAAAAATATTTTTGAAAGTTCTGAACCTCACCTCATAGCATTTAGCATCAACTGTATAACAGTTCCTTGGGGTTTGTGCAGTGTTTTTTGTCTTGAACAAAAACTATTTTTTCCTGTGTAAATATCAGCTCTAATATCTTGCATGAAATAATTATTGGTTTAAATTTATAATTAATGCCTCTGCCTGAAAAGAACTTTTTGTGAAACCAAAAGTTGTTGTTTTAATTGATAGGCAATACTAAAGCATTGAACTTTTACATTGATCTAGTTCAGGGATGGCTAACAGAATTTCACTAAAGTGCCACAATTGATAAGAAATTGAAATGAGATTTTTGCCAGAGCCTGTAATTCCTTTTTATACAATGTATTTATAATAAGTGGGACGGGTGATCGAGTGGTGAAGATACTCGACTGTCGACCTGAGAGTCCTGGGTTTTATCCTCTGTGAATTTTTCCAGGTGTTATTTGCAAAGTAGTCCCACAGGTCCACCCAGCTTCAAATGGGTACCTGACTTAAGTTTGGGAAGTAAAGGCTGCGGGCGTTATGCTAACCACACAATCCCTTCATATGCCGAAAGAAACAGATTAAATCTGCACTTCATCTGCGCTGATAGTCCATTAGTTGTTTCATTTATTTGATTTTTTTTTTTTTTGACATGCCAGAAACATTTTCTGGCATTCCAAAATGGCACACTAGCATCATGTAGTTGCCATCCCTGATCTCATTAGTTCTATAGCTGGATATGTTTCTATTGTTTAGCTTAAAGTTCTTCTGATAACCCGTATATACAATTGTAGAGAACTAGTTAGTCTTATATTTGGCTATATCTGTGTTGTTGATACACTTTCTGCTGATATTACCTGTGCACACTTGTAGAGAAGGAACAAAGCAGTGCTGTAAATTGGCAGAATGGGGTAATGTGGATTGTGAAACTGCACCAGACTGTTGTGTAGCTGTAAGTCTTTGCAGATCTGGTTATGTCTTAAATTGAAAAAGTTTTTTGTTCTTTTACCAGTTTACAATTTGTTGTCAGTTTGGTTTTCAACTCAGCATCCCATTAGTTTGTTTTTGTTTTCATCAAACTTCATCCTAATTTTTCTGAACATTATATTTATGTATGTGAATAATATGGGATGGTAAACAACACATTTAAACCAACCTTTTAGCTAATCAACCAAAAATAAAAGGCAAGACCTAAAAAGTTCAAAACCCAAGTAGCTTTTTTTTTTTTTTTTGCTTACTAAAATCCACTAGGTAGCATTAAATAATTCTGGACAATCTCAACTTCAGCTTCCCAAACTCTCCATAATTTTTGTTTCAATCATGTAACTCATTGTTCTTCACATCAAAACTAAAAACATTTCACATAGGATTCTTATCTTTGAATCAAATGAAGGCTAAATTTAGTGAATAATAGTGAATTTCTAAGAAATGTTACCAAAAAAAAATTATTTACATTTAAAATTTGGTAGATATGGCATTTTAATTAATCAGTTTGTCAGTGGATAGATTCTATGAAATGAACAGGAACTGGACTGAGTTGGTTGCATTAAATGTCACTAATTTATCATGGGTATTAGTTTTATTCTGTTTCAAAGAGTCAAAAATACCCCCCACTTTCCTTCCCCCTGTAAATCATCATGTTACTTTTCCATCATCATTAAAGGTTCAAAATTCATTCAATGATAAGTTGCTGCTCATAACCTTTTCATTTTATTAATTATAACACTATTTGCCTGATTATTTTTTTTTTGTGTTATTAATGTAATGAAATCTAGTTAATGTATTCATGTAAAAGGCTAAGTGGGTTTTTTTTCATATCTCTTTGAGGTTTTTCACATATTTTTTTTAAAAAGCGTATAGAGACAGAAAACACTCATTGATTATGAAAAAACCAATACTTTTATTTGATATCTTAATGTTACAAAGTCTTAAAGAATGACTAAATACTGAATATTTAAAAAGAATGTGATTCGAGCTGAGTTTTTAAAATATAAAAATAGTATGAACTTGAGCATAAATGTAGAGAGTTCATGTAATTTTAGAATAATTATCAAAACACCAATACCTGTTGAAAGCACAAGCTGCATTTGTTGCTTGAAAAGGGGGGGTTGGTTAAATAATTTTTTTATGGTATACCATCATTACATGAGAAATATATTGTTAGTAGTCTCTATCAGAGCATACTGTATGGAATTTTGACTGGGTGACTTTGGGAGGACTGAGGATAACCAGATTTATAAAAAAAATATATAAATTCTTAATGTTATTTCTATTCCCAAACGAATGGGAGTCAAACTTGAGTAGATTTGATAAAGAATTTAAAGAAAAAATCCATGAGTTTTTTTTTTTTGTACCAATATTAGAGCAAAGTAAACAAGAAATCAACATGGTAGTCACCCAGTGTCATTGTTTAGCTCATTAGGCAGCAAATGATGCCCTGTTATGTAGTTGAAGTCTGCTTGGGCTTTCTATGTTAGACTGTAATCTGCTTGACTGGTGATAAGTTTCTGTTGGGAAGGAGATCTAACCCATGAGCTGTTGGTATGATGTATGAGACAGATCTTTGTTTTGAAACTAAGCCACAATCCATCTCTTCAGTCTTCACATGTGATTGACGGACACAAATTTCTGCATGACTTAGTTTACAGATCTGACAAGCGTGGCATTTTTTATTATGTACGTTCTTCTACATATAGTTTATCCTTATTTAAAAAAAAAAAAAGATTTATGGTTCATGGATTTATCATTTTATTAATCATCAAAATCTTTCTTACTCAATGCATGAGCATATAAAGGGAAGGCACTTGATGGGATGTATGCTAACCACAGCACAGTGTCTCAATTGAAATATCTAGTGGTTTTTACATTGCTTTCATGTCTTGTTGGGCCACCGCATCTAACTTTTGTGGGGCCTCAAAGTTTTCTTCATTTAGCTGTGAAATTGAGATAAGGGGGTTGGGGGGGGGGCAGTTGTCATAGTGTGTCAGGGTCCCTAGCTGTGAGCCCTGGTCTTGTGAGCAAGTGAGTTGATGTTGAGATGTTATAAATGCTTCATTAGCAGTGGCCAATGCTATGTTTAGCCTCATGAAATAAACCTGTGTATATAGCAAACAGTTTATGACATACTGTTGTCATGGCCCAGGGCTCTAGCTCTTTATTCTGCCTCTGCTCTCAACTTTTACAAGGCAAGCTCTGAGCGGGCACAAATAATACAGAATGACTGTTCTTCAATTTCTTTCAACCCCCCCCCCTTTTTTTTTAATGCAAAGGTATGGTATGTGGTATACTCATGAAGGCCTAGAAAGCTTAACAGTTTATGACAGAATTTCATTATTGTATTTTAGATTTTTTTTTAAATCTTTCACTGCCAAATGTAAGCCATGACAAATAACTGAATATGCTGCTTTTCAGTTCATTATTTTTTCCCCTCACACAAATCCCCATTATTTTGCACTTCATGGATGTTCAGTTTAATGTTTATCTTTAAGAACGCCCAAATATTATTTATGATGTGCTTAAACAGTCATTGGTTGTGATTTAACAAAACAAATTATATAAATTGCTCGCGTTTTTATCTGTTAACATTTATAAAAACAATACCCCATAAGCGAAACTTGCTCCCGATTTGTTAACATTTCGGCATTTAATGATAGACTAACTGGGTGCGCCATCTGGGTGGCTCCGAAAAAAAAGAAAACCCACTAATGTCACACTTGTTTTATCATTTTCACTGTCCCTATTTTTTGAAGGAGCCCAATTGTTTCTACTGGTCAGACAATCTAAATTCGACGCTGCATTTTATTGGGTGATATCAAAATATGACGTAATAATATTAACAGAACGTTGCATCTCACTGATCAAGCTAAAGCAGTGAAACTTTTTGCTCTTCGCGAGCCACTTTGGAAACAGTTTTGGTTTCGTGACCCAGCATTAAAAACCTTTGCTTTTTTAAAGAAAAATTACTACATCTATATATATATATAGTGTATATGTGTACTTACTAGATTTACCGTTTTATTTGTTGTAACTTATGGGGAAAAACGGATTAATATATTCTATACTAGTAATAATCCTCGATCTTTTAATAATAGATGTATGTCGCGCGACCCACCTGAAGTTCGTCATGGGTCGCGCGACCCACACTTTGCAGGGAATTATTTCAGAGCAATTGTGTTTACCTGAGCATTGAAAGTGAGACTGTGGGCAACATTTCAAAACAACTTTAAACTACGGCACGATTTTTCTTCACTCATTTAGGGAAAATTATATGCATATGTGGGGATTTTTTTTAGTCTTGACCTCCACGTCTGTACTAAATTTTTGCCTTTCATATGAGTGCGTACTTCTCACCACTGCTCCCTCCCTCCCCCATCAATTGCCCATATTTGGCATCCAGAAAAGCTGATACGCTTATATAAAGCCTTTAATTTCGTTGATTAGACGTTACATTCTGTGAGAATTTGCCTTGAATAGTTTGATTTAATAGTGTCAGTAAATGTTTTAAAAAATCATTTGTCATTTAAATGCTAGCTATGCGTTATTGTAATCGTAATGCCTTTTTCTTTTGCTTTTTTTTATTAATTTTAATCTTTGGGACTCATCCGTCAAAACCAACAAGACGATAACCACCTCTATATATGTAATTTTGAATGTAATTTTTTTTAAAGGGGGGGGGGGGGGGCAATCATCGATTTCTAAAGAAATGCTACACCGTTTTTGAATGGCTACTTCTTAGACTAGTTCCGTCCTCTTTCAACCAATAGCATTTTGCTAAACTTGAGTGTACGGATCGTGTTCTAATTCAAGATGGCTTCCTTTAGAAATCGTTTAAGGAAATGTGAAGTTTTCTATTAGATAATATTTACTAATTCTCCTAATTTAATACATGATGGAAATTTAATTATAGATTTTAATTTGCTAAGTAAAAATGTATAAAACGGAAGTACGTAAGGAGCCCTATTTTTATGATCCTAGAGTCCGCAGGTGAGTCACTTCAAATTTAAATTTACATATCTTAAAAAATCGCACTAAAAGTGACTAAACATTCCACGATTACAAGACTTGTGTCCATAATTATTAAGTTCCTTTGTTTAATTGCATTTCGTTTTTCATAAAAACATAACCTAAACGCTTCGAGTACGAGTGGGCTTTTTTTCCCCTTAAATATTCATTGGTTTTTAGCTGTGTCGGGATAACTTTAATTTTGAATTCATGATTCTCAATCCCTTTTTTTCTTAATAAATATTTGTTTATTTCAAAAATGTAATTTTATAATGCAAAATATCTGTTGTTGTTGGCTTTATATATATCTATAATATTAACAATTGTTATAGAGAAGCATTGAAGCTTTATTTGCTGAAAAGTCCTACTTCTACACTGTAGGCCAACTATCTGTACTTAGATGACTTAGTCTTAGACTTACTTTTACTCTAAGACTTAAAAAAAGTTTAGGGTTATAATTTTATAATAATAAATACTAATAATATATAGTATATAACTGTATTTTCAAGGTTAATTCTGGTTGTTACATAAAGCCATTGGAAATCTGGTTTTTGAACTAACAATTTTATTGTTATTTAATGAGTAACATTCATAAATTAAATATTATTTAAGAGATGTTTAGTTCGTTTTTCAGAAATATATAATATTGACATTATATAAACCGCCTTTAAAAAAATGATAACTTTTTTAAGATTAATTTTTTTTCCCAAAAATAAATATATTGCTGAAGAAATGTGCCCCAAAACTAATGTTTGACAAAACCCCATTCAATATTTAGATTTTTTTTTAAAGTTGTACTTAGAATTAGAAAGGAAAAATGAATACTTTTTATATTATTTTCTAGTAGGTTTTGGGTCTAATATAAAATCCTGATGGTGAAAATTATCATAGAAAATAAAGGAAAGAATGTGCCTTTTGATCAATTAATTCCCAAATTCATTCACATGGATTATACATAATTATTAAATAATAATTATGGAGAATATTTAGGGGAAAAGAGCTTTTAAAAACAATGCCAAACTCTAACAGAGCATCACATGAATTGTAAATACCAAGGAACTATTATGGTAATCGATGCCTTTTAGATACCATGGGCCATATATTTTTACATCTTTCAAGAAATAATATTGGGCCCATATAATGGATTGTGGGATGGATGACTGAGTGGTGTAGATACTCGACTGTCGACCTGAGAGTCCTGAGTTCGATTTTCTGTGAGGACCATGGGAATTTTTCCAGGTGAAATTTGTTTCAAAGTCCTCCCAGCTTTTAAATGGGTATACTTAAGTTGGGGAAGTAATGGTGGCTGGGCGTTGTGCTAACCACACATATGCCGAGAAACAGATGAATTCTACACTTCATCTGCCCTGATGGCCCATTTGGGCTAAGGGAACTTTTTATACAATGGTATAAATCTCAAAACATTTATTCTTCTAAAGGCATCATTTTTTATTAAATTCTCTATTGATAATTATTCATTAGTTGTGTCTTTTCAGGGGTCCATATTATGATAATGAGATAAAAATAAACGATCCATTGTACTTAATGGGCATATATCCCCCAATATAACATTGGTTTGTATAATTCATGGGATGCCCTTTGAGGATATTTCATTTGGTTATTTTTTTTATATATTCTATTGTAATAATATTTATCTAATTATTAGAAGGCCCCCTATATATTGTTTTAAAATGTTGGAGAAAAATTAAAGGTTTCTCGTAGCCTGAAAACTATCACCAACATATTTCATTCCTTTGAATCATATGTGTGATGCACTGTTTTTTCCAATATTAATTTTTTTAAATGTCACTAGTGATGTCATATTTAGGGCTCCGTATTTGACCTTTAACATACAGATAAAAACTAAATGAACCTAAAGACCATTTATGTTATGTGCTGTGGGAGTTGGGCAGAGATTTTTCTATTTTATCAGTTGGTCATTTATGGTTCTAAGGGCACCCTTTTTTCCTATGTATTCTTTTTTAAAAAAATGTGAATTTTATGTCAACTCCATTGCCCCATGTTATGCTTGAATGTATTGGTTAAATATTATAGTGGCTAAATTTTTGAAGCTCATTTAGTCATTCCACACACATGGGTTAGTCATGTCTAGCCTGAAACGCTGAAATAGCTTTTATGGTCATAGCTTCTCATTTTTTTTTAATATTTTTTAAATAACATTTTTGTTGCATTTAGAAAAAAAATTCCTATGATTGACATTATTGAGGGATTTTTGATGCAATATTTAAAAGTTAATTCCTTTTGTTAAACTGTCAAATATTTTTAAGTAACTTATTGATTACATCATTGTGAAAATAATTTATTTAATTTAATATAAGGCAATATATGTTAAAATATTACGTCATGACCCTAAAAAAGTTATTCCCTGAGAGAAAATTCTGCTGTGGGGATTTAGTTAAGGCAAGGACATAGGACATAATTGGCTCAATACATTATCTATATTATACTTACTGGCTTGTAAATGGACAGCACTTGAAACATGCTTTCAAGAAAAACTAAGATAGAAATATTAGGAAAAGTTGTGTTGAAAATGCTATGGAACAGAAATCTTTGCTGTATTGGCAAGAAATAATTAGGATGTAGTATAGCAGATAATACATAGGGTTGAAAAGAATGAAATGACAATTGCAAAGTAGTTTTTCATTAGGTTCATTTTAAGCTTAGTTTGTTCATATGTACTTACTAAAATTATTGTTGTTGTTTTTTTTTTTCATACTATGATTATTGGTGAATTTATTTGAAATTTTATATTTTTTAACATATTTGTGAATTTATTTAAAACTTGTTTATAAACTATTTTTTATGTTTTTTGAATTATTTGTGAATTTTTTTTTTCAGGGAGCCACGGAAAATTGTATTAAAGAAGGGATCGACAGGGCTGGGGTTTAATATTGTAGGAGGGGAGGATGGAGAGGGTATATTTGTATCTTTTATTTTGGCTGGAGGGCCTGCGGATCTCTCTGGGGAGTTGAGGCGTGGTGATCAAATTATTTCGGTAAGTATTTTCATTTACTTACATATTTTATTTTAAATAAAATAAACATTGCCTTGATGTTTATTTGTTTTTTTTTTTTTACTAAAACCATATTGGCAATTATGTTTTAAGATGCAATATTTTTACTCAAACCGTAATAGTGATACAAGGAAAGAATATACTAATTTCAATTAACAAACTTATCCATAATATGAAACAAGTGAAAGTGTATCCATAGCTCTTTATTTTACCATTGCTCCCCATTCAAATATAGATGTCCGATTTGTAAGTATCTAATGTGTTAGACAATATCTGTTGTGAAGTAATCTCCTCTGCATTAAAGTAAACTTCTTTACAGTTTAGTTATCAAAAAGGGATAAAGGAAGAGAAATAACTTGCTTTGACAATATCCAATGATTTAAATAATATCTATTTAATGACACACATACCCTTCCCAAAACCTAAATGCTGAAAAGGAAAAATATTCCAGGTGGGAATTAAACAAAAGCCAAGTTGGCTGGCACACCTATTAAACAAACTTTGTCTCCCTTTATCAGCCTTTTCTGGTCAAGGCATGAGGGGTGGTTAACTGAAAATTATTGTATTTTACTGACTGTAAGACACACCAGATTATAAAATGCATCCTCATATTATTCACATCTGGGGGGTGGGTATGTCATGTATTCAGAACAATACAGTAATATGCATTGAACAAGATGTTATACATTAGATAAATAATCCTTTCATATTCTGGTGTGATTTGTACATCAGTATACATCTATATAATGAAGATAGTTTGGGGTGGTTTTTTATGTTGATGATATCCCTATAATAGAGGTACATGAGTAAATGTATTGATACCAGAAAGAAAAATGGAGTCAATGTTAGCTCAAAATCATTTTCATACTAGTCTGAAGGTGAACTTTTTTTTTTTAAGAAAAGGCTTCTTAACTCCATTTATCACCAATACAGTTTGAGTTATAAAAATATGGCATCTTATACAGTTTTAGTATTTCATGATATTTTATTTACTGTATGCATAGTTAATATTTCATTTTTTTATATAATTTTTTAATTGTATTTTGAATAGGTCAATGGTATAGATTTGAAAATGGCTACCCATGAAGAGGCTGCGCAGGCCCTCAAAAGAGCAGGGGATACTGTGGAGATTATAGCCCAGTATAGGCCAGAAGGTATGAAGCATATTCAGTCTCTCAGAGCAAAAAATTGACATTCTGGGGTGCATTTTTTTCCCATATTTTTTCTTAATTTCATGGCTGTTTCCTTGCCATTTTCTCAACAAAACCTTGCCAGTTTTATATAGGTATGTTTTTTTTTAAATCATCTTACAACAGGAAAAAAAATTGACATAGTATTGTTTGTGAGAAAGCATTGATAACATTGATTCGTGACAGAATTTTAAATTGTATGCTCTTTATTCCCATTTTTTCATTAATTTAGATGTATTTTTTAAATGACTTCAACATATCATTTGATCTTTATCCTATGATATCTTATCAAGATGCTGGACTGGTTTATTTTTTTTCGTAGAAGTCTTTTAAACTTGCGTAAAAAAATATTTTTCTGAAGCTTTTTTTCTGACTATTTTATTTAAGTATTTGATAAATCTCATTAAAAACTATTACTGCCTGGTAATGTACCAATCGAATAAATTTTATCAGAAGATTTTATTTCTGAAATATAATTCCATCCGAATGAAAAAATTTTTTACTTGCTTAGTTTGTTTCAGATTTTAAACATTCACCTGAACAGAAAAAATATTTATTAATCTACTTTCTGTGAATGAAAAAATATGTCACAGTTTAAGCAGTGTAATATTTTAAATTAAATGAAATCACCTTTTTCTGAATTAGATTTTTTTACAATGCATGATTAATTTTATATTAGTTGTAATCTAAGATTGATGTTTTTCTGATCTTACTTATCAAAAGGGGTTTATAGTTTGGACAACTTTTCATTGATTAAAAAAAAAAATTTCACCCCACATGTTTATATTAATTTTATCTCTTTAACTAATGGGGCAGATTTTTCCTTTGTTCTTGTGTTACTCATGGGTGGGACAGTTGTGTATATAGGCTACAACATTAGTGCTAATGTGGTGGTGCTTCATATTCTGCCATGTATTTCCTGTTTTTTTTTCTCCACCGTTTTGATAAGATATCAAGGAAATAAAACTTTTTTACATAGTCTAAATGTATCCCAGATTTGTCAATTTAGATATGTTGCTGTGAGATGCTAAAAAGGTGTTTTTTTTTTCATTGACTATAATGGATTGTGATGCATGAAATTTTTATTACAAAGCATGTGTATATTTTATTGTTGTGGTCTTCTTAGGTATTCTATTTTATCCTATGTTAACATTGAAAGCTAAAACATTTTGATACATAAACTGACACATTTATGCTTTATAAAATGTCGCCTTTAATTTTTGATTCCCAGTAATAATTAAAAGATTTTACTCCAAAGTATTGTATGAACTATTTCCTCTCTAAAGCAGTGTATTTTTAATTGTTCACCACTGTTGATATATGTAAAGCTAATGTAACTATATAGAAAAATATCTACGCTAATGTAACTATATAGAAAAATATCTACGCAGAAGTGTTTATTTTTGTAAGTACACTTCTGAATAGCTGAACTTTTTTAAGCTTAATAGTAAGTAACACCTGGCATTTTTCCAACACAAAAAAAAAAAACTTCAATATTAGTAAAATGTCCCAAATTTATGATGTTTTATTAATTTTTACACAAGATTTGTCATTTTTATTTTTTTTACCATTTTCACATAAGAATTAAATTGCTTTGGTAATGCTGTTGTATTTTTTTTTCCTTATGATCAAATGTATATATTAATATAGATTTTCTGATATTTGTATGTAAAATTTGAAGAGAGATTAGTCCATTATTGTGTAGCATAAATTTATTCCATCACCCACCCTTATTACCTTTTACTTTACATATACTCTGTACCACCTTTAAATGCTGGCACTTATTTTTTCCATATTGATTTTCTCCTTCCTACCATCTCACCCCAATAATTGTCACCCTACTATGTATTCTCTTTAGTTATAGGACATAGTGTTTTCTCTGGGTAAGATGGTCTACTCATGCATTCACTATGACAACAGGAAAGATTTTTTTCCCCCTCTAATTATACCCAAGACATGAAGGCAAGCAGTATGAGAGAGCATGAGTGTGACATGAAATGTTAACTGATACTTGATCAATAAAGTATAGATTGAGCGCACCTTGCCCAAGTTCCAGGTTTTAAAGAACAAACTATTTTTTCATTTCTGTTCTGTTGTATTATGAGGATTATTGTATGTGAATGCTAATTTCATTTTATTCTAGCAGTTAATAGGTAAGGAAATAGAAAGCATTTTGAGACCATTAAAGATATGGTCTATTAACCAGAAATATACAAATTCTTCACATATATATATATATATATATATTTACTGAAAGTTATTGTTAAGGTTGAGTAAATAAACCATCTTGCTGCAAATAATGTTTATGGTGCATTGAGTTATTTTGTTCAGGTTTTGGAATAATCTTAATTTTCATTGTTCTTTTACTTTTTTTTTTTTTTAATTTTTTTTTTTTTTGGAGGTTGTGATTTTTTTGTATTGATCTACCTACATGTTGGAACATATTTTTAGACTTGTAAATATGTTTTTTTCATTAATACATATAGCATAATTATCAGCGTTTTAAAGCTTTCTTTAAGCATACACATTTTTTAACTTTTTTATGTTTAAAGAGAAACAATCTGACAACATTCCTACTGATCTTATTTGAAGTATTGCTCTTCTGGTAGAATAGCTTTCATATTTTTGTGATTGTTATAAAGCACTTTATTTGCTTACATCAATCACACATAACTAAGAAGTGAGTAATAAGTAGGTTCAGTGTTCATTTACATATCATACTTTAAAATGTATTTTTTTATTTACATAGTATATTAATTGTATTTTTTAAATAATCATTCCATAGCTTTCTGCTTTGTATTTCAATATTTTATAGCTTATTGTCTGAGTTTATTTTTTTCTCCTATCAGCTCAATATTTTTTTCATGATACTTATTTACATATACTTTGATAGAAATCAAGCCAATAAACTTGATTTTTTAAACAGATTATAAAAATAATTGAGTTTTGTCATTTTTTGTTTTCCGTATAAATCAGTATTTTGTTATGTTTTTGTGTTTGTTTTGCTTATTTGTTCTTTATTAAGAGAATAGAAAACATAACCGTGCACTGACTTGATGATTTTGTTTTTAGTTTCGCTTAACATTACTTCTGAGGAAAAAGATAATTTTTCACTTCTTGGTTTTTATATAAGGCATAGTGAGAGCTGAATTTTTTGTGTGAAACTATCAACACAATCATCCAAATTTTGTTGTGATCTAAACCAGCAGTGGTCAATAATTTTTTTCGGGCATAAATTTTTACATTATCTGTTTAAAATGAAAGTGCATGAGCCATAAAATTGTTAAAAATTTCTTTAGCTTTGTTTATTTGTGTCCTTTTTTGTCTGGGCTATTTCACATGATGGGAAACATTTCAAATACATTTTCAGGCAAAGAAAACTTTTATGAATTGATTTCATTAATTACAACTACTATTTCAATGTTCTTTTTAAAAAAGTGAGTTTTGATTATGCATACAGAAATAAATGTGCTAAAGATATTTTTTCACAAAATATAATTTGATGCTTACGATGTACAAGCTATTGCTCTTGTATTTATTGCCCAAGTTGTATGTATACAACTGTTGAGAATAAATTTAACCACCTGGTATACTAGTTCACATTTTATCATTTTTCTTCATTATAGGACATTCAGTCACATACAATAACAATCTGCAACATATCTACATCATGGTTTATCCCGCAGATCCTTGGCACCAGAACCAGATAATTTGTACTATACTGTATTTACATATTTTATTAAAATAGGTTTCTGTGAAAGACTTAATTATGAAATGGATATTTCGAAAGTTTTGAAGATGTTTTAGACAAAGACATGGTCTAGGAGTATTTTTTTTTCAATGTACAGTCAGTACTTCTAGAAATGACACCAACAATGGTTTGTTATCTAATTCTTATGACATTTCAGAAATGTGAGGTAAAATTTTTAGTACCCATCCGTGGGAGAAAGCTTTGTAACTTTAATTATTATTTATCTTTAAATGTAGCTTCACCCTTAAGGATTAAATCTTTCTATAGCTGTACATCAAGTTGTATTTTTCTTGAAATTTTAGGTATTAATTTTGGTGCAGCTTTTTTTATCCTTAACAGGACTTATTTTTTTTCCTGATTAGTCACTTCATTAAAAGTTTTGTTGTTTGAATTCAACCAGTGCCATACTTATTTTTGGAACTGTTATGGTTCTCATGGTGTGCTTGTGTGTTTTGCCTTGGTTTAAATATTGACTTTTTATCTGGCTTTTGTTCTTCCAGATTACAACAGATTTGAAGCTAAAATTCAAGATCTGAGAGAACAAATGATGAATACAAGTACAGGAAGTCTTCGAACTACTCCTAAAAAAACTCTTTTTGTCAGGTAAACTTAAGTTTTCTTAGTTATTCTCATTCAATACTAGGAATCATTTGAATTTAAATCCAGTGTATTATCTGTTTTATCGCTATACCAGTCTCATTAATGTAAGGGCAAGCCTGCCTCACTGCTAGTGGTTTTACGACATTGTCTTTTAACCTGGGTCTTTAGTAACATCCTTGGAAGTTATGCTCCCTTTATGTCTGATTACAGCATTGTCAATTTTTTCATAATTATAACCTTTTATTAAACTTCTTGTAACTCAAATTTGAACCTTTTCTTGTTTAGTGAGAAAGGTCATACATCTAGATTCTATTTGACAATACACTGTTTTAAATATTTTTCTGTCCGTTACTTAACATTTTGTTGAATTATGAAGCTAATTACATTTTAGTAATATTTGTAATGAGAGAATATGGGTGGAGATCATGTCTTAATAAGGAAGTTTGCCTAATACAAAAGCTATTTTTAGTCTTATATAGACTAACCAAGTTAGGATAAAGTGTGCATCAAACAATAGCCAGTTTAATTCTTTATAACTTGAAACAAAAATGTTGATAATTTAAATTAAGCTCCCAATGAGCAAGTATTTTAAATTATAGAAATGACTATGGTGCTGCACTTAAACTGATTGAGTACTGCAGGGATAACGTTCTGACCAGAAGCAAATTTTACGGTCCTAAATGAAAATGGGGTTTCCTCAATTAATGACCAACTTATCATTATTTAAAAATAAACTTATTATATTATACATCAACACAAAGGAAATTTAATGGAGATAAGATTAGTACTAATATTAAATAATTTTTTTTATTAAAAATAAACTATTTTTAGCAAAATAAACTCTTCCATTTTAAAGAATAATATAAAAAACATAATATTCATATTTCTACATACGTACAAAAATTATGCTCCATATACTTTAATAAACTTCTAAAATGCATTAACAGTTGATTTGTTTAACCGATTAACACTACATGTTCAGCGAATAAATGTAAACAAGTCCATTATAAGTACTAAATTTAGTAACACCATGTATGATTTTCAAACCACAGGAAGTCTATATTTAGACTTTAAAAATCCGAATTAATGGATAATCTTTCAGCATGCAATCAGTTAAATTATTTTTTAATGTATATTTATAAAACAATGGCAGTGGGGCTCTCATTAACTTGTGCATGTTCAAAAATAAGTGAACTTATTGTAGAATTTAGTGCATTGGTAGAAATAGTATAAAAATGTCATAATGAATATATTTTCCTTTTTCAAATCTTTGCTAAAATATTATCAAGTTCATTTTGTTAATAAATTCCCCTTTTTTTTTATTGACAGGGCTTTGTTTGATTATGATCCTAGTAAGGACTCTGGTTTACCTAGTAAAGGTTTAGCATTTCACTATGGTGACATTTTGCATGTGACCAATGCTAGTGATGATGAATGGTGGCAAGCCAAAAGGATATTAGCAGATGGTGATGAAGAGGGCATGGGCATTATCCCAAGTAAACAGAGGTCTGTAAATATTACTTTCATACTTGTTCAGAAACTTAAGTTGGCCAATTTTTAATAGTTGATTACCAATGACAATGTGGTTAATTTTTTAGTGTGTATCTTTGCACATAAACTAATCATGTCAACATTATTGCACTTTACCCTGCTGCTTGACAAATCAAATAAATTTAAACACTGTTTTTCTGACACATTTTAAAAAAAAAATATGATATTAAATTGAAACATGAAGATAATTTAGTGCTTGAATATATTTTTTCTTTTTAATTTTTGTTTAGAGTTGAAAGGAAAGAAAGAGCAAGATTGAAAAATGTTAAGTTCACTGGCAAAAACAGTGCTAACTCAGATAAGGTTTGTCTCGCTGCTTATTTTTAAAATGAATGGATGTTGTGTACATCCATAAACATATATATTCCCAACAAATACTCGATTTGTTTTTTCAGAAATAATTAACAATAAAAAATTATAATTTTAAACATTTTTTTGAAAAAACAAATTTGAAGAAATATAAGCTAAGTCGAAGAACTGGCAAGAAAAATTTGAAGCTTCTATCAATAGAAGTTTTTGTTTCTATGGTATTTCCTATTGGTTTTCCTACACATGTACATGTTCTAGTTTGTATTGCATTGTGTTGAAAGCTTGTAATACCAATAGTGTGAAAAGAATAAAAAAGAAAAGAAACTTACCTTCAGTTTTGATATCAATGCAAGTTGATGAAAAGAAATAATAATTTCTTTTAAAATCAACACAGATTCAGTTATATTTTCAAATAATTTGTTTAGATTTAGCAGATAAACAGTTGAATAGATGGTGAAATAACTTAACCCATTGGTTCCTTAGGGGAAAAACTAGAGATACCCTGCAATTACTGAGGGTTTTTGGGCTTGAGCAAAAAGTTTTGAGAAAAAACGTGTGGGTGCACAAAAACGCATGTAACTTTTAAAGTAATAGAGATAGTTCTTTAAAAGTATACATTTTATTACAAAGAAATGAATTATCTTTCATTCTGTGAAAGAATTAAAGTTATACAATTGATATTTAAAAAGTTATTATTCAGAAAAGTATGACGATTTTTTTTTCAATTTTGACTTTTTTAACCCTATTTTCAACTGAAAATTTTAACTGGAGATTATAAAAATAGCCTATAGGTATATAAAATAAACATCATTCAATTTCCTTTACAACAGTGTAAGAATTACTAAAATTGATCAAGATTTGATAAAGTTGTTATGAATTGAAAATAATCACTATTTTTAATGGAGGACCTGAGTGTGGGCTGTTTACATAGACTTTTTTATTGTGCAACTATTTATCAACTACAATCTTAAATAGTATGATCTATATATCAACATGTCGGAAATTAAACAATCTCTCTTATGATATATATTTTATGTATGTTGACTTTATAGTAAAGATGATAAAAGTATATAAATTCGATATAATTTATTCCTTCCAATTGGTTATGCAACTTTCAAACCTTACACATTACAAACGAAAAAACAACAAACTAATTATAATTAATGTTTCCGAATTTAAGCTTTATAATAATAAATGTTCATTTCTCTTCCTATCGGCTATACTTTTTTCATTTTTTTCCCAAAATTAATATAATAACGAACTTTTGAAATCGGTCACCATATTGGACCATAAAACGGTCCTGACACAAATTATAAATCTCAATAAAATCATAGTGATTTAGAAAAAATAAGTGATTTAAGTTATAGTACCAAAACTAAACATATTAAGGACACAAACAATGTTTTAAAATGGAAAATGTAGCTACTCACATGTTCTTATAACGTCATCATAATTAATGTAATCCATATTGAAATACTAAGACTAAGTCTCACAAAAACACGCATCCATTAATAACAGAAATATAGCACATTCACAAAACAAAAACAAACAAACTGCAATTGGAAGTGATGATTTTATATTTCATATATTCTCTTTAATGTATTTTAAGTCTATAGCAAGTTAATATAAAGAAATTGTAATAGTAATTTTAAGACGTTAAACACGCCTATGGCCTCATCTCGGAGGAGGGGGGGGGATTTTAGTGATGTCATAAATCTGCCGATGTTTATCAAAAATAACTGCATCGCCGTAAATCTACTAGAAATAATTCATTATAATCAGTTTTTATATTGTTTATTGTAAAAAAAAAAATCATTTTTAAACGTAAATGTTAAATAATTTGTAAAATGTGTTTGATTTTGAAGCAACACGCTGTGTTCTGTGTCTAAGGCTAACAATAGTACTGCGCATGCGCGGTGAACCTGTTATGCAATTTTTACCACCAGCGAGCTCGGGACAAAGAAATTCCTCACACAGGGGGTCTGGTTTCTGCCTCCCTGTCATTACATAATGGAAAAGTTACGCAAATGACCTAGATATTCAAATAGAGGGAAGGCTGACCTTTACATTGATACCACACGTGTGTAATCTTACGCTAGAATGCCGGCTTAAACTGGACATCAAAAGCGGCCATTTCGGCCGACTTTTCGATCGGAGAAAGCGTGTCATTTTTACCCCCTTCCCACTAAAAACGTAATAAAAAAAGAACTGTCTAGAAAATGATGAAAAACCATTAATGAATTTGTGTAGAAATGATTTCTCTACAAGAATATATAGGTTACAACGCGAGTCATTAAACATAAGGTATAGAAATCTATCGCTGAAGTGAAATGTTGTCAAAAATCCGCATCCGTAGTTCGGGCCTTATCGCGATTGTTGTCAAAAATCCGCATCCAGAATGAAAAGGTTAAAGGTGGTTGGATATGGGAAGGTAGCAATTGTTACCTGGCAACAAGACCATAGTACCTATCAAATAGCATGTATGCTCTTGTGCCTTTCATTGACATTCTTTGTATTTAGGTCAATATGTCATTAGTAATAAATAAGTCTACACACTTTGATGATTCAGGGGATGCCATTTGCTACTGAGTTTGACAGGTTACTTCATTTTCATATAAAGTTTATAGGGGTCATTCTTGTAAAGTTAAGCCGTAAAAACACATACCACTACCCTCATTAGAATTTTTTACTTTATGAAAACGCACTGGCTCCACGACCGTCATATGACGGACGATGTATTTTTTTTTTACCGCTTCCGTCAACAATTGCATAGCCGAGCAATTATACATTAAAATGAGAGGTTAGTTTGTGTGGCGCGCTAGTGATGTAGGTTGTACGCTTGGCTGAGACCCAGTTTGGCTAGCTGTGTGCGGGTTCGATTCCTGATAGAGACATACATTTTTTTGTTCAGATTTTATTTTTCAGGATCAGGGTTAGGGATAGGGGGTTAGGGATAGGGTTAGGGTGTGGAGCAATATCTATTGATGGTCATTTTTTAATAAATCATAAATTTTTTTTCCAGATTTTTTTTTCAGGATTAGGATTAGGGTTAGGGATAGGGTTAGGGTGTGCAGCAATATCTATTTATGGTCCCCGAAAAAAAAAATATCTCCGATTTTTAACAGTAAATGACGTCATCAACGTCTGCAGTAAATAAGAGTTCTCATTCATTCTGTTTACTCTTTAATTGTGTTAAAACGATCGCCGATTTTGAGCACCATCATTGTGTAAGTAATAATATCATGATATAAACTGCATTTATAACTTTACATCATAAGAGTTCATTCTGTTGACGGAAGCGGTAAAAAAAAAATACATCGTCCGTCATATGACGGTCGTGGAGCCAGTGCGTTATGAAAATGAATAAACTAGTAAATGCTGACGGTATCAAATAATTCCTGAGATATTTTTCTTTAAGAACATGTAATTTTTGAAAAATCAACCTTTCCACCCATCAAAGTATTTTTAGCAAACTACCTTAATTAGGATAATTTGAAAATCATTATTTGTATGACATTGGCTAAAACTTTGAGATGAGTGGTATATGAGTCCTTTGAAATAATGTATATATAGCATGGTGTATGGTTTATCCATGGTTAAAAGTAAAAAAAAATGTCTCATCATTTTTTTGTTAATCATGTGATGACTGGATATTACTGATATTATGATATGGGCTGTTGTTAGTTATGTTTATTTTTATTGTTAAGAAAATATCTGTAATATGAGTATAGAACAAAAGGGGGAAATAAAATGGGGATTTCCATGGTGTGTATGTTGAATGCAAGCATAAGTGTTGAACAAGTGAATATTTTTGTTCCTTGTAGATGATGTTGATGTGTTAGGGTTACATTGTATTTGTTTTCAAAGAACATAGATTTAAGGAAGTAATTTGTGATTGTTACGTGACTATTATTGTATCATTATTTATTAAAATTTAAATGTCTTTTACATTCGCTCAAATTTTTTTTTTAACTTATTCAAAATTTAAAATACCCATGGTGCTTTTTAAAAAATATGAACCTAACTAAAATTCAACTTTATACTGAGAATTAAATACAACTTCATCTTAATCTGGCTAATATTAATAATATTTCTTTGACAGACATCATCGTCCGCATCTTCAGCTGCCAATGATAGAAAGAAGAAAAATTTCTCTTTTTCAAGACGCTTCCCCTTCATGAAGAGTAAAGATCAGAGTGGAAGTGAGGATGTTAGTGCTGATGAACGTAAGTCTGGTTCAAAGAACCTATTCAGTTAATTGCAGAATATCAATATTTCTTTGAGAATATTTCACAAAATTTAAAACACTCTTGCACAGTTCAAATTATAATCTCATCCAGTTTTACACTTGCTCCTTCAATTGAATGAGTTATGCTCCACCTTTTATTCAGGCTTAATTCTGAATTTTATTCACTACATGACTTTGTACGAGGAGTAATTATTTTAAAAGTATGTCTTGATCATTTTGTTACATTATGACATTAATACCTGAGAGTTACTGTCCATGAACGTTATGTGCTCATATTTAAAAACAAATGTTCATGGCTAATCAAAGAGATTTTTTTAAACATATCCTAAAAATGATATAATCATTTGCCCCTTGCTACCAAAACTCTTGTTTGCCTCTTAAGAAAAACTAGGGTATGTGTATGTGATATTAAACTAGTAAAAAAAAAGTTTAAAACTGATATTTAAATAACGCTCAGGGTCATATTATTTCAATAAATGGCACGTAAATTACATGCTTCCCCTCATTACTCAATCTTCAAAAATAACCGTCAGACATGATATTTCAACAATATCAAAATCACTATTGGTCTCCTTTACAATTAAAAAACATTCAGTAACACCACTTATTATTATAATCCTTCGAGATAACTTTTTTTTATAAATATAATTTTCTTAATCATATCCTGCTACCCTAAACATACATATGTTATCATACCATGTAAAAGTCGACAAATCAACTAATTAATTTTGTAGATTTCAAAGATTTAAAAAGCAAAAGATACTTCATTTTCTGCTTTACCATAACTCATGATTGTATTTACTTATAATCTTACATTTTTAAATAAAGTAGAATCACGGAAGCAACAGAACAATCCAAAAAAAAGGGCAGTCTGCAACATCAAGTTTTAGTCAGTAGAGTATTGCCTTCAGTGACATAATGGGGCAATGTTTAATATAAAAAATGTGTCCCCTATAGATAAAGTTAAATGAAAGAGTTAATGATCGATGAATTAAATTCATTTTTTTTTTACATTGAAATCTCTTAAAAATAGAAATTTACAGAGTAAAAAAGCATGGATAATATAAGTATCTATTTTTTAAGAGATGGTTTGTGGCATGATTTTTGTGCATGAGACTCATCTCTTATTATTTTCTTTCCCTTTTTATATTTCCATTTATCTTGGCATCTTGACCTAAATGGATGGATTTCATAGAAGGTAAAGTTCTTTAAAAATATATCAGTATGCATGATACATTATAGTTTTCTAAAATATCCCTGTTTAACAATAGAAATTTGACAGTTAAATGTTTATTCTCTACTGTTACAATGTTAAGTGCAGGGGTGACAAACTTTCTTAATCTGGGGCCACAGAATTCAGAATCACAAGCAGATAGGTGGGGAGCTTATGTGGATTAATAAAATGAAATGTGAACTGGGGGGAAAAAAGAAGATTGTGGGTCATAATAAAACACCTTGTCTGGTCTTATTTGGCTTGCGGGTCATTGTTCCTAGTTGTCTGAGAAAACTTTTATTATTTATCTTTGTATGTTACAATGCATTTTAACTCCATTCCTTTTTATTTTTTTTTTATAAAACACACCAATTGGATTTTCCAGAAGGTAAAATATGCAACAATTGTTTTTTTTTCTTCAATATTTGGCCTTTTTTTTTTTTATATCAGTATCCTCCTAACTGGGTTGATCTGTTTAAAATGTAAACTAAATATGTTTGTCTATTTATAAAGTTTTAAATCTTGATCCTCAATTTAATTAATGTATTACAATCTCAATTTAAATAACATATTACCATAAGTATTAAAGTGAAATTTCAGAATAAAATTGTATAGCTTTTTGCCCAATAACCTTTTTTCTTTCATTCTTCCTCCCAAAGCAGAAGGTAATATTTAGATATCTTTTCAAACAATTTTTTTTTAAATATCTAACAGCATTTATCTGCTAGCCAATATTGGGTTGAGGCATTTATTTTATATTTTGCTTTTAAGACAAAAATTTATTTTGCATTAATTTCTCATCTTTTCATTTAAAAAGTATTTTTTTTTTTTTACTTAATGCCACTTTAACTTGATGGCTTTCTTGTTGCATATTGTGCATTATATAGAGACCCCATTTAGTTATTATCTTTTCTTTCTGAAATTAATATCTAAATAAATATGTAGCTTTTTGTATTCTAAATGGTTAATGTATGGTTTGCTTTTTTTAAATATATAAATGCTTTAGAATTGGTGTGTGTGTATGTCTTGATCTTTTTCTGAAAAAATTTACTTTTTTTTTTTGTTGGAGATAATTGGTTTTGCTAATGCTTTTGTCCTTTTTGTGGTTTATGAAATAATTCATTGATTATAATTGATTCTATGATGTATGTATATACTTCCCCCCACCCCTACTATTTCAATGTAGAAGCAAAAATATGCTGTGAAGTCTATTTTTAATGCAAATTTTAAGTTATGCATTATGGAAAAGCCAACAAAAATCATGCTACTTAGAAACTTTTTTTTTTTTTTTTAATTATTACTAAAATCTTTTCACTAAAAGTAAAAAAATAATTAATAAATTATAGTATTTTTGTCATAAAAAATGTTAAAAGGATAATAATATATGCCAGCCTGACAGATTTTAATATCATCATAAGTCTCACATTGAAAACACTCAACAGCTGTTGTTCTGACATAAAATCCTGTATTAGAGATAATGTGTACATTTTTGTTTTTGTCCAAATTAAACTAGAGAAATAAATCATTGGTTAATGTAACTTTTTTTTTTTAAGAATGCATTGGTAAATAAGGCAGTCCTACATAGTATTTAAACTACTATTAAGGAAAAAATGGTGCAATAATTTTATTTTTCCTCAAGTTTTTTTTTTTTTAACTAACATGTTAAATCTGTTTATCTTATTGAAGAAGAAAGCTTAGATGATAGGCAATTACACTAACAATAAAAACACCAATTTTAGATGGAAATCAGGGAAATAACTGCAATTGGGAAAACATTTTAATTTATGAAAATTCACTAAGCGCCATTAGGTAATAAAAGTGAAGCCGCAATTAGAAAAACTTTCTGATAACACATTAAGAGATGAGTTTTTAGAAAGAACAAAAAGTCAAAGCCATTTAGATAAGAAGGAAAAATTCTTGTAACTGGTTTTTTTCATCAGGAACAAGCTATCATTAAATGCAACTAAAGTTATATGTCTTTTGTGTTCAATTTTTTTGTGGAACGTTTCCCCCAAATAAAATAAGACTTTACAGTGTGTTATCAACTTTTTTTTTTTTACATCAAATATAGTAATATATTAATGTCTCCCTAAATAAGCACCAGACTTTAATCTCTGCTAGATCCACAGCTAATCATTTTTTTTTAACTAACATGTTAAATATGTTTATTAATTTAATAGAAGTCCTTTTACTATTCTGTAATTTTTCTTTTTTTCTAAAGAACTGTCTATTTTTAAATGATGGCTTATGAATCTTGAAGTCAATTTGAGTGCTTCATAATGATACTTATTATATTTTATGAGTAAAATTTAAAGATAATTTTTATTATTTCTATAGTTTACTGAAACATTAATGTTTTGTACTTACACATGCTTGTTATTATCATTGTGTAGTGCATTGTTGTTAGAGACTGTTTAACTGATAAAGGAAGAATTTTACATTTAAGTTATACATGTAATAAATTTTTTCAATTACAAGTACCTTGCCATAGTCAAAGTGACTTAACTTTTTAAACATAGAAACTTAGTAAAAGTTCTTAGTTGGGGATAGAAGCCTTTTTAATGTCCTCTTTTAATATTTTTTATGAAAAAAGCATTAATTATTTTTGTATTTAGAAGACTATATTTGATTTTAGGAAGATAGTGTGGGAACTTTGCACCATTTTCCTTAAGAAATGTACTTTGACTGTGGAGGTTCATTTCTAGTCTGCATGAATCAATGTTTTGTTTTGTTTTCTCTCTCCTTGTCATGTAGGCAACCATCACAGTGATAGTGAAGCAAGCTCTAGTGAGTATTGGTATTATTAATGTAAACTGTTAGGCCTGATTTTAGATTTATTCTGTATGTGTGTAATGCTTCTGAATTTATTTATTAAAAATGTTGCAGCTTTGATAACATTATGTCATTGAATCTTAATTTTGCCTGTGTTAGCATGCTTCTAGCTACAACCAATCCATTATGAGAATTATTTCTTTTAAATTAATTTTTGTGAAGTTGCTAGTTGGTCCTCTTTGAGCATTTTAGTGTTGTCTTGAAGTGCTTGACATCCAGTGGGATGCAAGACTAATCTAAAAATGTTGGTATTGAATAACAAACAGCTAGTGACAAACTTTTATTTTGTTTCAATTTTCACAGGAGGAGATGAACCAATACTGTCTTATGAAACTGTGGTACAGCAAGAATGTAAGTTTTTTTTTTTTTTCCAAAATAATCAACCACTGTATATTACAAAAGCTCTTAGCATTTAGTAAAAAAGTAAAGTTCTCTTAGCCCTAACGGGCCTTCGGGGCAGATGAAGTGTAGAATTCAACTGTTTCTATAACCTCTGCATATGAAGGGATTGTGTGGTTAGCACAACGCCCAGCCGCTTTACTTCCCCCAAATTAAGTCAGGTACCCATTTAAAGCTGGGTAGACTTATGGGACGACTTTGCAACAAATTTCACCTGGAAAATTCCATGGGCCTCACCGAGGATCGAACCCAGGACTCTCAGGTCGACAGTCGAGTATCTACACCACTCGACCATCGGTCCCACTAGCATTTAGTTTCAAAAATGAAAAAAAAAAAATATTTTGAAACTCAATATTGTCCAAAATTATAACTGTCAAGCGAGATTTGGAATGTACCCTGATTGACATTTTTCTCTTTTATGGCTTAAAATTTATAAAACTGCTTCAAGGAATTAAATTATTGAAAGGCAAATAATAATGATGATGTACTTAATTTTTATTTCAAAATAGTAGAATATTAAAGTTTAACTAGTTGATTAGTACTTGATATCTAACTAGATGAATTAATAATACATGTATGCTATATTTAATTATATACATTTTTTCATTTGTGTTGATTATTTTTAGTCATTTTTATTTTAGCATGCCAACTGTTTATTATTACAACAACAAAAAGACATTAAAAGTTTGTAGCCAATTGGTTTATGTACATAAGGCACAAGCCAAATATAGGTTTTTATAAAAATTTTAGAAAACATGAGCTTAAGAAAATTGGTGCTAAAAATTCTTGCTACATTCGACAGCAATTAGGGTTTTCAGAATGAGCAGTTTGTTGTTTTTTGTGTACACTTTCATATTTGTTTAAAAAAATTTAGATGATATTTTATTTGTCCCATTTCAATTGATACAAATCATTTTCCAGTGAAATACACAAGACCAGTGATTATTCTTGGTCCTCAAAAAGATAGAATCAACGATGACCTTATTTCAGAATTTCCAGACAAATTTGGCAGCTGTGTTCCACGTATGTGTCATATTTTTATATATAAAATATATATTGTGTAGTTACATTTTGATTTGACAACATATTCCGATAAGATGAAATAATGAATCAACAAACATTTATTGTTTTTACTGTATAAATATTTAGCACAAAGCTAAAAGATATTTTAACATTTTTAATGCTCTTTTTATGACATTTCTTTAAATTCTTGGTAAGAATTTTCTTTAATGTATATACTAATACATGTGTGCAGATACAACAAGAGAAAGGAGACCACATGAAGAAGATGGAAGAGATTATCATTTTGTTTCTTCACGGGAACAGATGGAAAAAGACATCCAGAATCATTTATTTATTGAAGCTGGAGTATATAATGATAATCTTTATGGTACTAGTGTAGCATCTGTCAAAGAAGTTGCAGAACAAGTAAGCTATCTTATTATTTTATTCTATTCTGAGGAAATCTTATTATTAAGATTAAAAATACATGTTTTTCAGACTCCTCAATGCTTTCTCTGTTTAATGTATTTTCATTCCTAATTTTACAATGTAAAGTATTTTAGTAGCACAAATTTACATTCACAATATAAAAAAAAAATTTTACACCATTGTGCCCACAATATTGTTCAATATGTAAAACTACAAACTCTAGGACTCTAATTACTAGGACGATTTGAACAAAGCTTGAAATGACACAGAATTATCGACATAATCTTTATGAATAATTTATAAACAATTTATCAAAAATAAATACATGTCTTGAAAATTAAATAATTACCACATAAAAGAAAGCTTTTTCATAATTTTTTTCTATAGGGCAAGCATTGTATTTTAGATGTTAGTGGTAATGCAATTAAAAGGCTACAAGTTGCTGGTCTTTATCCAATAGCTATTTTTATAAAGCCAAAATCAGCAGAATCTATAATGTAAGTATGCAAATTTAGTTTATTATTAATATTCAGAAGCGTCTCAAATATGCAAGTTTTGTTTGTTTTTTTAAAATTATATACGATTTTCCAGAGGGATTAGTACACCTTTGGCTACACAACCCACTGTAGAGAAACAGTCAGGGTACAATAATCCAGATGTGCATATGTTCGATTGCATCCTGCTCATTACTATTAAATCTAAAAATCCTGAGTAACACCTCAGGTATCAGTTTGCTTCCGAATGTCAATAAATTCATAGTAACTGTTTAAATATATTTTAGGCATTATTTTAATAGAAAGTATTTAATAATATGCCATACTTTATACCCCGTGATTTCTTCAGCTAAGTTTTTTTCAAAAATATATTTGATTAAAACTACTTGTATGTTGTATGAATTTAAAGCTAAAGGAACTTTTTTTTTAAGTTGGTTTTTTATGTGTTTATTTTGTAAACGATTGTACTTCTAAAAAAATATTTTAAAAATTAATCCTTTTAATTATTACAAAAATATCACTGTTGTGCATTTTTTCAAATTACTCATTTAATGGTGGAAAATAAGTTAATTATAGGTAATAAAACATTTAGTCTTAAAATTTGAGTGGCAAATAATTCAGGCTAAATGTGAAATTTATTGAGGTTTTTATACCATAATGATGTTCTTCAAATTTTATGACTGTTCTGTATGTCTTAATTTTCACCCTACCATTGGGAAATTAGCTTATTTCTATGTTATGGAGAATTATTCTTAAACTAGATCAGATAAGATTATACAACTCTATAAGAATAGAAACATGCATACATAAAAAAATACCCATTGTCTTCTTATGGAAATTATTTAATGAAAATAATTAAATATTAGGCAACATGCTTTAAATATAAAAACTGTAAGATTTCTTTTATTTTTTTTTTATCCTTTTTACTAATAATTTTTTTTTATTTCAATTTTATGAATAAATTTGTCTTTAATCAACTAGGGAAATGAACAAGAGAATAACAGAAGAGCAAGCTAAAAAGACATATGAAAGGGCCTTGAAACTTGAGGCAGAGTTTGGAGAATATTTCACTGGTAAGAAAGAAATGAATCAAAGATTTTTTTCATCACTATCTATATTTTAAAAATGAGGAAACGTAATGTGTCATTGATGCAAGCAAAAATAAAAACAAATAATAAATCAGGGTGCAAAGACCATGATGAGGCTTTTTTTTTTTTTATCAAAAATATATATAGTCATTTTAAAGACCAAATTTATGTTAAAAATTCCACATGCATATTTTTTTTAATATCTATTTGAGACATTAAATACCCGCCATTCCCCCTTCGAGTGGTTTTACCCGTAGACCTATGGAATCAACAATTTTAGTTTGTTTCATTGCTGAATAGTGCTACAAGTTTTATATAATTGTTTATTTTTAGCTATTGAAACTTTGGCCTTATAGAGCATAGTGGTGCTATTTTTTGTTTGGTATTTTTAGCACTCACTGGCAATTTAAAAGTTGTTGTTTTTTTAAATAGAGTATTTTTTATCTCATTAATTTAGCCAGTTAACATTTTGCAAACATTTATAGTTGAAACTGGCTACTACATGTATCATGTTTATAAGGGAAATGTTCATCTATTAGATTACTCTGAAGGTGATAGTGATATAATATTTGGATAATTTGAGTCCAAAAATTATTTTTATTAGTTAATCATTGTGTATCACAACCAAGTAACACCTCCACATCAGGTGCACAGATTTTTTTAAGTAATTTTATTTTGATTCACTTTTTTTATTTCACAAAAAATCATTATCCATTTATCTTTGACTTTAAAAGATTTTAGTTCAACTGCTTTATTCTGCTTTATTTTTTTTTTAAAGTTTATTATTTAAAAAAACAAAATTATGGCCCTTTTGTCAAGGATTGAGAACCTGTTGGCTGTCACTTTAAAATGGGGGAAAGGGTTAACATTATTTACTGCAATCCTTAACATTTTTTTTTCATTAAATGCTTCAATTAATTAATTTAAACTATTTAAAGTCAGTCTCTAAAATTCAACCCATTTTTGCGTTTACAATCTCCCATAGAAAATGGATTTTATTACATAATTTTGTTCACTATTGAAAGTTTATTTATTATCTGCTTTGTTTTAAAATAGATTTAATTACATATTCTTTTAATAATGAAATGTAGCTGTAATAAATACACGTTTCTTTTGTTAAACAGCTGTGGTTCAAGGTGACACAGCTGATGAAATCTACTGCAAAATAAAGGAAGTCATAAGTGATCAGTCAGGTCCACATATCTGGGTACCAGCAAAAGATAAACTCTGAGAGCGCAAGCATCAATTAATATCATCAATGTGTTATAACTGGTTGTCAATTCATCTTGCTCACCCATACCACATGGACATCATAATCAGTTGGTCTAGTTCACATCATCTCATTATTTTGTTCATCTTATCATTTGGTCATGATTGTTTTACAAGTTCTTTTTTTTTTAATTGTGATTGTGTAATAAAAGAAACTGCTCAGCCCATTTTCTGGTCCAGTTTATATTGATGCAACCATGACCAGAAAGTCAATTGCAAGTGGATTATACATGCGTACATGGAAGAGTTTTGAAGTGTGCTTTTTAAATGAACCTTGTTTTTTTTTGTAAATTTTAGGTGGCTTTCATGAAATAAAAACCTTTGTTATGCCCCCTGATGGCCATAGTTGTATCAATATATTTTTTCTTCAGTCCTCTGATACTTTCAAGACAATGTAGATATTTTTAAAAAACCTGACTGTATTCTGCATAGTTCCTGAGGTCCCATTAAATTGTGTACATTTATTTTCTATTCAAGTAAAATATTTGCTAAGTTATTTATTTCTTACTGCTACGAATTGTGGTAGGATTTGGTTTTTCATCTATTTGAGATTGGAGTTGATTTTATGTTGTTGGCTATTAATTCAATATATACCTTTTGTTACTAATTTGCAAAGTAGGACATCCAAGTCTACTACAAACTGTTATGTTATATTTTTAAAAAAAATGTGTATGAATAGTGTACACTTTTTGTAGAGATCATACGGCGTCTTTTCATGATTTTAATCAAGTATAATAGTTTTTTGGTAATGTTGTAGATGTGTACCCAGATAAAAAAAATATTTCCTGATAATTAAAATATAAGCTGCCATAATGCTTGGATGATTGGTTATTTGCATACTCGGAAAAAAATGGAAACTGGATTTTTTTTTCATCAGAATTGTTATATTTTTTTTTTCACACTTTTTTTTATATTTATTGATATGTTTAATTCACAACAGCAAAGCCTAGGTTGACATAATTTTCTTTGGTATTTTTTCTCTTTTTATAAAATAACTTTGTTAGCACAGGTTCATAGAACTGATATTCTTAGGATTAGGACTTTTGTTCCTTTCAGTTAATAATTTCATTCCAGCAACTTATATGTCAGGTATTTTTATAGAATAGATTGTCATTTTTTTTAAGATGCCTTTTAAACTGAATATCAGTTAATCTTTTTCAGTCATTGTAATTTTAGAATAAAAATGAATGTTTTATATATATAATGCATGGCGTGGAAGGACAGGTCATAATTCAGAAATATATTTATATAAGTAAAATATACATTGTGTGTGGGTGATCATGTGTAAATGTGTAATGGGGTGTACAAAATCTTAATGCTATAAATATATATGTATATGTTTTAGATAAATGGTTTGTTTTGAATTGAAAAAAAAAAAAAAAAAGGATATGTAGTTCATGTTGAGAATATTAAATTTGTTTTGTTGAACAAATTCTGTAACAGTATGTATTTAATTTCCAGGCTTCATCCAAATGCTCATAACAGTGTTTATATAAACACACTCAATGCTGTATTTTTTTTTATGCTAGCCATTGGACATTGTGTTGTTTTTGTTTTTCTTTGTCCCATGAAATCCACATCTTCATGAACTCAATAAACTGCTGCCAGTAGTCAGATTTGAAACAGTTTTAAGATGAGAAACTTTAATTTTTCTCTAGATGAATTAGTACAGACAGTAGACTCTTGGCTATGCAGCCCAATGTAGTGACAGGGTGGACTGTTAAAATAAAAAAATATGGATATGCAATTGGTTCTAAAATTTCCTTCTCGTTACCATTAAAACATGTACGGGCACTTGTTTTACCAAAAATTAAAGTTATTCATATTTGAGGACTACTGTATGTCTAACTCAATTTTGCAAAAACCTTTCAAATAATGTTTACCATACAGTTAAAAAGTAGATCATTTCTATTTTATGGAGAATTATTATTAAACTAGGTCAAATAGAAGTGATGCTTGATAGTCAAGAGTATGCTGTATTAAACTGAACACAAATATCCACTCATAGTATCATTATTTGCTCATCTGTTAATGTTAACAATACAAATATGCGAACCTTTGGCTAAAATATTTTATACAACCTGTATCTGTATATCATTAGATATAACATTGCTGTGTTCCTCAGGTATTTTAGATCCTTTTATTTCCTCTAAAATCACTTCCCTAAAATACTGTTCAAATAATACATTAGAGATTATTTTTCAAATTATGATTTTGATAGAGCAGATTGGGTTGCCAAGAAAAAAGTGACAAAAGGTTTTTGTCAATTTTTGTGGAATAGTTGACTTGATATGGTGGCTACATGCTAAACCAATGGTAGCACACATATCAATATGTTGAGAATATTACTGTCTTCTATTTAAGACTTAAAAGCTTACATGACACTTCAGAATGCAGCAAACAAAAGATATTTAAACCAAGTCTGTCTGATGAAATATTATATATATTAAAACTTGACAAATCAAAATGTTTGTTTTTTTAACATGAACTATTTTAGTGAAAAAAATTGCTTTTAATAAAATATTTTTAAAAATTGTATCTGTTTAGTATTTTGTTGTTTTTTTAGGTGGTTTAAAAACATTAGATATCTTCCCATTTTCGTCCTTTATTGACAATTGCACAGTGATCATTGCTGCGTTAGGTTAGGCTATCAACATGCCCAAAGAAGATATAATATCAGTTCAGGGTTCAAATAAGGATTAATGTTTTAAAACAGGCCCATAAGATATCTGTAGCTAACCACAGAAAATAAACCATGTGGTAACCTCTATTAATAGTTTGGCTGTGTAGCGTTTAGAACCTTCTCAATACCGGCAGATGAAACTTTCCCCTCCCAAACTAGTGGCCCATCTTGGTTGACCATGTTGATAACAATCCAAGTTCATGGTCGTGTCTTAAACCAAGCTCCCAACTTGAATTTGATATGATATGTTTAGCAAGCGTGATCTCCCTGAACTTTAAATTGCCATATTAAGTTAGAAATAAGTTAGCGCTGACAGGCTTGGGCTATGACAATAGAGACATCCCGCAAGCAGTGATGTATTGGTAAAATAAGAAGTAAGGGGAAACGCATAGTGGGAGCAAACAAAAGTGGGAGTTGTCCGGACATGAAAAAGTACTTGGAACGCGTTCCGGTTCTGAAAAAAGGGTAAGGGAACGTCGTTCCACCGCGAGACGTTATTATCTGGGATCTCATCCCATAACCTGTGCCGCGCTGGTGTAAGGGTTTAGGAAGACTTTAAAGCTGTTAGTCAAAAAAAAAATCAATATAATGTGATCCTCAAAAATGTCTTTCTTAAGTCTTATTGAACTCTCCCAGGGATTCTGCGAGCCGAGTCTTGACCCCTAACGGCCCGTGAAATGAAACTAGTAGTGTCCAACGGCATCTGGGATTGCTATATTGGCCAGTCTCCAGTGGCCAGAAAGCTAACGGACTGGTCCACGGCCGCCTTGACCTTCTGTGTAGAAGGTCGTGAATGGCCCGTAAACCGGGGAACTCTTTAAAAAAAATACCGTACGTAAAAGAATCTGCAGTTATTTCTAGCCATGCAACGCACGCTTCATCGAATGGGGAATAGATGGTAAAACATGATGATGCCTACTGTCTATGTGTACTGCAAGTCTCAAATGTCTAATACACAAACACATGTTTACTAATAATTTCCCTTGATATTTTATAATAATTTATCTTACTAGATTAGGTTACATGATGATCCCCAGAGATGCCCAGTAAACTAATTAGATTTGTAATCAAATTGTATGATTATGGGGAATTAGTGAGACTATAGCCAGTGGCGTAGCAATGGGGGATCATGCACCGGGCACTACTCACAAAAGGGGCGCCAAATTGCGGCCAAGTGGTATATTTTACATATAATATTATATGGTTTACGAATGGGGGGGGGCGCTAAAAGGGTAATGTGCCCCGGGCGCGAGTTAAGCACGCTTCGCCACTGCATATAATCCATAATATAATCATATATGATGGGTTGATCCAACGCAGAATGTACAAAAACTCGAATAAGACCGACACTGGGGTATTCATATACAGTGAATATACACCCTGAATTTAAATAAGAATGGTAATCGTGCTAAGTTGTTTATATAATTAAAAAAAAATAAAGTAAAGCATTAAACAATTCAGTGCGCCGTGTACAGCACATAAGCTAAGCCAATTTATTTCACTAGCAAATAGCCACCAAAATTGTAACTTTATCTAGGTTTTTAGTGTATAAAACATTCTGAGTGGGAAAAAATCGAACCGGTACAAAAACATGACAAAACCCACATATTTAGTTCAGTGCAATAATCGTGTGTTATGATGGCTGCCTACAAATTGTGTGTTGTTATTGGGCTTATCACTCTTGCACATGCTGCGTATTCTGCAGCACAGCGTATGTTAATTATTATTTTAATTAATGGAATTACAATAGTGATTACATTACTTATAAAATCTATTCAACCCAAATATTTCCAAAAATATCCCAGTCTCATTTTGAGTGCGCATCGGCCTCATATGAACTAATGAAGTTGTGTCTAACCACACAAGCTATTTGAAATTGTATTTCGATGTATGACATGACTTGACAATTTTGTGACTAAAGAATAAGTTACGTTTGTCATAATACTGCTTTCCACAGGGTGGAAAAAAAAACGGTAATTTTACTACATGACACACAACCTTTGAAGAAAGTTTAAAATTAGATTAAAATTTTATTCTTTAATTGAAATAATATTAAATTAATGAAATTGTTGTGCTAAACTCCTACATAGTCATAGGCTACATGCTTCACAACTTCAACTTGAATGTCTTGAATAGTCTTGATCATAAACACCAGAACTATTTTTCATTTTAAACCAGAAAGCAACATCTTAGTTAAATTTATCATGTTTGAAAAATTCAAATGCTCTTTGTGACTTTGACAAAGACTTTGATGGAGGGAGTTGTTCAATAAATAAATATAAGACCTTATAAATATAATAAATTAAATAAAATGGGACTGATGATTGTTTAGTGTGTATGAAGTCCCAGTTAGGATGAGATGAAATCTCTTAGATCCTATAAACCACTAATGGGACAGTTTTTGCAGTGCACTTCTTTCATCCCCACCATACTCCATAGCCGATAGTGCAATGGCCATGGAAGCACCACAGGAGATGTAACAGAACCATGACCTCAAATATCCATTGGTCCTTATCGGATATTGAACGAGGGACCCTCAGGTTGACAGTCAAGCACTTTACCATACGACCATTTGTGGTTGTATAGTGTAGAGTGTTCCACTTTTAATCAAAGGATTCTATGTCAAGCCCAAGACCTCAAGAATTTTTAAGGTTTTAATGAAAAAGTTTTCAAAACTAATTTTAAATTCCCATATCACTAGTCAATGTGATTGTAGTTAAGAAATACTTAAATACAAATGGTTATTAAGCCCAGCTTAAACTGAGTACATATAAGAGAAAGTAAAGGCAGCTGTGCATTCATTGTTCTAGCCACAAAATCTCAGTATCCCATGACAAAGTACCAGATTAATTTACCTTGATCGACCCTCATAGGCAGTAAAGGAATTTTTTTATGTACATTTTTTAATGCAGTGGCTATGCACACAAATATTTTTCTGGATGCATTTCGTAAAAAGGCAATGTCCATTAAAAAAAGCCATTTGTGAGTGGATACTTCCCAGTCATCATCATAGTTTGTTAGTTTACTTTAAGAAGTTGTTTTTCCAATAGCCTGCGATTTATGCAAATGTTATGTTTTTTTATTATCATCTTTATTTTAATAGAACTGAATATGACAATAAATATGAAATGTATTTATGCATTTTTTGTTTATTCAAATAAATAAATTTTGAAAAAATATTGTCATCTTAAGACTTAACTCCTAAAAAAGGTTAAAATTTAAATTAGTACATGTAACATAACAAATAAACATTATTTTTAAATCAGTTCATTAAATTTAAAAGATGTATGTAAAAATCAATCTAAATTTTAGATGCATGTAAAAAACACATATGTTAATCTTCGAAATATTTTGTGGGTACAGCCTTTCTATGAATTTTGTGGACATAGCATCAGCCTTTTTTAAATTATAAATTAAATATGTTATGGTACAATAATTCTAATGAAAGCTTAAGTTTAAACCCAGTCAATGATGATCAGTCATATATGCTGATTTATCTTTTTAATGTTTTTTTTCATCTATTTCTTTTCAGATCGCACATATTTGAGGTTAACAGAACAGGAGTTTACCATGTTGCCTCATGATGTATGTTATAAATATTTATTTTTACTTCCGCAAAAATTGTTATAATATGCTGTTATTTTATGTTTTGAAGTCTCCTCTTATTCATCTACAAGAATTTTTGGTATATGTTCCCATCTGCTATAATTGGTGCATTTGTATCAATCTAACCAATTCTCTACTCTTCAGATACTTCTTCAGTGTATCTTTGGTCTGCTCATAACTTGTTATGGTGTTGTAAATGTGGCTGGTAATTTCAAAGAGATAAAAGCAAGTGCAGAGCAAGATATTAAGTGAGTAAACAGTCAATATCATTTTAAATTTCCACGTCTTAAAACTGTAAATATCAACTGTATATTTTTTGTTTCACTTTGTTGTTTTGTTTTTCTTGGATATGATTTATAAAGTTTGTCAAAGGTGTATTATTATAATTCTAACTTAGATTTTTTTTTAGATAAGACTTTTGAAGCGACTCAAAGCTATATTTTTTTTTTCTTCTATAATTTAGAACTTGGGAAATGTTGAACAACAGGCAAGGATTCAATATATTTCATCACAGAGGCAAAGCTTTATTTTCACAGATGAAATTATAGTGCTCTCCTCCACTTAATTTACATTCCTCTACATTTTATTAATGATAAATTTATTTCTTGAATTTTAAGGCTAGAACATCTTATATGAATTTTTAAGAAAAAAAAAGGAAATAATTCAGATATTGGATTGTAAAATTTTTAGTCTTTTTTAGATAATCTACTCCTCTATTAAATATTATGTATTTCCAAACATTTTGTATCTTAAGGTTTTGTTTAATTCTTTTTTTTTGAAGTACTGGTGCTGATTTTTCGGTTCCCAGAAAAATAAATCAGCACACTTGAATTAAAAAAAAAATTAATTAGAAAAAATGTTTTTCGCACACTTTCAAAAAATACCCCTCTTTTGTTCCTCATTTGTCAATACTAGCTTAGCACTTGAAAATAGAAAAAGGAATTTTTAACTAGAATGAGAAACAAAATATTTGTCTTTATAGATGTCCAATAGTTAGGCCTATTCTTACAACTTACAAATCCAGTTTTATAATTTATAAGTATTTAAAAGTTTGGGGGAAAATCATTGTCCTTAAGTATAACTTAATCACATCTTATTCGAACAGATTTTCAGACTTCTTACATTATCTCAGTACCTTTGACCAGATGCGAAGCTGTGGTTTTCAGCTTGCCCACATTGAAACCTTAAAGGGGATGGGTTGTCAAGATTTTGTAACATTTATTAGATGCTGCATCCAGGGAAATGAGTCCCCTCTTGTCATACCTTAGCCATGTCACATGCTCAGATAAGAACAGACTGAAACTATTGGGTATTATGTCTTTTTGTCACCTGAGGATGACAGCATACACTGGGTGTGTTAATAATGATGAATCAGATGTTGAGCCAAATAGCTTTGAAGCTATTGCGCTATATATAATTGCTTTTCTGACTTGTGGAAACATGAATTTTTAACATACTGGTTTTCAATGTAATTCATGCTTTTTTTTTATTCCACTTATTGAAGTAGTTTTTTTTTTTATTTAATAACTGAACAAAGATACTTATCTGGATGAAGGTTGTTTAATGTTGAATGGAGAATTCTGTTTTGACAGATATTTTGCAGATTGTGTTTGCTGTTGCATTTTTAACATGATCCTCTGCTTATACTTTTTAAAAAAAATAAAAGATAAAATCCATTGCAGAGAAAGTTCTTGAGTGCTCTGAGCAAAATTATTTACATGCTAGTTATAATTGGAAATGCATGGATTCTTCTTTCTTTCAACATACATGTATTTATAAAATTTGTCTTCTTATCTCAGACTGTTATGTACCTATATAAAATTTTGTTAATGTATGCATTTAGAAGAATCATCCTTGTGTTCTAAGTTCTTATTGTATGCACCCAGAACATTATTAACAGTTATATAGATATTACATTTGATTTTTTAAACATGTTCTTCGATACATTAATGTTTTATTGTCACCAGAAATGCTGGTATGCCTTAGAATTTTAATCTTCCCTCAGATAAACAAACCACTCGCCAGCAATTTTTTTAAAAGTTAATAAGTTGATTTTTAATAATTCATTAAATTTTATGTAAATGACTAATAATTAACCACACAAAATATTTAGATCCTAAATGTTGTTTGACTTAATTGCACAGACAAAAACATGTGCCATTGTAATAACATCTGGTTTTTAAAAAAGAAGTTATGGCTTTACAGTTTTAATTTTGTCTGCAGTTTTTTTTTCTTGAAGGCTTCCCAAATGTTTAATGTTGTCTTAATTATTGTCCTTCGATAGTGGCTTTAATTCAAATAGAAAAATGTTCTAACGACATCTAGTTCCATACTATGTATAATATTAATATCAGTTGAACCTTAAAATAAATAACCAAGGAGAGAGCAAGCAAAACATATTTTTTAATCTCAAACTTTACACCCATATGGTGTTGACAATGCCAAAATACTATAATTATTAAAAAGAAATATTCCCATATCACTAATCAATGTGATTGTAGTTAAGAAATACTTAAATACAAATAGTTATAAGAATAATTTAGTCACTTAAGTTATACAAGAAATACTTAATACAAATGGTTATAAGAATAATTTAGTCACTTAAGTTATACAAGAAATACTTAATACAAATGGTTATAAGAATAATTTAGTCACTTAAGTTATACAAGAAATACTTAAATACAAATGGCTATAAGAATAATTTAGTCACTTAAGTTATACAAGAAATATTTAATACAAATGGCTATAAGAATAATTTAGTCACTTAAGTTATACAAGAAATACTTAAATACAAATGGCTATAAGAATAATTTAGTCACTTAAGTTATACAAGAAATACTTAATACAAATGGCTATAAGAATAATTTAGTCACTTAAGCTATATAAGAAATACTTAATACAAATGGCTATAAGAATAATTTAGTCACGTAAGTTATATTTACTTACATGCACAAATACACACTGACATTAATATTATAGAAAGTAATAACAAAATGAAAAGGACATGTCCACATGTTAATGTTAATACAATAGTATACACGTGGACTGGTACAGGCAACTGGGTTCACCAGAATGACGATCAATAAAAAAATAAATTATCATCAAGTGGCATAAATAGAGGGCGACCCTTTATCTCCTGATGGAGTGGATGGCATTTTGGGTGCTCAGTGACGTGATCCCTCAGAAAACATCCAATTCCAAACCATTCAACTTTCGAATTTTTTCCCCTGCAGAAAATGAGCAGCTTTGTTAAAGCTTAAACCCTGACACCACTTGTTAGGTAACAACAAAAAAAATCTTCATGCCCCCCCTCCCCCCGCCTCAACACCAGATGTACGGGACCAAGTTAACACAATGTTTGACTGCCATCTTGTCCAAAGGTCACTTAATCTGTAAAATGTGTGACCTTAGCCCCTAAAATTGTTTTCAATGGTTTACTAAGTCAAATTATTTTTTTAAGACCCAGTCCGCCACATTTTAACATACAAAAAAAAAATAATTGTTATCTCTTTCCGTTTCTCCTTTCTTCTGACTTTTTATGATTGCACGAAATCGGTTTGTGGTTGCCAGAATACTCTGAAATGTTCTCTTGAAAATCATCATCGAGTGAAATTTTTCTCAGGCTGAGCGCCTTTCTTCGCTCCTCCCTCTGCCTGTCGGCCTTCCAGTCTTTGTATGCTAGATGAAACGCTCGCGCCATGACGGTTGCCATCGTCTGAGACTTTTCCCGGGTGCTGCACAATACGGCGTGGGCCTCCAGCTTGTCGGTCAACGGGTTTTTATAGATCCAACAGAAGAGGCGGTCGTCCACGCTTTTATCCGCCGCGCAGTACGAAATGTTCTCCATGTCGAAGATCTTCGGTTTCTTGCCCCCATTGGATTTTTCCAGATCCGTGACCTCCAGACCTTCCAACCCAAGTTTCACGACGACCCTGTGCAGGCTCTTCTTCTCGACCGCCGCCCCGGTGCCCCACAGCGTTTTCAGAGGCTGTGAGGTGCAGCCGACTCCGCTGGACAAGTAGGCGATAGTGTGACCTACGTAACGGACGTGGAACGTCGGCTCTTCGCAGGAGATGTCTGCGCTGTCTCTCCTCCAAGAGAACATTTCCCCTTGGGGTATTAGCACGTGACCAGTCAATGGGTAGGCGTAGATAGCTAATTTTTATATTTCAGTTTAACTAAAAGAATAAAAAACTTTCACCTGTACCGGTATAGAAACAGTTGAAACTTATATCTTGGTTTCTGGGTTGTAAGTTGTTTCAGTTTAAAAAAAAAAACTTAACATATGTAAACAATAGACACTTCTAGCTGAATGTCTTAAATCATTTACTTGTCGTAGTTTACACTGGTTGAAACTGACCTGAGGAGGGAATAAAATATGAGTTAAACCTAATTATTGTAATTGTGCTTATGTCCAGTTCCGGATGTAACTGCAAGTGCAATGGGGCCCGACCGGTGAGAGCTACCAGATAGCCCAAGTTTATATGGCATATATACCCCTTTTTCGATGTGTCTTTTTTTTAGGGGATCAATTTTTCTACTCCCCCCCGGGGGGGGAGCCTCAACCGACCTTAGTCCGCCTCTGCTTATATAATCAACAGTGTCGGATCACTTGTTGGTCCTGGAGGGAGGGGGGCAATACAAGTATAAAGACGGCTTTCAATAGTTTCTATATTACCAACTCCATTCTATGCATACAGTTTAAACAGTGTGTGTGTGTAAAGTCCCTGTAAGGATGTCATGAAATCTCTTAGATCAGAGGTTCTTAAACTGTGTTCCGCAAAGCCTTTTCTGGGGGTCCGCAAAGCCATTTGAAAAAAAAAAATCATCGTAAAATATATACATATATAAAGTACCTAAAGTTGGGATGGGGTCCGTCAAAAAAATTTTTTTCAAGTGGGGGTTCGCGGAGTACATAAGTTTAAGAACCTCTGTCTTAGATCATATAAACCACTAATGGGACTGTGTATACAGTAAAATACATAAATGAATTGAAAAAATAAACCGTCGTGCGGTGTATAGCGCTCGACTGTCGTCTAAAGAGTCGTAGGTTCGAACCTCAGTGAGAGCCTTGCGATTGTATCAGGTCCTGGTGTAAATCCCCAAGTTCACCTATGGCTTTAAATGGGTACCTGTCTGGGCTTTGTGCTAACCTGTATATGCTGAGGTTAATGAAACAGATGAAATCTGCACTTAATCTGCCCCGATGACCCCCCTTAGGGTCTTAAGGGAACTTAACTTTTTTTGTACACTTCCCTTAACCCATTACAGATACACTGCGGCCCTGGGAAAAGAATCGGTGCCCCCCCCCCGCCCACCTATGTCAATATGGTATTTTATGTTTACATTCAATACATATTAAGGCATGGCGGCCCCTGGGAATGGGCGGTCCTGTGCAGGTGCCAGCCCTGTAGCGTGAAAATTCTACAACAGGGGCCAGGCATTCTACAGCAGGGGCCAGGCCTATAGCGGGGGGGGGGAGATAAATGTTACTCAGTAGAGCAAACAAGCAGAGGGGCCAGACAAAACGCAGGAGGGCCCGGCACCCCGGCCTCTGCGCACGCTACGGGCCTGGCAGGCGCACAATTATCTTATGCCTAGGACCGCCCCTGAAAGAGGAAGAAAAAAGTGACGTCCAAATATATTAATTACCCATTCCTGTTTACTGCATAAAGAGGCATAGAAAATGTGAATAGTTTTTAAACCAACAATGGAAAATATGATAATAAGCCTACCTGTTCAAATTTAAAAAAAAAACAACACTCAAAAAATTCAGCTGAAAGAAAGCGCACGCAAAACAGTGTTGTCTGCTCTTATGATGAGCGAGGAATGCATTGACTTGCCGGTTAACGTTTGATTTGAAAGTTTGACAAACTTCCTCATGTGACATGCTCTGATGACAGAGACGCGAGTCAACACTAGCAAGGTTGTCTGTCATGATGGAATCAGCATATAAAACATTCAAATACCAAAGTATTTGTGGTTCACCTGTTTTGTTCTGTTTTTCCCTTCACTCATTCATATAACTGTCAGAAATAGTCAGTCGGTGACTTTCTCCCCCCAATCTACTTTTCGGGGGGGGGGGGGGGGGGGTTTAAAACACCAGTTAATTGTTAGCCTGAAAGATATAGGGCCTACCATTTACATATTGGTAGTTTGTAGGACTATATCGATGTGAAATAATGGTCGTTGACCTTAAATTGCTCTTGGATAGACCTCCCCGGGGGAGGGGGAAAGGCAGTAAAACTCGAATGTTTTTTTATGTAGCCTAATAATAGAGACATTAGGGCTCCGACAGATTTCTCCACTTCCCCCTTACTTAAGAACCTGATAACGTCCCCCCCCCCCCAACAACAAATCAAGAACGGTTCTGCCTTCACACAGCTCATGCACTCGCACACCAGTGGCGTAGCGAGCTTAACTCCCCCCCCCCCCATTCGAAAACCATATAATATTATATGTAAAATATACCATTTGGCGCCCTTTTGTGTGCAACATGACTCCCCCCTTGCCCAACCCTCGCTACGCCACTGTCGCACACACACACACACACACACATACAAACACAGAGATAACGTGTTTCACGAAAATGTCATTGTTTGATGAATTGTTTAAGCGTCGTCTGCTCTCAATTTAACGACTGAGTCTTGATGGAGTTGGCTACAACACTGTGGTCTCTGACAGCCATTAATCCATCCTCTAACATGTGATTGTGTGTAGTTTAAAAAAAAAAGTGAGGCAGTTTTGTCAGGATGGGCTCAACCACCATGTCAAACCTTAGTGTCAGAGGCGTTCATACTGAATCCTAGGGATATGTAAAGTAGGCCACCGCCCAGGTCCCCAATTCCGAAGAAAGAGCCCCCTATCAAATCTGATTCTATAGGGCCCTATCTCTGTTTGATAATGATCATAAATCAAAGGGGTCCATTTTGTAGTGATGGCCCTAAGCGGTCCCTTAATTTGTCTATCCTGATATCCATAAGAAAGGCTTTGCAATTGCCTCAATTGGTATCTAGCTCGAATCTCCAGTGTCACATATTAATGGCAGTGGCGCCGAGAGCCAACATGGGCCCCAGGACAGGACATCATTGCGGGCCCCTTAATAAATAAGTCGTGAAAAAATCGACATGGTCGTGGCAGCCGGGCCCCCTTACAGATGCGGACCCCCGGCAATGACCCCCTGCCCCCCTCTCGGCGTGCCTGATTAATAGACAATATTTTAAAAAAAACAATATAAAAAGGATATACTATTGAAATGAATATGTTAATAATTATATATCGCAATTCAGCACACTTAAAAAAAAATTAAAACCAGTTAGGGAAAAAATAATTATAACAACACTTCCATCTGCGATGGTTATTAAAAACCGTGTTATCTCGCTTACTGACAATCACGTGACCATAGACAATAACATTATCAAGATGGCAGCGGAAATTAAACAAGAAGAAAGAAAACAAGGGAATGTTAGGAAGCCAATTTTGTCAAATAAAATTGAAGGATGTCCTGATACTATTAATGAAGCCATTATAATCCCTAAGGAAGATGGAGTAATCAGTGTTAGTGATGATAAGTAAGTTTTTTTTTTTAATTGTAAGACTGTTTTATTACTTTCGATCAGATGATCTGTGTTTATCTACGCTCTTGCTTAAGGAGGCGGGGATTTAAAGGTAGCTAAAACGTAGTGAACTCTTTGAACGCAAAAAACTGATGTTCTTTTGTTTTCTTAATGAAAGTTAATGATATGAATTTTTTTCATCATACATTTATCCACATTTTTAATGCGTTGTTCAAATAAGCTAATTTAAAAGTTATAAAATATGTCTTTATAATAACTTTATAAGCTATTTTATAGTTTATTGTGTATAACATAGCAATAAACCCAATAAGCCCAATATAATATATATTTAGCCAATATATTAATATAACTAATATATGCAATACAATTGAATTTAGCTTACATTTTGTTGTTATATAATATTTTATGGCTTAGCCTAGTTTTTCAAAAAACCCTTCATGGTGATATTCAGGTGTTTAGCTGTATTGATCCTGTATTTTAGTTATTGTATAAACAATTTAATGGGATAGTTTTTGTTGTCCCCTTCTTTCATGTGCACCATAGCAGAGAGGGTGATGGCTATGATGGCCACACTCCCCACACGGAAGACTTAAGGTCTGAATCCACCAAGATGAAATTCCGATATCTAAGGGCATTGTGAATTCCGTCTCTGTTTCGCTGCAATGATATTCTAATGAGAACATGTACACCGGTCAGAATATCCGCTGCGGAGCAGCGAAAGTTTTTAGTTTCGCTGCTTGCAGAGTTTTTTCCGGCGAGCTATATTTTCCGTCAGGATAAACAAACAAAATAGCTGCTTAGAAACGTCGATTCGAATAGAAAAAATGATTCACATTAATGTATATTCATTAAATACAACAACAAAGTGAATTTTGACAGAAAAACATGAATTACTATAAGTTTTGGCCGGCAACAATCTTTGTATATGAATTTCTGAAAGGAAAATATACATCAATTACATCATCTATCTACATATTCTACAAATGAAATTTCTTTCGATCGAAGTGCTGTCTGAAAACATAAATGCTAATAAATAAACGTTTTGCTGATCATGAAAACGAAAAAAAATGAACGGCTACCGATCGAATAAAAAGTTAAAAAAAACAGCAGTTTTCCTTTTCCAGCTAGACAATTTATTTGTAATAAGAACAAAAAGGCACACGGGATGCAGTATTTTCTGCTTTTCAAAGTATCGTTTTTTTTTCACTAGCAGGAAAAAGTGCGAATTAATCATTAAAAAATCTTGTTTCCAAAGAGTTGTTTCGGCGCTCACCGTTTCGTCCCGGTGGATCTACAAGAGTTTCGCTAAGTTGAAACTTCCGAACGGAAGTGTTTCGTCTTGGTGGATTCAGACCTTTAGTTAGGTGACATGCACAATGCAGATGCTTCATCAACTATTTTCGGGTCACTCATATAGCCATTTAAAGTTGGCATGACTTCATCCCTTGTCTTTGAGCATAATCAAACTAAAGACCTTCAGGTTGACTTTTATGTGCCCTATACCACACAAACATTCTCCCCCTTAGCTTTAGGCCTAACTATCTATTTTATCACAAATATTATTTGAGAATACATTAATCATTTTGCTAATGTGCTTTTTCTTCTACATACACATGCTTTATTTTGTTCAAAATCACTTGTTCAAAATTTGTAACTAAAAATATTTCATTGTAGTGTTAAACAAGAGTAATTTCTTATAATGAGAAGTTAGTGTTAAAACTAATAAAAGCTTACAACACTTCCATTTAATTAATTAAATCACTTTATTGAAATATCTATTACATTAATTATCCATTTGTGAATATAAACGATAAAAATTTTGACTACACTATGAATTGACACCACTTAATTACTTTCCCAATTATCAGTTCCACAGCAACACTAACTTACTATCTTCTTTGTTTCTTCCTAATTCACAGCCTCCTTCAAACTTAACAAATCTACATTACTACCCTCTTTCTGTCTTGCCCTGTATCTACCTGTCTTCTAAAACTAACAAAACTGTCTCCTTCTCAATCATATTTATGGTTTTATAAGTATGAGTCATAACATTTTTAGTGACTACCATACATAGGAACACAGCAGCTCCTAAAAACTAACTAAATGTATTAGAATTATTACTTTATTCCTTCATTGTTAATAAAATAAATAAAGAAGATTGCCATTATTTTTTATTAGAACACTCAGAGTATGGCTAAAACGAGATTCTGGTCAATATTGGCCAAGTATTTGCCATTCTATGCCTTGTAAGTAAGATAATTTTTTTTCCTATTAATTAAAATATATTGTGTTGCTGATAAGCCCTAGAAATTTAAGCTTCTTTAAATTAACTCTTTTTACTACACAAAATTAAATTCCTTTTTTAAATTTTGCTTTTTAAGCTGAGGCATCTAGTGTAGACTACAATCCAGAAACAAGGCGGCTGTTTGTTGGACAAGACAATGGAACAATTTCAGTGAGTGTTTTTTTCTTTACCATCAGTTCCCTTTAGCTTTTTTATGTGTTTATTATTAATGAGTCTTCCATTCATTGAAACAAATAATACAATAATTCGGATGATTTTAATTTTTGAAAGAAAATTAATTTATTGTTGTGTGTGAAAAAATGCATATCATATAATTAATTATCATTATTAATAGGAATTTGAAATAACAGAAGACTACAACAGATTAATACATCGCAGAGATTATATTGGTAAGTTTTTAATATTGCAATTGTTTCTGTGTCAAATTGACATAAAGAGAGCCAGGGAAATGTATTCCACACAATGATTGAAAGATACACGTTAAGGACTTTCTTAATTGCCACTCACAATGACGTTGTTCCGATTCAGTTAGGCACAATTAGTTCTACACTGGTCGCCTGTTAGTTTTTCAAATGATCTTCATTTCTTTTCATACAATTATAATTGTAATTCAATTAACACTCAATAAGCGATTGTTGTTTTTTTTACACTATACTTTCAGCTCATCAAAGCCGTGTGACAGCAGTGAAGTTTGCTCTACCATGGGAGTCTGTTCTTAGCTGTGGAAAAGACAAATATTTTATGTGGCACTGCTCAGAAACTGGTCGGAGGTTTTGTGGCTATCAAGCGAATGCCATGTGTTTGTGTTTAGAGTATCCTTTGTTTTGAATTTTTCTAGCATGTTAAGCCATTTAAAAAAAAAGAAATAAAGTTCCCTTAACCCCAAAGGGCCATAGGGGGAGATGAAGTGTAAAATTCATCTGTGTCTGCAATCAATGCATATTAAGGGATTGTTTGGTTAGCACAATGCCTAGCTCCCTTACTTGCTTGTTTATTTTTTTTTTTTTTTGTTAGTTTGAATTCTGCAGTACATGTATGACTTAGTCTTTACTTTTCATATAGAGATTGTTATGTTTGAAAGTGTGTCAGAGTAAAATGACAGTTAAAATTTGTTTTATTTTTCTTAGTCATATTCAACACAACTTAAGCTTATTTTTAAGACTAAGGTTATTTATTGCAAGTATTGAGTTTGTACAAATACAAAATGAAGTGGCTACGGTAACACCAAGTGCCATTATATTAGTGTTAGCGGGAGTACTCATTTTTTTTCGGGTACCGGCAATTATATTAGGGTTAGGAAAAGGGTTAGGGGTAGGGTTATGGATAGGGTTAGGGTGTGGAGCAATATCTATTGATGTAACCCGGAAAAAAAAAATACGAACTCCGCCTTGATGTTACCGTAGCCACTGCGAATACAAAAAAGCAAATGTAAAAGGAAAGAAAAGAGATTTTTTTGATAGCCTTTTTTTCTGAATTTAGTGTCAAAGCTTTCGGTTTTTCTGCTAAAAGACGTTTAACTCCCTGACCTTTACTCAGATATGATGAGCAGTCCAAATATGTTTTTATAGGTGATTATTCTGGGCAGATCTCTGTTCTAAAGTTGAAGGATTCTTCATTTGATCACATAGTTACTCTCAAAGGACACTCAGGTATGACATGTTTTATTCAAACCTTATTTGCGTATTATTGCAATTAAAATTTTGCTTTAACTTTACAAACTTCACCAAAACTTTTTTTTTAATTTAAAAAAGCAAATACTGTACTTATAAAATATCCTTGATTATAAATTTTACTCATTTCATTTTTTGTTTCTTTAGTTTCATATTGTTTTTCTATTTATTCTGCTTGTAGATTTACCCATTGTCTTATTAGTTTGTAGATAAATTGTTCAGCACCTGATTACAATAATTTGATGTTGACTTTAATTTTACATTTTATGAACAGTCTATTAGCACTTATTAAATACCAGTTGTTTTTTTTAATTTGTTTGTGTTTCACCTTCTCCTGATGTCCTTAATTCACTAGACTAGTTTTGAGCCATGCAGATTGAAGTCATATGAATGATACTTGAGATTTAATAATTTTAGCAAATTTTAAAAATACAACATGTTTGAATGTGCACTGCATGACTCAGGATAACTCATCCTCATCAAATTACCTGTTTTGTTATACATGTATTTCACAGTTTCGGTTTTCAGTCATTTTAAAAAAAAAAGCAGTCTGTTTAAATATTTCTTTTCTTGATGGCTTATTATAATGTATTATGCATTTTTTTTTGTTTCTACAAAATTCAACTTTAAATGATAGAGAAAAAAAACTTTGAATTGTTCTTTAAATTTGAACAGAGGCTAACGTTTTTCATTAGAAAGTTGATTTTTACTTTTCTGTAAGTGACTGATCCCCGTTTTTTTACAGTGAGCTTCCTCAATTTTCGAAGAGATTTGTCCAAATTTCCAGCCCCTGGAATATCTGCTCTGCGCTTGTTGATTGGTCTTGGTAATTAAAGACATGCTTCTCTAATTTCCTTGCAGGCCATTAAGATGACAATTTCATCTTGTCTACCAGAAAACATTTTAAAAAAAAAAGCAAAACTTGTCAACTTTTACTAATTTTTCTTTTACGCTGCTTTGATTAAATTTTTTCATGTTATTTAACAAAATTTATAACCTTGCTGACATTTTTAAATAACTTTTGAATGAAAAATAACAAAAAAAAATTATTTACATGTTGACATAGTTCAATAAAATCATCAATTTTTTGGTTTGTCTTTTTGTTGCAGGGCCTATTATTTTTCCACTCCATTCAGTCATATTGATATTAAAAAAATCCTTTACATCACATTTTTCAAACTTGCTTTTCAAGATGTTGAATTTGGGAAATTGGAATATGTACAGCTTCTCGGCTTTACCCATAATTTTCTGCTTAAAAAAAATTATTGTTTCAAAAATGTGTTTCTCCAATTAAAATATTCCATTATAAAATATGAAAACATTGATGTAAAATAATCAACTTTTGCAAACAGAAGTCATTGCAAGTATTTTTTAAAAGGTCTATTTTTAATTTTGTGTCGGTAATAATGCTACTTTATACAGTCTTCTTCCCTTGGCTCAACAGCCCATTTAGGGCCTGGCCTGCCGTACTACTCTTCTCCACTTTTCCTGATCCATGGTCTTCTTCCTCCATTCTCTTACTCCTATGGCTTTAAGGTCTTTCTCCACCCCATCTAATCATCTGCTTCTTGGACTGCCCTACAGTGAACATTAAATTTGTTTTATAAATTCATATTTTTCTTCAGTAATGATTATTTATTTGGTTAGTCAGTGTGTTGCACTTAAGTTATAAATACAAATTAAAATTTCTATTTTACTTTTAATGTTAATGCATCTTCAATACTTTTTTAGATACATTAAAAAAATATAATGTTAGCTAATCCATGTACATTAGACATGAATTTTTTAAATGCAAAGTAAGCAGAGATTTCTAGTCATCAGAATTGGATTTTTCAACACTAAAAAAAAAGCTGAAATCATAAACTTTCTAAGCCTCAAGTCACCAGTAGATAATGATGGGCATTTTGTTTTGTCAGCCACTTAAAAAATGTCACGATAAGTCACTTGAGCTATCTGTGGGATCAGTAAAAAAATTATTTTGAAATCAGTAAACAAGCCATTTGCATAAAGAAGAAGTTGCCATGTAATGTCAGCAACAAAAGTTAATTTGAGAAACACAGTCCACCCAATCTTAATATTTCAAACCATTTGTGAAACAATTTTTTTTGCCACTTAAAGTTCATCCTGAATACATTTATAGTTAACAAAATACAAACTCCTTTTTTTATCTGTATGCTGCTGTAAGCAGTATTTATTTGATTTAATTACATTATCCACATACTTCCCAGTTGCGGAGAAAATATTTAAAATAGACTAATATTTATTTTTATGTTTTCATTACATAGTGAAACATTTTTGTAATACATTTTAAAGCAGAAATTAAAGCAAATTTACCACTTTGATGTGCAGAAATTTTAATGTGCTTTCCAGCCATTCAATTTAGCACAGAATCAATATAAATTTCTTTCATTTTACATCATAATATGATCTTAAAACAAAAGATAAGTATATTTATATTGACCCTATGTTTACGTTTTCTATGGATCTGTTTTCATTGAATTTCTAATATTATTTAGATTAATAAAAAAAAACAAGTAATTTATATTTCATGAATGACTGATAAATTTATTTTTATTATTTTTTTTCATTAATTTTCCTTTCTTATTTTATACATTTGTTTACTTTCTCATATTTAGGTAGTATAAGATGTCTCTCTTGGGATCCAGACAATCAGTTGCTTTTCAGTGGAAGTTTTGATCAGTCTGTTATTGTATGGGACATTGGTGGGAGGAAAGGTACAGCTTTTGAGCTGAATGGACATAGGTAAATCATTATGTGTAATTTGCTTGTTTTCAGTAGTACAAACTCTCATAGTGTAAACCTGACACCTGTTATGTTCAGCTGGGCTCTGATGGAATCCCTCTGTTTATATCTGTCATTTAAACTGATTAGCCAGATACATCAAAGTGGTAAACAGCTTTGCTGATGATTTTTTTCCCTAAAGGAGCTGTACATCGTGTTAAACTTTTTAAATTTTGTTTCAGCAACACTTCACTTTTTTTTTGAAGTATTATTTTACAAATTAATGACAGAGATTGACTTGAAAGTCTGTCACAAGTCTTCTGGGGTTTTAATATAGAAGAGGGTCCAAGACAAATTATAAGCACACTGGAGTGCTTTCAATTGTTGGCAGATGATTGACAGTGCTGCCTGTTATCTCTGTTTTTCTTTAATTTATGCTTTTAGAAAATTATGCATGACCAGCGGTTTTTGTTCATGCCATAGACCTGATGGGTGGCAGCAGTTACAAAGTCAAATAGCTTACTAACAAACTGGAAACAACACTAGTGCTTATAGCAAGAAGACAAGCACAGAGAACTGCAAAGTTATGTTCAACTCTTTAGCTGATACCAAAATAAAAATAGCCAAGAATGGATAAAAGGTGGAAGAGTTGGACATCTTCAGTTACTCTATTCTCTCAATGGGTGAAACTGAGATCTGCAGTAGAATTATAAGAATTACCATCCATCTCTAATTATGGAGTAATAAAAATAAAATAGTCATCATGAATTGTATTCATTCAGATACATTTTTTCTTATTGGGCATAAAAGCATTTATCTTGAATACATTTTGGTAAGTGTTCACTTGATGATCCAACCTGTTAAACTATGGCAGCTTTGTTAATAAGTTGACTGTGAAGATGACATTGTTAATCTGATTAACAAATTACAGGTTCAAGCATAGTAACACCTGGGGCTTATTGTTCTCTCTGGCTATTGCAACTCTGACTGCGATGCTGTCTCTATTGTAGCCATGGGTTGTTATTAGATCATGAGATAAACTTCTCATCTAAACCTGATAGGAGGATAATTTTAAATTCATTAGGCATGTTGGTTCACCATGCTAATTATATGATCTTTGCTGAATGCTGTTTTTAATTTGCCTTACAACAGAGATAAAGTTCAAGGCTTGGTACATTCAAAGTCAACTCGCCAACTTTTGTCTGGCTCTGATGACTGTATGCTGGGAATCTGGGACATGGATGTGAAGAGACTTGAGGTAATAGGTTTGTATATGCAGGAGTTTTAATATTCGCACTGGTTATTTTCAAATCATTTTTATCTTGGTGTTATTTGTTTATTTTCAATTGGAATCTTTAATATTTGAAAATTTTTAACAAGAAATTTCTTTTCACATACTTGTGCTTTCCTGATATATTCCAGACACCAGACTGGGCAGAAAGTGATGTCTGCCAGAACTGTGACTCCCCTTTTTTTTGGAACTTTCGTAAGATGTGGTCAGATAGGAAAGTTGGCATCAGACAGGTAAAGATGGCCATTACTTTCCATTAATCTCAGGCACATTTCATTTCAAAGTAGTTTTTAAAATTATGCCACTACAGAATCTGAACTTAATCTGATCGTGAAAATACGTCAAAATTCCACATAGTTAGAGATTTGGATCAGCTTTTTCCATCATAAAACATAATTAAATTTTTCAATCCATGCCTGGATCATTTTACTACAAAAAAAAAAATCTTACATGTGTCATGTGCGATAATTAAAAGTTAAAAAAAAAAAAAAATTACCAAAAATAATTTTACCGGTCAGAATTTAAGAGCATTTTTTTTTGGATGGATTGCATGATGTTGGACGTTTGGGGGCATTCAGAAATATGAGGTATTACTGTTTTATAAAAATACGAACTAAAAATAAATTAATCTATCCGTAGACATTCTTAGAAAATTGCCCTTTCTTATCTGTATTCCTTGTTTTCAAACATTTTGCAGCATCACTGTAGAAACTGTGGTAAAGCCCTTTGTAACAACTGTTGCAGTAAAATGTCCACCATTCCCAACATGGGGTATGAGTATGAAGTCAGAGTGTGTGATAGTTGTTTTGAAGCCATTACACCTGAAGAGTAAGTTTATTTAGTAGTTTTTTATTTTATTTTTTTAGTTAATTGACCAACTTACCTTTGTCATATTCATTAATTTTTTTTTTTTAAATGTTTACAGGAAAGCTCCTCATGCAACATTTCATGACATGAAACACAGTATTGTTCACATGCACTTGGATGAAACTCGTAAACTTCTCCTGACTACTGGGAAGGACAGAGTTATGAAGGTGAGATAGTCTTTTTTTTTTCCTGTTAGCGTTAAAATCAAAATCAGTGAACCCTAATCTCCAAACATCATGACCTGGGATCGTGATCTTTTGTGTCCAGAAAAGGCTAAAGAATTGATCAAAGCTATGGCACATTGACCCACATGTCCATTGGTTTATTTTACACCTCCAGTTAATGTGACTTTTTTAATGGTTTCAGCTTTCAATGGAGAACTGAATGTTCCAGTTTTAATTGAATTGACTTTCAGTCCAATCACAATATCTTCTCATCATTTCGGATATCTGTTTCTTTTTGATCTCAGCTCGATTATATATTTCTTACTACTGCTGCAACAGGCAAGAAGTTGGTAAAAAGTTTAATGATAGATAGCATTCATTTTTCTATTCCCCTAAAGAGATTGACTCCTTAGTAGAGGGTGTTGTTGATGAATCTTTCTGCACCTGTTACCAATATCTATTTTCAATTGGTAGTCAGATTCTTTTTGTACTGGGTCTGACTGGACTAAACAAACGTACTAACAACATACAATGTGAAAGTAATGTTACCACATATTTTTAATGTTATATATTTTTTAAATATAATTTTTTTATTACAATCCATTACTTTTTATATTATGTAAATGTAACTAAATCACTTTTAATTATTCCATTTTCAGTTGTGGGACATGAGCTTGGTACTGCATTAAGTTTCGTCATGAAAAAAATAACTTCATATGTGTTTATGCCCTTGTCATGTTGGATTGTTTTGTACAGCTTACTCAAAATTTGCATTTGAAACAATAAATATATAGCAATGAAATTGTAGTTTTTCACAAAGACGTGAGGTCTTTTTTTGTTATAATTTGTTTTCTGTTAGACTTTATTTAGCTCCAACATGTTTATTAATAGATTTTATTTTCTTAAATTGTTATTTGTTATGTGACAAGATTTTTTTCAAAGTGTAATAATAACCAAAGAATAATCTTTATCCATATATGTTGAACAACTTAAAGGAGAAAGCAAAAAAATGCCAGTGTAAATTCTAATTATGCTTCAAAAAAAAAAACATTATGTATTATACTTTTTAAACAGTGTCAACTTGCAGGATTTTTTGTTTGAATTCAGTGAAAACTTGTGAATTAAGTATTGTATTAAAAAAAAGCATTATAGTCAAATGTATGAAAAATCAGATTGAATGAATGAACTACTTTTCAGGAGAAAGTCTGATTTTAATTTCAGCCTGCCCAGCTAATCCCACCTTTTGTTTATACATGTAAAGTATCTGCCTCTTAATATTTGTTAGGTCACCACTTTTTTTTTGTTCTTTGCACTATTGTTATGGTCCACAGCAGGGACGGGGCAAACATTTTGTACCATGGGCCACATTTAGTTCTTTAATTCAACAGAAGGACCAGATCTAGGGCAGATGAATGGACCTTTAATTCAACAGAAGGACCAGATCTAGGACAGATGGATGGACCGTTAAGATAAAAAAAAATATAAATTAAATGTAAATGTCATTGATGTTAATGAACAGAGGAGAGCAAAGCGCATTCCATACCCAATGGCCAGACTTGACCTGTGGGCCCTAACTTGCCCATATCTGGTCTACAGAGTGTCTTGAAACAAAGTCTGTTTCTTTAATTGCTTGGTGCATTATTTTGTATTGTTCATGTGACATTTTATAAATGCTATTTTTTTTCATTAATTTTTTTCTATGTTCTATTTTTTCTATGTTCATGTTCATTGCTTAATGATTATATGCAATTTTTTCCTTTTTTTTTTTTAAATGTAAAGTGTTATTCACTGTTCCATGCATATTTTTTTTAATCCAGTTAAGATGTCATTTTTGCTTGTACATAATGAAAAAAAGAAGACATTTATTTTTTGTTTAGCTCATTTTCTTACTGCTCAAGATTTGATTTACAAGCATTCAGCCAGGTGCAAGGGTTTTCACCCCAAACACATAAGAGGGCCCCTGCACTTACGGGTCGGTAATCAGAGGGGCCCAAGCTGGTTGAAATTTTCAGGGGCACGAGATATTTGATGGACAGCCCTGATTCAGCCCGCAGGTCAAACAAAAAATTAAATCATTGGAATCAAAAGGATCAATGAATGTACATTGTGTGATAAGCAGTCTTGATTTTAATTTGACTTTTCCCAAATAATTGAATGCTTAAAAGCAATTTTGACATACTTTTTGGATCTTTTTAAAATATGGACACATGTGAAATGTGGACATAATCATGTGATATTTATGTTGTCAGTGAGTTGTTGCATTACCATGTTTTTTGTTCTTTCATTTTTTGTCCAAAAAAAAGTTTCTCTTTCATTTTTTTTAAACCATCTTGTAATTATTATTTAAGTTTTTCTAATCTTTTTTTTTTTGCTTTGTTTGTTTTTATAGTTATCAAAATTAGTTAAAAAAGATCCTTTTTAATTGCACTTGAATGCCTTGAAGAACACTTATTGTTTAAATTATAATAATTTTTTTTTACCTTGAAAAGGTGGCCAGCTTTAAATCATATTCACTTCTTTTCAAGTTTATTTTATCATCAGAATAAAAAAATCTCTAGGTATTTCTATTTCTCTTAGTCTGGCTTTAAGTAATGACCTTTATTAGCTTCATAGCAACAGACTTTGTTCACCTTGCAGCTATTTGTTCTTCATTGTGCGCATGTTCATTTGAAGAAATAAATGATTAAAGAGCTTGGTTTACCAGCATTAATAAATTTAATAATACTGTAAAATCTCTCAATGTGTATTACAGAGATCAACTTTTTTCCCAGTTTGTTTAAATTATATTTTTATTTTCACGCAAATCTGTTATGGTACAGCTGGCCAGATTTTGAAATTTCTAACCTAAATAATCACAGGGGGCACACAAAGTCTGCATACTCCTATCTTTTGGAGTATTTACAAGAATAATCACGACAGCTTTGTTCCTGTGGACATCAGCCAGTCTTCCCAGTATTTCATTGCCTCTGTGATGCCCTGATCTCACAACTCCAGATAATGCACTCTGTTTTTTTAAATAAAATTTGTGTGCCAGTATATCCAAATAGTAAATATGTCTCCCATGTCATTCTGTAAAGTGAAATTTTCCTTCCCATATAAAATTTGGAAATATTTAAATGATTTCGTGCTTTTAAATTATTTTCACTTTTTTTGCGGGTGGAAGGGAGATAAATTTGTGTAAAACTTACTTTTAAATGCAAAAGGATTTTCAAAATTTCTCTCTGGCCCCTTTCAATTGATATTCAATAATAATTTTTGATAATTAGAGTTTAAAATTACAAATACAAAATTAAAAATTGATTATTCAACATTGTGATAAATCAATTTGATCAAATGACCGTTGACAATTATTTTTTACTCTATTTTGTTTTTTTGTGCAATTAAAATTCATTGAAAATGTTTCAATGATTGATAAAATAAATTAATCCTGTTCATCAATTCAGTTTTATTTCATTTTGTGGTGTTTTTTTCATTATTTATTATTCCATATTAGTCAGAACATAAAAAAATATTTAAAACAACCTTTATAAAAAATGGGTATTTTTAAAAACTTTTTAGTGAATTTTTTTTATAAATTGTGTATTGTCCAGTAAAATCTACAAGTGTAATATTTGAGCCTTCCACTAAATTAGACCAGGTCAAAAAGTGAGTTACAATATTTAAGGAGCAGCTCACACCTAAAGTGAAACGAAGAAATCAGAATTTTCAAACAATCTAAATTTTATTCTTACATCCTGGGTACAATTATAAAATTCTATCTTTATTATGTTAACATATGTTTTTATTTTATTGTCAATTATGATTAACTTTTCAATAAAATTTTGTAATGAATGCATTTTAAACACCAAATATTTACATAATTCACATTATTTAACTTTTATTATAATTTTTAAAATTATTGTTAAACTAGAAATGTCTTTTTGATAAACATAAATGCTCACATTGTAGATAAAAAAAAAAAAATCACCCATCGTCTATCTGCTCTAACAATTTAACAAACCCAAATCTTTAAGAAATAAAACTTGTTTTTTTTTAGATCAACAAATTAATATTTTCATTCAACAAAGAACATAAACAATATATTCTCCCCAAATAAAGAAATGCACATCCCTCATGAAAATAACTCCCTGTTAAATTAAGATAAATCTTTTAGTTACCTACTGAATACTATTACTGTTACACCATAAAGATTACATTAATGCTGAGAATATCAAAAAGCATGTGCAAACCTCAGTGACAATAAAATTTTCCATAATTGGTACAATAGATTGATCTGTCAATTGTATTTACAGAGAACATTTAGAGCAAAATAAGTATGTAATAAATCAGATAAGCCTACGATATTGGATTTAACCTAGAGATTTATTAATTATCTGGCCACTTAGTAGCGGAAGTAAAAAATATTATATTTTTGGGCAGACGATAGATTTCTTTAGACATGATACAGACGACTTTATATTCTTGACTGGAATGACGTGACTTGGTTTTCACATCAATTATCATTGGATCATGTATGTAATATAGAAGAATAAATGATATATATATTTATCTGCTCAGTGCTTTGCATCTATTCTCTACATGTGTTACGTCTGTGACATTTAATTACAAATAATAATAAATATACACCCAAGTCAAGCAGTCAACTAGAAACTCCGAAGAGACAGAATTAAATATACACCTACCAGAAGCAGAAGTAAAATATAAATTATATACATACAACTGATTTACAAAAACGTACCCATGACATAAAATGGTGGCAGCGGTGGGATTCGAACCCACGCCTCTATAATTAGTACAATAGATAGATCTGTCAATTGTATTTACAGAGAACATTTAGAGCAAAATAAGTAAAAAAAAAAAAACAACTTTTAATTATACAGGCAAGTCTGTTACAAGAGCTTCCAGAGATGTAATAGACAAAAATATTTTTAAAAAATGTCAATATTGACAACTCTGTTCAAATAAGTGAACAAAGAATAAATATATATCTATAAAAAAAAAGTATACATTTTGGTACCTATGTACATTTATAATGAATTAAACAAAATTGTTAATAACTTCTATGTTAAAACTGTTTTGCCATATCATTTAATATCTGTACTAGACTAGCTTCCTCTTCTATGCTGGACTTGGTCCAAGCTAAAGGTAGGTGGGCTGGAACAGGTTTTCGATCTAAAAATAAAAAAAAGTGTACTTAAAAAGCAAAAGAAATATATTTTTTAAAGTTATTTTGGAAAACAATCAACCAAGCAGTATGAATTCAATATATTGAAAAAGCCTGATGAACAGTGTATAGTGATATCGACAGTGTGAATGATACTGAAGATTTTAGAAAAATGTTATCAAGAAAAAATAAGAGTGAACAAATACCTTGAAAAAATTGGCCACTTTCACATTTGATGGCAGCTGGGGATATCGCTAACCAAACTATAGTGTCTGCGCCTTCATCTACAGTCCTCAGATTATTTTTCATTTTATCGTAAAAGCTAGGAAGTGATGTTTGAACTCCTAAAATAATGAAATTTGGTATTCATTTATTAAGAATGAATATTTTTAAAGCTATATTAATAAGGATGCACAATTGTTTACATCAACTAAATTAATGTAAATTAACATTAAACGTAATACATGTAACTGATGAATAAGTTTAGCTAAAATAATAGAGAAAAATAATTACCTGGAGTATCTGCCCAACCTGGATGCATACTTGAAAAATGTACCTTAGGATACATTTTGGCGTAGACTGAGGCCATCACGACTTCCTGACGCTTTGTTTGTGCATAAGCCAGTGTGGCATCAAACTTTGACATCTTTTCAAACTGAAGGTCTTTCAAGTCTAATTTTTGAACCAGCATTCCACCAGAAGAAACAATAATCTAGAAACAATGGAAATAGTTGTAAATTTAAACCATGCCAATAAAAAATGTTTTATAAGAGAAAAAGTATCACTGGTGTAATAAACTGTCAAAACATTTGGTAATTTCTGATTCTATTTTTGGATAAACTAATGAGGATCTGACATGGCACAGGTTGGGATATCCAGTAAGTTACATCTGTTGATGCATAGTCATCCAAAGGAAACAAAGGCTATGGACTCAGTGCTGCCTCCATTGCCAATGTAGCCTCAAAATGAATGTAGAAAAAAGCAAACAAGACTGTTTTAATAAGTTACATCCTTATTAAGATAAAGATAAAGACATAAAGTCTGATCTTTACTGAGACCTCTTAGAATTCTACTAATACTGTGATCATACAAGATTTTATCACACCACGGCATCCCGAGATTGGGGTGCATGAAACATGGTATTGATAGGATCAAATGCATGGAACATGGTGTTGATAGGATCAAATGCATGGAACATGGTATTGATAGGATCAAGTGCATGGAACATGGTATTGATAGGATCAAGTGCATGGAACATGGTATTGATAGGATCAAATGCATGGAACATGGTATTGATAGGATCAAATGCATGGAACATGGTATTGATAGGATCAAATGCATGGAACATGGTATTGATAGGATCAAGTGCATGGAACATGGTATTGATAGGATCAAGTGCATGGAACATGGTATTGATAGGATCAAATGCATGGAACATGGTATTGATAGGATCAAGTGCATGGAACATGGTATTGATAGGATCAAGTGCATGGAACATGGTATTGATAGGATCAAATGCATGGAACATGGTATTGATAGGATCAAGTGCATGGAACATGGTATTGATAGGATCAAGTGCATGGAACATGGTATTGATAGGATCAAATGCATGGAACATGGTATTGATAGGATCAAGTGCATGGAACATGGTATTGATAGGATCAAGTGCATGGAACATGGTATTGATAGGATCAATTGCATGGAACATGGTATTGATAGGATCAAGTGCATGGAACATGGTATTGATAGGATCAAATGCATGGAACATGGTATTGATAGGATCAAATGCATGGAACATGGTATTGATAGGATCAAGACCTCAACATAGAAAGATGGTCCACGAACTTTTTCAGTTAGCTAATTTACTCCTTATATAAAAAAACTTAAAAACAACTGATTGGGGGTGGGTGTGGGGGGTTGAATTTGTCATTATGTTGGCCTAAAGGTTATCACACAGCCCCAGACTCAAAGACAAACTGATGACATCTATGTATCATGAAAAATTTCATATACCAACCATATAAAATAAAATAATAAAGGTGTAACTTAATAAATTAATGATCAAAGTAAAAAAGCAACAAGAATAGGAAATTTTCAAAAATAAAATTTGTATTCTCAGTAACTTTAATTTATTAGTATAAGTGGGGTTAGATGAATTAATATAAAATTGGATTGTCTATGTATTTTTCTGTTTGAAATTTGTCTGTTTTTTTGAAATTAGTTGATCTTTAAAATAATAAAAAGTAATAAAATGTTTATGAAACTTCATGTAAAGCCTTAAAATCATTTAAATACAAAAGCAATGTAACATTAGCGATCATTATATAGTGACTCGCCATTGCGCATGCGATCCTTTTTGATGATGTCAATCACTGTAGTACAAAGCGTAGTCTATGTTTTTTTTTTCTAGCACTGAGAACACTATTTACATTTACGTAGAATAAAAAACTACAAATAAATATTTAGCGACAAATCAACAGCAATAAATGTTTTTTTAATTTTATTTTTACACTTCAACGCTTAATATAGTATGCTTCATTAATTTTTTTTGTTTCTAAATCAAGAATATTTGGAAGTAAATCATGCAATTGAAAATATATAAAAAAAAATTTTCCTTTTAAACTTAAGAAAAAAATGACAATAAGATTGGAACTAGAAAAGTAGATTATTGGAGGTCAGAGTCATAATCATTTTTGTTACGATGAAATTTTTTTCAAAATCATACAAACAGTTGATCATCCCAAACACAGCCATGTTTACCAATTTTTTGTTTTTTTTTGTGATGCAATCTTAATTTTAGTTCTACTAGTTTTCCATTTATATTTATTACAGTTTTTAGAAATACACAAAAGAAAAACAAACTGGAAGATTTTAAAAAAGGCGCAAAATCAGCCTCAGCTTCAAACAATGATAAAGCAGACATGGTGGCCCTATTGCTGGTTAAAAATACACAACAAACATGCCAAGTTAGATATTCAGATTCCAGTGTTCTGATTCCAAGGCGAAAATTGATTTATTTCAGGTTCCAATTCATTGTAGGGGTGGCCCAAAATAAAATGGGAATTTTTTTAAAAATTTCTTTGATTAAATGGCTACCACAGCTAAAGTAGTCAGTAATATAAAATTTCTGAATTATCGGATGAAATGCAGAGGTTGCACAAGCTTTCTATCTAACTTTATCTATATTTATGACATTTTACCCCAGATTCTTGATGATCCTGACCTAAGGCTATTTTTGGTTTTCTATTTGCTCTTATTAAAATTATTATTAATAATCCTTAACTAGCAAAATACCCACCCTTTGCAGTAGAGAAGTAATACATTAAAAGTATATAAAAAGAAAATGTTCTTTATAAAGTGAGTTAAAAAATAACAAACTGTCATAAGTATAAATAATTATTTGTTAAATTTCTAAGATGAAGGGACTTGCATACTTTTTACTGCATATTCCCTGGATAATGTATGCAGTGTGTGTTGAAATTATGAGCTCAACAAGGGCCGTGAATCAAGTTGGATTTGAGTATTTTTGCACAGATTACTTCATGATTATTAACCATATCCTCTAGTCACAACAGAATGTATGCATGTGTTGAATAGGTCAAGGCAGCCATAATGAGGCATACCCTAAATATTACAGGAAACACTTTTGTAAAAAAAAAAAAAAAACCAATGTGCTGGCAGTATTTTTTTTTTATAATCTAAAAAAAAAAAAAACTTTTTGAGCCACCCTACCATGTACATGTATATGTTTAATATAACTGGGTATGAAGAAAGAACACAAATTTTCATATTGAAAGGAATGGGCAGATCTGAATAATAAGCATTTAAAAACAGAAATAGCTCACCACTCTGGGATCTGCACTTTTCTCTAGCACTGGAAGAAGCGCTTGAGTTAATAGGTGCACTCCAAAAGTGTTAGTTGCAAATGTTGTTTCTAGGCCATCTTCAGTTGTTTCCCTTTTTTCACCACCTAAAATTCCAGCATTGTTTACCTAAAAAAAGAAACAAAGTAAACACTCTAAGAAAGGTTTTTTTTTCCACTTCCATATAAAACAAACAAAAAGGGGGTGATAAGCATTAATAACATAAAAACATAATGAAATTATACAAATTTACTTCAATTAAGTATTTTTTTTCTTCAAATTAACTTGTTACCAAGACATCAAGAGAACTGCCACTTTTATTGAATTTGTCACCAAAAGATTTAATTTCCCTTGGTTTAGACAAATCTAAGAGGTGTAAAAATATATTCTGAAATACAAAAAGAAATCTAATTATTAAACATTCTCTTCAAAAGAATAACAAGACAAAAAAAGGCAGTCACATTAAATATAAAAAAAAAATTGTCACCATTTGCTAGGCATCTTTGATAAAGGACATTTATTTACCAGTTAGATTATTAAGACAAAAATCTAGATGTAAATGTGGGATACATTTTAACTTGCATAGTTTCTATATCATCATAATAATGGTAAATTAGCGTTTCTCATGCTGGGGTCTTCTAGCCCATAGAGAGCAACTAGGTTGTTTCATCAGGGGCACTGTGAAGGGAGTCCCTTTGTTAAAATTTGGCCTTTTTGCCAAGTCAGGTAGCTAACTTAAAAGGGTTTAGCAAGCCATCTCAATAATTGTAAAGAGAACACAAGAAATTATTTTAAAAAACTTGGAGAACCACTTATGAAAATAAAGAGTACAGTAATTAATGAGCTTGTATCAAGAAGAAACTAATTAATAAATGATCTTTGGAAACAAATCGAGAAGATATATGAATTTATCTCTTCAGACACATTCTAAACAAAAAAAAATGTTTGCCTAAAGTGGGAATTTCCAGAACACAGCTAAATATTGTAAAACTAGTAATGAAGTTATATAGATTTTGAAGCTAGATTGTAGCAAAGGACGTTGAGTACCTGAAAGTCAATATTTGACAAAATTACTGGAAGCAATGGTTAACTATGATTAGTTTTATTTGATTATGTATTAGAGTGATTTATGTCTTGTATCTTAGTGGATGCAAACACATACAAAATGTGACTGTAATCAATCATACAACAGTTACTTTAAACAATTCAAAACAGACTGGAAGTTAATGTTTTTATGTAGCTAAAAATATCACCATCATTATAGCTATTTGAGATTTGTTGTTTACCTGGTTTCCACTCTCTTCTTTTAATTCTTTTAAAGCAGCTTCTCCTCTCTCCTGATTCCTACAAACAATATGAACAATGCCACCTAAGAAATATTGTATTAAAATTTATTTTATTATAAATTTATTGAAGCATATATTATATTATGTCTGACATTGGTCAGCTAGCATATATATAAATACATTATAAGTAACCTTTTTTTGCAATAGCCGTTGCTGCAGCTCGACCAAGGCCACTATTAGCTCCTGTAATCATAAATGTACGGTGGGTAATATTAGCATCCAAGTCTGACGTAATGAAACTTTTGCTGGCATTCTGATAACCACTTCTGTAAAAAAAGAAAAACTAGTAGATAAATAGTTTAATAGTTAATTAAAGTATGTATCTGCATAAAAATGATTTCTCATTCAATTGTTCTTAACTTTTTGTAATTTTAAATGATGTTTTGTATAGTAATGTACCTATTATTGTCTATGGTAAGTGTTCCCTCTGAGCTGTGCACATGTAAACATGTACACAACTCACCTGCAATCACACACTCATTACAACAGAGTGAACAAACTTTTCAATTCAACTCTAATTTCTTTCCAAAGCCAAAGTAGTACACAGACAACATTTTTTGCAGCAAACAGCCTTCTAATTATTAGAGGGAACACTGACTATACTTCTATTAAGTTCTATCAAAAGTGAGAAAAAAGTATCATGCACTCATTGTTAGATGTGAACACTTGTTTTCACTTTTACTTAAAAAAGTATCTAAGAATTACACAACAGTAACTCACACAATTTACAATGAGCCTATTATAATATATTATTATATTTAATTTACTCACTTTGTATATTCTCTCATGCCTTTCAAAAGCCACACTGCGTTGCGATACAGAGACATGTTAATTTTTTTGTCAAATCTCTAAATGGATATAAGTAAAGTAGCGAATCGCATAGCTCAAGACTGAAGAGTTATGAATTTTAATTTATGTAATTGTTAATCGACAGGTTATGTAACTCAAGTTTGCATGTTACATATGATCATCATATTATTCATAAAATTATTCGAAGGTAATTGTTTACATTTTGACATCTAATAAAGATAAACATTTACAATGTATTAACAATTATGAAATAAGTGATCTAAAACATAGTAATACAAAAACATTTTCTAGTTTGGTCATCCACACAGCCTGTGCTAAAATGTAAACATCATTATTTTTATTTCGCTTTCTTATTTTTTTCTTAGTGTACAACTCTACCACATAATAATTAATTATTAAATAAATATAAATATTAATTACACAGTATACCCGTATTACTACACAATATACCAATATTAAACACAAAATGTACCAATATTCAATACACAATGTTCCAGCATAAACTACGTACTGTGCCACTATTTACACAATGTACCATTATTAAATACACAATGCACCGATATTAACTATACAATGTACTTATATTAACTGCACAATGTACCGATATAAAATGCAAAATGTACCGATATTAAATACAGAATGTACCGATATAAAATATACAATGCACCGATATTAACTACAAAATTTAAATACACAACATACTCCCACATACGCATACATACCCTCACAAGACCCACATAGACTCCCACATACTCCCATAGACCACCACATGCTCCCACATACTTCCATAGAACCCCTCCCCAACTACCACAAGCTCCCATAGACTTCCATATGCTTCCACATACTCCCATAGACTCCCAGATGCTGCAACATACTTCCACAAACTTCCAAAACTCCCACATATTCTTATAGACTCCCAAATACTTCCATAGACTTCCACAAATCCCACATACTCTTATAGACTTCCACATGCTCCCAAATATTTGAACATACTCCCACAACTCCCTCAAACTCCCACATACTCCTATAGACTACTACATGCTCCCACACAGTCCAATAGACTTCCACATACTCCCATAGACTCCGTTATGCTTCCACATACTCCCATAGACTCCCAGATGCTGCAACATACTCCCATAGACTCCCACATACTCGATTAGACTCCCACAGACTTCCACATACTCTCATAGACTCTCACTTGCTCCCAAATACTTTAACCTACTCCCACAACTCCCACATACTCCCATAACTCCCACACACTCCCATAGACTCCCACACACTCCCACATATTCCCATAGACTCCCATAACTCCCAAAGACTCCCACATACTCCCATAGACTCCAACAACTCCCACATACTCCCATAGACTCCCATAACGCCCACATACTCCCATAGACTCCCACACACTCCCATAGACTCCAATAACTCCCACATACTCCCATAGACTCCCATAACGCCCACATACTCCCACAAACTCCCACATACTTGGAGTATGTGGGAGTTGAGGGAGCCTATGGGAGAATGTGGGAGTCTATGGGAGTATGTGGGAGCATATGGTAAGCTATGGGAGTATGTGGAAGTTGTGGGAGTCTATGGCAGTATGTAGGAGCATGTGGGAGTCTTTGGGCATATTTGAGAGCATTTGGGAGCTATAGGAGTCTATGGCAGTATGTGGGAGCATGTGGGAGTCTATGGGCATATTTGAGAGCATGTGGAAGTATGTGGGAGCATGTGGGAGTTGTGGGACTCTATGGGTTATGTGGCAGTTGTGTAAGTCTATGGGAGAATGTTGGAGCATGTGAGAGTCTATGGGAGTATGTGGATAAAAAAAGAGTTTTTAAAACTAACCTTTTACATAATGTATTTTTTAAAAGTTTGCAATATATTTTAATCTTATCATGTTTAAATAGCAGAAGTTATGGGGCATTGAAATTTGTCTGATGTCAGACCAATCGGCACCAATTTCGAGAGAATATTTAATCTGTGAAGAAGTTTAATACAAGGGAAGTAGCCCATTTATTAGTGTTGCTCGTCCTAGTAAAACATGGCTACATCCCTTAATATAATGAGAATTTTTTTTCGACTCGTATTAGTTAAAAATAAAAAAAAATAATAATTAATTGGAAAATTAATTGTCGACATTAGAGTCCTGGGTTCGATCTTCGGTGAAAACGAAAGGAAATTTTCCAGATGAAATTTTCTTAAAAGTCGTCCCACAATTCCACCCTGTTTTAAATGATTACCTGACTTAAGTTGAGGAAGTAAACGCGGCTGGGCGTTGTGCTAATCATAAAATCTCTCCATATGCCGAGGTTATAGAAACAGATGAATTCTACACTTCCTGTGATTAGCCGCTAGGGCTAAGGGAACTTTACTAATACTTACCTATTAAAATTAATTATTGAATCATGCATTATTATGCATGCACAATTTTAACAAAATCTATCACTAAAAGACGCCTCAAAAATCGATAACAAAATTTTCCCCATTAAAAACATTTAAATAAATTTGTGTTGAGAGGAGAAAACGGTTAGAAAATAATGCTTATTTTTTCATCTTCCACACTAACCTATGTCGTCTTTGAAAATTATCGGCATTTTTAATACACCCATACCCATGTTGTTGTTGTTGTTGTTTTTTGGCCGAAACAGGGAAATACACCTCACAGAAGCCCTCACTGATTCGGTGTTTCTAAATTTATAAAAGTATACAAACATTGAATAGAAGCAACAATGCCAATGACCCATGACCCTGCGCCAGAGGGGCCCTTGCGCTAAGATTATTTTTTAAAAATCTAACTGTAACAAGTCTAGGCTCCAAATATGTCCGCCGCTGGTAGTGTGCACACGAGAGGTTAATGACTGAAGCACGGCACTATAGCCCTTTACATTAGGACATTTAACTAAACTTACTTTAATTCATGGCAACACTCCGCCTGCTATTGATCCGGCCCGCCGTTAAAATTTATGAGCCTAATGTGGCCCGCGACTCAAAATGTTTGCCCCCCCCCGGCTTAGACCAACTGCTGAAATAGCCTTTATCATTGTTTTTTTTTTATCTGTCATCAACATTGGCTCCAGATTCAGACAAGACCTATTGTGAATCAGAAAAATGTATTATGCACCTTGATAAATGATAATTAATAATACTGTCAAGAAAGGAGAATGTAGGGGAGTTAATACGCCTACGGCCTACTATACTATGATAGTCAACATGTGACATTAGTGACACCCCCCCCCCATCCCCACCCCAACAAGCTGTTGTCTCCCAAAAATTAAAAAAGTCCGTTAATGCTTACAATCAAGTAGACGTACATACCCTTGCAAAAAAAAAATGTCTTTTTGTATGTGGGAAAGTTTGTGTCAATAATTAGTAAATAATTCGTTGGATCGGTCGTAGCAAGCCCTATGGGTATGTCTGTGCAACACAGGCTGTCGTTGCGCGTTGCGTATGTTCTCTACTGAGCAGTGTAACTCAACAGTCTGGAAACAAACAATAATCATCAATTCGAATGAAGCACTGGCTTTCGTCATGAAAAGTACTTGTGGCGTTAATGGCTACCGTACAAACCAGCAAGCACAAAATTTAAACAATCTTACAGCAAAGTCTCCAGTTATCGACTAATAAAAAAAAAAAACCAGTCCCCACATGGGATAGTACAGCCCGGGGATGACGCCATACCCCCCCCCCCACCCCAACCATATATAAGTGAAAAAATGTAAAAAAAGAGATTGTCAATGCAATGCATGGAATCAAAGTTTATGAACCACTGATTTAGATCTAGCTGCGTACGTCGAGATGATGGGGAAAAGATGTTACGATACAAATCCGCTACTCTTGGTTCTTTCTTGTCCTCAGCCCAACGCGAACTGTTAAATAGATATAATTATCATTGTATGCTTTGATAATTATTTTATCGGCAAAGTCTGGCTAGTTATGCACATCTTATCATTTTATGATTGAAATAATATTATATTTCACAATAATGCATCGATCGGAACCTGACGTAACATGTCATAAAATAAGGGGTGGACGGGAGGCATTAACCGCTGCCTACTTGTCCTCTGTTCAAGAATGGCTCTAAAGTCAGAAACGTGTGCTTGAATATTAAAAAAAAAATGGGTCAATAAACTTCTGCTACCAGACAGAACGAAGTGAACAATGGGCGAATTACCCAGGTGGAATAACTGTGTGAAACACTTGGGGTCACAATGACAGTTTTCTATTCAACCCACCTGCTCGGTGATCATAGCCGAATTAAAGCTTATGTGGACAGAGTAGGTTCAATACGCGGAGCCTTGGACAGAGTAGGTCCAGTATGCGAAGCCTTGGACATAGTGGGCCCAGAACGAGGAACCTTAGAGTAGGTCTAGTACGAGGAGCCTTAGAGAAGGCCCAATACGCAGAGCCTTGGACATAGTGGCAGGCCCGTAGCCAGGTCAAAGTCAGCAGGGGGGCACCAATACCCAGCAAGGGGGACATCTTTACTTTTTCTTTCTTTTTTCCTCTTTTCTTCTTTTTTCAGCGTGGGGGGGGGCACGCCCCCCAGTGCCCCCCCCCCCCTTGGCTACGGGGCTGCATAGTAGGTCCAGTATGCGGAGCCTTGGGTGAGTATCATTGTATATTTCTAATGTCTTGCAGAGTTCCGCCTATTTGAATTACTAGTTGATGGTGACGAGTGAATCTCCAACCCCCACCCCCCGACATTAGGCGTGTGGACCTTTCACATCAAAGGCCACAGCTGACTTAACTAGAAGATTCTGATCAGAATACGCGTTAACTGTGTGGTGATGAAATAGTGAGTTCCAAGGCCATCTTAACAGCAGCATAGCCCCCCCCCCCTTTCCCCCCACCGCGGCACACACTGGCAAAAGCCTATTCTGTGTAGTCTCCCTCAAATACTCAATAGAATGAAATATAAATGATCAATTATCATGGGGCTCGTATTGTCGGGGGGGGGGGCACTGAAAGAAATTCCAGGCCTCCGTGCAACAAAGAAATGTGGGCCGCTATAAAAGAAGATAAAAAATGGGACTTATTAGCTTGATGAGCCACGAAATGATGCACCTTCGAAAAGTGTCCGGGAGCTATAACTGGTTCGAGAGACTTTAGATGCAAGGTTAAAATTCTCATTTAGTGAAGTTAACACCTCCGTCATAGCACTAGTGTTGTGGCGATGGAATCCGAGCTCACTTCACCCGCAGCCTATATATTCTTATGATAGTGATTAAAGTTCTGCATCCACCAACACGAAACACTTTCGCGCGGAACCTTCCGCGCGGAAGTTTCAACTTAGCGAAACTCTTGTAGATACACCGGGACGAAACGGTGAGCGACGAAACAACTACCTGGAAACAAGATTTTTTTTAATGATTACTTCGCACTTTTTCCTGCTAGTGAAAAAAAACGATACTTTGAAAAGCAGGAACTACTGCATCCCGTGTGCCTTTTTGTTCTTATTACAAATAAATTGTCTGGCTGGAAATGGAAAACTGTTGTTTTTTGTTGTTTTTTTTAACTTTTTATTAGATCGGTAGCTGTTCATTTTTTTTTTTCGTTTTCATGATCAGCCAAACATATTTAATAGCATTTATCTTTTCAGACAGCGCTTCGATCGAAAGAAATTTCATTTGTAGACTACTAGAATATGTAGATAGACGAAGTATATTTTCCTTTCAGAAATTCATATACAAAGACTGTTACCGGCCAAAACTTATAGTAATCATGTTTTTCTGTCAAAATTCACTTTGTTGTTGTTGTTTTTAATGAATATACACTAATGTGAATCATTTTTTCTATTCGAATCGACGTTTCTAAGCAGTTATTTTGTTTGTTTATCATGACGGAAAATGTAGCTCTCCGGAAAAAACTCTGCAAGCAGCGAAACTGAAAACTTTCGCTGTTCCGCAATGGAATTCCTGACCGGAGTACATGTTCTCATTAGAATATCATAGCAGCGAAACAGACGGAATTCGCAATGCCCTTAGATACCGGAATTTCGTTTTGGTGTATCCATACCTTAAAGGCCATAGATCATGAGTAAAAAGAAAGACAACCATCCGTCCATTAGTAAGCCTTTACGCAATCGAGCGCTACTCAGCAACATGACCAGCTCTCACACATCGTTTGCTTCCTGCCCCCGATATGTATATGTATTAATAACATATCAATGAAGGTTAGGGGTGTGTTTGGGAGGTGGGGTGGAGGAGGCAACCAACAAAACCTTTCAGCTATTTACCGAAAGTTAGTAGTAAGGCTCCGCCCATCGAATTACTTGAAAATTGACAATATTACATTAGAAAACAATTTATATATATATTAGATATAATATAGATTCATTATAGTTCCCTTATCAGTTGTTTTTTTTAAAACAACTATTTAACTTCGAGGTCACTCTTACCTATCGTTTGTTAGACGAGCCGTGTCCCGAAGTGACATTAGAACTCAGAAAGAAGTTTAAAAAAAAACCCAACAGGAAAGACGGCTTTAAAGTGACGTTTTTTTTCTATTAGTTATTTTCTTTGATACATACACTACATAAAAATGGTAAGATCTACATATTGTTAGGTTGATTACTATGCTAAGAATAATCCTTTGAATATTTCTATTGTATTAGTATAAAACATATCATAATGGCTCAGCCTTAGGCTTAGCTTATTATTTATAACTCCCAACATTCGCCTTGACTCCTTGGCTTGAGCCTAAGCTTGGCATCATGTCATTTATGTATATAAATATAGTACGGTATTCATTGTCATGATTAGCATCCACGAAAAAGAATAATAATTCGTACTTGTTTAAGATAATGAAAGTGCAAAAAAAGATTTCTAATTTCATAGAAATTCCTTTTATTTTTACTTTACTTTAGTCACTTTAGTCGCCTAAGTGCTAACCAGTATCTGTCACTTAACATTTACAATGTTTTTTCTTAGACTTTCCCTAAAAGTTAAATTTGACAGCTGCATTACTAGCAGGAATGGTAATTTTTTTCAAAAGCGTTTATAATATATTGTCTATAGGCTTAAATATAGTTAATATTTTTTGCTCAAATATCATATGATGATGATATATTATATGATCAGCTTTATTAAAATTGACACTAAAGAATCATAACTGTTTTTAATGGAGATAATCTCATCATAAATTCACAAATTATCAAATATATTGTTGGAATGTACTCAACCAAATAATGTCACAAAAGGCCACATGAATGCCACAGATTTCATAGACATTTAAACTATTGCAATTGTCCTATTAATCTTACAAATTAACTGTATGATTTCAAGTTTAACCTTCAATATTTTGTCTTGATTATTTAAACTTAGAATCAAATTACTTCTGAAAACTTAAATAATCTTCTGCAGTTCTGTGCCATCATGATGTATTATGTTCTTGGTCAAGTCTAAGGGTTAATTTTAATTACAATTTTCGAGGTGGAAAGTATTTGATGCTTTTTACAATCCCAACAGATGCAGTTCATGCTTTTGTTCAGCAGACAAGGTAAATTACGGCTACAAAAATGGTTCTCTGCTTACCCTGACAGGACAAAGAAGAAAATAACTAGAGAATTAATAACACTTGTTTTAGCCCGAAAGCCAAAAATGTGTAGTTTTCTAGAATGGAAAGACTTAAAAATTGTTTATAAAAGGTAGTAGAGATTATTTTTTGTTTAAAGATATTTAGTTTAATAGTAAATATTGATCTTATGTTTCTGTATTATTTCAAGTTATGACAAGTAATCTTTTGAAAAAAAAATCTTCCAAAATGTTTAAAATTTATATTGACTGTCCTTTTCCTAAGTTAGTGAGACCGAGTAGTAAATTTTAACCATTTTCATTCATAATCAGTTTTGTCTCATACTCACTCTCTCCTCCATATTTTCTTTTTTATTGCATAGCAGTAATTTTACTGTCATTTCCCTAAGTTAGACCAAATAGTCAGTTTGACGACTTTCTCTCATATAAGTTTCAGATTTATCTCATTTTTTTATCTTATTGGTTAGTAAAATAATATTGGAGAAAAAGAAACATTACTTTTTTTTTTTTTTTTTGGCTTTATCAATACATTTATAAATTAGATTGATACACTATCATCATTTAAAAAACATTCCTTAGAGTAATTGTTACAGGATGGGGTGACCAGACACGTAGTATTATAGGTACATTTTCTACATGAAAAAATAAAACTATGAGTTTTAAAATATAAACCCTGTTTTGCCTATAGATATGCAAGTTTGTATTTCTGCTGTGCAATTGAAAATGATGATAATGAATTACTAACCCTAGAAGTAATTCATCGGTATGTAGAGCTGCTTGACAAGTATTTTGGAAGTGTAAGTAAAAGTATTTTTTAGTTGTTTTTGTTTTAATTTGCCTCCCCCCCCCCCCCCTAATTTAACTCAATTTAATATACAAATTATAACTATTCTTGTTTTTTTTTCTGACCTGTACATTTTACTTTTGTAAACTTATCGAAGTAATATTTAATTTAAAAAATTACTTCTAATGTCAACAAAACTTTTTTTATCCACTGCTTTAGGTTTGTGAACTGGACATCATATTTAATTTTGAGAAAGCTTACTTTATGTTGGATGAGTTTCTTTTAGGAGGAGAAGTTCAAGAAACCAGTAAGAAAAATGTGCTTAAAGCTATTGCAGCTCAGGACTTACTACAGGAGGTTTGTATATACTAAATATCCTAATGAAAATATGCATGATATTTAACTTACATCATTGAGCCAAATTTGATGCACAGGTGTGGGTTAGTCTTGGCACTGTTTGCTTCAGAATAGTTCCAAAACAGACGTAGAAGGAAAATAGTGAATAAAGCAGTTCTTATGAAAGGGAGCCTTTTGGTGTCAGACAACATAAACAAAACTACTACTAATGATCATGAAATATTACAATTTACATTTAGAATATTATAGAATATGCTTGCTGAATAATATTTAACAAAAATTAACTGACTAAAGTTAGAAATGTCCTCATATTTTTTAATAAACCAATCTAATTAAAAACATTGATTATATGTTGAATTTAAAAAAAAACTTAACTATGTGTTTTGATGCAAATCCTGTTAGAAGGTTATATGTTTCAAAACAAGGTAAGAAAGAAATTAATTAAAATCTTTGAACATATTTTAAAGTTATTGCAAAATATTTGTATGAAAGAAGTTGTAACATTGCTATTAATGATGTTCTATGTGTTGTAATAAAAATAATCTTTATCAGAAATCATCAGTAATCAGGAAATAACATATTTATTTAAATGCTGATAAGAACATTTTTCTTTCAAAAAAGTAAGAAACATTGGATAACAAAAAACATTAAAAATAGAAATTTTACATATACTATCCAATGCTTAGTTTTTTGTTTGTATGAAAATCAACCAATGCCCCATGTTAGGAATAAGTTTTTTTAACAGATGGATTTTCAAGATGTGGATTATATGGGTTATACTATGTGATAAGTAAGTGATTCTGTAAAGCAGTTATATATTCAAGATTTCTCTACCATTGCTGGGACTGAATCAATGCCAGCTATGATTTGCTATCTTTTTTTTTTATCATTCAGCACAATTTCTGTTTTTATAGAGACACCGCTTCAGAAAAGAATTTTTTTTCTCTTGGAGAGGTCACACTTTTTTCGCAAACACTTATACATATATATTTATTGTTTCCATTGAAGTTTGACTGTTTTGGTATATAATCTGTTATCATTTTGTGTTAACAGTTTCTAAATGTCTTACTAATATTTCTTAATTTTCCTTTTCTGTTTCGGAATTATTGTTGAACATTTTTTTATAACTTCAGTTTAACAGCGTGGTTTAGTGTTTCTGCTTAATAGACAGTATTTTATCTATGTATTATCAAATCATTAAATAATTGCTTTAGATGTCTAAAAAAGAAGACAATTTTCAAAGCAAATAGCAAAAAATATAAACATGTTGTATTCTTCAAAGCCATTCATAGAATATTTAGCCTTCATGTTAACAAGGGAGAACACTGTAGTTACTACTTGTTTATAACAACTTCAGTAACAGTCAGAAACATTCAGTAAAACCTTACTATTTGCATTCAAGGTATTTACATTTCATACATTGTAAAAGTTTTTATATAACTTTTCTCTTCCTGTTCAATATCTAGTGGATTTGAACAGTTGTTCATTCTCGATGATAATGCACTGTTTTAAAATGTTCAGGAGTCAATTATTAAAATCTGTAGAACCTTTTCGGTATAGTTGGTATAAGAAAGAAATTCAGAAAAAGATAATGGTATCAAGAACAGCGCTGTGCAGATATTTTGAAAATTCTTTTAATCTTGTGCTCTGTTTTTAGTGTTTTACATAATCTTTACCAAAATAAGCAGGTAAAATTCTAGTAACAATAAAGAGATCAAAACGTTTTTTTTAATAGTTTTTTTTATCTTCACACTAGGTACACCAATTACTTTTTTTTATTCGTTTATAAAAAAACCAAGTATATTCCATAGTTAAAAAGTATGAATAAATAAAAAAATATGAAAAAAACTTAATAAAAAAAGATATTTTTTTAGATGCACCTAAAAGCAAAAAAATAATTGCTTAGATCATTCAAATATATATACAAATTATAATTACTAAATTAAAGCGTTTATCTCTTGCGATTTATGAAAGGACAAAATTATAACAACAAAATATCTGATTTTTGGGTTTTGGGATAGGTAGACAATTCAACTTCACATTAAAAAAAAGCTTGAAAAAACTTTTCCACATAAACAATTTTACATGGCATTAATATCTTAGTATGATAAAATGATTTTTAAAATGCACATTTTATGGCTTTTAAAAAAAATTAAAATATATATGTTAGTGGGGGAAATTTAAATACACAAGCTTTTTGAGAAAGAAGTGATTCTGTGAAGATGTAGTTAATGTTCAGTGACATTGTTTCTTGTCTGAACAGTGAAACACAAAAGAAACTTATCCTAATGGTTATTAAATAAAAACAATTCTTCACAACTGCAATCAGCTAGATTGCTGTTTTGTCTTGAATTCACCTTATCTGTCAGTGACAAGTTTTAGATTATGGTTTTTTGCCATATTATTATTACAATTAGATATGTCAACACTTTTTAAAAATATTACTGGCAGTTATTTTACCGTTGTAGCTTTGGTTGGTTTGTAGTATGGTAGAATTCTGTGGTCATAAAAATGAAAGCAATTTACAAGAAGAAGGTTTGAGTTAAGGATAAAAAACGCCCATGAATTGGCAGCAATTAAATCTATAATTATTAACATTGTCAAAAAAAGTCTTTCCTTAATTTCTTTAAATTATGATAGTGTCTTGCCAGTTTTTGCCAGGTTGTAACTTGTCATCACCAGTTGATTAACTTTAGAGAGAGTAGTCCGCCATATTATTTTATTATTGTCTAAAACGCTCCTATTGTTCTTCTTTTTTACATGTTTTGTGTTATTTATTGGTGTCATGAGTCTGCTTGAGAGGTTTTCTCACTCAAAACAAATAATCCAACTTATCTCTAAATTTTTTTTTTTTATTAATCTTTCTAGAATGTCTTATGAAAAATTAAAATTATGAATAAAACAAAAATGAATTACCTGTGGAGGTTAAAATATGTAGAATTTAATTTTCTTTCAAATCTCATTTAAATTTCATTAAAATCAGATGCTCTATAAAAAAGATTACTTCAGGCTTTTCAAAATCTTCTTTTTTTAGACCTTTTCTTTTAAAGAATGAATTTATAAGTTTTAGAGGCTCTTTTCCCTTGGAACTGCTAGGGCACATTTTATTTTGAATTATACACTTGCACTTGTGTAATCATATTTGGCAGTCCTAAGGGAAAAATGTTATGTAAGGATATTTAAAACAAAAATTAAATATAAGTGTCAGAAATTTTGAGTAATAGTTAGAATTTATTTTCTGTTTAATTGATTATAAACTAATGTTACTTATAAGTTATTGTATTATGTTACCCATCATAGTCTTTTGACAGACATTGATACTTCTCATTATCATATGTCATATGCTTAACATCATCTTTTTACATCAATTTATTTAGAAATTTTGATTTCACTTACATTGTTCAGTTAACACTCATATTTGTCTCCATGCCTGGTTTTGGTTTGTCCTTTTTTATCCTAACATCATTGCACTAAGCCAACAATAAGGATCACACTAACCCTGCTGGAGTAATTCTACCTTAGTTAACTTTAGATTAAAAAATCAAATCAAAACTTATTTGTAGCTCCTCATCTTCTCCTGAAAAAAAAAAGAACAAAGCCGACTAATTAACAAAAAAAAAAGTAATCAATTGTAAAATAATAAAAATGTCTACATTATAACTGTCTAGCTATAAGATAAAGTAATTCGTAATATCTAATTTGGTATTAATTCATAATTAAAACATAAGTAAATTGTAAACTTTTATAGTCACATATGTTTTAGCTTAGGAATCTTTACTAATATTCAACCCTCATGTGCCAATAAAGGTAAGTATTTTTCCTACAGACCATGGTTAATGACAGTCCCTGACATTTTTGAAACATTATTTTTGGCCAAACATGTTTTCTTTATTTTTATACATATTTTTTATGCTATTGTTATTTTTTCAAGGATGACGCTCTTCAAGAAATCCTAGTAGAATATGGGTTGATATAAACCCAGGCTTAAAATATGAAAGTGAGCTATTATTTCCCTGTTGTCTACATTAGCTCTCACATTCTGTGTTTTTTTTATTTTTTGTGGTTCTTACATCTGGCTCACGCTCTACAGTTCTTTTCCTGTTTTGCCTGTGGGTTTAATTGATCAGCTGCAAATTTAAAACTTGTTACTCATGTAATATTTCTGTCTCACAATTCCTTGTTAGAGGCTGTACTGTGTGCTCCATTCATTCTAGCCATTAACAAACTGTTATGCTGTAGACATTTCTAAATGAAATGGCTGATTCTATCAAGTGTCAAAAACAATTTATTTTAAAAACCTAAATGTTGGAAATCTAATTAAGGAACAACAAAAACAATAAAAATTAAAAAAAAAAATCTTTTCCATTTAACACAAATAAATACAAAAGTCTTTTTAAGGTTATCATTTTCCCTTTTGTTTTGCACAGGCATGCATTCTTAATTTTTTACTGGTAACAAAAAAAAATTACTGATGCAGCTTCAGTGCTTTAATGTGATTAATAAGAATTAGAAAATCAAAACTCTGACCGAGATCTTTTTTTTTATACATAACCGTTTATAATAAACACAGCAGAATTTTTATACATAAAATTTTCTTGTACTGGTATTAAAACGAGAATGTTCTTAATAAATATAATCTATATTTTTTTGAGTTATCTAACCTTTTTTTTTTGTCTTTTTTTTTAAATCCCTTTCTCCATTAAGCTTAGTGGAATTATTTAAAAAAAAAAATCCAGAAAATTATTCCAAATATTTATATAAATATTTTCTCTGAACAATTTACATTATTTTTTTTTTTGTCTTTGAATCATTTTTTGTGGGAATTTTTAAAGTGACTACCAATATTTTTAGCATTCACAAAATAACTATATAAGGAATATTACAGAACAGTTTTGAGAAAAAAGAAATTAAAAGATACATATGCTTGAAAATTTTTCTTTTCTTTGTTTGCATATATTTGTCCTTAATCTATCTTTTTTGAAAGGATGAAGCTGTTGAAATAGCCCTAAAAGAATTTGGCCTGTACTAGAATGGGTTGCGCTTTATTTACTTCTTGTGTTTTATATGTAAAGGTCAGGTATTGGGACAGTTTTATAATTCTTATATGCATCTTGTGTTTGTATTCCAATTTTACTTCAGTTCTGTTTCATTCTTGTATTCTTTTTTTTTTTTTTTTTAAATACATAAACAATATTTTTAAAAATATATGCATCCAGATACATGTATATATTTTAAATTATTGTATTATTTTTTACAATCCTTTTAAAACAAATTACACATTCAGTATTAATTATACCTGGTATAAAAATAAGTATGTATTCAAGAAACAAGCAAAACAATCATTAAGCGTTAATATACATTTATATGTATTATCTCTAATTGAAACTATTTTCACTGATAAGTTCAATTTGTAGCTGTAAAACAGAGGTATGCATGAAGATTCAATGCTAAAGTGTAAAAATATAGTCATACATATATATAAAAATACATAACACAGCAGTTTGCTATAATATATTTCTGTGCTTGCTGCATATGTTTTATAGGGAAAGGAATTTGTTAGAATAACTGTAATGATCAAAAAGGAATGCATGAAAATTCATTGTTATATAAAGGGAATATACATGTATCGCTATATTGATTAAAATCAGCATCTTTGTATATTTTACTTTCATAATTGTGTAAAATGTTATACATTCTGAGAACCGCTGTGCTGCTAACATTTACTACAGAACATAAAATAGTGAGAAGGTATTAAAACTGAACTTTTTAAAAAAATACATACATCTGATCACTTTGCTGGATTATTTCATAAAATGTAACAGAAAACTATTATCGTTACATCTACATTAGCTAAATAAAATTATACTTACATCTAAGATTATTTAACACAATATCCCCCCTACCCTAGGTAAATTTGATGTATATTAGTGTGTATAAAGGCCCATACCGGTATCTAAAACCTTAAAAAACACACAATTTTAATCATCTCCCCTTTAAAAAAATTATCCTCATATGATTTTGACTAGAAATATTTTTCACCTTTGAACAATATAGTATTGAGATCTGTCAGTGTTAAAATATTTTTGAAGCAAACATTTTTTTTCTTTGTGTATTTACCGATAAATAAGGTAATATTGATTAAAATCCAAATAAAAAAAGTTGGATTGGACAGAAAAGGTCACTACCATGACTTTATATGTATATTTATAAACAACTCATTAGTAAGCGTTTAATCTATTATCAAGCAATTACATTGAACCTTTTTTTTTTCTAAATCTTAAAAATTGGATTAATCTTATCTTGGATCCCCACAAACATGATTTTTTGAAAAAAATTTTTGCTTAAAATACTGTAAACTTAGAAGTGAAGTATATGTAAGTTGTTATTATATTTGGGAAATAAAATGAATTTGGCAACATACAAATAAGTGTAAAATTAAATTAAAAAAGTTAATTAAAAAGTGTTTATATATATATATATATATATATATATATATATTACTGTACACTAAATTAGTGTCTTTTAAAACTGGATTATTTATATTTTTTTTTATTATACTGCTTATGTTTGGTATTCATCACAAGCCTATAATTTATATTTTTTAAAGCCTGTGATATTGCAAGATGGTATTATTTTCTATTTTTTGGTGAAGATTCTTTACATTTATTGTACAGTCAACTTAAGTTATATTTCTCTTACTTTTTTTTTTTTATAAAAATTATTATACAGCTTATGTTTAAACATGCATTTGAATAACATATTAATGATGGTATTCACAAAATGTCACCTAAAGTCACCATGAAGCACTTGGAATTGGCATATTTGTGTCTTGAATATTGTATAAAAATTCATTTCACTTCTGCTTGCTTTCTTTAAACTATTTTCTCACTTTTGTTGTTCATCAATTAGCCTATTCTTTGTTTATAGTTTTTCTTGTAATATTTGAATTGGTTTTAAAAAAAAGCATTTAATACTTTATGCTAAATTAAAAACATGATTAAAAACCATATAGCTTATTGCTGATGTAAGTCATAGCCTAAGGTCACTTGTTAGTTAGAAATTACATTTAATTGTTTACCTTTGTAAACATAGACTATATTTTCTGTAAGTTCTTTCAGATAATTTAATATCTTTCTTGCTTTTGAAGATCACATTTATTATACCAATATGAAACCCATCATTTACTTAAAATCTTGAAGAGCAGATTCCTCTTAATATATATTTTTTTTCAGTTCTGAGTCCATACCTTTATATTTTTACTATTTGAACTTAATTTTCAAGGTATATTTTGCTTTTGACACATTTTAAAAGCAATCACATTATAATTTTTTTTCTTATTTACAGCAACATTCATGCTAAGCTTCCCTATCTATCATTCCTTATTTCCTGTTTTTCTTTTTTTTTTGCTCTGTCTACTAGGAGGAAACCCCACAGGGATTCTTCGAAGACCATGGCTTAGGCTAAAGTTTACTCAGCACTGCACCTTCCTCTCCCACACCTTAACTGCATGCCGACTGAAATTTCTCAACTGACTTATTTATTGTTTTTTTTTTCATGTTTTAATATTACCGTAACCAGTAACTGTCATTCAAACATTGGCTTTTTTGTTTATAAAATTTAAAAAAAAATAACTAACTTAATTTATTTGTTATCATGAACCATTCTTGAATTGTTTGAAAATAGTTTTGGTTAGACTGTTACTGTTGATAATGTAAGCTAATTGTTTAGCTCTTAATTTAAAAGACAGATAATTTATATTGCATGTTGCGTAGAATGTAGTTAAGTAATTTAATATTAATTTTTTTTTGTAATATGTGTAAATGATTGTTAAATTTTTTTGCACAAGCATAAGCTGACTATTGTTACATTTTAAGCCTAAATTGTGACTCGTGTTATAACCGAACAGATATAAGTAACATTTTTGTTGAATGTCTGTTTTAATACAAAAAGAATTAGTTTTCTTACAGCATGTAATGTAATGTTTTTGGAAGACTTTTTAGTAAAAATATATTTTGGTATAATTAAATTTTTTTATAGCTAATGCAAGAGAATAATTGCATAAGAAATGTCATCAAGCTTTATGAAGAGTATCAGAATATATTCATTCTTTTTTTTTTCCTTCATTTTATTCCAGCCATTTTCTCTAAAAACTTTAATTGTCAAGATGAGAGTAGTTTTTTATATCTCTTCAGAGAGTTTTTAACAATTAACATGACAGGATAATGATTTTTTTTCTTCCATTGACTTTTACACATTTTAGATGTAATTTGACTGTTCATTTCCATGACTTGAGAATTCAAAAATATATTAAAAAAAACAACATATATTCTGAACCTTTGTTGCAAAGTATGTAATTATGTTTTTTTTTAACTGTAATACACCATTATTTACAAGCTTTGAAATTAAATTTTTGGTCATAACCATGAAAGTTGGTATTTTTTTTTTTATCAATATGTTTCATGTGTAATTTTATTTGTGTTTTATAACATAAGATATCTTACAAAATTAAGTTTTTAAAATTGTTACTACTTTATTTAATTAAACCAGTACTGTTAATTTATATTAATTCCTCTATAGCTTAGCGAAGTTATTAATAGATAAACGAAAAATTTACTTCTTTTTTTTGTGTGTGCATGATTTAGTATTTTTTTTTAAATAGTAAATAGTGAAAAACTGTAAAAAGTAATGACAAATAATTCAATTAAATAAGAATGTAGGCTTGTGATGAAAAGGCAAATTAAAAAAAAACTTCAAATTTTTAATCCTAATGAATTTTAAACATTACAGTTGATCCATTTTATTTTAAGGTTTGCTTGGAAAATGGAATTCGAATTGCAAAAATAACTATAAAACCATGCCTAACACATAGGTTGTTTTTTCCAACATTTTATGCTGCATATTTAATGGAATGAAATTACTGCATTATAATTATTAGAACAAAATGTTCTGGTGCAAGTTTTCATGCTAGATTTAAGGACATTTTAAAACTGTTCAGTTAAACTTTTTATGAAAAAAATAAAAAATCAGAAAGGGTGTGAATTCTTCTGACTCATCAAGAGAAAATCTTTAATAAAATTAATTTACAAGTGTAATAATTAAAATAATGAAAATAAGACACTGGTTGGATGAAAAAATAAAATTAATAATAACTTAAAGTACTAATGTCATTGTTGAAACTGCATGTAATAGAAGTATTAACTGCATGATACTAATGAAACAGCTTACTTCACATTTCCTACCTTTAGGTGTCAGTTTATTAATTTTTTTGTCCCTTTGCGTTGTGAAAAAAAAAAAGAATAGATATTTGTTTAATGATCACCATGTCTCAGGATGCTTGATCTTCATATTGATGCAAATAAATAGCAAATAAAAAAAAACAGCTTTGGCTGGTGAATGAATAATCCAATAAGCATGCTTGTTTTAGGATTTTCTATATCAATTCTTTTTTTCTAAAAAATTAAAAATATATAGTAAATGCTCTAACCAAACTAGGTAAGTATTTCAGTTGTCAAAACAAGGATATAAGAATGCTTGCTTAAATTAAGTTTCCAAGCAAAATATTTTTTCACAACTTTAATTTTTTAAGGATAATTTAACATTCACTTGACATTAAAAAACAATTTACAGATGTAATGCATCCATATTTATTTTGTTTTAACTATGAATTGATACTATGAAATTCAATTTATTTCATTGCTTTTACTTTTCTTTGTACCCTGACTTGTGATTAGAATTACTAGAATTGTGATTAGTACACAGATCTATAATTTTAATACAGCGCAAAAAGTGAACAATTATTAATGCTGCAAAGTAACCCAAATGTTTAAAATTAAGACCTAGTTAAAATGTATATTACATGAAGTGAATTTTTTTTTCTTCATTTTACAGGAATCGGAGGAACCAAAAGGCTTTTTTGAAGAGTTCGGTTTCATGGTTGGGAGTTAAAGGGTCTGACATTGTGCACATGAATATTTTAGTCTCACAGAGCCAGTTTTTCTTGGAGAAATAAGGATGGAAGGACACATATTTTTATAATGTTATTGTTTAAAGTGATCTATTGCCTATTATTTAGGTACTGTTTTAATATTAAAAAAAAAAAGAAACAACCTTCAGCAGCTGCTAGTGGCTTACAAACATTGTATACACATTTATATTGTGCCTTTTTTTTTTTCAAGTTCAATATGATGTAAAACAGTAATAGGAAAATTACTATTTCTCTTTAAGCTTTCCTGGGGTCAGTGAAGCTAATTTATTACAAATGCAGTCAATAAAATAATGTGGGACATATAATTAAATATAACAGATAAGAAAAAAAATATAAATAAACAGTAAAGGTATTCTATTGGATGTTAAATATTTTAATTAGAAAAATTCTTGAGAAAATATGATAGGTTTCTTATCTATTTACAGTGACACCTTTATATATTGTATCTATTTTCGGTCACATAAGGGCGGAAGAAATATTATTTCGTATTTACTTTCTCAGGTAGTCTGATTCTTGACTTTCACCTTAAACCACAGGAATTTTTTATTACTGCATGTTTACAGTTATTCTCTTGAGTCCAAAAAGCCAATTTATGAGTAGACAATGCACACAACTTGAGATACAAATGTTTCATTTTATTTTTACTGCATACATTCAGTTATTCAAAATTGCTTCACTGTTAAATGTTACATACAGTGATTTCAGTGTGGGTTTATGCCTGCTTCGTATGTGTTTGTGTGTGTTCTGCAGTGCAAAACAGATTAAATGTAATTGAGAACAATTTATTGTGATATTAATTTAAACATTTTTATGAAAATTTAACACTTAAAATCATACTTCACCATATGAGCTGGAAAGAATAAACTTCCTAAAATAGGCAAATTATTTTGTTTGTGTCATATATTGAAAATTATTTACATTTTTAAAACAATTTCACTGATTGGGCAAACTTTTCAAATTCTGGTCCATATTGGGTTCTTTAATTTGACAGTAGGGATGGAATAATGGCTGTGCATTTAAAATAAATGTAAATGTCATTGATATGAATGAACAAGGAAGTAGAGGGTGAGTTGGGTCAAATAGCCAACAGGCTGTACTTAACCGTAGTTTGCCAATATCTAGCCAGACTTATAAAGTGGAAAACAATGAAATATATTTGTTCTTGTAAAAAAACATATACAGTCTGTACTAAATGACTGAAATACTGTACTTAGAAATAAAACATTTTAAAATGTCAAGGATACACAAATTAGCAAACTTTATGTTTTGGTGGTATTTTTCTTGAAATTAAAAACTTAATTCCATGATTAAAACAATTTAAAAATATACCACAAAGATAATGGGTGGACAGATGACAGAGCAGTGTAAAGACTTGGTCCTGGGTTCGATACTCTGTGAGAAACAAGGGAATCTTTCCAGGTGAATTTTAGGTGTTAAGTCTTCCCCCCCGTAGCTATAGATATGTACTTGTGTAAAGGGGCTGGGTGTTGTGCTAACTACAATCCCTTCATATGGCATGGTAACATGAATTCTACACTTCATGCACTCAGATGGCCTATTAGACTAAGGGAACCTAACTTTTTTTTTACCAAGATAAAGAGAACATTTGTAAACGAAAAAGTAAATATTTTCAAACTGAAAAATAATATTTAAGTAATGTTTTATTGAAGAATGTGAGCTTATTGGATCTCAAAAATTGCAAAATTTTTCACTCATCTTCAAAAGTCTTGTTTTTGAAATAAATTTTCTGTAAACTTATAAGTCATATATTACATGTATAACTTTATAACATAGAAATAGCTTAATTTTTTTAATGCTTTTAATCAAAACTGATTACATGTATTGGTTCAAACAGAGCATTGTTTTTAAATTGGCATATATGTCAAAGGTGACAAACAACATATAAATGACAGATTTTTACATTTTTGTTACAGATTCATAATTTTAACAAATTTAAGTACATTTATGGCAAAGCTTTAACACATTTTTGAACATTTATTAAGCTTAATAAGCCAAAAAGGCTATAGGTAAATAAAAATATCATTTTCTCTCATGGTCAGTAACTCATAAAATGTATCCAGAAACACAGAGTGAACCATGGTTTCAGTGTTCATTATACCCAACGTATTGAATTTAATTAAACAATCTTTTATTTACTTTGAGGTTAACAGTGACCCTTGGAAATATTTCAATTGCATTATTTAAGAAAACTTAACAGGCTGTCCAATGACCGATACCACTTTTCACAAACTAAAAAAGATCTATGGGAAAAATGAAAATTTTAATTGTATTACATTTAAATTTTGATTCTATTATTATAAAAATTTTATTGTCAATTGGTCTGAATAAAATAAACTTCATCCCTGATTAATTTATGTCAATGTTAGACCTGATTCTCAGAGAATCCAAATAAATAAAGGGGTAAAGACACAATTTCTGCATTTTTACCTAATTAGTTTTATCAAATTATTTTATGAAAACTTGATTCGATTTTTTTGTAATTACAGAAATTAAAATATTTACTAAGCACTCTTAATATACTTTTGAATGGTACATATGTATTTTTATCAGCTGCAACAGACAGAGAACTGAAACTAAAAGTTAATAGCGTGCTCAGGAAACTTGTCTTTTATGTCAATGTGGTCAGTCGGTACAAGAATCAACAAAAACTTAATACAAGTAGAATCACTATAAACATTCCAATATGGCCTACTGAACCAATGATTCTTTTGTCTTCTCAACATATTCATACTCAGTATCATCACTGGTTTCAGGATCAGAGGATTTTCTAATTTTTGATATTTTATGATTGTTCCTATTGTTCAATTCCTCTTCCTCTGAATCAGAGCTACTTTCTGAATAAGATGAAGAAGATGATTTCCTTTTCTTATGTGAATTATTTTTTTCACTATAACTTCCAGAATTGTTTTCATTTTCTACAGACCTTTTAGACAATGTTCCACTTTTGTAATGGTCTGATTTAGGGCTGTCTTTTTTGTAATGTGATTCTGGTGGCGAATTAGAATACCTTCTGCTTCTTCTCTTACGTGACCTTGATCTTTTATATCTGTGTGTCCTGTCACGTGATCTTGATCTTGAATGATGGTGGGGTGGCTTTCTAGATGTCCTGGACCTCTCAGACCTAGACTTGGAGGCTGACCTTGACCTTGGTCTAGATGACATACGAGAGGAAGCAGAATGCCTCCTGGAATGGCTGCTTTGTACAGAATCTTTTGAATGTGTGCTGGACCTGTCTTTATCATTTTGATGGTCATTTCTGTCTGTAAAAATCTGGTCGTAGTCTAACTCTGTGAATTCTCCTCGAGGGTTCCTGAATACATGTAAAAAATTACATGATTTTCCTTTTGGACAGCGCCTTTTAAAGGCAAGCCCTATACAGAAACAATGAAGTTAAAAGATTAAAAGAACAGTTTTTTATAATAACAACTGTAAAGTCGGTGGCGCTACTTAGTGATAAATTGATAATGCAAGTTAACCGATTTTAAATTAAAGCACACATTGTGGGTAAAATAATCCTCATGCAGAAAGGAGAAAGTTGATGTAAAAGTAATCTAGAGAAGAACTAGACCAAGATAAAATTATCACTGTAAAATTAATGAAATTAATCATATGTGTTGGTGGTACATGTATAAGAAAAATAACTTACCACAAATGGCTGATTTCCAGGACTCTACAACCACAAATATACAAGTCAATTGACGCCCACCATACCATCGAGCATTAAATTTTTCATACGCCTTTTGTGCAGCAGACTCTCTGTAATTTGCAGATATTTTTAAAAATTTATTTCTTGCTTTGTAAATTTAAGTACGGTATTACTAATTTATCTAATTTGTAAACAATTAACGAGGTGCCGCGATTACTAATTGTATAAAAAAAAAAGCTTGGTCTCAATTCACATGGATTTTTTTTTATATCATTTCAGAATAACCCAGTTTGTATTTAAAAAATTAAATTTGTCAAAGATGTAGGGCTACATATTGGCTCGGTAAGTAAAGATTTTGTAAAGAAGGTCACCAAAAAATGCTATGCTTTAAACTCTCTCTATTTGCTTTGCTGGCATTCATTGTTAATGGACTGCTCATTGCTTCCAAAAAAAGTTGTCACTTGAAATGGTCTCTATTCATTTAAATACTTTTTCTTTTCTTATTTAATCCATGGTAAAAAATGGAATAGATTAATACAAATTTCAATTAAAAAACTATTTAAATTTTTATTAGACTCGTTATTTATATTTAAATAAACATTTTATACTGTATTATCATAATTTTACAATTAATACTAAAAAATAATTGTGAAAATAAACAAAAGTAAAGTTCCCTTAAGCCCCAAAGAGCTCATTAGGCCAGATGAAGTGTAGAATTAATCTGTGTCAGTAGCCTCTGATATAAAGAGATTGTGTGATTAGCACAATGCCCAGCATTTACACCCTAAGTCAGGTACCCATTTAAAGCTGGGTGGATTTGGGAACTTTCACCAGGACTTGAAAAAATCCCAAGGTTCTCATTGAGATTTGAACACAGGACCTTCCAGTCGACCGTTGAGCACTCAAACAAATATCAACGACAACCATATTAGGAATTATAAAACAAACTGGACTCCACCTCCACCCACCGTCATGCATTATATAATTTGTAAACTGCCTTAGTTAAATCTTTAAATTAAAGGAATTATAGTTGAATACAACTATTTCTTAATGTCTTATATGCTATTTATTTAAGCAATCTAATTTCTTGTTATCCCTGCTAACTTTTTAAATACAGTTTTTATAATTATTTTTAGATAATTTTTTTTTCAAAGTTATGATTTTTTAGAAAAAAAAAAATTATCCCAATATGTCTTTTTTACATGATTTTCCCATTAGATGGCATTTCTGGTGAACGTATCTCCTCTGAGTAAACTGAGGCCTGCCTGTACAAAGTTAAAATGTTTCATTTGATATGATCTTAACTTGCAGAAATTTTTGAAAAAAAAAAATCCATGTTTTAAAAAGTTACCTTTTGTACTGAACATAAACATTTCCCCGAAGGTGTGGTTCACAGTTACAACACACTTTTAGTTGAACTATGGTACCAACTGTTTTGAATTCTGGGACTACATCTTCATAAAACTCTCTAAAGCTTTGGTACAGTTCATTATCATCATACTCCAGGCTGACATCTAAATAAAATTCAAACATAATAAACTGGATCATATTCATACATATTAAAAGTCATGTATTTTAATGTCAATGAACTATGCATTATGGTGCTCCTGAGTGCTTTTACTTAAAAATAATTTCTTAACATTAACATTGATGATTAAGCAGTAGTTACAAAAGAAAGTTCTAAATCTGGATCAAGGAAATACCTTAAACAAAGCTATGTATATAGATGTATATATAAAAAAAGTTGCTATGTAAAACTGCGAAGTCAGGAAATCTTTGTCCCATTCCCATTCATGCAAAAATAACACATAAATTTATCATTTTTGCCATAAAAAGCCAAATAATAATACTAGGTAGTAAATTTATATATGAACAATCTTTCTGTCAAAAATGATAAATTCTGGTCTCATTTCTTAGTGGCCTGTGTCTATTCTTTCTATCCATCAAAGAATGATTTTGTGGACATTTTTTAAGATTAATATTACTATGAATTAAATATGTTTACTTACAGGAAAATGTTCAGCAAGATACATTTCTATAATTTTTACTAAATTTGTACCCGTTCTATACATTTCATTAAAAAACTGGTTTTGCAAGAACAATAATATATAGCCATTATAAAAAAGAAATATATAAAAACCTGTGTCATAATTATCGACAATAGATTGTTCCAACTGAAAACTTGTGAACATATTAGGAATTAAAATAGTGTTGCTAATCTCAGGATAATGATGATATCGAGAGCAGCTGGTGAAAAAAAAAAGTACAACATTTGACATAAAATTCACTTAAAACTACATTAAAATCAAACCAATTTAAATTAAGTTTATTTCCTGAGAAGCTTATAAAATTTAACATACTGATCGCCAAATCTACAAGCTGCCATCTTCTTGAAGAATGGACAATAGTCAACCTGACGCTCTGTTCCATACTGCACTGGGGCTATAGGGTTATGCCAGGCATTCTTCATGTAAAAAGGTTTTATAACACATTAACATCCAATTGAGTAAACAGATAATGACTAAAATTTTGACCAAAAATAGTCACTACCATGAACAGCTTCTAAATTTGTCACACATCTATCCTATTACAAGTCTCTTTGATCTATCATATTATTTTTAATTTAAAAAGTTTATAAATTGAGCTGTAAGTAATAAATATAAAAGGAAAATAATTAAAAAAAAAAACTTACTGTATTTTCGTTTGCTGTGGCTTCTTTAAGAAGCTTGTCCTAAAAGTCCACAAAAGCATAATGAAGACAGAAGATGGACATAAATTAAGGATATCTGGAGAGCTAGGGAGTGAGTTAAGTATCTTCAAAGACAATTTAGGGAGTGAGTTAAGTTTCTACAAAGCAAATCAAAATATAAATAATTAATAAATCAATAAAAACAAAGCAACTTACTTGATAACTTAAAAAAAAAAGGAATTTTTTTTTCGAAATAATTAAAATATATTTATTTACATTTACTTCACTAACAAGTTATTTGACATTTGAATTAAATTAACTGTGATGACAAGGAAAAAAAGGAGGCATCAAGACGGCAAAGCTGAACTAAGTAAAGTTCTAGATACAAAAAATGGACAAATCCAATGGGCAATCCTGAAAACTAAAAAAACCTGTTACAACAAGATTGGCTGGTGCATAAACATTTACAAAACCAGTACAAATTATAGTCACTAGGCAAAGGGTGTGCCTAACTTTTTAATCTGCAATCTACAATGGGTTCTTTATTTCACAGAATGGCCAGACCAAGAGAATATGAATGGAGCATTTTTATGACGTAATACGTGTACATGTATTAGTAAAATTTCATCTACGTGAATGAGCACAGGGGAGAGGAGCACATGGAAGATCAAACAGAGTAATGGACTGCACTTGACCATTTAATACTAAACATTAATTTTGTTAAATGCAAAATATGGGGTAGTAAAAATAAACTCTGCATTTAATAGAGGTCATTAAACAATCAATACCCTGAGCATAAGCTATTGACTTTATTACCTTAGTAGGAGATCAACATTTTCAATAGTTAGTTAATTTAAAAAATTCTATTCATAATTGGCTGGGTACAAAGTATTATAACAAAAAGATACATGATTCCAAAATTATTAGGCTCTTGATGTGAAAGAAGTAGCATTTACACAAGTTAAGGAATTGCAGCCTTTTGTTTTTTAAAGTAATGACCATTTTAATAATGGCAAAAAAACTTAAAGCAATACTATATATAAACTAGCTTATTCAATAATGTAATTCTAAGCTGTATTTAAAAAAAATAATATAACAGAACAATTAGAGACTTAAGGGTAAAAACTTTTGATTTAGGATATATAGTAACCCAATGGAGCAATAGTATCACCTGCTTGTCACGTTTTTCTTGGTCTTCTTTCTCTTTTGCCTCTCGTTCCTCCTTTTCTTTACGCTCCCTTTGCTCCCATTCCTCTTTTATTTTCCGCTGTAAATATTTGTGAATTATAAAATGTTTAATATGTTACTACCATACCTTTATTTAACAAGAATATTTCATTTACTCAGAAGAAAATAAATCAAAATTATTAACCTCAATTTCTTCTTTCCGTTTCCTTTCATATTCTTCCCATTCTTTTTTTGCTTTGAATGCTGCCTCTGCTTGTCGTTCACGCTCTAACCATAGTTGATTTTGCTTTTGGCGTTCCCATTCTTCTTTCTCACGTTCCTTTTCTTCTTCAGAATCAGTTTTGAGAGCTTCTGTAACATCTGATAACAGGCAGATGTGCCATTTATTTTTGGACAGGAAGGCAAAAAAAAAAAAATGGAGTAAATGTGCTGTGATCTATCAGTTTTCTTTTTACAATTATCAAAAATAAATTCTGTGCAATCTCTTTATTCTTTCAGATTGAAAACTAATAAAGCAATATACTTTTTTGGTTTACAGTTATATTAAGTAACTCTTAAACAATTTTGAGAATAAATCTTTCTTCAATTAATTTTTTTAAATATTTGTATCTGTCATAACATTCTAAGAGTTCTTTTAACATGAGCTAATCCATCTACCAACCCAGATGCACTGTGTTTGATTTCAGACTCAGAAATGTAAAGTGCTGCCTCTCTATCCCTTCCCACTCCTTATTATGTCTCTTGAGATTGACTATCCCTCTGTTTACACTTCAACCAAGCCCTCGCTAATAAAGGAATTATAAGCCAATATCCACTAATTAGCCAGTTTAACGTTTACCATAACCTCTCAACATGTTTGAATGAGTAAAGCTGCAAAATTATGGAAGCATCTGAAAGAGGTGGCCAAACATGAGGTAATTCAGAGCCGCATTGTGTTTTTGTTTTTTACGTTATAAAAAGCTGCAACATAGTTAATCGCATTTGATCCCAAATCACCCTATGTTTTTAATTGTAACTAATAACTTATAAACCTGGTGTCTTTAATTGTGGAAAAGGGTTAAAAATCTTTTGCAAATGGATCACAAAAAGCCAAACTTCATTTTCTGATTCTGGGTAAATCTTTCTCTTTACTTTGCAAATTTTATGATAGAATTTAGAAGTTCTACAAAGCAGCCAAAAAAAAAATATTATGATGATTGATCTGAATAGGAAAAAATAATTTCTTTAATAATTTAAACCACCTTTGGCAGCTACACAAAACCAAACTAAGTGCAGCATGTGACCAAAATATAGCCACCCTCTGCTCTACTATATCTATATAGCTAAATTTATCTATGACATAATAAAATACCTTTGGTGAGGTAAATGAAAATGAATTATATCATAATGATATTCATAACTGCGAACCAGCTAGCAATATAACAACGGCATCTTATTATTTATAGTTTTATCAGAAAGAGTCTGAATCATAAAAGCTGAATGAGTTCTGAACATGCACAATAATCTCTAACTTCAAGCTCTTCAAAATAAAAAAAAATGAATAGACTTAAACAGATTAAAAAAAAACATTCAAAACCACAAAATCAATACCATGTTTCCCAATCAAATCTCGTTCTTTGGCAGCAGCTTTTCTTTTCTGTTTTCTTTTCATTTTTTTCAGATAGGCTTTCCATTTCTTGTGACTGAAACAAATCCACAAAAATGAAGCCAAAAAATATGATTTTCATAGTGTTCACGCTTAGCACTTCGAAAAAAAAATTGAACTACGCAATATCATAGAATTCGTTAGTAAACAAATAAAATTAAAGTCTTGGTGAATTAGTAATACCAACTTCATATGTTTCGGCTTCCACAACAGTGCTTGGACCAAATTTTCCGATTCGTCTGTTATATTGTCCTGAAGTTCGGCCATTTTTTATGGATTTAAGTATTCATACATATTAGCTTTTACTAGAAAAATAATATAAATAAATTAGTCTTCATAAATTATTTTATTCTAAAAAAAATAGTCGACTAGAAATAATAGAAGATGCATTTTGTCCGATTCCTACAAATTCCTAAATTTTAATATGAAAAGTGAAAACATTGCCTTTAGCAAAATAAAAAATATAACTTAGTTTGTGCTACAGAACAATACATTAAATGATAAATGTGACGTACGTGTACAATGTATTAAGTAGTGTATGTATGGGGGGGGGGGGGGGGGCGCCAAGTGCGCTCTGCCCCGGGTGGCACTTTATCTGCTTTCAGAGGGGTCGGCATTTTAGGTGCTCAGTGCCGTGATACCTCTTTATACGAACTTAATCCGGATGAGACGGCATTTGCCGTGTTTAACTATCTCAGAATCTCATATCGAATTGCAAATTTAGGTATGCTTGTCTTTAACATCTCCACCCCTCCAATCATGATTATGCTATAGGCATACATTGGATGGATCAATTGCGATAAAAACTGGATTACTTGCATTATGGATATAGACAGAAGTGTTATTTTGGATACAGACAGAAGTGTTATTTATAGATGGACACTCTAAGTGACTCTCTTGTGCCTCCATACCAATGTGAAGGTTTTTATTTTGCCGTAACGGTCATTGGCGTAGCTAAGGGGGGGGGGGCGAGGGGGGCGGACCGCCCCCGGGTGACAGCATATGAAGAGTGACACTATGTCACCTCCAACAAAATTTTTCAGCCAGGCTGAGGTGTGGAAATAGTCTGAAAATAGAATTGTTATAAAAACCCAACAACACAGGAAATGTGACCGGACGTTTCGCATACAGATCACATGTCAACCGTAATTAGATATGTACACATCAGCAGTGGTACAGTTGAAGTGCGGGAGTAATTCCTTGGATTTTTTTCATCTGAAAGGTAAAACAGCTACTGCATTGACTGGCGATATCCTCGAGAAACTAGAAAACGGACTGGATATTCAGTTATGTCGCGGTCAAGGGTACGATAATGCAGCAAGCATGGTTGGAATCCACGGTGGTGTGCAACAAAAGATCAAAGACACTAATCCGAAGGCAATTTTTTTACCTTGTTCGAATCATTCTTTGAACCTTTGTGGTAAACATTCGTTTGCAAGCAATCCGTCTTGTGTAACGTTTTTTGAAAGTCTTGAGGCGCTGTACACATTTTTTGCTCTGTCTACCGATCGCTGGGATGTACTAGAGAAATTCACAGGTCTAACAGTGAAGAGACTGTCCACAACTCGCTGAAGTGTACATGCTGATGCAGTGAAACAAGTGATACAGAAGTTTAACCAGTTTGTGGAAGCCATTGAAGCTCTGTGTGATGTCGAAGAAAGTGTTGAGGCAAGAGGCGCTGCGCACAATCTGTTGCCAGCTTATATGCGACTTTTCTTTCATTTCGTTCTTGTTTTTCTGAGGTGATGTTTTACAAGAAGTCGACTTAGCACAGAAGTACCAGGTATTACTGTGGACATGGTTGCAACCAAACTAAGGGCTCTCAAGGTCTTTGTGGAAGAGCATCGTAAGAAGGTTGTCAGCAGGCACTTGCGAAATGTGAAGAACTTGATATCCCTACAGAGAAGAGAATCATAAGAACGAGAATATTAACAGGAGAGTAGGCAAGATATGATAAATTGTGATTGCAACAGGAGACCAAGAGAGCAATGTTAGATTGTCTGAACCGTTTTCATATGGAGTTAGATACGAGAAGAAAGGCTGTGTATGACATTTTGCTGACTTTTTCTGCCGTTTAGCCAGACCATATTATTTGTGCCAACGACGAAGAAATACAATTGTCTGTTACCAAGCTCACAACCGTGTATGATGAACTGAAGAAGACATTTGTCTAGAAATTCCACGTTTATGGCAACACGTACAAGCAGCTGAAATAAACTTGGAGGAAGCCAAGCACTGGATTGTACTACAACTCCTACGCTTTATCATTAAGTGGGGCTTTTTTGAATCATTGCCATACCTTACGCTGACTCTAAGATTCTTTCTGACATTCTTTCTGACATTTTGTCTTGGATCATACATGTAAGCAGTAACGTACTGGTCAGTAGAGTAAAGTAGAGCATAGAGCAGGCCCGTAGCGTGAGGGGGGGGGGGCAGGCCACCCCCCTGCGTTTTGTCTGCTTATTTGCTATACTTAATAAAATTTATTACTTGCCCCCTCCCTGCAATTGCCTGGCCCCTGCTGCAGAATGCCAGGCCCCTGCTGTAGAATTTTCAAGCTACGGGGCTGTCCTAGAGGTAGAGTATGTATGAAAATTTAGCTACACCTAACCATTCAGCAAAGGGTCGTGTGGGGGTCACTGGGGTGACATTTGAACGGACCGCTCAGGGTGACGTTTACTCTAGTTAAGCCACTGCCGCAACGAATTGTTAACTAGGCCGCATTTTGTGAAGGATCGGATAATCGTGAAACGGATAATCGAACTTTTACTATACTTATAATTAAATGGTTTGTTTTGAGTAAGGGTCAAAACATACCGCTGCGTTTTCTTTGACGCATGCGTCATGCGTCAGTCGTGTGAAAACCGTGTGACGTCACGAACCAATCTTTAAGAGCGGTAACACAGACCGGCACGTCGTCTGTCGTGCGTGTCTGCGTTTTTGATGTACTTTCTCAAAAAACGCATTGTAAACAGTACAAAATGGATGCCTTGACGACACCCATTCTTTTACTAAAACAATGAAATTTTATAAAATATTTGTTTCATTGTGAAAAAAATTATTCAAATTTAAAGAGAAAAGTGAATTATATCATGCTGAAAAAAATAATTTAGTAAATCACAAAAATAACTATTTGTGAAACATTTTAGATTTAGACAGTGTTTAAATAGAGAAATACTAAGACTAAGTGCCGAAGCCATGGGGATGGGGTATTAAAGTATTTTGTTTAATATTATTAATAACTGCTTCTCGCCCACTGATACAAACTAATAATATAAAAAAATGTAGTATACACAATTATTACATTTGTTTTAATCAATATCATTATCAAAAGTTTGTATTAAACTCGGTATCACACGACTCGACTATGTTTCGAGACAGCAAGTCACACAATGACCAAACCATCACAACATCTATCGATGTAATAAGTCAAGTGATCAGTTTTAAGTCCAATTGTCAAATGTATCTTAACTGAATTCAAATTTATTTCATGTTTAGTTTTCTGCTGTACTAGTTTTTTTTTTTACTCCGGTTCAAGTAATTAGCCTACTAAGACTAATTATATAAGTCTAACATTAGTAACATATTAGGTACTTCGATGACGATGAGAAAATTCAAAACAGTAATATAAAAGTTTAATATGTTTAATTCGATAGAGCTGGTTGCAAGCTTTCCAATGATACCACACTTAGTGTTCTATGTCTTTTAGAACAGATGTTATAATTTTTTTCAGGTATAAAAAAAAAGGGGGGGGGTCACTTTTACATAACATAAGGAATATAAAAAAAAAAACTTTGACCAAAGTCTCAATGAGCTGCAGATAAAATTGCACAGTTTTTTATCTATAGAATGTATATACTCCAAATTTCCAACATAAATACTTTGATGTGTTTTGTTTATTGTCCAGTATTAATAAAGTTATTAAAAAATAAACAAAACAAAAATATTTTTATTTAGAATTTGAAGGCCAAGACTCGCCAAGAAAAACATTTTTATACTAAAAAAACTGTAACTACTAAAGCTGCAGGCCTCAAATTTTCAATTTAGATCCTTGAGTGAAAGTTAAGTAATGTACATTATCATATCAAGCCTTCATTTAAAAACAAAAACTTATCTTTTTTTAATTTGATGGTCAAGATTAACATTTTAATGCTAAAAATTTCTTTTAACTTTTGAACCATGAAAGATGGAAGCCTGAAACTTTCAATTTAAATACTTTAATGAATGATGATTAATGTGCCTTATTAAGAAAATTTTGATCTTGAAAAAAGAATTAAAACATTTTTTTTTTAATCTGACATCAGCCGAATGAATTTTTATTATAGAAAATGTAAAACTTTTAAGCTATTTAAGTTATAGGCCTCAATCTTTTTTTTTATTATTCAAACAGTACAATGAGGATAATTAACTCAAGGCATGTTATTGATTTTAAACATTTTATTTTATTAAACACTTTACAAAAATAAAGCTGATTGCGGTGGTCGACTGCTGGCGTTTTCATTGCCATTTATTATATTTGGTGCATAAGAAAAGAATACATGATTAGAATTTTCTGCACCTATTTTTTTAAAACACTTTCAAGTTTCACTTAAAGTTCCCATTTGTCAACTAAGTCATTTCTGGACATCTGTATCTGCATGAATATTATTACTATTAGTCTAATACTAACACCCTCTCTTAAAAACTAAACTAGACTAGACTATTATGTATTATCCAAGTAGACATTATTTAATAAAAAAAATAGTAATATTATTCTTAAGTCTTTCATTGTAGACCTAATTACAAATAAAATGGGTTACTAGAGTAAAAAAAAAATTTTTCTTGATATATGTTGACTAATGTTGACTTTTTAAACTTATCATTCTTCTAATACTACTTCTCAAGTTTAATTGTCTCTTATACTAGCAATTAGTTATTAGTAAACATTAGTTGGCTAATTTACATACTGTTTGGTAGTATAATCATTTTCATTTATTAATAAGAAAACAATAATAATTCTGAATACCTATAGAGTTAGAGAGATTCATTTCAATGCTTTTATATTTACTTTCTCAAATAATGTTAGGCCTATCAGTATTTGCTAATGATTTTTATGGCTTATTAAAAATACTTAGTATTTTACTCTTATTTTTTTTTTCTTGATATGTGTTGACTTTGGACTTTGTAAACAACCAAACATTAACATAACTATAACATTCTTAATTGACATATATTTCAGCTTAACACAACTATTTTTGTTGACTTTTCACTTTTTTTTTTACTGTTTCCTTAGTCCATGGTTGTGGCAATGATCACAGTTAAATTGAATGTTTAGAATTAGCATGTTTTTTTGTTATGTATATACCTTACCTACTTTGCAATCTTTTTTATAGGCTTTTAATTTTATTACAGTAACTCTCAGGTGGTGTGGCAGACCAATTCTGTGTTTTGGGAAATTTATAATCAATTATCACCTTCGCGAAGACCAATCGATTTGAAATTTCTAAAACTTGTGTATTCTTGATGACAATACACTATTATAGAATGTTTGTGTCTATTTATTAAATTCTTATGGAGCCCAAAGTGAATTAATTTTTTGATAGTGTTTATATAAAGAGGGACGGATGGCCGAGTGGTGTAGATACTCGACTGTCGAACTGAGAGTCCTGGGTTCGATCCACTGTAAGAACCATGTGAACATTTTCCAGGTGAAATTTGTTTCAAAGTCGTCCCACAAGTCCACCCAGCTTTAAATGGGTGCCTGACTTAAGTTGGGGAAGTAACGGCAGCTGGGCAAGGGATATAGCAGAATGGCATCTCAAGTTTTGCATTGGTTTATGAATTTAATGAGTTTTGAAGCTGTTTTTTTAGTCTGGTGTGCTATTTTTAATGTTGTATATAAACTTTACCCACAAAAGAAAGGGAAATTCTTTTAACAATATGAATAGAATATAAAACTACTAAATTTGAGAGTTTTGTTATTCCACTATGTACATCACTTATTAATTTATACTAACTACACAAACAAAAACAAGATAATTACTTTCGACACTAAAAAGTATAAATATTGATTAACTAAAAGCGTGGCCGCCAGAATAAAAATTAAATAACTGAATAAATTTATATAAATGTTTGTATGATCTAAGCTATTTTATTAAAAGTATTTTTAAAAAGTTTTTTTTTTACATTTTTTAAATTGCAAAACAATTATTAAACACAAAAGTATTTTTACTTTTTATTGCTAATTAAAATGTGTGCTTTTCCAAATCATAAAGATGCAATTTATCATTCAATTATTTTTTTTACTTTGAAATGTTGTCATTAAAAAAAGTTATTTCTGTGCCTTTAAGAATACATGTATAACCAAAAAGAATTCTATATGGTTTTAGGTGACAATACATACTATCTCTAGAACCTTTTATGGCATGAGAAATTGAATACTTTTTATGATCAAAGGATAAAAAAAATTGTTTTCAAGATATCAAAAGCCTACAACTATTTTAAAATAAAGCATTTTTGTAATTCAGAAAGTTTTTAGTTCTAAATAAAAAAAGACAACTCCTGCATCATATGTTTGACTGTTTATATTAAAAGATATTACACACTACTTAGCTCAATAAAAGAGCTGTGTTTTTGCATGACTCAAAAATGATATGATAATTTTAAAAATAAAGATGCCTAATAGTATTAGTTGATAAGCATTAGAATATCTTTACTTGTATGGATATTTAAAGTCTTTCATCTGAGATTCTGTTATTTCTTATTTGGAAATCTGTTTGGATTACAATGAGTGCTTTGGATTACAGGCTTTTTTATATATTAGTAGCTCTTAGTAGTCTTATAGAGCTGAATTTGGTGCTTAGTTGAATAGTATTTGTATAATTTAAATAGATACGAAGTTACTGTCACACTGTCACCGAAAGTTATTTGGTTGTTAAAAGTACATCATTTCTCTATTTTGATACTATAATCATACTATAATGGTAGCTTTCTTTCTATAATTAAGATTGGCAATATATATTAATGAATATATATATATATACAGGGGCATAACCAGGAGGGTGAGAGTGGGGGTTCCAAACTGACTCGAATGCCCCACCTGGCCCCCAAACATTTTTTTTACATTAAATATTAAGTACATTATTTCATATCATGATGTAGAAAGTCAAAATACAGGGACCCCCCAAAGAGGTCAAGCCCCCTCCAGGTCCTCCCAGTTCCTAAGTTTAGAACTGTATATCTATATATAAGTATAGAACTAGAACAGGGCTTCTTAAACTATGGGTCGCAACCCCATTTAGGGTCGCGTAGCAAAATTCTGGGGTCGCGAGAGATAAAAAATACAATTTAACAGAAAATGTTTTTTAACTTGTAAATATTAATTTATTTTTCTTTTATATTTTTATGGGGTTGTCAAGAAACTTGCAATCATAAATGGGGTCATGAATTACAAAAGTTTAAGAAGCCCTGAACTAGAATAATGCTGTTCCTGGTTAAATGAATAAATAACTTGATTACTTAACCCATGATTCATATATGAATCAACCATATTTTCTCATTATTATAATCTTATTATTAACTTTGGCCTAAAAAGGTGAATGTATTTATTCATGTTAACTCAGAGGGATGTAAAAGTTGTTTAGGTGAGTGCAGTCAATTTAACCCTTTCGAAGCTAAGCTCTCTAAATTTGCTGTCTTTCCCAGTGCTAAGCTCCAAAATACAAAACTTTCTACCTGTGCTGAGTTATTTTTCCGACCTCAGGTGACCCCAGGACACCAACGGTGTTGGTCATTTTTAGTGTACCCAGAATATTTTATCAAATTGGTCTTGTTCTTTTTTTATACTTTTGCTTTGAATTTTTATAGTACGTTCAAAATTTGTCATTTTGTTTTTGTTGTTGTTGTTTTCACAATTTATAATAAATCTTTTTTTTTTATTTAAAGCTTTTCATAATACTTGTCTGACATGATTTGTTTAGCGTGTATTGTCACTTGCTCTCGCCCGACCTTACAGTAATTGCACTTAAGCCGTTCAGGTGGAGTGTGATGGGAGTCGCCAGCAAATAATGGGGTTTGGCAGTATCACTGTGTCTATAATTATGACCGTTCAGGGTGTTTGGGAGGAGCGATATTAACGATGTTTTTTCTGTATTGACATTTTTTTAAATAAAATAACTTAGCAGCCACAACTGGGACAAAACAAATACCCCTAAAAAAACAAATGATCTTCACGCAGTAAGCCATACATATCATTTGCATTAAATTGTTGTAAATTATAATGAGTCTAATTTTGTATTGTATGTGGTTATTTAAATTTTTTTCCATGATTCAAGTCATTAAAAAGTAAGTAAAGGTAAAATGTGATTTTATTTTGAGAAAAAAATAATAAGCATATAAACTTAATTTCAATACAGTTTAAAAGATAACATAATTATTATCCCTAGCATCTTACGCTCATGTTATTAGATGGACCGATACTATAAATTTTCCTAAATTTTTATTTTCTTTTGTGGAGATGGTCAGCCGTGTTACCACTATGTCATTGTAAAACAAGCAATAAATCTGACTTTTAGCTTCAAGTCCCAAATTAAGCCAAACAGTGTAACGTTTTCCATTCATAAATAATTTCTTAGTCCGTCTAAACATACCACGCTTTTCTCCTTTAGATGGAACAATAAACGGAGGTTAGCTATTGTGGAGACATAGTCTAGAAACGTCGCAATAATATTTGCCTTTCTATCTCAAAACTCATACTAGTATTACTTTCACGCCCCCTCCACCTGAACGTGTTTCTACTCTGAATAATGTACTCTGCGTAACCTCTGTCCTAGCGAAATCTTAGCCCCGCCCACTCCTTTCCCTGCTGATACTATCTCTTGTGGTCAGCTGTTTCCATTGTACAAGTGTTTCCCTGTCCCTTATAGTCAAACTGGCATACCCCGACCCCACTGAATTTAATGTTTCTACTCTGCATAGTCTTGGCCCGTCTTTCCTTGGACAGACTGATAACTAAATATTACATTTCTGACATTATGTATCGTTGACATTGTCACCCTTGCCATTATACAAATAGTAAATGGCAATCTCTGTCCAAGGCCCTAGCAATATAACATTTAAACATTCCTATCTGACAATCACTAAAATCAGTAGGGGTAAAACCAGCCATGCGCTGAGGTAAAAAAAAAAAAGTCAGGTAGAAAAAGTCAGTTAGAAAAAGTCAGGTAGCAAAACTTGACCGATCACCGGGACAGAAAAAAAGGCGTGAAGTGGGCGTGTCGCCGTGATTTCAGTCAAATTATTCCATAAAATGAACATAAATATATATTTTCTACATCTTTTTTAAGCGAACCAAGTGAAGAACTAGACAATGCACTTCCCCTCCAACTTTGGCTGAAAACAAACGTTTAGTTTTAGTACAAATGAATGAGATCGACTATAGTCGTCATTAGCAATTTTGCGTAGGAAAAAAATGCGACTAAAGTCGTCCATGCAGCGAGACTGTGAGCGACTATACTGCTATAGTCGTCAATAGCATCGAAAGGGTTAAGAGAATTTTTAGCTGAACTGTGTAGGTCAGTGAGCATACTTTAGAAAACGCACGTCGTGGCAGTGTGTTTTGCCGAAAAACGACACGACAATGGCCTGTCGTGTCTAGCACGTTTGACGCACCGTCGTGTTGGTGTGGTTATACTTTAAAACCGACAATGCGTATATTTTTTAAGTTCCTGACTATGGGGGTGAACGCGGCAAAATTTGCATAACTTTTTATCAGCGGCATGTTAGCGTGGAGAAATTACAACAATTTTTGTCTCGTGTGATACTATCTTAATAGGGAGCCGGAGCCGAGCCGGAGCCGTCAAATTTGTGGGAGCCGGAAAAAAATATGGCGGCTCCGCAAGCCTGCTTATAAATATCTACATATGCATATCAAGAATTGTATATAGGGGCTAACTTGCCTTCTTGACGGCCTTACATGTAATATGCATATTTTATTCAGCTGTCTAATGTAAAGAAACAAGAACAACAAAGAAAAAAAAAAGAATTATTGACTTGCTAGAGAGAATTTCAAAAGAAACTATAAATCTGAGGCCCAATACTCTGGGCCGGCCTTAGGCCGATTGCTCAAAATTGGGCCCCCGCGCGATTTACATTTAGCATATCACTATCAATCATGGCTCTTGTCGCAGAAATTAGAAGAGAAGCCTGGCAAGCATCCGTTAAATTGGGCCCAGTAATTCGTAAGGCCAGCCCTGCCAGTACCCAGACAAGGCGATGTGAACCAGTGGCGTAGCTAGCTTAACTCGCGCACGGGGCACAATACCTTTTTAGCGCCCACACCCGTTCGAAAACCATATAATATCATATGTAAAATATACCATTTGGCGCCTCTTTGTGAGTAGCTCCCGGGTCATGATGCCCCCACCCCCTTGCCCACCCTTCGCTTCGCTACTGATGTGAACGCAGGAAGAAATTTGCGCCACATTTATATATTTGTGATATAAAAATTTGATATTTTTCACTTGGGTTCCTTGAATTACACTTTCCCAGTATTCACTATATCGATTGTAGCATATTACTGAACCCAAAGGGGCTCAATGGAATATAATCACTCTCGCGTATGAATGCTAGCGTTCATATCGATTAACATTTTAAACTAAGCGTTAATTTCGATTAAAAAATGAATTGATCATCAGCTGTAATATTAAGTTGTTTTGTTTCTTGCAGTTAAAACAGTTTTTATGGTGCAAGCGAACTTAAGCCACTCTTAACCCAATTGTATTCCGGGTCTCTGACTGTTCACAATCCACAGTCTATAGTTCGCCTTTTCACTACGGTAGTTCAACTCACAAGTACTTACATACAAAGAAACCAACACACATATGAACAAAATTAGATAAATAAAATAGACTGAAAGACAAAGTAGCTTAACACGATAAAATTTATTTAAGATATTTGCTTTGATATGTCAGTGTATAATATTTCTCCAGTAATTCAATAACGTTTGAATGTGCACAAGAAACAAATAATTGATGGCTGGTCAATTAAAATAAATATGCCAATTTTGTTTTAACGCTGGTCCAAACAGATCATGTCAACATATCTGCCTGTTGAGAGCTATAGTAACAAAATAAATCAAAACAAGCAATGAAAATATAATAAAAAAAAAAAACTGAACATAGATGTCGGTAAACGGCACCAGTAAAGAAAAAATTAGAAAAATTCTTTTCTATCATTCACGCTGATTGGTAAAGGAACTAATCTGGAAATCCAATAAAAAGATACTTTTCATCGTATTTTTAGTAGACCGAATGAAATAGAGGCCATTATCAATAACTTTACTACGTTTTGTAAATCATTAGTTTTCGTTTTAAACGTCTTCATTTTTTCTCATTAAAATTTTTCAGTTGTTTGTATTATAATATAAACATCAGTTCATGTTTTTTTTTTCCCTAAATGAGATATTCAGTTAAATTTAGGTAATTTTCTAGTCACTTTATAAGTGGAATTTGAAAATAGCAGGAAATCCAAGACGGCAAATGTTTAGTCGCAGTATGTTTCAGCGTAAGACCCTGATGTGTGACACCGGCACCTGGCATAGACTCGGCCATTTTGTTCATCGGCATATGGATCGTCATTAACATGGCAGACACCAAGATAATCTTTGCATCCTGAAAATACCAAAAAAAAAAAAACAACCCCAAGTAATGTATCTATATTAATATAAACTTGTAAATAAAAGACAAAAACAATACCCATAAACATCATTCGATTAAATCTAGGATAGTCTCACAGTATAGGCTAAATAGGGAACAGAAATCTATCCTCGTGATGGATGACTTTTATAAAGCGAGTGAGCATATTATTTAATCATGTGGGAAGACCTAAAGTTTTATGTACTCCGCAAGGATGTCCTCGGCTAATCTCCACCAACTTGGGCCCCTCTTACCAGAAAGAGGAGATTAATACACCTGACAGGGCTCAGGCCCGTAGCCAGGTCAAAGTCAGCAGGGGGGGCACCAATACCCAGCAAGGGGGGGCAACTTTACTTTTTCTTTATTTTTTCCTCTTTTCTTCTTTTTCAGCGGGGGGTGACAGGGCTACTAAAATACCCCCACCCCCCTTGACATTTTTTCTGGTTGCAACTCCAACGTTGCGGGACTGGACTATGTTGTAGACATTGGTTCTAAAAAAAAAAGGGGCGCTGTCAGTTTAAAAAAAGAAAAAATTGGAACGGAAAGCTATCTATACGTAATGGGCTGCTATGGGCATGGGACGTAAACAAAACAAAATTACAACGAAATGAGTCAAATTGAAACGAATATTGTATTAATACATTTCTGAGAGCCTAGGGCGAGTGTCCTTTGCGGGGCCTGGGATGAGTTTCATATACGGGGCCTAGGGTGAGTTTCAAACACGGGAACTGGAACGAGCGTTAAGTTTTGTTACAGTTAAGTAAAGAAATCTCCCATTTCGCCCTCCATCTAGCCCATGGCTTGGGGCTATCGCACAAGTTACCAGCCCAACGGGACCTCTAATGCACTAATGAAATGAAACAATAAAAATTATTCTCTCTATTGAATGTTTTTCTTGGCTTCCTTTCAACATCCCATTGTTTCCTACAACTTCACAGCAAGGCAATGATGTATTACCACTGCAAGCGAGTGCAAGGCAATACTGTAATCTCACTGCAAGCGAGTGCAAGCCAATGATGTAATTTCACTGCAAGCGAGTAGTGCAAGGCAATAATGTAATCTCACTGCAAGCGAGTGCAAGGCAATAATGTAATCTCACTGCAAGCGAGTGCAAGGCAATAATGTAATCTCACTGCAAGCGAGTGCAAGGCAATAATGTAATCTCACTGCAATGAAATTTTACGACCCTGGGTTTATAAACCAGTGAGTGACCTGTGCTGTTCCTGTTGGATTCAATAATTCACGGCTACCGAAACAGCTTGTTAGTTAAAAGATTCGTACTTGACTTAATGGTAAGTCATACGATTTTCCAATAACATTCTGGCAGAGTGAATGATTTCAGTGGACAATAGCCTATAAAGGTGGAGGGGGGACTTTTAAGGGGCCCGCAATGGATGTCCTGCCCTGGGGCCCTTGTTGGCTCTCGGCGCCCCTGGCTATGGGAAATATTTAGGCACTAGGAAAGGGTATATTTAGGGGCCATGGGAAAAATTACATTATTTAGGCACTAGGCAAATTTATATAAGAGGGCACTGGGGAAAAACGATGCTACTTGCAAACAATAGGCTTCTAATAGTATTTGAAAATTGCTTTCCAGCCCCCCCCCCCCGACAACTCCCCCCCCAACTGTTAAATGATTTTAGCCTGGAGAACCGTGGAAAAGCTCAGATCGCCCCCCCCCCCCGTGACTGACATGGGATGAGGTCCTAGGCAGCCGCGTTGTTTGCCTTACCATAAAAACGGTCCTGGTTTGACGAGAACTAGACAACTATCACGCAAGTCATCGAAGGACATTAAAATTAAAAAAAAAATACTGACATAGAAAAAAAAACATAGAAAATATATTTACCGGGTATAATGACGGCCCCGTTGTACATATAGTTGTTATTCCGCAGAGTCTTTCTGCACTGCTTCACGTAGCAGTTATCAATAAACAATTGTTCCAGCGCTAAACAGGTTCCGTTGAAATAACAACCTGTTGGATTAATTGAAATGGATGAATAGACATTAAAAAAAAAATGCCTCAGAACAAAAAACATATATATAAAGTTCAGCTTTTTTTTTTCTAAACACCATTCAACATAATAAAAAAAAAAGAAAACAACTTGGAAAAAAAGTATTAATACCACCTTAATGATTACATTATCACCCGAAAATCAAGCCTACATATTTAACAGTCATAAAGTGCACATATCAGGGGGACACTATCTATGAAGATTCATTTAATTCCAGTTACAAATTGTTAACTAGGCCGCATATTGTGAAGGGTCGGATAATCGTGAAACGGATAATCGAACTTTAACTGTACTTATAAATATCTACATATGCATGTAAAGAATTGTATATTCGTCGTCTTAAGATTTGTATGTATTATTTTGGCTATCACATTTTCATTTCAAAAGCAACGTAATCACTTAAAACAAATAATGCCCAAATAAATATAAAAGGTAAAAAGTTGGGACGCTTTGTCAGTTTCTGTATCGCTGTAACTGAAAACGTAAAGTGATACAGGAGAGCTACATATTCTGACCTTCTTTGATAGGCGTTTGTGTGCCATCAATACATTGATACTGCACACAGCCAGATGAGCCAGGTATAGTGAAGATTTCTCCGTCAGGATAGACACGACCGCTCAAATAACAATTCGCTGTGATTTGATGAGAAAAAAAAGATACATTTATTAATTAAAACAAAGGGATGTATTGCAGTGGATTTTAAAGCAGTAAAAAGCACTGCATTACTTCCCTTACAGTACTTCCCAACACCTTAAAACTAAACTAAAAATCCGAACAAAAATAAAAAAAAATAATACATCTCGGAATCCGAATTAGCTGTGGAATGTGAAATTTCTTTTTAGCTAATGTACTTTTTCATTTTTTTTTTAAAGTGCTCGGGTTACTTTTATGCCGGGTTGGATTTCGGCCGATTGAACTGATCATTCACAACATTTTTATTTTGGCCTTATAGACCTTGTAAAGATGAGATGTTTATCTCTTAGGTCCTTCAAAACACTAATTGCAGGGTTTTTGTGGTGGCCTTCTTTCATCCCAAGCACAGCCGAGAGTGCCTTTGAAATGGCGTTAGAAAACGGTTGGTGATTAGCACAATGCCCAGCCTCCGCAGTTACCTGCCCAGCTAATGTCAAGTACCCCATTTAAAGCTGCTGGGCGAAGTTTGTAACTTTTCACCAGGACAATGAAAAAATCAAACCGGGAACCTTCAGGTCGACAGACATGCGCTCTACAGTCTACACCTCACATCCGCCGCTCGTCTTGGACAAATGGCTTTCAGTTTTAAATAACGGAGGTGATTAACCGCGACGCCAGTAACCAATGGCCCTGGGGAGTCGGGGGGGGGGGAGGTAGAAGGGGGAGGGGATAATAAGGAGAAGCCCGATGTGGTTAAATCTATATGCATGCATTTTAAGTATGAAAGTGTATGTGTAAATACATGTTAAAAGTTGAACGATTTAACCAAACATGTTTTCATTCTATTTCCTTTCAATCAAATCAGCCCCACTCGCTCCTCTATTCCTCTACCCTCTTCTGCACGGAAATACTAAAGTACATTTTCCAGGGTTGGATTAAGGAATTAACTATTTCAATTGTAATTTTCTTCCAATTGTGGATCAAATACACATTGCACCAATACCAAATAAAAAAAAAGTGATTTATCGTGTTGAAACACCAGGGTCAAAGTTCATCTTTACCTGGCCCTGTTTTTACTAGAAAAACTTAGCAATTATTTTTATTTTATTATGCGATGCAATCCAGTTCTGTTTATACTTTTCACTACTAAGTACTCCCTTAATTATCTTTACTAAATTCTCCACAGTTTGCATGTCTGTTTGTTTGTGTGATCTTACCGGATTTTGAATTTACCGTAGACAAACAATGTACACCAGGCCCGCACATCTCAGGACCGGTGTGATACTTCAGTAGTCACTCAACTCAACCCTCCCCCCCCCGGGCCGTGGACCAAATGTCACTGGGCAGCCCAATAAACATTAAATTATTTCATTTTTATTCACTGTGGTGTTTTTCTCTCGGTATAGTGCGACTTTCCATGGACGAGAGGTTAACCGGGAGGTGAGCGGCAGTAGCATTTTGAATGAAAACAAATCTAAAATATAATCACCCCCCCACCTTTCCAGCGGGCCGAAGTGAAATTATCAAACGTTGACCGGTCCGTGTCGAGAAAAAGGGGACACTGTGATAGGGTATTCCAAAGTATATGAGGCAAGATATATTCATGGCCGATCTAAAGACGGATGATCCATTGGCCCCATTTAGGACTGCTGGACTGGCTTCAAGAGCCCCGAGGTAAAAGAAACGCTTTATAAATACCCACCAAAAGTAAATTACAACATGATTTTCATCCCGTCCACGAATACTACCGGTTTGCAGACGATCAATATTGAAAAGTTTATATATTAACTCAGGGTAATACCGGTAGTGGACATGAAGAAGACAATGAGCGCATCGTTCTGGATTTTAAATTTTAATATAAAGTACTATAAAGAGTCGTACTATAGTCGACTTAACAAAACTTGTGCCGAAAAACTGCCTTATTTAAACATGAGAACGGCTTTTCACCATCAGACCAGCGCACAAACTTAACAAAACTTGTGCCGAAAAATTGCCTTATTTAAACATGAGAACGGCTTTTCACCATTAGACCAGCGCACAAACTTGCCACCTAATCAAGACATTGTACTGTCTTGGTAAAATATTACATAGGTCAGTGGAGAAAAAAAAAAGGAGAAAGGATTTTTCAGTCAAAGAAACATTAAAAGACACACAAACACAACAGACTCTTGAATGTCTATTCGTAATCTTTGTTTTTGCCTCGATTTTTCTTCACATGAAAAACAAGTTTTATTTTTTCGAAGAAATTAAAAACTGCACTCATAAATGCTATAGCAGCAATGTTTTGTGAATTATTCGTTTGTGATAAACATTTAATCGAAACATGATCCTTATTATAGCAAATATAGTAGAATATTAAATTGAAGGATGCACTCACCACCCCGCTTTATTCTCATTGAGTCTGCAGTCATTGGTACGGTGGCAATGACCAACAGAGAGACCACAGAGATCACGTGACTTTCCTGTGAATGAAGACAACAACGTGTGTAGGTCAATGATATATTTTCAACAAAATCACATTGAGTGAGATTACTAGAGACTTTTAATTGTTTTTTTAAAATCAATTTTGATCGAAATAGATAAAGCTAAACTGTAATCTTATTAAACAAAGTAGTCTTGCTTTCTTCTCTAGTGAAAATCTTTAATTTTTTTTTTCAGTTTGCATTCTCAGCAAAAATAGCGTGAGACCAAACAGGCAAACAAATAAATAAAAGTTTGAGACTTACTCCTTTATATAAACAAAATATTATAAGAAAAAACAATATATACATACTTCTGCCTATTAAAATTTATCTTTATTTTTGCAAGAATTTGTATTTGATATTTGTTTACTAAATTATTAAAAAATATAACATTATTATTAGTGTTTGGTGATTCTCTATATTCAAACTATCGCAATATTATTAAAAGATCTGTTAAAGATTTGCTAGAGAACAACTCTTACCATTTTTCTTCTAGAGTCCCAACTGAATTCTACGATCTCTGATGGCGAAATGATACCAGCCGTTCATTTCATTCATAATTATATAGTTTCGAAGACACATGCTGGTCAGTGATTCTCAAAATGTAAAAAAAAAAAAAAAAAATTTATTTATTTACACATAATAAAACTTTCAGAAAATTCTACATTTACAAAAAATAAACAAATCGTTGAGCTGATTGGAATAAAAAAAATAATGAATCATTAAGACCAGCACAATAAACGTAAGAGAACAGTGAACTCCTCACATATTCTTAACGATAGTGGTTTGAGAATCACCGAGACACACCGAAACATGCATGATTAATGTGTCTATTTCCTATACTCACTCATGTCATACGGTCCTGTTGGGAAGTAAACGATCGAGGGGGACACCGAGGGAGGTAGCCCACTGACTCCCACCCCAAACCGGCGATATCTTTCATTTAGAATGGTGGGGGGGGGAAGGAGTGGGCGGCAGTTAACATTTGATGGCAAGTAAAAAAAAAAGAAACGGTCATTTTGATGGCAAACGCAGTTTGCCTTGTTAACCAATCAAAATATTTTTTTTTTGTGTGGAGGGGAGAAAACTCTAGAGATTAATCTTTTCGCTATGTAGGTCAACATTCTTATGTTAATGTTTCCTCATTAGGTGCATTACACGTCATTTGGACAGCATTAGGTGATCGCCTGATATGTATGAACTTTGGGGGGAGAGGTTATTAGCCCATTAGTCCTGTAAAAATGTTTTCTTGTAAGGCACAGTGTACCATATAACCTTAAGAATGAGACAACCTTTTGTTATGTATTTAAAACAAAAAAAAAAAAACGAAGCGGGAAGCGAAATATTGGAACAAATATTGTTCACATCGTTGAGTAAATAAGGAAATAATAATTTTTTATTACTTTTGAAACAGAGCGTGTCAGGTCATTAATTTAGTAGCTAATTGAAACCTTTGTTATATTTTCTCACCTTTGCAAAAGTGAGGTGAAAAAAAATTAGGGAAAATTTTATACCTTGACTAAAAGCAGTGGGTGGGGGGGGGGCTCACATATAGAAAAAAAATCCTGGGGGGGGGGGCTCACATATAGAAAAAAGACAGTTTCACAGTCTTTTTAGTAACTTTATATAGTAAAATATGTATTGATGATTTGGTCTGGGGGGCTCAAGCCCCCCCCCTGACCCCCCCCCCCCGGTTGCGCCACTGACTAAAAGGGAAAAAAGACAAAGTATCTAAACATTCAGCTTGTAAGTTACATTGTAATAAACATTCAGTTTATTAGTTACATTGTAATAAACATTCACCTTGTGAGTTACAATGTAATAAACATTCATCTAGTAATCTACAATGCAACATGCAACTCCTAGTTTTTTTTTTACAGGCATGTGTTAGACCTTGGGATTTGTTGTCTTCGGTTAAAATATATCTATGGTTATAATAGTTGGTTAGGTTTTCATCAATTTTGTTGCGATTTTCGTAGATTTTTAAAATGTAATTTACTAGTGTCCATTATCCACGTAACCTAGTCTAATTTTGAAAATGTGTTTTTAAGGGAATTCCCTCTTCCAAACAACAAAAATTGCACCCTTCAATACAATTCGCCAACAAGAGTGAATAATATACATATATTATTGTGGGTGGAAATGAAATATATAGGAGGAAAAAAATTATACGAGCCAAGTTTTGATTATCTTTGGAATTTACTTAACCAGATCCATATTTAGGTTTTTGGAGGGCCACAGGCAGAGTTTTTATCAGACGTTTAGGTTTTTAATCAAAAGGACTTTTGGGGACCCTGTAGCATAAGAATTTATTAGAATTTCTACCGGAAGGAGACTTTGTAGAAATATAATTTATTTTTTACTGCTACCTATCAACTAATGTAAAGATATATTTAGCCATAGATAAATAAGTAGCCTATTTATCCCAGTTTATTGTAATCACCCAAGCTTTTAATTTTAGTAATGATAATTTATATAAATATGTGTATGATATAATAAGTTTTTTTTTTCATAACTTTTTAGTGCATTTTTTAAATTATTTAAAAGCTTATTTTTAAACATTTTTTTTAAAATTTGATGCTTTTAAGTTTGAAAGAATTCAACTTTCTATTGATTGCGCACACTTAAATGCTTAATTTAATTAATTTTGCAAGTCTATATAGGATTAAAATAAAAAAGCTTCACTATTATGCGCACTGAAGCACCGGTGATATGCTTCCTATTGACTTTGACAAGGTTATCAATCTCATGGAGCATTTATTCCCATTATAACCATTACTAACATGTAAAAGGCTTTTTAATGCGACAAGTTGTTACATGATGGAGTCGAAATTATCAAAACGGAGAGTTTTATATAAGAAAAAATTGGAACACAATGATAAAGAAGTATATTTTATAAATAAAATTTGATTTTTAGAATTACGGCCTTGTATATATACATACATATATATATATATATATATATATATATATATATATATATATATATATATAAATATATATACTATTAAATGTGTAGAAAATATGTGTGCGCATATAGCGCACTAATTGGATTTCAAAGATTTGCGAGGAAATAAACTGCTTCAGTTTTCGTTTGGTTTCGGATTTAGATGAATTACCGACGAAAAGCGTGACATGATGTTGCACACATTGCATTCAAAAAACTTTGGGAAACTTACATTTTGTTAAGGCGTTGGGCTGGCACAAGTGTCAACCACTTGGGGGATGTCAAAAGTTCTAGTACTGGCCCCTCAAGAATAGTAATGTACTTGGTTCCCGTATAAATATTCCCCCCTCCCCACCCTAAAATGTCCTGCTTCACAATGGGTGGCGTGATTTAGATACATTAATATATATACAGAGGCGGATTAAAGTCCGATGGGGCCCCGGAGGCAAAAGAAAATAATGGGTCCATTTACAAAGTAAAAGACAGGGAAAATAAATCTGTATGTGTTAAACTGGGGTTTTGTTCCCCTTAGGCTTAGCGGAATACGGCGCCTACCACCCCTCCCCCCCCCCCCCCGGTGCGCTTGCCGTTGAATCAGACTCTGCCTAAATGGCGAAATACTAATCAATGCTCTTTGGTTATAGATGATAACTGAATGTTACCAAAAGTAATTAAGTCAAGCCAAACTTGAAATTAATATATATACAGAGGCGGATTAAAGTCAGATGGGGCCCCGGAGGCAGAAGAAAATAATGGGCCCATTTACAAAGTAAAAGACAGGGCAAATAAATCTGTATGTGTTAAACTGGGGTTTTGTTCCCCTTAGGCTTAGCGGAATACGGCGCCTACCACCCCTTCCCCCCCCCCCCCCCGGTGCGCTTGCCGTTGAATCAGACTCTGCCTAAATGGCGAAATACTAATCAGTGCTCTTTGGTTATAGATGATAACTGAATGTTACCAAAAGTAATTAAGTCAAGCCAAACTTGAAACCTTTTGTTGACACACTATTTATACATTGTTGACACAATATTAATTATTATCGGTTTCAACATTAAGAATAAAAAAAAAATATAAAGAGAAACAAAACTGAATACAAATGTGTGTTGCCTAGCCAACTGTAGAAAATTGTATGCATGCCAACTGTCGATCATCTGTTGCCTGCCAACTCTTTACCGATCTCGTAATCCTGGTTTGAAGAATGACCGGAAAGTGTTTCGGCAATGATTCACACTCGACACCCCTCGGGTCAAGAAACATTAGTTTAAAATTAGCGCATTTTATTGTGATGAATATATAAAAATACTATTAACGGAATGAAGAAATTGTAATACAAATATCGATACTTTTATTGTGATGAATATATAAAAATACTATTAACGGAATGAAGAAATTGTAATACAAATATCGATACTTTTATTGTGATGAAATTATAAAAATACTATTAACGGAATGAAGAAATTGTAATACAAATATCGATACTTTTATTGTGATGAAAATATAAAAATATTATAGATTAACGAAATGAAAAAATTGTAACAAAAATACAGATATTTTTATTGTGATGATAAAAATACTATAAACGGAATGAAGAAATTGTAATAAAAATACAGATGGGGGAACGAATTGACACATCAACAGACATATAGTTGTTGTGCTTTCATACGTTCTTTATGTGGGATTATAGACTTTTAAGCGCCCATCTCTTCTCCAAGTTAGCGGAGAATATTTTTGGCTTTACCGGGGATAGAACCCGTTACTATTTCTTTGCAAATGAGTCGAGCTCACTATAGACTTCCTGCCGCCAAACGATCATTTTCTTGTTAACTTCTAAATCCCCCCCCCCCCCCCCCCATGATTTGACTGATTTGAGGTAATTTTAGTACCTTTGTTGCTCGACACATGTCCTTATGTGCTTATGAAGATAGGTTTGATACAGTTATACAGTAATTGGATATTTGGTTAGTAGCTAACTAGCGTTTAGCGGCCTCTAAAAATACTGCCCCATTACCTTACCAAAGGGCACCTTAGCATGTCCATTCATCAACCCCCCCCCCCTTCTCCATAAAAATGACAGTTGCTGCCGTCAATACCCCAGCGCCATGGCTCATTGAATTGAACATTAGCAACAGCATCGCGTCACGTGACCGGCACGATAAACACTGCGACATCATTATACAAATTTTGTGGGGAAAAAAGGGGGTGGTGGTTGTGGTGTAAGGAATGATGTCTTCATGGCATAATCTGGACAAAGAGAGGCCGGAAGTTGAGAGAGCAGAAGGAAGGAACTTGGGGAAACTTGTATGTGGAGGAGGAAAAACTAACAGAGAACAAAACAAAACTATATGCTGAGTGTCGGGGAGGTTAACACATTGTTTTCTTTAAATATAGACCGGGTATACAAAACTATATCCTGAATGTCGGTGCAGAGGAGTAGCGAGGGGTGGGCAATGCAAGGTGGCATCATGCCCCGGGCGATACTCACAAAGGGGCGCCAAATGGTATATTTTTTCATATAACATTATATTTTTTTTCGAAAGGGGGGGGGGCGCTAAAAAGGTATTAAAAAGGTATTGTGCCTCGGGCGCGAGTTAAGCTCGCTACGGCACGTTGGGTGTGAGTGGGCCACCAATAGTTTATGGCTGTCACAGGTTGGGTGTGAGTGGGTCACCAAAGTGGGTGTGTTTCCAATTGTGTGTGTGTATGTGTGCAAACGGTTGTGTGTGGGGGCGAAATATTTCCGACTCCCTCGGGTTTCCATGGGTTTCTTCTGTAACTGGACGAGAGAGTTTAGGAGTTCAGGAGTTTAATTAAAAAAACCCATCTTGCGAGGGTGTTGTTTACTGTGGTCAATGAGGCTATCCGAGACCCAGCTGGCGGTGGTGACGGATGTGGTCGGTACACAACACCCTTCCACTCTGTCCCACTCAAGCACACCTGCGCAGCTTGCCATTTCGAGGTGAGGGTACAGGCACATTACACTCTCCCCTCTGTCCGAGTGGCAGGAAAAACCCCTTGCCTTGCCATTGTGTCCCATCATTTATCTATAATATAAAGTTCTACCATAGGGTGGTTGGTAGCAATATGTAATTACTATTTTCCACCTCCCAAGGTCCATGGAGACCCATAAATTGAAGTCAAGATTCATTCTGCATAATTCAGCAAATTGTTTAATAAATTCACCCACTTTGTCTTTTTACTTTATAGATAAGGTTAACCGTTTGTCATGTATACTGACTCCACGGACTAGGTAGGTGGGTTGGAGACTAGGATAACTGAGACATGAAAAAAAAATCTTCCGAAATAATTCCATGGTTATCTCTCTTCGACCACAATTATATTTTGTAGCGCGTGCACGTTCCATGCGTTGTTTGCAAACATTTGGGTTGGAGACTAGGATAACTGCGACAGGAAAAATATTTCAAAATAATTTCACGGTTACCTCTCTTTAACCATATTTTTGTAAAGTGATTTGGGGGGGGGGGGGGGTGTTAATTTTAAAATATTTTTAATATTAAAAAAAATCCACAAGCCGTAAAGAAATTTTAACGGAAAAGACAGACAGACATGTATACAGACGTTAACACTTATACATTAAAAGATGATAATGTTATAACATATCTGGCCAAAGTAAGAGTGACAATTATAAACGTAAACTAAACAAATCTTGCTTTTATGTTTTACCAACGATTGAAAACCATGAGATCCACCCGAACGAGACCATAAACCACAAATGATTCACTTTGACCAGAAGGCATGACTCTTGTTTACTGTATGAGCAAGTCGTTTCCCTGATTGAAACCGCTAGTTTGGGTCTTTCCTCTAACTAAAGCTGGCTCGCGGCCTTCTAGATAGGTCAAGGTGGCCGTGAACCGTTAGTCTAAGCTTTGTTTACATATTTTTAAATTATACTTTTTTTTCTTCATTGTACACAAGTCATACACCAGCAGACGCAACTCTTGTTTACTTTGTGGGCTAGAATTGGGGTTTTCCCTAATTGAAACTTCTGGACCAAGTCTTGTTTACATACTATTAAGTATAGTAAGCTAGTAGTATCTTATTGAGTTTTTTCTCCCCATTTATAGTACAGGCATCAACAGACACAACATTTTGTTTTAAGTGATTATCTATGTTGTACTATGTTTTGTTTACATACTTATAATGTTTCGTAAGTTGGTAGCATGTTGTTTATTTTCTACATTAACAAAAAACTAGGACACTGGGCATTACCGGAAGCGTATTAATGTCTGTTGACGCCCGGGAGCAGAAACATTTGTTTGGGCTCTTCTAAGAGACACGGGGAAATAATGGCGCAAATGTAAATGGTGCTTTGAGGGGGGGGGGGATTCCAAAGACGACGCCCGATACACCCTTCGTTCAATCCGCGTCTGGACATACGACAGGTTTATTGACTCAATAAGCCAGATTGAAACTGTTGGCCATCTGTCTTTAGACATGTACTACAAATAGTGTATTGGTGTTTTGTTGCGACCATTGTTTCCTCCATTGTTGGTTAGGGCCGCACTAAGCCCTTCTGCCGCCCGGGCTCAAAATTGTCTCCATAACAAAATATATATATTCTTTGCACCATAGTACTCCGCGACTCTGGTTTCCTGTCCCCAGGGCATTTTGCACCCCTTGATTCAATCAAGCGGGCGAGTGTACACTTTTAATATTCAGTAACTCAAAAAACTACGTATAACCACTGTAACTAAGCCCTACTCCCCTCTCCCCCACTTGCTTGTAATGTTTGTTCGCATACATTTTGTTTGACAATGACATTTTTACACTTGAGGCAATGTCAGGGGTGGGCAAACTTTTTCTACTTTAAAGTGTATAAAGTTTCTATGAACGATGCTATATGAAAGTTATCATTTTTTTTTCACAATTGGGTTTAGTAGTTATAATAGTTCTATACAGGGCCGGATGTATAGACAGGCCGAATAGGCCGTGGCTCCTAAATATTGAGTAGTATACGAACATTAAAATAACAAAAAAACTTAGCAATATTTTTTATTTTTCAAAATGGAGCCTCAAATTTTTGTTTGCCGAACCCCCCCCCCCCCTAAAATTGTAAATCCGGCTCTGGTTCTATGTCTCTTAAACTCTACTTCCGTTAATATTTACACCTGTCTAACTTTTCCGCTATTCAACTGTTAGCGTAACACATTAAGACAATGATGCCTCGATATTTTGCGCCTATTCTAATTAATTAGCCAGCTTGATAACAAACACACAGAAAACAAAGAGGGTATATTCCTTTAAAAATGGATATTTGTAGATAGTAATTTTATGTGGCCTTAGAATAAAAAAAAATACAATGTTGATGAGAAAATTTAACGAAATATTTTGGCTTTCTGGCACCGTTTACACCGGTAGATATGGGAAATACCTTAGCTGCAAAAGTCTTTCACTCACATTTTGATTAGGTCTTTAGGCTAGCATTTTACTAAAATTTTACATACCCAATTCTTCCTAGATTCGCTCCTCTCATGAAATCTTTTAGCGTTGAAGGCTTACCAGTCTACTGTCGTACCATTCTGATAAAGAAAAATTTAAAAAATTAAATCAAATGTTACAAAAAGTACATACACTCAGAGTATAAACCCTTCCGGCACTAATGCATTCAGGGCTGGATTAACCATTAGGCTATCAAGGCTATAACATTCAGGGCTGGATTAACCATTAGGCTATCAAGGCTATAACATTCAGGGCTGGATTAACAATTAGGCTATCAAGGTTATAACATTCAGGGCTGGATTAACAATTAGGCTATCAAGGCTATAACATTCAGGGCTGGATTAACAATTAGGCTATCAAGGCTATAACATTCAGGGCTGGATTAACAATTAGGCTATCAAGGCTATAACATTCAGGGCTGGATTAACCATTAGGCTTTCAAGGCTATTTAGAGCTAAAAAAAGGCAATGGCGGTTGTATAACGAGGTCGTTAGTGAATTCGACTCACATGTAAAGGGTACAGGGTTCAATCCCAGGTAAAATATTCGCTGCTGACTTTGAAAGGACATGGGCGCCGCCAGGATCCACAGGGTGGACCATTTGGGTAGCTTGCTGGCCATTGGTCTTTATGGCAGTCTCTGGATGTTGAGGAACACAGCAAGTCTGATCTCACGGGCTCTAAGAGACTCAAGTCTCAGCTCGCAGTTATCATTGAGAGAATTCAGAGAGAGAGAGAGAGAGAGAGAGAGAGAGAGAGAGAGAGAGAGAGAGAGAGAGAGAGAGAGAGAGAGGATATATAAGCCACAAAAATGACGTTTGAAAGTACATCTGTTGATGTGTCCATTCGTTCCCCCAACAACCTTTTTTATTTTTCACATGTGATTTTTTGTTTACATTTTCCCTCGCCTGTGATAGCAGTGGATCTCAATCTTGGGTGACCTGAAAACAACAAACTGCTCAATTTGTGCGGCCCACATATGAGATAGAAACTGGGAATTCTACACGTCATCTGCCCCAATTGAATATTATTTCCCAAAAGCCACCTCCCCCCCTTTTTTTTTCTCATGGGGGGGGGGAGGGGGCTAAGCAGCCTCCTATTTTTCCTATCCTTAGGAATGGCGCAGTCAGCACTCCCCTTCCCATTTAGGGAAATGGTAGGTATTTCACTCCCCAGCTACACCCTTTCCCAACACCCCTGTTTGTCTCCTTCCATGCCAATATAAAATTCAGTACGGGAATGTGTGGCTGTCGTGAATGAATTATTACTCATCAGGGTTGTTAACACTACTCTTAACATTGTATCGTCAATACCAATACTAATACTTCATGAAAAATAGTATCGCCAGTGCCAATACAAATACTCAAGTAAAAATGTATTGCCAAAATCGATACCAATACAATACCAATATTTTTGAGAACAACAAAATAATTTTTATTTAAATTGTAATGAGTGCAAGTTTTTCAAGGTTTAAAAAACAAATAGTAAAAACAATAAAATACAATGACAAAGCACAATTTTAATCGAATCACTTCACCACTTGGCAGCACGTGAGAATACCAAATGTATCGTTGCTTAGCCTTGAATATAATGGCATAAAAAAACATGCCCATCCAATGAAAACAGGCGCTCAACTCAGCACTAGCCATAAGTCCAGTGTTCAGTTTCAGGTATAGTTTCTTAATTCTTGGGTAGGGTGCTAAAGACAGCATTTCTGATGAGTTATCTTCCAGATATCTACTTCAGCAGAACTGTTACTATTAAGCAATTCGTCCTGGTTCTGCCGCCGTGCAGTAAAACAAGGGCAAAAAAATCTGTGTAGATTCTGATATCTGTACTGCTGACTGTACTGAAGCTGCACCACTAGGTTGAGCTGGAACTGCACTCAGTGCACTGCAGGCACGCTTTAAAGCTTTAAAGGATTGTACAACTTCAGTCTTGTGATCCACGCTGTCTTGGTGGGGTGGTGGGTGGTGTTAATATTGGTAGGGTTGATGGCTAGTAGTGATTGAATCTATGTAGATTATTTTTAAAAACAAGGTATTAAAATCGTTACTGTTTTTCTGCAAATAGCTAATAGTGGCAATAGAAATTTATTGGTTATCGAGTACAGAAAGATCTTTCGTTTAAAATGTATCGGCGATACACAATACTTGATACAAAAAGGATCGGCAATACAGTAACCAATATTAAAAAAAAAGTATCGCCGATACTGTATCTGCCGATGCCGATACTTCGATACTAACAACCCTGTTACTCATTCCTTTAGTGGGCAAACTTTGTGAGTGACGAGCCAAATTGGGCTCCTAAAATTGACCAGCCGGCCGGACCAAAAAAAGATGGATAGAATGTTTACAAGTTGTAATAAAATTTAAAGGTAAACGTCATAGCTTAAAAGGCTATTGCCGTGCTCCACTCTGTAACAAGTGGGGGGACCGGATTAAACAGCCATGTGCACCGGATTAAACAGCCCTGTGAACCGGATTAAACAGCCCTGTGGACCGGATTAAACAGTCCTGTGCACCGGATTAGGCCCGCTGGCCGTACTTTTCCCCTGCCTGTGATAACATTTTTTATCACTAGATATTTATGGATGTGTTCTGAATCCATTTGTAAGCGTCTGTTGTGATTTTTATTTTTAATAGCGCGTGTGATTGTGTAGATGTGAGTAAATGAAGTGATGCGTGTGATTGTGTAGACGTGAGTAAATAAAGTGATGCGTGTGATTGTGTAAACGTGAGTAAATTAAGTGATGCGTGTGATTGTGTAAACGTGAGTAAATGAAGTGATGCGTGTGTTGGTGTAGACGTGAGTAAATGAAGTGATGCGTGTGTTGGTGTAGACGTGAGTAAATGAAACCCTGGGAAGACGTTATCGTTCATAGAACAGGACAGGTAATTCAAATAAACCATTCAAAGAGGGTTCAGGGTACCAAAAAATGAGTAATTTTTTTTTTAATTGGGAGTAAACATAAATATAAGCATTACATACAATCTCATATAGCAATCACACAAGTAAAGAAATAAAAACAGCATAACCAGTTTTATCATTTATTTTTTTTGTTTTATAGAGTTATAGATCTGTTTGTTCGTTATAAATGTTTACAAGATAGATATCAGAGACAATTATGTTAGCTGCATATAGTTTCAGACGTAGAACCAGACACGTGACATTTACAAAATGAATAATTTCTGTCATTTTTTTGATCGGAATATTCTTTATTTTCAATATGGCACTTACCAAGGTAGTCTAGGCATCCTGTAAATAAAAACAATAAATAAACATCGGATCGAGACTGCCAGTCTACATTTAACTCACACGGCTTGGAAACGTGAATCACTGCTCGATTCGTTTTAAAACGGTTTATAACTTTTTTTTTTGTACAAACAGATGTTTTATGCATTATCCAGGGCCGTACTTAGGTGTGTGTGTGTGTGTGTGAGGGGGGTGCATTAAGTAGTGACTTACCAGGATGTTTGAGAGCCCCAAAACAAAAGTACATGATGTGGCTGTCTTTCAACCAGATTAATTTATGATTAACACCTAAAGGGGCCATCTGCTGTGTGTGAAAGGGGCGGGGTGGAGTAGGTGGTTGCCTGGTTGGCCAATCATAAGAAAGGCCCTGGCAGGATCCTCATTATGACAAAACAGTTTTTGAAACAAACAGTCGACTATGCATCTGCTGCATTAGCAATACGCGGTCCTAGGTTGTCATTTGTAGGTAGACCCTTCAGCCGGCGCCGCGCGCCGGATATGCCGCCAAATTTTCGTCCGCCGTAAATCCCCCCCCCCCCCAAAATATGCGGCTAGCCGCATTAGCCGCTGTATTTTGTTCGCCGTTAGATTAACCGTCGCATTACTTAATCTTGCTGCATATGACCGACCTTGCCGACCATACCAACTCTGTCTTGAAAAGCTTTTCTGTTGATCACAAAAAGCTGTTCATAACTAGCTGCCATGATGGTGCTGCAAATAGGATATAGACTTCAAAGCTTTTCAAAACTGACTCTTATCAGCACTGTACAGCACATACACGCATTGCACCTTCTGCTTACTACAGACAGCATCAATAAAAATAAAGACGTTCTGCAGATAGGCCTACTGCAAAAGTGCCGCAACATCGTAACTGCACTTCATTTCAAGAACGCAATCATAGAAAACGAGGCAGCATTCACAGAGGATAAACAAATGATAAAGACCCTGAAAGAAGGCATATCTTCAGTGTGTGAATAGCTTCTTGTAGACGATCAGTTCAGTGCATCAATAGTGGGTGCCTATGAGAGAAGCACTAACGCCCTCGTTGACAGTCATAGTCGCAATCATAAGTCTGTGAAGGCATTATGTCCAACGCGTTGGAATTCAACACTGATGATGATTCAGTCTATACTTGACTTGAAAAGAGAGGTTCAAAATACTCTCAAGCGTATCGGTCGAGTTGATATTTGTCTCCATGAAGATGAAATTGACTTTTTAAGTGAAATCGTTACCTTTCTGATACCATTTCAAGACCTAACTGATCTCTTCAGCTTTTCAATGCCAACCTTATCAACTATTCCACTAGTGAAAATGCACATAAGAAAGATCTGCACTGCATCAAATGCTGATGATGATAAGATACGAATGAACAAGCTGTCAACTCTCAACCAGCTTGACCATCGATTTCCTGTAAATGATCACATCAAGCTGCATCCGCTGCTTGATCCAGGTTCCAAATAATTGATTCCACGGTCAGAAGAAACCACAATTCTGGAGAATGCCATACAGTCAGCAATGGTCCAGTGGATTCATCATGTCTAAAGCTGATGAATCGCATTCGCAGCTAGTCAGTGAACATGCGAATGGAGCTGACGAATGAGCTGAAAACTAAGCAGTCACCTGACGATTGTACTAATAAGGTATTCTATGTTAATTTATTGGCATTGAAACAGGTTTCATTTTATTTTGCTCTTAATAGACCACTCAGTTTGCAGTAAAATATTTTTAAATACATATACTGTGCACTATAATGAAATGCTTTATAAACTAGCAGTTAGTACTGTAGTGTTTTGATTTTTAGAACATTTATTTCAGATGGCGGTGGACATCGCAAACTATTTGACGGCGCCTGTTGATCAGTTTCATGATGTCCTCGCTTTTTGGCGTAGCAGTGTTGCATCATCCTCGTATCCACAACTTACTCAACTGGCTCGTCTTCGCTTATCATCAGCATCATATGTACCAGTGGAGTGCATGTTTTCGGTTACTGGTTTGATAAAGAACAGCAAACGATCGAGCCTAACAGCTGATAAACTGCATCACGTTTGTTTATTCATGACAATTATAAACTGATATTTTAAGTGCTTATCAAGGTATTGAGTGACAGAAACTGAATGAGTAGTATGCATTCATGCACTGTATTAGTAGGACAGCATATAAAACTGTTTTTTTTCTGTTGCTTTAAATAATAAAACTTTCCCCCAAGTATTGTAAAAGTGTTTTATTGCTGAAGTTTTATCAATTCATTATTGTCTAGGCTTCAGCCGATTTTTAGCCAAATATTTCGTAATCGGCCAAAAATCAGCCGCAAATGTCAATTGACTCAATTTACGTAGAAATTCGACTAATCCGGATATCAACCGAAAATTTTTGTCTGCCAGCCAAAATAAAAAAAAAATCGGCTGGCAGGTCTATTTATAGGGCCTAAGGTAAAGGTCAAATGCGAGGCCTGGAAATAACGTTTAGTTTTGTTCTAGATGTGTTATAGTGAGGTAACAAAAAAATCCAAGCATGCCCTTTCCCATTCATTTCAGAAGCGAGGCATACACCCATGGACTATGAGGCAATGACTGAAGATCATTTAAATGCAGTAGCAAGACATTGATAGAGAAATTTTAGCTAACCTGGTACTATTATTTCTAAGCTGTATACAGAAAAGCCGTTCCTCTTTGTCTTTGAGCACTGTTAAAACGCAGTTTTCATAAATTAGATCTGTCAGGACTATACAATGTCCATTGAAGTAGCAACCTGTTTTATTGACACAGTTGAAATATGGTAAAAATCTTTAATGTTTCATTCTCTCTCTCTCTCTCTCTCTCTCTCTCTCTCTCTCTCTCTCTCTGAACTCTCTCAGTGATAACTGCGGGCTGAGACTTATTCTCTTAGAGCCCGTGAGATCAAACTCGCAGTGGTCCTTAACATCCGGGAACTGCCATAGAACCCAATGGCCAGCAAGTTACCCGACTGGTCCACCCTGTGGTCCGCCAGCCCAGGGCACTCAAAAAGCACATGATCTACGGTTCCCTCAACTTCCCTGCAGTGGCGGGGCAAAGGGAATCGACATTGGGCCTCAACCTACCAACGTACGCGCCTATAGGACAATGCTAAAAATTAAGTACAAAACTGGACAATTAGTGCCTGCTTGATTCTCCTGAGCCCCCACCACTGATCAGTTTTGGGCGGCCACTCCATCTGACTGTGGACATTTCTGACCGTCACCCCATTGTCCCAACTCGAGAACCACAGAGTTTGCTCAAAGAGCCTGATCTTGGCACAAGCTGCCTCAAGTGAGCTCTTATCCGCACACACTTTCTGCGCATGGGCATGTATCAACTTATGCAAGGAAGTTGGTCCGGTCATTCCCGACCACGTCTATATGCCCGGGAATCCACTGAAGAGTCACCAGTACACAATGCCGGGACATAAAATCTTACAACCGCTCGGGCCATTCTCCAGTCCCTGTTACGGCTTGGAGAGTCATTCATTTATGATTGTATTGTGGAAATATACAGTGTTATATACAGATAATTAGTATCTTATTGATGTCACAACGGGATTAAAGCTTATTATTGTGTGATTAGCCAGAGAAGTTTGATTAGATGAACCGTGTTTGAATTAATGTTGTGTAGTCAGAGCAGCTTGATTTGATGAACTATGTTTGAATTGATGTTGTGTAGTCAGAGCAGTTTGATTTGATGAACTATGTTTGAATTGATGTTGTGTAGTCAGAGCAGTTTGATTTGATGAACCGTGTTTGAATTGATGTTGTGTAGTCAGAGCAGTTTGATTTGATGAACCGTGTTTGAATTGATGTTGTGTAGTCAGAGCAGTTTGATTTGATAAACCGTGTTTGAATTAATGTTGTGTTGTCAGAGCAGTTTGATTTGATGAACTGTGTTTGAATTTACTTAGCTGCATCATTATTGTTTTGTTTTTTTAAATATAACTTTGCTGATTCATTTATTGTGAAATAAATGTTCTAGCTCATTTGTTTTATCATATATTGATTGATTATTTTGTTTATAGTGTATTGTCAGTGTTCGTAACTGTGACGTGTGGAATTTGCCCTCCTCCATCACCCCCATCTATCTTCCCCAGGTGACACTTTCACACCCCTCCCCCCTCCCATCATAATGACCCGTCATAACTGATCATTCACCATTGGGTCGAGCTTCCAGCAGTTAAAATATTCTGCAGAATTGTTCTAGGTACCCACTGTCCCGCCCCCGACCATAGCTTGACTTAATGTTTTTACAGGATGCTAGTGTTTTTTTTTTTACCTTGGGCCTTTTTGTTAGTACGGTGCTGACAGTCATACGAGTTGGAAGTAGTTAGTTCGTTGTCGATAGCCCTGATAGTTAGAAGTAGTTTGTTATAGTCAGAAGATATTTAAATAAGCAAAGTTGTATTATAGTGTATTAAAGTATTTGTTATATTGGGTACTGCACTGAGTTCTGTTAAATATATTTGCCTTATAAAAGTTAATGTTACATACATGGTGAGTTTATAAAAATCACCGTAACATAATTGGCGAACCTGCCCTCAACTTATAGACTCTGACGTTACATATTTGGCTAGTAAAATCTGACGCAACATATTTGGCTAGTAAAATCTGACGCAACATATTTGGCTAGTAAAATCTGACGCAACATATTTGGCTAGTAAAATCTGACGCAACATATTTGGCTAGTAAAATCTGACGCAACATATTTGGCTAGTAAAATCCTTCACTTTTCTGTTCAATAGCCAGAAACGGCGACTGGATCGAATCAAAATTATTATTACGGATATAGAATTACTCTTGAGGGAAATTCTAGACTTTCCACTATTATCCAGCGCACTAATCAGAAAGAAAATCAATTGTCTGTTTGATTTATATGACAAAACAAAAAGAAACCGTCTGATAAATTTACTCCAACACTTTCTAAGTTATTTGATGTCACCAACGTCAATAGAAAATGGAAAAGCAAGGAGGATAAAGAGCTCTACCAGAGGCAAGTTAAGAGTGGAGGAAAGATTGGTTATTCAATTGTCAAACAAGCCCCTTTAGAATCAATCCACCCAAGAAAACGAATCCGACTATCCAAAACTCAATCTCAAGCCAGTTCTTCTCAATCGCAACCTACACAAACACATACAACTGTCTCACAGCCTACACAAACACATACAACTGTCTCAGAATCTTCGGATTCTGAAACCTCTGCTTCTTCACCCGACTCGACAACCTATTCTTCCACGTCATCTTCTGAATGCAAACCGAAATACCAAAGAGCAAGCACTACAACAGCGGGTTTGCTAGTACTGAAAAGCATATGACGTTCTTGCAACCATTGCTGAACAGGATCGTGATGTGCCGGTTCCAAGTCAGGCGGGTGTTTGGAAACGAGTAATCTCTGAAGGACGGAAAACCTAAAATTTTCAAAAACTTCAAAGCAAAGAACCCTATTGTCTCCAGTTTGATGGTAAAAGAGTGCAAGTGGAAGAGTATCAAGTATTATGCTGAAAATATGACAACCGAAATAAAACCCGGTACTCTTAAATGTGATGTCTTGAGCAAGGACTTTAAGAAGCCACAATATATTGACTGTCAGCACCATGTACTCGACCTCCTTCTGAAACATGTCATGAATTTCTTATTCAAGAACGAACGAGCAAACCAGAACTCAACTATTCCTTCATTGACAACTTAACGCAAAACTATGTCACTCTTCAGGCTGATTACCGCCTCGTTGTGACAGATGATGTTAGCACAGGCGAGAACCCTGGATGGCGAGATGATTTCAAGTTCTTTTTATGAATTATGTCAGGCATATCGTCATTGCAAAACAACTTCACGTTGCTCTCGCATCAGCTGGAAGAAACTACCAAATTTACACTAGGCAAGATGGAACTCACATGCGATATATACTATTATAGCATTATTTCTGATACCAAAGTGGCGCAACATCCTCTCTCCTGCTTGCAACTTCATCTGCTATGTGGGCAAATGCTTGATTCCATGTGCAACACTACAAAAAAGCGTCATTCAATGAACTGTTTACCTCACTCATCAGGGTAAAATGCAAAAACGTGCTGTAAAACTGATGGAGGAACTTCATGCGAAATCGAGAAAATTTGAATTTTTGAATATGAAGTTCATATGAACAATATGTTTTACACATTTCTTGTACATTCTGTACACATTACTAACTGATCTGTATCTTATTTGTTAATAAAAGTTGATAAGTTATTATTATTACTCTTTTGAATTAAGCTAAAAAAAAACTTGTCCTTTTTTTAAAAAAAAAAAATATATTTTTTCACTATTTTCTTCCGGAAAAGGGGGAGGTGGGGGGAACTTTTAAAAAAAATCAAAAATGCAATTGATATTCTTAAATTACACATAAAAGTTCCTCGATTGCAAGTGGTTTCATTAAAATATTTTTTTTGTTATCACCCTAATATATATATATATATATATATATATATGTGTGTGTGTGTGTGTGTGTGTGTGTGTGTGTGTGTATTATAAGTTGGCTCACTTTAAAATGGAAAAAATAAAGTTGATTTTTTATCATGAGCATTTCTGGTTCACTGTGATTTAAAACATGTATATACCAAATTTCACACCATTTGGGCTCCTATAAATACTGCCTCAGTGCACTTTCTATCTCATGTTTTATGGTATTCGGCAGTTGCATTAAATGAAAATTTTGCAAGGTTTAAAATGGTGTTTTTTAGATACAAAGAACAATTATATTACACAGCAGGAATTAAACAGTAAAATAATACTAGCTACATGACACATTAACCTGAATGTATTGCAGAGTAGTTCTAAGTATGCCATTCAAAAATACACTGTAAAAGTTTTTTAGTCTGTGCATTCTGAGTCCTGAAGGTCTTCAAGTTGCGATCTCTTCAGCACAGTTGATGTTTTGCATCTGGAAACTCTTTGCGATGCCGTTCAACAATTTGGATCAAGTACTGCTTTTCCTCCTCTGATTTGTGGAGGAATGAGTTTAATGATGACGCCAGTGCCATTCCCCGCTAGGCACAGTCATTGATAAGATTCAATGAAGAAACCACTGCTGTTGCCTTCTGAAAGGATGGAGTGTGTTGCCAGGTGGAAGCATCAGTCATGAGAAAATTTGTGAGAAGCAGAAGAGCATTAAAGAAGAGCAGCGATGACGAGGTCAGACATCCATTATAGTAACATTATGAAGTGCTGAAGGATCATCTGTGCTGCGGAAGCACCTTTCTTCTTTCTGATCATCAGAAGATTTCATATGTAGATTATATTAGACCTTGCATGATGATAAGCTCCTGGAACGCGAAAACGCACCCCAAAGGGCAATTCCTACCAGGAAGATAAGATTCAGAGTTATAAGTTCTTTGTAATCTTCACGTGGCAAATATCTTGAGTTGTCTTTCATTTGTAGGATATTTGAACAAAATGTGATGAATTCTTCTTTTAATGACTTGAGATTTTGCTCCACTCGAACATCATGGCATATACTAAATTCTGCCTGTCTTATTTCTGGCCAAAACACCTTAAAGCGCTTGTATAGCAGCACATCCGGTCCAGTTGTACTACCCCCAAATGTCTGATTGAAGACGGCTGTGTTTGTAAACATACCATTGGCCAGTATGCTCAGTTAGGGGAAATACCTAGCATATAAACATTGGCATGTCCACTGGACAGTATACAAGCAAAGAAATAGGTCATGAAAAAAAATTTACCAACTAACTGCCAGATGGTTGTGTTTGTAAACATACAATTAGCCAGTAGACTCAATTAGGGGAAGTACCTAGCTCAATGGACATAGTCTATCCTCATGAATGTCAACCAGACGGCTGTGTTTGTAAACATACCATTGGCCAGTAGGCCCAATTAAGGGAAGTACCTAGCTCAATAAACAGGAGTTGTGTCAACTTCTATGCCAGTTAAATGAACAACCCTTATCGACCTAGTAGTCATAACTAAATGAATGCTATTTATATAGCCGCAACATTTGATCTTATAACACTTGATTTTTATAACTAAATTGAAATATACTGGTGAAGCTGCTATTTATAAGAAAATCAAAACTTCTAGAGATTTCTATAAATTGTTGGAATCTTCTCAAGTTTTCCACGTTTTTTCTAGAAGCTTCTAGAACCTTATAAAAATTTCATAGAATCTTCCAGAACCTTCTAGAACTGTATAGATATTTCTAAAACTTACCAGAACCTTCTAGCATTTTCTATGTGCTTTATATATACATACTCACATTCAAAATTCATTCAAAATGATTTAAAATCTCAGTGTCGATGAGGCAGTACTAAATAAAATCATATATTCATGAAATTTTTTCTGTGCTGTTTTGAAGTCAAAGGAAACACAAAAAAACAAAATGCTCCAAACAAAAATTGACAAAAAGTTATTTTGGGTCACTCCTAATATATATATATATATATATATATATATATATATATATATATATATATATATATATATATATATATATATATATATATATATGACTACTAGTGCTTTTTTTTTTTTGTAAAAAAAAAAAAGGTGCCGGTACTCAGTGATTATAAGTGTATGCGGAAAGCCGTTTCGCATTTTGTATTTTAATTCTTATTGCGAGCAATTTTAAAATAACTCAATTTGAACAAACTAACAATATGAGAAATTAATAATAAACGTTAAAATAGAAGAAAAGTAATTATTTTTTTCCCTCACATTGAAAAAGGTGCCGGTACGCCGGATCGGCGCGTACCGGCACAAAAAAAACCCACTGTATGTACTCTTATACCCAGTAGACGGGCCGCTCAACTGTTTGCATTTAATGACTCAAGATTTAAGACAAGCCTCTCAAGTACCACTGAAATTGACACTCGTAACACAATTTTAATGTGAGATAACTGACTGGATAGTGAAAATCTAAAATGCCAACAAATAATTCAGCACATGAGAGCAATGTTAAAACACGCGTTGTGTTTTGAAAAAAACTTTTGAGACCTTCTATGAATCAGCTTGCAAGGCTCATACAAGTCCCCCCTCTCATATTGGGGTCCCTAATCAGCATCTTACTTTGCCTTTCCTTAGAAATGGCGCCGTCAGCAACCTTCCCCTCTCCCCAATTAGGGATAGAGTAGCGATTTCACTCCCAAGCTACACCCCTCTCCAACGCCCTGAATGACTCCTTCCATGCCAATATACAATTCCTTGCCGGAATGTGTGGCTGTTGTGATTGAATTATTACTCATTCACTTAGTGGGCAAACTCTGTGAGTCAGGGCCCACATTGGGCTCCTAAATTTGACCAGCGGGCCGGACGAAGAGTAGATGAATAGAATATTGACATGAAGTAATATACATTAAAGGTAATCGTCATAACGTAAAAGGCTATTGCCGTGCTTCGGTTTGAATCGATTGGCGGACCGGATTAAACATTCCTATGGACCGGATTACGCCCGTACTTTGCTAACCCTTCATATCATTCGTCTTAACAAATTTAGCATTCAACGCTATAGTGCCATAGACTAGGTATGTATAGCTGTGTTCGGTGTGTTTCTGCAATCAACTTGTAAAAGCGTCTGTTGTGATTAATTTTTTTTGATAGCGCGTATGTTGGTGTAGACAAGGGGTCGGCAACCTGCGGCCTAATCAAATACCACAATATTAGAACATTAATTTTAGTGGCTCTTTAAAAACTGAGAAAATTGTAAATTATAACTTTTTGGCTCTTTCGTCTCAAAAGGTTGCCAACCCCTGGTGTAGACGTAAGTAAATGAAGCGATGCGTGTGTTGGTGTAGACGTGAGCAAATGAAGCCCTTGGAAGATGTTATCGTCCATAGAACAGGTGATTCAGATAAACCATTCAAAGGGAGTTCAGTGATGTTTTTTATTACGTGAGTATTAAGCCACTCTTAAGCCAATTTTATACCAGGTCTCTGACTGTTCACAACCTGCCGTCTATAGTTCGCCTTTTCACTACGGCAGTTCAGCGCACAAGTGCTTACAGACATAGAAACCGACACACATATGAACAAAAACAGACAAATAAAATAGACTGAAAGACAAGGTAGCTTAGCACGATAAAATTTATTTCAGGTATTTGCTTTGATATGTCAGTGTATAATATTTCTCCAGTAGTTCAATATAGTTTGAATGTACACAAGAAACAAATAATTGATGGCTGGTCAATTAAAATAAATATGCCAGTTTTTTTTAACGCTGGTCCAAACAGATCATGTCAACATATCTGCCTGTTGAGAGCTATAATAACAAAATAAATCAAAACAAGCAATGAAAATATAATAATAAAAAAACAACTGAACATAGGTGTCGGTAAAGGCACTAGTAAAGAAAAATTTAGGAAAATTCTATTCTACCATTCACGCTGATTGGTAAAGGAACTAATCTTGAAATCCAATAAAAAGATACGTTTCATTATTTTTTTAGTAGACCGAATGAAATAGAGGCCATTATCAATAACTTTACTACGTTTTGTAAATCATTAGTTTTCGTTTTAAACGTCTTCATTTCTTTCTCATTAAATTTGTTATGTTGTTTGTGTTATGTTATAAACATCAGTTCATGTTTTTTTTCTCTAAATGAGATATTCAGTTAAATTTTTGTAATCTTCTAGTCACTTTCTAAGTGGAATTTGAAAATAGCAAGAAATCCAAGACAGCAAATGTTTAGTCGCAGTATGTTTCAGCGTAAGACCCTGATGTGTGACACCGGCACCTGGCATAGACTAGGCCATTTTGTTCATCGGCATATTGATCGTTATGATCATGGCAGACGCCAAGATAATCTTTGCAACCTGAAAATACCAAAAACCCAAGTAATGTATCTATATTAATATAAACTTGTAAATAAAAGACAAAAACAATATACATAAACAACATTCGCTTAAATCTAGGATAGTCTCACAGTATAGGCTAAATAGGGAACAGAAATCTATCCTCGTGATGGATAACTTTTTTATAAAGCGAGTGAGCATATTATTTAACGCACTGGCTCCGCATATGCCTAAGCTTACTACGTTTTTTTTTTTCGGGACACGACCAGCAAAGTCATACGATTTTCCAATAACATTCTGGCAGAGTGAATGATTTCATTGGACAAAAGCCGATAAAGATGGAAAGGGGGGGGGGGTGCAAACTTTTAAAATATCGGGCCACAAGAGATTTTATAATTTGACAGAAGGGACCAACCAAGAGCAGACGGCAGAGTGTTTATAAAAGCTAAATAAATATGTACAAGTAAATGTTATTGATGGGGACGGGCGGAGAACGGGCTAGATCAAACAGCATAACGGACAAAACGTGACCCACAGTGACGTAATTTGCCCTCGTCTGCACTAGAAAGTTGAAGGGGGCGGTATCAGCTGCAGTGAGACTATTTTTTCATTGTAAAAAAAATATAACTGATACTTTGTGGAGCTTCTTTCTCATTGTTAACAATGGAACCACGTCAGGCCCGTAGCGTGCGGGTGGGGGGCAAGGGGCGTGGCCCCCCTTCGTTTTGTCTGGCCCCCTCTGCTTATTTATTCTACTTAGTAAAATGTATTACCTGCCCCCCCCCTGCTATTGTCTGACCCCTGCTGTAGAACACCTGGCCCCTGCTGCAGAATGTTCACGCTACGTGGCTGAACCACGTGCTAGCCAAATTTTCATAAATCGTCAGCTAAGTTCAGGGGTCATCAAAACATCCACAGACATCGAACTGCACTGAACAATTTAGTGACGCTAACATTGCAGATCACGTGTTTAGTCGTGTCTGGCAAAAACGTGCTATATATCCGCTAATTTACGGATTTATCTAATGATCAATGCTTTCTAGAGCCAGTGCTAAATAAACTACAGTTCACTCCGATGTTGTCAAGTGAAAAGAAAAAGGTGCATTAAGGGATCTATGTAAAATTACATTATTTAGACACTGGGAAATGGTTTCGTTATTTAGGCACTAGGAAAGGGTATATTACAAACAGATGTTTTATGCAATATCCAGAGCCGAACTTAGGTGGGGGTGCATTACGTAGTGGCTTACCAGGATGTTTGAGAGCCCCAAAACAAAAGTACATGATGTGGCTGTCTTTTAACCAGATTAATTTATGATTAACACTTAAAGGGTGTGTGTGTTAAAAGGGAGGGGGGGTGAGTAGGTGGTTTCCTAGTTGGCCAGTCACAAGAAATACTCTGGCAGGATCCTTATCATGACAAGACACTTTTTGAAGTAAGCAGTCGATTATCCAGAGGCAGCGTTAGAAATCCGCGGGGCCTAGGTCTTAGTTCGAGTGTCATTTGTAGCAGGGCCGGCCTTACGCATTTCGGGGCCCAATTTTATGAATGCTTGCGAGGCCCTTCTTCTTGCCTGTGACAAGAGCCATGGCTGATAGTGATAAATGGCGGGGCCCCTTCCAAGCGCGGTGCCCGATTTGAAGCAAAGCCGACCCTGATTCATAGGGCCTAAGGTAAAAGTCAAATGCGAGGCCTGGAAATAACGTTTAGTTTTGTTCTAGATGTGTTACAGCTAGAGAGGTAACAATAAACTAAGCGTGCCCCTTTCCCATTCATTTCAGAAGCGAGGCATACACCTATGGACTATGAGGCAATGACTGAAGATCATTTAAATGCAGTAGCAAGACATTGATAGAGAAATTTTAGCTAACCTGGTACTATTATTTCTAAGCTGTATACAGAAAAGCCGTTCCTCCTTGTCTTTAAGCACTTTTTAACATGGCAGTTTTCATAAATTAGATGTTGTAGAGCAATGCAAGCTCCGTTGAAAAAGCAACCTGTATTTGACACAGTTGGATATGGGGGAAAAAAAGAATATATATAAATAATAGCGATTTGGGTTCTGCGTTAAATCGAAAGTAAAGAATTAATACAACAGTATTTCAGTTTAAAATACAAAACTTTGCATTTAAAGGCTCGTATTTTTTGCCGTCAAAAATCTTCCCACACCCCATTCTCCATTTCACCCCCCCCCCCTTCCCATATTCTATTCGCGTAATTGATGGGGGAAAGCTTATATTATGAGAATCCTGAACAAAAAAATATCACGAGAAGACTTTTTATTTGGAAAAACACTGTAGCAATCTCTCTCTAGTTTAGGATATAAATCATATAATTGATTGAGAAGACTTTTTTTTTTTTTGGAAAAACACGGTAGCAATCTTTCTCTAGTTTAGGATAACTGAACCATTCTGTCACAAATCATTTTAAGAAATACAAGTAAAGCTTTAATCTGACCTTCTTTGATAGTTGTTTTAGTGCCGTTTATACATTGGAACTGAACACAATCGCTGTTATGGGGATGATTGTAGATTTGGTTGTGAAGATAGACTCGACCATTATCAGTACATTTTTCTGTAATAAAAAAAAACAAGCAATTAAGCCTGTTCCATTCTGGACACAGGACGTGTTAGCGCATTTTCATGTTATGTATCAGAACGTTTGTTAGCTTTCAGTAAATATTTGTAAATTTTGGAAATGTTTATAAATTCAATTTTGTAATGCATATATCTGTAAAAAAATATTATAAAGACGTTTCTTCATATTTGAAAAAAAAATATTTTCTCTTAAATCTAACTACAAGTGGTTTGTGGTTACTGAAATAGGACTCATAATTGAAAACATTCGAAATTGTAGTCATTTAATCGTCCGAAAACTCCGTCAATTGTTGCATAGCTCTGATACTTTCATTAAACTCAGAACACAAGCTTACTATTTCATTTGATGAGTTTCTTAATAAATCTTGGTGAAACTACGTGCTTCAGTATTTCGCACCAAATGAATGGGTTATTGAACGTACAAGATGTAGAATGGGGCCATATATATAATATATAAGCCGCTTAGGAGCCCTGAAGCCCGGCCCTCAGAGGTCAGATCGCGAAATGAACTTTTGATGTACACTTGGCAGGCCAAGACCTACAAAATGATATATACATCATGGGTCTAGGACTTATGGTTGCTGAGATATAGGGCGCTCCTTTGTTAATATAGCTTATATAGTAAAAAACGGTACTTTATAAGGCCCCTTTTACGGCCCTCAGAGGTCAGATCGCAAAATGGAAAAAAAGGCATTTCTTGGCAGGCCAAGACCTACAAAATGATATATACATCATGGGTCTAGGACTTATGGTTGTTGAGATCTAGGGTGATGACGGACAGACAGACAGACAGACAGACAAAACGGGGACAAAAGAGCATTTTTTTTCGAAAATGCCCTAAAAATCATTGTACTAAAAGAAACGAAATAAACCAATTAGAAATTAAAATACATATTGCATTGTGCCAAGACCTACAAAATGATATATACATCATGGGTCTAGGACTTATGGTTGCTGAGATATAGGGCGCTCCTTTATTAATATAGCTTATATAGTAAAAAACGGTACTTTATAAGCCCCCTTTTACGGCCCTCAGAGGTCAGATCGCGAAATGAACTTTTGATGTACACTTGGCAGGCCAAGACCTACAAAATGATATATACATCATGGGTCTAGGACTTATGGTTGTTGAGATCTAGGGTGATGACGGACAGACAGACAGACAGACAGAAAGACAAAACGGGGACAATAGAGCATTTTTTTTCGAAAATGCTCTAAAAACTTATTTTAATATTTGGCACTCCATAATTTTAAAAGAAGCTGTAACTTGCTTTTGGCTGTAAAAGCTTTTATAAATTGAGTCAAAAAACTGCACAAGTGTCTGCAATTTATTTTGACCCCTTGATATCCGCATTTTCAAAAATATTAACTTCGCTATTACACCACTCGGCTAAAAAGCAGAGAGATAGCGAGAGAGAGAGAGAGAGAGAGAGAGAGAGAGAGAGAGAGAGAGAGAGAGAGAGAGAGAGAGAGAGAGAGAGAGAGAGAGAGAGAGAGAAGAGAAGAGATAAAGTAACATATGTACAAATGGGAAGTAAGCTAGTTTGTTCCCCCTTTGTATTTCAAAAGTTATTCAAAATAATTATATATATATATATAACTAAAAAAAGATAAAATGGAATATACTTTTTTAAAATTTAGGTTTTACTGAAATGCGAAGTGCACTGAAAAGTAAATTTTAAAAAGTGTGGTTGCCCATTTTGATGTATAGATTATTTATTTTGTTATTTATTGCTCCTAGTCAAATTTTAGTTTTAGTTTTTTTTTTATTGCATTTTATATAAACTTATACATGTATTTAAAATGTTTTATTTTATCCTTTTGTAATCTTTAAATAATTGAACTTCTGTTGTCTTTGCACACTTAAATAGGAATTAACTAATTCCCTTTCTCATCTTAATATACTTACCATTACGATCTATCGTCGTCTGTGCTGCAACTAATGCCATGCTCGCTATGACCAAGAAACACAACGAGATCACGTGACCTTCCTGTAGATGAGGACAACATGGAATTCAGGTCAGTTCAAAAGTAAATTTAGTAACATACATAAAGTTACTCAAGATTTTTAGATGAAAAATTCTTTTTTTTTTCTTTCTTATTTTCATATCGATCCAAATCTTATTGTTTTAATTTTTATGTATAAAAAATATATGTAAATATTGTTTAAAACCTATGTAAATATTGATTAAAATCTATTGAATGGCTTTTAAAACACAAAGAAAATAGCGCGCGTGTGTGTGTGCGTGCGTGCGTGTGAGTGTTTGTAAATCTTTTTTTATAAATAAACTTTAAAAATTGCACTAATATGCCAATATTCTAAAAAAGTAAGTTTATTATAAATCTTTCAAATATTTTCATAAATTATCAGCACTAAAAATATAAGCGTGGGTACCATATAGGCCTACATATATAGATAATTATTTTTTTAATGTATTTTAATTTCAGTAAATTGTTGTCACCCACTCTTTTATTGTACGAATTATAATGACATAAATACGTGTATAATATTATAAGTTTATAAGTCTAGTGCATTTTAATAAAAGCTAATTTACACCAAAAAAAAAATGAACATAAAAATTCTTTTAAAAAAATAAATTAATACGTTGCCAAACGTTATCTTTATTTTCTTTACAGTTAATCAGTTTTTAATTTTGTCTGAATTACAGAAAATTAAAGTAAAAATATAAATACAAATATGATCCTTTAGCCCATGGCCTATATACTTTTATAAATTGATGAATAAAATATAACAATTAAAAATATAACAATTGTTGCTTTGTTTTGTTAATATTTATCATTACACTATTTGAATTCAGTTAAAGAAAATCTGCTACAGTAATACTTTTACCATTTTTCGGAATCATCGGCTAAATTCTATATTCCCTGAACGCAAAATGATAACAAACTGGTTCATTTTATACACAATTAGATAGGTTTAAAGACACGTGCTGGGTCAGTGGTTTTCAAACAGGGTTAGAAACTTTCGTTTTGTTATACATTAAAAAATTTTCGATTAAAAAATTGATCTACAAATAATGATGTTTTTACATAATGTTTCCAAGGCTATGATTGATAAAACATTACGCTAACATTATAAACCACATAAAAATCACAAGTGTCCTAAACTAACGTGGGTTGAGAACCACCGAAACACACCGCAACATGCATGATTTATGTATCTGTTTCCTTTACCCCCACATGTCTAATGAACGGTGACCGGTTTTTTTCAGGGGGGGGGGGTAGGTAACTTTGGAATAAAGGGGGTTAATTAAGGAACAAGCTTGTATTGGGAGAGAAATGTAAAAGGGGACCCCCACACACGCACACACCTTTTTTTTTCCTCAGTCTCTCCCCCCCACCCCCATCCCTCTTATGTCCAAAGCGGTTCATGAAAACTGACTGATGACACTTTTTCTGAAGAAAATCAAATCAATCTAATCTTGTAAATTCAATACTTTTATGTTATGGACATACCGAAACCTTGCGTTATGCTGAGATCGGTGAAAGCAGAAAACCAGCTAACGTATTGCTGTTGTTTTTTTTTTTTGTGTGATTAATTTTCACTTCTGAGTCTGAATATGTTACAAGCCGGGACATTTCCTGACTATCAACATGCTACAGGCCGGGACATAATCTGACTATCAACATGCTACAGGCCGGGACATTTCCTGACTATCAACATGCTACAGGCCGGGACATTACTTGACTATCAACATGCGACAGCGACAGGCCGGGACATTTCCTGACTATCAACATGCTACAGGCCGGGACATAATCTGACTATCAACATGCTACAGGCCAGGACATTTCCTGACATGCTACAGGCCGGGACATTACTTCTTGACTATCAACATGCTACAGGCCGGGACATTTCTTGACTATTACGGGGGGGGGACGCTGGGTAGGAAGATGTCACGTCTGATAAGCGAACATATTGTCCAGCAAGGAAGTACATTATTTCGAGGAGACAACGTAGGTGATGTTAACCCAGCTCTTCCGCCCTCTCCCCCCCCCCCCCGGAAATTTGTTTAATCTCTAATAGGAAAAATGTGTGGGCGTTATAAACATCTGATGTCACAGCGGTCGTTTTGAAAGCAGACAAGGCTCGCCTTGTTACATATTTAAATCTTTTTTGTTTAAAGTTTCTAAATGAGCCCTTTCTTCATGCAGGTCAACATTATATTTCTAAATGAGACCTTTCTTCATGCAGGTCAACATTATATTTCTAAATGAGACCTTTCTTCATGCAGGTCAACATTATAATGCATATGTTTACTAATAAGGTGCGTAATTTAAACCACATTTTGATAGAGGATTACCTGATATGCAATGATTTGATGGGGAAACGGAATTACCCAGGGTCGGTCTTACGAATTGCGGGGCCCAATCTAACGGATGCTTGCGAGGCCCCTATTCCAATTTTTTTACTTTTTACAATTACAAATATTAATTAGATCATGTAAATTGCTGGGCCCCTGCCAGGCGCGGAGCCCAATTTGGAGCAATCGGTCGAATCGGCCTAAGGCCAGCCCCTGGTATTACCATTAGTCCATCAGTATTGTGAGCAACTGTTATGCCTAAAGATGGCGGGAATATCAGGAGCTACTGAAAGCAAAAATATATACGGAACGTATTGTTTTTTTAAATGTCATGTTGTTGTTGTTTTTTTATATAGAAAGTCCGGTCTGTCTGTCTTCTGCGCCCTTGATCTCAATCGACCTTTAGTCCGTTTCTGGTCAGACCAATTTGATTTGCTGTAAATCACAATGTATCTTTATACTTCATTATCTAAATCGTTATTTATTAACCCCATATTATAAAAGAAAACAAACAGACCGGAAAAGAAAATATGTGATGTCTTACATCGCTGAGTAAACGATGAAAATATGTGGTGTCTTACATCGCTGAGTAAATAATGAAAATATGTGATGTCTTACATCGCTGAGTAAAGAATGAAGATATGTGATGTCTTACATCGCTGGGTAAATAATGAAAAATATGTGATGTCTTACATCGCTGAGTAAATAATGAAGATATGTGATGTCTTACATCGCTGAGTAAATAATGAAGATATGTGATGTCTTACATCGCTGGGTAAATAATGAAGATATGTGATGTCTTACATCGCTGGGTAAATAATGAAGATATGTGATGTCTTACATCGCTGGGTAAATAATGAAGATATGTGATGTCTTACATCACTTAGTAAATAATGAAGATATGTGATGTCTTACATCGCTGAGTAAATAATGAAGATATGTGATGTCTTATATCGCTGAGTAAATAATGAAGATATCTGATGCCTTACATCGCTGAGTAAATAATGAAGATATGTGATGTCTTACATCGCTGGGTAAATAATGAAAAATATGTGATGTCTTACATCGCTGAGTAAATAATGAAGATATGTGATGTCTTACATCACTTAGTAAATAATGAAGATATGTGATGTCTTACATCGCTGAGTAAATAATAAAGATATGTGATGTCTTATATCGCTGAGTAAATAATGAAGATATCTGATGTCTTACATCGCTGGGTAAATAATGAAAAATATGTGATGTCTTACATCGCTGAGTAAATAATGAAGATATGTGATGTCTTACATCGCTGGGTAAATAATGAAAAATATGTGATGTCTTACATCGCTGAGTAAATAATGAAGATATGTGATGTCTTACATCGCTGAGTAAATAATGAAGATATGTGATGTCTTACATCGCTGAGTAAATAATGAAGATATGTGATGTCTTACATCGCTGAATAAATAATGAAGATATGTGATGTCTTACATCGCTGAGTAAATAATGAAGATATGTGATGTCTTACATCGCTGAGTAAATAATGAAGATATGTGATGTCTTACATCGCTGAGTAAATAATGAAGATATGTGATGTCTTACATCGCTGAGTAAATAATGAAGATATGTGATGTCTTACATCGCTGAATAAATAATGAAGATATGTGATGTCTTACATCGCTGAGTAAATAATGAAGATATGTGATGTCTTACATCGCTGAGTAAATAATGAAGATATGTGATGTCTTACATCGCTGAGTAAATAATGAAGATATCTGATGTCTTACATCGCTGAGTAAATAATGAAAAATATGTGATGTCTTACATCGCTGAGTAAATAATGAAGATATATATGTGATGTCTTACATCGCTGAGTAAATAATGAAGATATGTGATGTCTTACATCGCTGAGTAAATAATGAAGATATGTGATGTCTTACATCGCTGAGTAAATAATGAAAAATATGTGATGTCTTACATCGCTGAGTAAATAATGAAGATATGTGATGTCTTACATCGCTGAGTAAATAATGAAAATATGTGATGTCTTACATCGCTGAGTAAATAATGAAGATATGTGATGTCTTACATCGCTGAGTAAATAATGAAGATATCTGATGTCTTACATCGCTGAGTAAATAATGAAAAATATGTGATGTCTTACATCGCTGAGTAAATAATGAAGATATGTGATGTCTTACATCGCTGAGTAAATAATGAAGATATGTGATGTCTTACATCGCTGAGTAAATAATGAAGATATCTGATGCCTTACATCGCTGAGTAAATAATGAAAAATATGTGATGTCTTACATCGCTGAGTAAATAATGAAGATATAAATGTGATGTCTTACATCGCTGAGTAAATAATGAAGATATGTGATATCTTACATCGCTGAGTAAATAATGAAGATATGTGATGTCTTACATCGCTGAGTAAATAATGAAAAATATGTGATGTCTTACATCGCTGAGTAAATAATGAAGATATGTGATGTCTTACATCGCTGAGTAAATAATGAAAATATGTGATGTCTTACATCGCTGAGTAAATAATGAAGATATGTGATGTCTTACATCGCTGAGTAAATAATGAAAATATGTGATGTCTTACATCACTGAGTAAATAATGAAAATATGTGATGTCTTACATCGCTGAGTAAAGAATGAAGATATGTGATGTCTTACATCGCTGGGTAAATAATGAAAAATATGTGATGTCTTACATCGCTGAGTAAATAATGAAGATATGTGATGTCTTACATCGCTGAGTAAATAATGAAGATATGTGATGTCTTACATCGCTGGGTAAATAATGAAGAAATGTGATGTCTTACATCGCTGAGTAAATAATGAAGATATGTGATGTCTTACATCACTTAGTAAATAATGAAGATATGTGATGTCTTACATCGCTGAGTAAATAATGAAGATATGTGATGTCTTATATCGCTGAGTAAATAATGAAGATATCTGATGTCTTACATCGCTGAGTAAATAATGAAGATATGTGATGTCTTACATCGCTGAGTAAATAATGAAGATATGTGATGTCTTACATCGCTGAGTAAATAATGAAGATATGTGATGTCTTACATCGCTGAGTAAATAATGAAGATATGTGATGTCTTACATCGCTGAATAAATAATGAAGATATGTGATGTCTTACATCGCTGAGTAAATAATGAAGATATGTGATGTCTTACATCGCTGAGTAAATAATGAAGATATGTGATGTCTTACATCGCTGAGTAAATAATGAAGATATCTGATGTCTTACATCGCTGAGTAAATAATGAAAAATATGTGATGTCTTACATCGCTGAGTAAATAATGAAGATATATATGTGATGTCTTACATCGCTGAGTCAATAATGAAGATATGTGATGTCTTACATCGCTGAGTAAATAATGAAGATATGTGATGTCTTACATCGCTGAGTAAATAATGAAAAATATGTGATGTCTTACATCGCTGAGTAAATAATGAAGATATGTGATGTCTTACATCGCTGAGTAAATAATGAAAATATGTGATGTCTTACATCGCTGAGTAAATAATGAAGATATGTGATGTCTTACATCGCTGAGTAAATAATGAAGATATCTGATGTCTTACATCGCTGAGTAAATAATGAAAAATATGTGATGTCTTACATCGCTGAGTAAATAATGAAGATATGTGATGTCTTACATCGCTGAGTAAATAATGAAAATATGTGATGTCTTACATCACTGAGTAAATAATGAAAATATGTGATGTCTTACATCGCTGAGTAAATAATGAAAATATGTGATGTCTTACATCACTGAGTAAATAATGAAAAAATGTATGTCTTATATCACTGAGTAACTACCGAAATCACCTCGTTATGTTTAAATATGAAAAAGTGTGCACGGAAATAGGTGTCAGGACATTAATTAGAAGCTAATAAAATGTATGCTTCAAACTGTCTTGTGGTGTGGTAGCTTATATAGACAAAACGTTAAACGCTAAGCAAAAGTACATGTCGGGACGCCAGCGGCGTCTAATTTGATAGAAATTTGTATGGAATGGGTGCCCTTTGTCAGTGGGGATTCTAGTCCGAAATAGGGCGGCTTTTTTCCCCTAGCAAGGGGCAGCATTTTCAAAACTAGGTATATTTTTTTTTGACACTGGAATGCTGCCTCTTAAGCTAGCTAACATACTGTAATGATGTTGCCTAGTTTGCCTAAACATAATACCGACGATTACGTATAAGACTGGTTTTATCTCTATACTTATAAGACGCATTTGTTATCTGTCTGTTCCCTTATAACTCAAGATCCAGAAAACCAAATAACGTGAAATTTGTTACACATACACATAATTACATGGGAAAGGTTATAGGACATGTTTCATTTCATCTCGATGGGTAGTTTAATTGTAATTAATTATTTTAGTATTTTACTATATTAAAGTAATCTCGACGGCGCCATAGATAAAATTCCTCTGTGACGTCATTTCCCTAAGATACATTTTTAAAAGAGGGGTAACTCCCGGAAACTCCAATTGTAAACATGATGAAATCAATAGTCATATCTATTTACCTATCGTTTTATGTATTCGGAAGATTAAAATTAAAGGTGCACTTTAATAAACCGAAATACGTTAATTAAAATGTTTCTGTGACATTATTAACATTATTTATTATCTCAATGGGTAGTTTAATTGTAATTGATTATTTTAGTGTTTTGCGGGTGTTTTAAATGTTATTGCATTCAAATTGTATTAATGCACTGGGAATCCCCTGTATTCGCGCACCAAGTGACGGAGAAGAAAGGGTTAGGGACGGAAAAAAAAAATATTGTTGTTGTTTTTTTTTTCATGCTGCAATTACCCGGCTTTGGCCGGGATTAAAATAAGGTTTTCTGTTTATTTAAGAAGCGTAATTTGACGTTTAATTGTACAGAGAGAGGGAAGGGGGAGAGAGATAAAGAGAGAGGTGGGGCAGGGAGGGAGAGGGAAGAAAGGGGCAGGGAGGGGGAGAGAAGGAGGGAGGGAGAGTGAGGGTTGGAGAGAGAGGGAGGGAGAAAGGGAGGGAAGGAAAGAGAAAGGAAGGGGGGAGTAGGGAGGGAGATAGAGGGGAGGGAGGGAGAGATAAAGAGAGAGGGGGAAGGGAGGGAGAGAGAGGGAGACGGGAGAGAGAAAGGAGGGAGGGAGATGGGAGAGTTAGGGAGGGAAGGAGAGGGAGGGATAAAGGGAGGGAGGGAAAGAGAAAGGGATAGAGGGGGTAGGAAGGGAGAGAGAGGGGGGAGGGAGAGAGAGAGGAAGGGAGAGAGGGGGGTAGGGAGAAAATAAAAAACTTTTTTTAAACCCGGGCAAAGCCGGGTACTTGCAACTAGTATGTAATATAATATATTATAATACGTGATTGTTATTCTATACATTCTAGCTTAAGCTTGCATATTATTCAGCTAAAAGTTGTGTGTTTGTTTTTTTTAACAATATAGCCTTGTATTCACACTGTTTATGCAGTACTGACATGATATCAACTGTTTCAACATGATGAAAATAAAATCTAAGTTAAAACTCTGAATATAAATGTTGTTGCTCAGCCGAATGTAGAAAATTTTATGCATGCCAACTGTTGATCATATGTTACCTGCCAACTCACAGCCGATCTCGCAATCACGAATTAGAATAATGGCAGGAAAGTATGGGGAAAGAGGATTGACCGCTGGGCTAAATATATCTGGAATTCCCAATTGCCTATAACACATGAAAAAAATAATACAGGTGGCCATCTTATGGTGCTCGGTTAGTGTCCTTAATTTAATCCATTAAGCTATTTTTAGCTCAGTGTTACAAAATAAAACGTGTACATTGTAACACAAAAAAAAAAATAATATTTTTGGCGATGGCGTCACGAGTTCTCTACCCCCAAATGCCTCGTTATGCTTTCATCCAAGTCTGAACGCCAACCCTAATCCTTTGTCCATATGAGATCAGACAGGGTGGATAAGTGACCACAAGCACGAGGATTGGCACTCCTTGTGACATGATGCGATCCAATTTGTTGGATCAGGATACCATAGGTAGATAAGAATTGTATCCAAGTCACACTGTTTCACACAACGTAAATGTGTTACACTTTGGTCCAGCCATGATCAAACTACGACCCTCCAGCCAAACCTGGCCCACCGGACTGTTTTAATCCGGTCCGTGATTAGCCATTGATGAAGCACATCACTAGCCTATGATGACGTTTAGCTTGAATGTATATTTGTTTATATTTCAACACTAAATCCATCTGCCCTTGGTCCGATCTACCTTATACTTCATATCAGATTTTTAGATTTTAATACGTATTTATTACTAGTGTTTGTGAATTAGGTACCTGAGGCACGGGTCGGTTTTCTATCTATTAATGTATATACATTCTCCGGAGCAGGGACGAGTCGTAAGTGATACCGGTCAAAACTCTTAGAGAAAAATGTATTGATGTTTTTTTTTATTGCTTTATACGTTGTCACAAACAAGTAAAAATGTATTTGTATAAATGATTAGACAAACAACTTACACTATATATATATATATATATATATATATATATATATATATATATATTTATATATATATACATGTATATATATATATATATTTGAACTTGTAGTCATTTTATTATGAATTTTTAGGCTAACGATATTTTAATACAGTACCATAAAATAGTATTATATACAAATATTACTATGACCGGCTATAATCACGTCTCGTCACTGCGTTGGAATGTTAAAATATACAGCGTTTTATACAAACCCTTACAGTCACACACAGATACAGCTATGAGTAACTAAACTTGTTCACGTAAAAAACACGAGTAAATCTTATACTTTTATTTGAAGCCAGAGCAGTTGGATTTTATAAACAGTGTTTGAATTAATGTTTTCCGATTTTTTAAAATTATTTTGTAGTTAACTTTGTGTTTAGACATGGAAAGTAAATCGTGTATCCAGATACTTGTTGACATTATGGAGCAAACTTTAAAAATGTTTGTGAACAAACATTTAAGTGAAATATCTGAAATGGCGGAAATCCGCGGAAACAAGCAGGGAGCTCGTAACACATGCCAAGCAAATCAAACTCAACAACCGACCACCAACCAGCCCCGTAGCGTGAAAATTATACAGGAGGGGCCAGGCATTGTACAGCAGGGGCCAGGCAATAGCAGGGGGGGCAGGTAATACATTTTACTAAGTAGAAAAAATAAGCAGGGGGGGAAGACAAAACGCAAGGGGGCCCGACCCCCTGGCTCCCCGCACGCTACGGGCCTGCCACTAACTAATATGAAGCAATGGACAGCGTTTTGACAAAGTTGAAGTCAGCAGCATCCACACTTGTAGAATTATAATGAACCGGTGGGGGGTGGGGGACAAACTGATGAAGAAGGTGGTAGACATTTTAGGGCATTTTGAAACAGTAACAGAATGCTTATCGTCATACATAAGTCCAATAATTCACATAGCATTTAATTAAAGTATTTTTTTTTCCAGTTGAACAAATTTGTTGCGGGCTCTTCCATTAAATGTATCAACAAATTTTAGCGCTTTTTAGACACCACTCCCTCCCGTGTCAAAAATTCTCAAAATTTCGGTGACCACCCTCCCCCCCCCCCCAGTAAAATAATAAAATTACGTCAGTTTTAACCTCCCCCCCCTTACGCCTCCCCCACCTAAAAAATACAAAATCGAGAAGAAAAAATAGAGAAAGATATTAACCCCCCCCCCTCCATAATATACCTTAAATAAATAATCTCACTATTCCGCCCCTTTATTTTAATCATTAAAATCGAATTTGACAAATTAAAACAAGATCAAAGGCTCATCTCCAGCCATCAAATATTATATAACAGTATGCCGCTCTTCAATGAGTTTTGTTCGTACAGTGTTGACTATTCCGATTACTTTATGGACCATTAAATTGTTTTTAGAAAAAAAAAAATCTACATGTACTTAATAAAAATCTTACCATTTTTTTTTTTTTTATCAATCTAGAGTTGAGACTGAATTATGTGTTCTCTGATGGGGAACTGAAATCAACCGTTCATCTCAGATCACATTTATTTCATTTTGAAGATGACAATACCCCCCCCCCCCAACCCCGGGCCTCACATCAGGTGCAGAGGTTCGTCCACGTCATTTCGGACAAATTAAGTGATTGTCTGTCAAATACATCCAAAAATTTACTTTTTTCATCGGCGTTTTTTATTTTTATTTATAGCATTTCATGTATCATTATAAATGTGAGTTTAAATGTTAGATTAATGAAAATCTTCTCTCTATCCACTAATTCTTCTACGTTGTTTTTTTTTTTTTTGTTATTCAAGATCCTCCACCCCTCCAATCAAACTTTCATATAAGTAAGCATCGAAACATATGTACACAAAATAAAAGCTCACCTGCTTAATTACATTGTTTATCTCTGGTGAAAATGTATCCATCTCTTTTCTGTTAATTCATTCTCCCTCCATAAATGGGTGCTTCTAATATATGGTAAGTGGGAACAATAGCATATGTTCCATATTTCCATACAGGCTTCAGGGAGATGAAGGCATGTCTTGTCTTGCATAGTCTGGCTTTGACATCTTCGTCTGATCCGCCTGTGGCAGAAACAATGCTACCATTAGGCTACCAAGGTAGGTAAAGTGGTCTACTTCTTTCAAATGCTAATCGCCAAGGTGCCTGGCTCTGCAGTGGGACCCCCAAGGCCAGAGAAAGGTCGACTGCCCATAGACCATTTGGAGAAGGTCTTGTGAGCAGGAGATGAAAAGCTGAAAACAGACATGGTTTAATTGAAAAAGGCCTCCAAAAACAGAATGCGCTAAAGAGTGGATGCTGGGAACGCAAAGGATCTCCGATCCATCAGGGATGTTGCTATGGAGATGATTGGAAACTATTCGGGGAACGCTATACTGGCCTATACTGATGCCTCTGTATCCAGTATTGACGGCCGGACAAGCGCCTCGTTTGGTGTCCACATCACTCTCCCACAAACTGGCTTTGTGAAAGACCATGCTGGCCTATGTGGGTCGCTCTGTGCTTACGAGGCAGAGATGACAGCCATTACTGAGGCAGTGGACCACATAGGGGAGCTAATCGGTGAGGGTACTTTGCCTGCTACAGGCATTGTCATCTTCACTGACGCGCTCTCTGTTCTCCAAGCTGTAAAAGGGACGGGAGAATGGCCGCTTCTGCTGGAAGCCATGCTGATGGCAATACAGGGTCTTGCGTCCCAACATCACGTGCATGTGACCCTTCAATGGGTTCCCGGGCATGCGGGCGTGCCCGGAAATGAAAGGGCAGACGGCATTGCCAAGGCAATAGTCCAGTCGACAGATTCCCAAGTGCTGCCCATGAGTGCAAGAAAGAGCTCATTTGAGGCAGCACGCTCCAAGATCTGCCTCTTTGGACAATCGAAGTGGTTCTCGAGCTGGGCTCATGGGGTGAACGGAGTCAACGTCCGAAAGTTTCTAGAGCGGCCGTCCAAAACTGACCCGTGGTGGAAGCTTAGGCGTGTCGAGCAGGCGCTAATTGCCCAGTTCCGTACTGGGCACTGTCCTATTGGCGCGTACTTTGGGAGGTTGAGGCCCAATGTCGACACCCTTTGCAGACACTGCAGGGAAGTGGAGGAAACCGTGGATCATTTGCTTTTCGAGTGCCCCGGACTGGCGGACCACAGGGTGGACCAGTCCGGAAGCTTGCTGGCCATCGGGCTCTATGGCAGTCTCCAGATGTTGAGAGACACAGCAAGTCTGATCTCACGGGCTATAAGAGACAAAGTCTCAGCCCGCAGATTACTGAGAGAGTTCAAAGAGAGAGAAAGAGTGGATGCAGAGGCCATTTGCTCAGCAAGCAGTTCAAGGAAATAAGCCAAGTCAACTAAATCAAGGAATAGAACAGACATGGGCAAACCACCACCCGCGGACCAAAATAGACCGTTTTTGTCTATCTGATTCGGCCCGCGCTCAGCTTCCGCTCATTCACATAAATGGCTAGTTATGTTTGGTTGGGACCCTGGGCGCAGATGAAAATAAAGGGCCCATTAAAATAACAGAGACGGGAAAAAAGTTAAAGTGAAAAATCGAGATTTCGCGAGGTTTATTGTATTATTCAATTAATTGTATTCGCCAATCTTGCTAATTTTTTTTTATGGAGTAGGCGTATGGTGCAACTCTTTATTGTACTTTTAACTATTTAAAAAACAGCTTTAGCTACCACTTTTAAGTTTTACTCTTTTTAGCTTATTAAAAGGAATGTGAAGATCATTTTCATATAGAGTGTAAAGACATTTGATTATATCCTCTAAGGATTCGAAACCTCATTTCTTTTGACATCGTGTAGGAAACAATAGATCCTATTATTTGTCTGATTTGAGAATATGTTGAGGATTAGTGACTTAGTGTTTAAATATTTAAAACAAATCAGAATATGGTGCTATTATGAAGTAGTAGTTGTTGTATAGAAACATACTAAAGTTTGCTCAATTGAATGATGTATAAATGTAGGAAACGTTTTCTTTTTTATGATTTTGTTGGAAATCGTTAATTAGATTTACCTTTTTTTCAGGGACAGGATGACGTTTCCTACAGGAACCAAAACAAACCCCAGCTGATATAGTGATGCATCGCTAATTTTAGGTCATCGTCGTTTTTGAATAAAGAAACGTTTTGATTTACATAATATTGGTGAGCATATTGCGAATATGACATTTAAAGTTATTATTTTCATAGTTGATACAAATAGAAAAAAAAATCTGAAAATTATAGGACAGCCAATTCCACCGAAATTTATGAAGTTTTGTAGTGTAGAACGTAATGTACTAATGAAAAGTAAAAAAAAAATACAATAAAGAAACTTGAGTAAAGGATTAGATTGATCATCAACGATATTTTGATCCATAATTATCTTACATTTGATATATTGTATATATATATAGATTATAAACATTTATTCATGAATTTTATAGAAAGAATATAACTTATAAGATTCAGTGAGTTACTGTCTGATTAGTAAGATATAAAATAATATAATGAATATATTTTTCAATTTCATAGATGTAAGACATATTAGTATAATTTTTACAATGATAAGTTGTTTGAAAAAGTCATAATTTGACATGATGAAGCCTTGAAGTAGCTGAAGGAAACTGTATATACAGTATCACGATATCAATGGCAAGGCCTGGACTTTGGAATTAAATTTCAATTTAAATATAACAATATTTAATATTTGATATTGACAATATCAATATTATTGTTGTAAAAATTGGAGTAATGAATAATGTCTAATTAGTGTAATTTGAAATATTTGCAAATAAGTGTTAATATGTACTAAATTTATCAAACAAGTTTAATTAACAAGATCTCGAAGGTATATTTCATTATGAAAATTCATTAAAATAATTTTATTTAAATATTTTAAATGTTTATACAGATGCTTATAATCTATCATATTATTTTTTTTTGCTCAGATATGTACTTTGTACGAAAATAACTTAAAATTGTGAAGAATCAACATAAGTTCATTCCTTTTATGTTTAATGTTCTGGCATTTTCTGTACAGCTGTCTGCCTTTTTATTTTTTAAAATAATTTTAGCTTGACACAAACTTTGGCATATTAAATACTTGTTTCAAAGCTTCTTATATGATAACCTTTTATACTGCTTTATTATTTTCTATTAACATAGTATATAACTTATTAAACTATAAACCTTGATATACTGCTGAATTTAAACAGTTTGTATATTAATAGTTATCTTTAACTTTTGATAGAGCTTTTATTAAGAGCTCTCTATTTTCCATTTTGTGGGCTAACATTCTTATTTTATTTGTCTTAGATTGATGGCCACATAGGGCTAAATGCCGACCACCCCTGTCCCTTACGTCAACCCCTCAACTGTGACTTTTTATCTTGATGGATGTAAACAAGCTAAAAATTTTGGAATATTTAATCCTTTCGCACAAGACATTTTGTTTAAAGGTGATCAAATCTTTCTAGCATTTATAACTCCTTTATATGTTTAGTCTTTTTTCTTTAAAAAATTTTACGTTAAGTAAGCAGTTCTAATTAATGTTTATTAATTTTAGATTTTTTAAAATCTAAAATTAAAAAAAAGGAATTTTTTTTATAAGGTAAGAAAATTATTTATATAAGATTTTTTTACAATTAAATTAAATTATTAAGATTTTTTCATAATTGGATGCTAACTTTTTTGTGTGTGAAATATAATCAATTTGCCAACATAAGCAGTGTTCTTTTTTTATTTCAGTGGACAATGCACATCCTGAAAAGTACAAAGTGTCCCTTACCCAAGGGGTGGTCTGCAGCCAACAAAAAATTTATATGTGAGTATTGCAATATTTTTATTTGTTATTTAAAATGTGTCACTGTTAGTATGCTTTGAAATAACAATCCTTCTGAATCAATATATATATTTATAGTTTTAATGTATTAATTATTAATGTACTTGTATTTCTAAGTATGTTTAAAGGATGTTGGATAAAATAAACAAAGTAAACATTTCCTGTTAAACTAGTTATATGTAAAAGAAAAAAATAATAATTCTATTTTGTGAATATTTTTCATTGCACCCAGTGAACTTAGTTGTACATCCAATGTTATAACATCAGCTGACTCTTTACAAGTGAGATTTTTTAAATGGTCCCGTCCAAGACATGGACAGAAGCCTAGAGCTCAACAATATATAGGTAGATAAAAAAAACTGCCATACTTTTTTACAATTTGTGGTAAAAAATAAATATATGAAGTCCTTTTTTATTATCTTACTATCATTATTTTTTTAAACTTTTATTATTTCATATTTTTTAAAATTATATAATTTAATTTGATCTTAATATTTATGTTATTTGAATAGGTTCAAATACTAATATCATATTAAATTGTAAGAATTAATTTATGCTATTTTGTTATCATTAATTCTAAACCGATGCAGTTATAAGATGCCAAATTTATACTGAAAGCATATCTGTGATAATTAGAAAGAATACACAAGTTATGAAGAGCAAACTCACACAATTATACTAATTAAAAAAAACTCAGCTTCTAAAATAGGTAAAATGTTTGTATTATAAATATAAGTTCTGCATAATACACCTGCCCCACCCCCAACATAAGAAGCCAAGATTAAATAATCCAATGTGGTGGACTATATTTGTAAAAAAAAATTAGTGGTGAATATATAAATAGCTTAGCTCTATCTATTACAGACAGGTTATTAGAATAGAGATGATGAAACGCCAAGTTGCTTTATCATAGACCAGAGTATTGGACAATATCATATAGTTTTAAACTATATCTATTTGATGTCAACTCCCCTCCACCTTAACCTGTATTATTTAAAAAAAACATTCAGTCAGGTGTGTAACAAATCTTGGACCAAACTGATTGGCGCAACCATGGTACAACAGAGAAAGAAATTATAAAACCAACAGAAATAAATCATAACTTGGCAGAATGATAGATAATTATATTGAATGAAATATTTTTGGACTCAAGCTCACTCAAAGACATAAAAACACTTATTATTTGTAAAATATATATTCTTTCCACCGGTCAGCAAAATGGTTCTAGTTAAAAAATAAAAATAGGGCCACAGCACTACTGCCAAGAAAAAAGGTGCCCTCTGACAGACCATGATGACAGGAGGCCACTCATGAAATCTATGGGGGCCCATTAACAAGTTTTCAGGTGGTCTATCCCTCATGGTGGCCCTGATCATCTTAAAACTGTTCACAGATACTGTTTTAGTAAAAATATGGCATATTATAATTGTATTGTTCATACCGTTTTAGTAAAAATATTATGACACCTTGTAAATGTATTGCAGATACAGTTTTAGCTCTGATATTTTGTTATTAATACTTATACATATTGTTTTGTCAGGTTATCGTGTGATTAGCCTTAATATTTCACAGTCTGCAAGTGAGAGAGAGAGGACACCATCTGATCATGGCTCAGTCTCTTTCTCTGGCAGGTCAGATACCAGTCATTTCAATGACAACCCTTTCATAGGCAGCATAAAACAACATAGCTCTGCTTCCAGTGATTTCAGAGGCAGTAGCTCTAACATAGAACAGGTTGGGATACATAAACAAGGTAATAATAAATTTGAACCATCAGCTTTTTAAAATAGTGTTTGTATTATTTTTATAAATTTGCAATAAATAATACATTTAATATGTTTACTACAGCTCATATGTCTTACAATGAAATACACAAATATGTTGTCTTAAAGGATATATCATATTTAATTATTGGCTTTCTACTTTCGTATTTCATCTTAATATTTCAGTGTTAACAAATATTATTGTCACCATCTTGCTTCTTACCATGGGCTTTTTGTGTCAATACATCAATGAAGTCTGGTTTTGCACCAATATAATGGATGGGGTGAAACCACAGACATTAGCTGTTGTTTTTTTCAGTAAGTTATTGGAAATTAAGTTTTAAAAATGAAAATTTACATAAAATAAATATCTTCATTTATTTTTTTTTCAACTCTTATAAGGTTTTTTTTTTTTTTTAAAAAAAACATTAATTACATTTCTGCATGGAGCCATATTAACACCATTATGAATGCCCAGTGAGTTTAAACCTCTATGAAAGCCACTCAGAGAAATTAAAAAAAAAAAGGGTAATTAGCATAGTGCTGCTCATGAGACCCGCTCAAATGCTTGACAGGGTATGTGCTTTAAAAGTGCCCTGACTCAATAAATTAGGTAGATACTCGACTGTCGACCTGAGAGTCCTGGGTTCGATCTTCGGTGAGAACCATGGAAATTTTCACAGGTGAAATTTGTTTCAAAGTGGTCCCCAGTCCACCCAGCTTTAAATGGGTACCTGACTTAAGTTGGTGAAGTAATGGCGGCTGGGCTTTGTGCTAACCACACAATCCCTCATATACTGAGGTTATAGAAACAGATGAATTCTACACTTCATCTGGCCCGTTAGGGCTAAGGGAACTTTCTTTTTTATATGTTGGCAGTAAGTATACTCCATAGTTGGTAAGAGATATTTTCTCTGTGGATCGCAGGAAGAGGGATTTCTAAGAATTGGGGAAGAAGAGTCTGGGTATTCCAATGACACTGGCATAAATGTGGATGATCATGAGCATTTAACACAGACATTGCAAATTAAATTAATAGTTTATTTTCTCATATTCCATGCATGAGGTTAACGGGCGTCACATTCTGATTTTTCATAAATTGTAACAAAGTACTGTTTAGATCAGCACCATAATCAATTTAGCAATATTTAGAGAAAAACAATGAAAGAATACTGATGCAATTCTAAATGGCACCATGGCTTAGGGGCCGTTCACATATTATATAACGTAAAAATGTCAATTTTTTACACACACACACACACACACCCATATAACATTACTTAACACTTTTGTGATATAAAAATATAACAAAAATAACAAATTTGCGTTCACTCCTCCTTTGGCATTATATAATATGTGAATGGCCCCTTAGACTGTCACTCTGAAACTCTATTAGATATTTTCCAAACCACCTAACTCTATTCTTAGAAGTGCAAAACCTTTATGAATTTATATTATAGCCAAAATAATTAAGTTAAAAGCTTAAATATAAAGTGCATTGACTCTCAACCTTTTCTGAGTAATGACCTTGTTTTATAAAAGCCAGTTGACCTGAATCTCAGTTACCTTTGAAAATGAAAAAAAAAATAGTAATAGAAACCACTGGTAACCACAGATTTTTCCATTAAATTTCCTCAACATTAATTTTTTGTTTTCAGATTTTTTAATTGATATTTTTGTTTATTCTGTCCTCAGCTTTGGCTTGTGTAATGATAATAAAACTTTTGACATTTAGATAATATAATTTACTACACAAGTGTACAGAAAGTAAATACTGTAACATCAATTGATTGAGTTTTATTTGTCAATTTTTTCACTTGATTTTATTAGTTTGCTTTCATTTGTTTTGTTGGTTTTTTTTTTTTTCATTTTTAAATTTGTTTTTGCATAGTTGATTAGGTGTTGCCCATTTTTCATTTCTATGCAGTTGTATTTTTATTATATTTTTTTGATTAACAGAGAAGAAAATGATATGTTAAATTTTTATAATCATTTATAATTACCAATATATATATATAGCTGTTTTTTTTTTAAATTAGAGAATAGTTTTAATATTTTGTTTCTAAAAAAAAAGTTAACTTACCTTTCTGAGTAAAAGCTTAACAAAGAAACATAAATCTCAATTATTAAATTTTTGCAGGTTTTGGTTTTTTTTTTTTTAACATTCTGCTTTACTTAGTTTCCTACCTGAGTATATTGTTCTTTTTCATTAAAAAGAAATTGTTTATGACATTTTTGTATATTTTATTTTGTGAATTAAAATATTCATCATTGAATTACATGTGAGAAAAAAATTAATGTCATAATATACAGAGTGAAATTTATTTTTGTCAATCACTTATTTTAAACTTTTAATGTAAAAATTATATTTTTTAATATGCAGAACAGTGGTTCTCAACCTTTTTAATGACTGTACCCTGTATGGTACCCCTCATAAGTAAGTTGAAGAATAAATGTACTTATATTCAAAATGGAATGGGCTTACCTTACTAATGCGATACTTGGGCACGTTGTTTGGTGAGGAGTCACGCAGCAAACTAGAAACCTTCTTCAGATTCTTGGCAATTTTAAAAGAAAATTATAAGACGCTGCGTCTCATACATAACATTACCGTTACATCTTTGGGAACGAGTACCACCAGTTGAGAGCCGCGAATATAGAACTTGTTGGCATTAAAATAGTGTACAGTGTTGATTCTGGTTTCTACTCACAAAATATGACCACTTTATAGGTACAAATATATACCTTCTAATTTGAGCTAAAACTTAAACTTCTTGAAATCCAAAGTACAATTTTTTAGCAGATATTAATTTTGATTCCAAAATTACTTTGACTTTTTAAGTATTTTTTGTCTGGGGTCACCTTTTTGCTTCATATAAAAAAATTACTCCTCACTGTGAAAGCAACTCCAGGTGATTTTTTCAATGATTTAAAGATTTTCTTCTTGTATTTTGTTATTCAAGCTACTTACAGTGATGGATTGAATTGGAATATTTAGTATGACTGTACATAATGCACCTCTCCACAACTGGTCTTGTTCAGATTTCATAGCAATATAAGATATTTTAAACATTTGAATATTGCATTTATTGTTCTTGGAAAATTTTTAATTGGGCCAGTTTGGATTATTCAAATAGGTGGATACCAAATGTAAAAAAAAATGTAATGGGCATTTACTTTTTGTTAAAGTAATTTTGGGAAATTTTTTTTCCTTCTCATTTACAACGCTATTTTTTTTCTTTTGATATTGTTTGAAATTTTTAATAGTCTCAATATAAAATTAAAAATACAAATTATCATTACATACCTCAGTGATGTAAATAAAAAAGCTACTAGAATGCTTGACTTGAATTGTATACATTACCTTTTGTGTGTGTGTCAAAGTCACTTACTTGATTTGTCACAGCTTTTATATCTGACTACCTTGAGTCTAATCCTAACAAAGAGCAAGTTGTTTTAATAATAGTTGTTGTGAAGGAATTATATATTTTTAGTGTAACTGTTAGATGTTTGAGAAAAAAGTTTCGAAAGATTAATAGATGTAATAACATCTATATTATGACTTTTTTTGTTTTGTTTTTTCAGATGTGTGAAGTGCAAAATAACTGTGTGTTTTTTAAACATGTACTAATACTAAGTGATTTGATGTCAGTTGAAATAGCAAAAATATAATCTTTACATGAATGTCTAAAGATGTTTTGGATTTTTTTTTACCATGCTGTCAGTGAAAATTTGTCATTAAATTTGCTAATACATGTGTGTTTCATAAATACACCCTTATTTTTATAGTCACATGTACAAAACGTTTTTATAAATGCTTTGAGTTTTAAAATGGTTAAAAGTTTGCTGTTATAAACCATCATCCTGTTTTCATTCATTCCCCCATCCCTCTAGCATGTTTTGTTGTTGGTGAAACTTCTGGAACTCTGCAGTGAATAGGTGTCTCCATTTCTCTCTTATGTCTTCTGGTAGTTAGTACGGGATCTCTACATGCTTGACTTGAATTGCAGTGAATAGGTGTCTCCATTTCTCTCTTATGTCTTCTGGTAGTTAGTACGGGATCTCTACATTTTGACCTGCCCATTCTTTCTCTTTGAGTCACTTCCTATGTGCACCCTGCATTATACTTTTTACAATGGGGTTCAGGGCATTAGACATGACTGAATCTTGTCAGCTTTCACTTTTTCGCTGTGGCCAAGAGTGGTTCCTGAGGGGGTCCACCAGGTTGTAAATCTTATGCTCTGCTCCAAATATCAAATTCAGAGCAGCGTTGTCATGGACCTGGCCTCAATAGCCTGAGTCCTTCTTTCTGTCTCATTTCGCAGTGCCAACAATTGGCACCCAATAGAAGGATGGGAATCACCAATTACTAGTACATCCTTAGCTGTTGTAATAAGAGTATATATCTCAGATTTGCTGGTTCCATCTTTGGAGAGCCCTGCTACCGGAAGCTGTCCACCTCTTTCACCCATTCTCCAATATTACCATTTCTAATTTAGTTTAACTGTGGTGTTGATCTGTTATAGATATCTGTTAAAAGCTAATTATGGTTTTGGAGAAAGCCAGATTAGGAAAAGAAAAAAAAAGCCATTTTTTGTTAATTTGTATATTTATCACAAAAGATTAATATTAAAAAAAAATAGTACCAGTAGCTGAAAAAGAAAACCTTTTTGGTCAAATTATAATTATATCATAAATAAATATAAGTAACATTTAATACCTTTGCAGAAAACCATGCAAAAATCACTATAGAAACAAAATTATAAAAAAAAAATTATGTTCACTTTTTTTTCCTTTAGGCTTTAAAATCTTATTCTTAGTTTATAAGTTTTAATGTTTTTAGAAATTTGTAGCAGTACTAACAATTTGTCAACATTTAATGTAGTTATTTTTTTTTTCAATATTGAATGGTTGCATAGTTTCCATTTGAATGTGAAATATTTACATATAAATAAATTTGTTCCTCTTAATTTTTTTTTTTAATTATATGAAACTTTTTAGTATGACGTCATTTGGACGAATTTAGCAATAAAAGTCTCATTTATTCATCTTATTGTGTTTGTTTTTTCCTATATTACTTAGCATTTTACTGTCAAACAGGAAAGTCATAGAAATAATGACAGAAGTGTTTCTCTTCTATCTGCTAATAATTTTAGTGCCTATCTCCATCCCCCATTTTTTTTCGGTTATGGCAAAATACAGGAGTGTTTGACCCTAATCTGCCTGACTTATAAAAACGGTTCTGTCAAGTTTAACCGGTTGTCAACTCGTTTTTCTCTATCTTGCATGGAAGGATTGTGCCTTCTAGCTGCAAATGAAAAGCTACAACATCGAGAGCTCATTTTAAGCATTTTTCGCCTGATCTGGGATGAGGTGTACTGGTGTGTCTGTGTAACGTTAATACTGGTCTATCACATCCTTTCTACTTAAGGTTACAATCCTTTGGTTTTGTAAAGGTAAAAAAAAAAAAGGGGGGAGTGGTAATCGACAGATTATTGTACCCGGCGGGGCCTCTAAGGGCAGGAGGCCCATGATATGTGTATGGGTTTGCACTCCATTGCGGGAGCTTTGCGTGTTCTCAAGTGATCAAATGAGGACCATATGAAACCACAGTGCATCTTAGACATAACATTAAATGGTCACAAAGAGTGCATAATATTTTTGAATCCATTTACCGTGGTGTAAAAAAATCTGGCCATTTCTATACCCCCCCCCCGGGGGGGGGCGACTCGAACATTCGTCGCTAATCATCCTGATTGTTACATTAACTTTTCAAACTCGTCAAATACGTAACGTTTTTTTTAAGACTACAGGCTTGCCAAATGTTACGTTATGATTACAACATTAATATGAAGCAATAACAAAATGCTTTAATAAAACTTCACTCATTGAAAGACTAGAGAGATCTTCTAACTACCAACAGGTCTATTATAGCTAACTACTTCAAACTATATATACATATATCTACTCTAAGCCTGTCAGCGCTGTACGCCTTCATCTTTCTCTAGTTACCAACTTATTTCTAACTTAATATGGCAACACAGAGGTCGGTTTGGTGAGGGTGCTTGCGAGGCCCCTCTTCTAGCCTGTGACAAGAGCCATGACTGATATGCTAATTATAAATTGCGGGGCCCCTGTCAGGCGCGGGGCATATTTTGGAGCAATCTGTCAAATCGGCCTAAGGCCGGCCCTGGGGTAGGGAGATGAAAGTTTCACCTGCGGATGTAGGGAGACGGTGGTGACTGTGGGGTAAATTCTAAACGTTACACTGATGTTCCCTCTTATTTTCTGGGTGTCTGACAAAGCCCACAGCGGACAAAAAACCCCCAGCGGACAAAAACTTAAAATATTAAGATCGAATTTTTAAGTCGATATTACAGACTTTTATATATATATATACAGTCTTGACCGTAGGCTAAGCGAAATGTCTGTCGATATGAGAGATCATGTCTGTCTACACAATATATATATATATATATATATATATATATATATATATATATATATATATATATATATATATTAGGGTGCATCACAAAAAAAAAATAATAATTGATCTGTCTGCTATTTAAATTTGTTCCATTGATCAAAAAAAAGCATTGTGTAAAAAAATAAAAAATATTTGACAATATTTAGAGGTCCCCCGGACTTCAACAAAGTTTGCATAATTAAGCGAAAACTAGATAAAACCATCCTTCTTGTAAAGTCTTACAGACTTACATACAAAAAGTGAAGCGCTATATAAATTGTTTTATCGTCTTTGGTTTTATAATGTTTGGTAGCTATGATTGATTTTGATAAGCAGTTGTGCTAGAAATAAAATTAAAAATTCACATTTTATTAGCAAAAACAACACTTTTCCTTACCGCATATTGATGACCAAGGCAAGCATTTTAATTTCTTTTTTTATATTATTTTAATTTCTGATACACACGACCTATAAAATCAGAACATGGAAATGATATGAAAAACAACAATAAAATGTTTACACCTTCTAAGGAAATGCTGGCTGACCCTGGCATCACTTCAACAGTTGCATATCCAGTTATTACTGCGTCTCCTGCCTCGCAAACAAAGAAACCACAAACTCTTCTGAAAACTGAATTGTTTGGCATTGGACCTGCAATCTGTGTTGATGATGCTATAATTACTGGAATTCTTCGACTACCAACTTGTTTACAAGTTTTGAGGTGCATGATGTATCACTGCAATGTAGCAGCACACAGTGAGCGTCCAGGTTCTCTTGGTGCACCTTCTCGATTTACAACTGCCAAAATTGTGCTGAATCAAGTTTCTGCTTTCTACGAAAAAGCAAACATTCCAATGGTGACAGAGAGGAGAGCTTGTGAGAAGATTGTTCAATTGATAAAAGTCGCCGAAACACACCAGCCACCAAACGTAAACTGGAACAAATGAAATCTATGTTGGCAACAACTTTTCAACTGTGGCCACCAAATGTCGAGACTATTATCAAGAATACAGAAGATCTAGCATTCTTGAGGTCTATGAAAGGAGACAGGTCTTCCAGCTTTGGATCATTTGACAAAACACTTGCAAAAAAAGTCGCTGGACGCCATTCACGAGATGTCGCAACATTGGAACGTCAGAAACGCGCAAGAGAAGAAAATGCAGCATGTTCAACGATATCAGTGCCTTCCAGCGAGGGTAGCAGTGACGAACCCGATGATTCTACTTCTAAATCTGAAGATAATATGGAGTTTGTTGATAACTGTTTGGATGATATAATGCCATTGCAAAAGCGAAGAAAGCCAACAGGAGCTTTGGTATTTGTACCTCCAGATGTTTTAAGCCGACCAAATCTTGTGTCACAAGCGACAAGATTAAAGATTACACTAACACAGCAGGCAGCTTTCACACAGGGCTTTATTAGCGAGTCTGTGGGTGATGTATCAATGGTGGCTTCTTCCTATGCCACTGCAGATCGTTCACGTCGCAAAGTTGTAAGTGAGATATCTACAAAGATCCACGACTCCTGTGAACCACCCAAACTCTGCACTCTCCACTGGGATGGCAAACTGACACCTTCTCTAAAAAATCATCGTGTCACTGAAGAACGCATAACAGTTGTTGTCGGTGATGCAAAGCAATTGAAACTTCAAGGAGTGCCAAATTATGCCAAGGCAACAAAGAAACCCGTTGGTGAAATAATTGCAGAATTAACCATGAAGCTAATGACAGAGTGGCATTGTAATGATTGTATCGTTAATATGACATTCGACACAACAAGATCAAACACTGGTCATCAGACTGCTGCCTGCATTGCCATACAAAATATGCTGCAACGTGCTCTTCTGTGGTCAGGTTGTCGCCTTCACATTGGTAAAGTTATCCTCTCGCATGTGTTTGCAGACATGAAAATAGAAGTTTCCAAATCCCCGGATATAACTTTGTTCACCAAGCTGCGAAGTAATTGGAAGTTGGTGGCACATGATTGGTCTCACGTTTGTAGTTCGTTTACGTTAGCTGATCATGATCTGAAGGCTCAAGAGCGACTGGCGATAATGAGAGATGCGGTAATTGCACATGCCAACTCTAGTAAACAAACCGAATTCTTGCGAGACGACTACCACGAATTCTTTAAGCTGCCCCTTGTTTACCTGAATGCTACAAATAAGGATGGCAAAGCTGATATATTGCCTCAAGATTGCACTGTGTGAGAAACAAATTCAATTATTGCCTCCAGGTACTATTACCACACGTGATCAAGTGCCAAAGATGCGTGCATTTGCTACATTTGTAACACACGTTTATGTCGTGTGGTGGCTCACTTGCATAAAGAGTGTGGATGCACCATGGAATGATCTACAGCTCTACAAGCGACTTTTGGATTACAACGATGTCAACAGAGGCATATCCAAGTCAGCAACCCGTGCCCTGAATAGGCATCTGTGGTACCTCACTGCTGAAATGATCCCACTGTGTTGGAAAAGCGAGCTCTAGCAGATGCTCTGCTAAGGCTTCGACCAGTGGTTGCCCTCCAAACTCCACATAATCGATTTGGAAATGGTTGGGGAAAACCACGATTCCAATCAATTGATTCTAAAACTCGGTTGTGTGATCTGGCTGGAGTTGACTCGTGGTTTACTATATACAGACTTCAACTGGACACAAGATTCCTCCAACTGCCTGTTGATGATTGGTGCCAAACAGCTTCTTACATTGCCAGTGCAGAAAATGTTGCTGCTATTAACGTTGTTAACGATTGTGCCGAGAGAGGAGTGAAACTGGCATCTGACTTTGTTGAAGCAGCGCGAACGGATGAACATTTTCAAAACATTCTTCAAGTGGTAGAAATGGACCGCAAAAACATCTCAAATGTGCGTAAACCTTACAAACGTGCAACAAAGTGTTACTGAATTAAATGCAACAGTAATAAATAATTTAATACTTTAATGTAATTTTTATATAGGCTAGAATAAACTTTTTTTTTCTTTACATGTCATGTTTTGTGATTTCTTGGGCGGGGAGGGGGGGGGAGAGGGGGGGACCTCTAAATCAACTCTGATTTGAAAAATATTTTACACAAGTTATTATTAATGATATTAGAACAAATTAGAAACATAGACAGCTCAAAAACAAACAATCATTTTTTTCCTCTATTGTGGTGATGCACCCTAATATATATATATATGTTACCGGCAAAGTGTGAAATCCGGCATTCTATAGAATGCCTAGGCAATGTATAGAATGCCTGAATTTTGCAGGCAAAGTATGAAATAAATTGTTATTTCATACATGAGTAAACATGTGAGTGAGTCAGTGAGCACATGAGTCAGTGAGCACGTGAGAAAGTGAAACCGTGAGTGCGTGAGTACGTGAATAAGTGAGCATATGGCTGAGTAAGCACATGAGTGAACAAGTGAGTGAGCCTGTAACTGAGCGAGCGAGCATTGTGTTAGTGAGCATGTTGCGACTGAGCACATGATAGAGATAGTAATTGAGCACATGAGTAAGTGAGCATGTGAGTAATTAAGCACACGAGCAAATCTGTGACTGGGCTAATATGTGAGTGAGCGAGTGGGTGAGTGAGTGCATGAGTGTGAGCACGTGAGTGAGTTAATACTTGTGTGAGAGAGCACATTGGTGAATGAATCCATTGTGAGTGAGCACGTGGGTGAGTGAATATGTGAGTGAGCACTAACTGAACACTTAAGTAAGTGAGTGTGTGAGTGAGTGTGCACGTAAGTGAACATGTGAATGAATGCGCATGTTAATGAGCGAGTGAGTACGTGAGCTCATGAGAGAGCACGTAGTAAGTGAGCTCGTGAGTGAGCACGTTCATGAGCATGTACGAGAGTGGGATATGAGTAAATGAGCACGTGAGTGAGCACGTGAATGAGTGATTTAATTAAAAGTTACTGTATGTATTTGTTAGAATTTTTGTTATTGATTTTTGAGGCACTTTTCAGGCTCAGTGACAATTATAGTTAATTTTGAGTCAAAATTATCGAAACTTACTAAGGGATGTATGTGTGTTTAACTACGACAAACGACAGTAATAAATGGGCTACTTCTCTTGCATCAACAATACTACATGTTTCTGATAGAGATCTATGCTAGCACGTGATTACCGCGTGTTGGTAGTTCTAAGCAGTGGTACACAACAGTGGCACCGAGAGCCAACGCGGGTCCCAGGGCAGGACATCATTGCGGGTCCCTTAATAAACAATGAGTCGTGAAAATTTGACATGGTCGGGGCTGCCGGGCCCCCTTTATGCCCCCTTACAGATGCGGGCCCCCTGGCAATGACCCCCCACCTCCCCTCTCGGCGGCCCTGTTACACACACACGCGCGTGCATAGCAAAATTAGAAAATATATTTATTTTAGAAAACGGTTAGTTTTAAAAACTCTGTTAGGCCAATAATCGTGTCTTATTCATTAGCTAAAGATCCAAAAAAAAAAAACTGACCTTGGGTTTTCTTGGGGTTTTTTTTTGTTCCAAACTTGGGAGTTTTCATTTTTTTAGAGTGGTAATACTACTAGCCACTGCGAATTCTTATTGATTGCACTTCAATAATTACAAAGATAAAATGTCTTCTTTTTCTAAGTCAATAACTGTAGTGTAAGCATCTGTTTATTTATTATTTGTTGCTTGGTAGCATGTAGTATTCTTTAGAATTTAAATATAATAGATTGCAACATAGTTACGAATACTAAATAAATTAGAATAATTCAGTATTTCAATATCTTGAATATCGGTTCAATTTAACATTCAGTTTTAACTTCGCACTGGCTCCACGACCGTCAAGACGGTCGATGTATTTTTTTTTTACCGCTTCCGTCAACAGAATGAACTCTTATGATGTAAAGTTATAAATGCAGTTTATATTATGATATTATTACTTACACAATGATGGTGCTCAAAATCGGCGATCGTTTTAACACAATTAAAGAGTAAACAGAATGAATGAGAACTCTTATTTACTGCAGACGTTGATGACGTTATTTACTGTTAAAAATCGGAGATATTTTTTTTTTTTCCGGGACCATAAATAGATATTGCTCCACACCCTAACCCTATCCCTAATCCTAACCCTAATCCTATCCCTAACCCTAATCCTATCCCTAACCCTAATCCTAATCCTATCCCTAACCCTATCCCTAATCCTAACCCTAATCCTATCCCTAATCCTAACCCTAACCCTATCCTTAACCCTATCCCTAATCCTAACCCTAATCCTATCCCTAACCCTATCCCTAACCCTAATCCTATCCCTAACCCTATCCCTAATCCTATCCCTAACCCTAACCCTATCCCTAATCCTATCCCTAATCCTATCCCTAACCCTAATCCTGAAAAAAAAATCTGGAAAAAAAAATGTATGATTTATTAAAAAATGACCATCAATAGATATTGCTCCACACCCTAACACCCTATCCCTAACCCTGATCCTGAAAAATAAAATCTGAACAAAAAAATGTATGTCTCTATCAGGAATCGAACACGCACATAGCTAGCCAAACTGGGTCTCAGCCAAGCGTACAACCGACATCACTAGAGCGCCACACAAACTAACCTCTCATTTTAATGTATAATTGCTCGGCTATGCAATTGTTGACGGAAGCGGTAAAAAAAAAATACATCGACCGTCATATGACGGTCGTGGAGCCAGTGCGTTTTAACTTTTACTAATATTACTAATAATACTTAGCAATACTAATACTAGTAGTAATAATAGTAGTAATAGTGTAATAGTATTAGTCTATAATTAGTTCAGGGACGAGGCGTAAGTGTTGCAGGCCATATTCATATCTATACTATAGACTATAGATAATACTATTTTATGGTATTGTGTTTATTGAATATAGACGTTAGCATAATAAAATGACTACTTATAATAAGACTACATGTTTTATAACTTAATTATAACATTCGCTTAGCGCTGTTTCGGTTTAACGCTCTTTTATTTGAATTGTGGGATTCCCGATATTCTATCTGAAGCAGTTTATCTGTGTTTCTTCTTTCCTGTGGTGTTAAACTAACATATTTTTATCGATTTAAACATTTGTTGACATTATTGTAAGTACTGTATAAATTAATATAACGATTGATATAGTCACGTAGTGACAAATAGTGGAATTAGCAAAACTAACCGGTTTAGTTGAGATAAATTTGGAAGATGTCGAAGAATTAGTGTAAGAAACAGCAGCAAGTCTTTTTAATGAAGAGCTCGAGGAATTAGCGGACCAAGAAGAACACAGAAATATTAAAAGTAGTTATTCTGAAGAAGAGCAAACAGAACTTTCAACAGCGTTTCTAATAACCAGTTTGATCACTATAACAGATATTATAGTCCAATTTATTGAAAGTTACCCAAATTTTACTGAAGTTCAAAGGCAAGATGAGGTGTTATGGATGCCTTATCCACTTCCAACAACTTCTTTCAAAGCGCAAAAGGACAACACAAATTACATTAGATAAGTTCTTAATAAAAAGGCAGAAAATTGGAAATACTGATGTGTGAGACTGATTGATGTGAATTGTAAACTGACTTAGAATTTTATTTATTTTGAAATGTATATTCATTTATTAAGTTTCTATATTTGTAAGAAATAAATTTTTGTTTTATTGTTATAAATAGCATAATTATTAAATTTAATGGTAAAATACATGACCAATTTTCTACCCATCTTCCCCTAACCCCATTATTTACATGATGTTAACGCTGTTTCATATTACGCTCTACTTTGATGAAACTCATGCCCCGCATTATTCGGGGTCTTCCTCTAAATTGTATATGCTGTTAGTCTAATTATATATATTAAGTTTGTTTGTGCCTACGTATATAGCATCAAAAACATCAATATATTTTTCTCTAATAGTTATCTGCAATACTCAGGCCTCGTCCCTGAAATAGTTATTACTATAAGTTATAGTATAATAAAAATAATGAATCATATTCACTACAAGAACAATTCTACTTCATGTACATGCTAAAAAAAAATTTGAAGTAAAATTTTAAAAGTAAATGCTACAAACATATGATATGCCTACATGTTATTAATTAACAAGAATTCTTGGTTAATGACACTCAGTCACAAATTAAAACTACTTCGACTTGTCAAGATTGCTAACTTAGACATCATAAATATTATGATAATTAATATTAGAGATTTTAATTTCTAGTTGTTATGGACTTGATTTATAATTTGAATTTGATCATACTAACACATCCAGTTTACATAGATTAGCCTGCAGATAACACTTGCTCTAGCACTTGCACACTTTTATGTCAACTATAACAGCCTCTATGAAAATGCACTTTGTGTGGGTATCAATAATAAAAAAAATTTTATTTCAAAACCCAGAGTAAATGCATTTGAAAGAAAAGAATAGTTGGGTTATTTTATTCACCAGATTAAAAAACAGATTTCAAAGTGAAATGTTTTTAATTGAGTGGATAGATAAAGTAGTGTAATCATTTGAACCATAGTTTCACCAGAAATAAATGATTTTTTATAAATCTTTTTCTGTTATCTTACTTCTTCTTTGGACCAGCAAATGTTTCTTAGTGACCATTATTGATTACCAATCGCTGGTTTGGTCTAGATTTTTCATTTGTTACTTAATTTCATTTTTTACAAAAATGAACATTACATTTAAGTTGATGTAATTTTTTTCCCCAGGAATCCTAATATAAAGATTATGAGTGGTGCTTTAGTTTGTGAAGGATGTGAACTGATTGGCGATATCACAATAGGTTGGAAATTTTAATTCTATTTTATTTGCAAATGCACCAATAAATTTCCGTTCATTTTAACAAATTAATTCATTGATTTCAGCTGTTATAAATTTATAAATTATTTTATAATGCTTTATTAATTATATATTTTTTACTTTGTCATTTATATTTCTGTTGTTTACACACACACACACACACACACACAAAAACGTACTAAATATTTTTTTTTAGGAGCAAGAACAGTGGTTCATCCTAAAGCAAGAATTATTGCAGAAGCTGGTCCTATTATAATTGGGGAATTCAATATTATTGAAGAACTAGCTACCATAACCAATAAGTAAGTTATAAATGGCATTGATTCTCATTTAATATATCTTTGGATGTTTTCATTTTGGAGATACAAATATTATATATATATTAGTAATAAAAAGCTATTCCATATTTATTAATTTTTATCTAAGTCTATAAATGTACTTTATTTCTTTTTATAAGTTTGCTTTTTATACTTTCCTGCTACTAGTCATGCTTTCTTAAATCATCTTTTTTCAGGTCTTCCACCGATGCTAACAGTGGTAAGGTTCTAATCATAGGCAATAATAATGTCTTTGAGGTTGGATGCTGTATCCTTTTTTAGTGATATAAATTTGTCTTTGAATTTAGATTTCCTCTTATAAAATGAATCTTTAAACCTCTAGTGTAGTATGACTTTTATCAAAAGTATAGGGATATTTATATCCTTTAACCTTTCAAACCATAAATGGATACTGTTTTTATATTGCCCTTTTTTCATCCTTACCATAAAGAACTGCAACTGTTGATAACCCACTATTGATGGCATAGAAACGTGATAAAATAAAGTGGGATTTTAACCTTTAACCTATGGCATGTAAATCAGGCTACAGCATGCAGATAAGGCTGTGTGAGGCACATTTGACTCACAACCCTATTGCCATTGAGTCACCTATTGTAACATGCTATAATACATAGGAACTTTGGTAATAGGTAGACTGAGAAGTTCACTGTATTGCAAAGAAACTTTTTAATCAGTTTTGTGCTTGAGTCACTTGAGGTTTCAACCACTTGATTGTGTAATTTTAAAAATATCATTGGAAATCAGATACCAGCATTTGCTATAATCACTAGTGTTGATTTTGTCAATGTGAGAAAGTCATTTGAATAAAAACAAAGAGCTGGCATTCTTATTCTTGTACATGCTTTCAATGTGCTTGTGTTATCTACATATGAATAGGTCACAGCCTACAGATATCTGATACAAATTATCTCAGTCCCCCTATATGCTTTTAATAATATCTATTCTCTCAGAGCTATCCTTAAGCAATAAAATGAATAAAATACTTAACTACCAATTTTAGATGTGGAAGCTATTCGAATTGGTGATCACAATGTTGTTGAAAGTAAAGGTAAGTTTTTAGAAGAAAAAAAATATTTGAGAAATTGTAAAAGATTTATTTATAAAGCTGTTACTAGAGAGTTACCCATATTATTTAAAATATTTATCAATTATTGCATTTTCTGTCTAGTGTCTAATTGTTTGACTGGGGATCTTTTTATTACAGTTTACCATTTTTATTATAGTGAACTTTTTTAAATCTTGATTTCTGATAGTTTCCTCGTGCTTACATGTTTGCTTTTTCACAGCCAAAGTGGGTTCTAAAGTGGAAATTTCTAATGGCTGCATCATCGGATGTGGGTGTGCCCTGAACATGAATGAGACATTGCCTGAGAACACTGTGGTGTATGGTAATAAATGTGAGAGGAGAGTTCAGAGGGAGAGACCTCCTGTAAGTGCTTACACAAGTACTTGACTATACAACCCAGACATAATATGATAAATTTTAAAGTTTTTACCTTATAATTTGATTGAAAGGTTTATAGCCTATAATAGTCAAAATATCAAATGGTGGTGCAGTAAATTCTTCAGCTATAATTAATATTAATCTCTTGAATTTCTTAACTGTTTTGGTTGATGGTGAAAGACTGTCTGCTAGAAGAAAATCTTCCTATTTTAGAGCTTAGTTTTATGTGTGTCTTTCTACTTGGTAATTTTATTGATGCTAAAAGTCATTGATAATCACCCATGTCCAGGGGTTTTTAATTCCTTAGTACCAGCACTCAAATAATCTAGTATTCTTATCTCTTTAATGATTTTACGTTTGTATGTTATTATAAATAAGGATATTTTGTATTTGTTTATTTTCAGACTCAAATCCTTCAGATTGACTTCTTAACTAAAATTCTACCTAATTATCATTATCTTATGAAACCAAATGTAAATGCAAATGTACGTCCACCTGTCAAGAAATAACTGAGTGGATTCCTCTTGGATTATAATTTTTGTTGAATGTATCTTCATATATTTGAAGAAAATTTCTTTTAAATAATTACAGTTATAGTAGATAATTTTTTCACTTTTACTATTAATGCTCCAAGTGCAATATTATTTAAGTACTGTTTTTTTTTAAAGCACTAGAAGTTTAATTTATATTTCTTAATTTTGCACTAAGCCAGTCTTGATTAATCTAAAACTAATGGTGTTGGTATTTTTAAAAAAAAATGTTAAAATTGATGCTGGTTAAAGAAAATACAAGTTGAATGTAAAAATAGTTCCTTCATATTATTATTCTTAGTAAATAATAATAGTGATGAATGTTTTTTAAATGTATAATTTAGATACATGTAGTTTTCTTTTTTTTTCATGCTATAGCATTTTTATAGGATACACTGATCACAGAAAAAAATATTTAATTTTGTTACGGTGTAGGCAAATTTGGTAAAATTAATAATTTGCTTTCTGTTAATATTGTACCCATAATTATTTTTTTGTCTTTATGTTCATTTATCCTTTAAATATTGTCATTTAATTTGTTTGTTGTATTGTTGCTTATTTCTGAATGTTTTTATATCATTAATCTTACATTTCCTTTAAAAATATGCTGTTTTAAGCATAATAATGATTGCTGTATATAATTTAAAGAGTTTATCTCTGGCTAGTCTTGTATACATATGGTAATATAAAACATAAAAATACCATTGAAAGTGTTCATTTTTGTATGAATTAAAATATTACTTAGATTTAAAACATGGCTGTGCATATTTAATGTGTGCTTGTAATTAAAATTTTTCAATGTATTAATAAACAATACAACTTTTTATATAGTAAATTGTCAAGGCTTTAACTAGTACTGTAGCAGCTAATGGAAATAGAAATTATACTATCTAATTGTCTCAAAATACTATTGTATCTGTGGATGAATTAATATTACCCTAATGAACAAGAATTCACGGTTATTTGAAAAGGGCTATTACAAAATGTAAATGAATATCAAAATTTTATGTAATGTTAGGAAGAGTATCTAAATGAACTACTTTGCTTGAAAAAATAGTTATGAAATTTAGTATTATTCTTTAATTTTTTATTTCTACATGTATAAGCTAAAGATGCTTTAAATTTCCAAAACAGCCTTATATAAAAGATAAAACAAACACATTTTTAAAAGGTATTTTTTGCTCATTTAAGATATTTTACAAGCTAGGCAGAGCATTCTTCATAAGCTGTGCTTAACTAATTTAAAAGTAAAGCTCCCTTAATCCCCTGAGAGCTCATTGGGGCAGGGTGAAGTGTAGAATTTATCTGTTTCAGTAACCAGCCGCCTTTATGCACACAATATTAATTTCACTGAAATTTTCAGGTACCCATTTTAAGCAGGTGGACTTGGGGACTTTCACCAGGTCTGAAAAAATCTCATCCCTCACTAAGGTTTGAACCCGGGACCCCTCTGCTCGACAGCCAAACGCTGTACACTGCACGACCACCCATTCCTTTTAGCTGATATACTCTTTCTTTAATATTACTATGTGATATTTCTTAAACAAATAGGTTACGGATGGCCATGCATGTGATTCAATGAAGGCCACTCTTCAGGTTAATAGCACAAAATATTTTAAAGAGCCACTTCATAGTCAATGTAATAAGATTTAGTGAACAAAGGTAGCTAAATTATAAAAAAACTAGCTCATTGGGAACAGCACAAAACTCTTGAAGAGCTGCATGTGGCTCTAGGATTCGCAATTGGTCGCCTTTATCTAAGTGATAATTCCCTTCTTTACATTCAAAGAAAATATTTCTTGATTTGAAGTTATTTTTAAATCTTTATATCACAGCGTATAAGAAAAAAAAACAGAAACTTTAAAAACTTAAGAAATGAAACTTTATTCTGAATTCCATGTGTTATCTAGTTTCTGTGAAGATTGAAACTTTATGTTAATTATTACTAATTTAATACATTACTTCATAGGATATTAATTATGTGATGATTTTTTCATTATTTATTATTAAATATTCTACCTTTATTTTAATAGAATGAAGTTTGTTGAACAGCAAGTTGGTTGTTTTTTTTTTTTTCATCATCATCATCATCATCCGTGGCACTACAGCTCATGAAGAGCTTTGGCCTGCTCCACTACTGCCTTCCATTCGGGTCTGTCCCTGGCTTTCCTCCGCCATGCCCGTACTCCCAGCTTTTGTAGGTCCGCCTCTACTGTTTCGAGCCATCTCTGTCTTGGCCTGCCTCTAGGTCTCTTCCCTCTTGGGTTCTGATGGTATGCTATCCTAGCTGCTCGATCCTTGGTCATTCTCTCTACATGGCCTGCCCATCTCAGTCTGCCCTTCTTTATTTCTGTCACTATTGAGGGGTCTTCATACAGTTCATAAATTTCTTCGTTTGTTCTTACTCTTCAGCCATCTTTATCTTTCACAGCTCCATGTATTCTCCGCAGCACTTTTCTCTCCCAGGTATTTAGCATATTCTCAATAGTTTTTGTTGTAGTCCATGTTTCGCTGCTGTACATGACCACTGGCCTTATTATGGTTTTATAGATTACTTTCTTCGCTCTCTTTGAGATATTTTTGCTACGGAATACATTTTGGAGACTGTAGTAGGTACGGTTTCCTGCAGTTATCCTTTCTTTTATTTTTTTTTTTTGAGCCACTGTAATCAATGTGATTGACCTTTTCCAGATCTTAAAAATAAATAATGATTATAAGAATGAGCTGCAATCATGTATTTTTTATTTATATAAGCTAAAAAAAATTAAGGTCCCTTAACCCTAACAGGCCTTTGGGGTAGATGAAGTGTAGCATTCATCTGTTTCTATAACCTTGGCATATAAAGGGATTGTGTGGTTAGCAGAACGCCTAACTGCCTTTACTTTCCTAACAAGTTAGGTACCCATTTAAAGTGGGGTGGACTTGTGTGACTTTACACCAAATTTCACCTGGAAAAGTTTACATTGGTCTCTCCAAGGATCGAATCCTGGACTCTTGGGTTGACTGGTGAGTATCTATACCAGTCTGCCATCCGTCCCAATATAGGCTTAAGATGCTTCAAATTTCCAAAACAGGTTTGTCATACTAACTACTAAGGCTTATACTAAAAAATTGGACTGTTTTTACAATTAGGTGTATGAATACTATTATTGTTGGTTTTGTGATTCTTTTTGCTTTGTTTTGAGTTATTTTAGAGTTGAAAATGTAATATTCTTGAACTAGATTCTTTCATTCCTAGTCATTTATTGAATGCCATAATAAAATAACTAATAAAGGAATTTAATGAATTTTATTGATTTTTTTTATTCAATTTATTGCTATTCGTTTTAAGCAAGCATCTCTCTCTTAGTAAATGCTCTTTGTCATTTCCACTTTTAGAAAAATTTTTTCTTTTTTATTATTATTTTTTTTTTAAAAATGCAAATGAAAAATAGCTCTAATTCATGCACCTTGCATATAAGCCGCATAGTACATAACAGAACCGTTCTGTTTTCTTTGCATATACATGTACAACATGAATTAAAAAATGTGTATATGTCAGTGAAATTTTATCTTCAGAAAAATATAACCGGGTTATTGTAATGAATAGAAAACTAGCTATGTTGTTAGAGAAATATAAACATGGCTATCTCGAGATTTTTAAGGCTAAATACAGGTTTTAGGATGCCAACATTAGGTATTATTTAATCTTATGTATAAATCGGATTAGTGGAAGGCCCTATTATACACGGTTTTTACTTTTTAAAATATTTATTTTTTTAATTTAATAGATTTTAAAGCTGCTACTAGACTAAAGTGACAAGTGCAGTCTGAAACTAATGTCTTTACGTCTTCAGTAAAGACTAAGCTTGTAATTGTGTTATTAATATAGACTTAGTGGACAATTTGATTATCTTTTTACTTTAAATATATTAATTATTATAGTAATTTATAGGTCTTAAGTTAATAATTCTTTTATTCAATTATTTTAATCTGCCGGCCACCTCTATTAGTAGACTAGCTATACTTCTATAGACCCATGTCCATGGCTATAAGTTAATAAGCCACCAACATCGGGGACATCCTCTCAAGCTAATTCCATGTGTAGCCCACATAAAACATCTTGGTGGTGTATTCTTCAAGCCATCAAGGTCAAGCCTCCAGGTGTTTCTAGGATGACCTCTCCTTAGTCGCCTTAGACTTTACTTTGGGGGTTCCCGATCAGCCCCTGCCGAGTGACAATGGTTGTTTTTTAAGCAGCCCTATCTCCTCTTCCTGATTATGTCTTCCATTTGGCAGGTTCTTTCCAAAAGGCTGGCATTACTGATGTTGTCAGGTCAGCAGATCGCGATTCTTCTTTTAATGCAGCAATTGGTAAAGGTCTGGACTTTCCAGCTGGTGGTCTTGGTTAACCCACATGTCTATGCTCCATACAGTAAGACTGATTTCATGTTAGTGTTGAACAGTCAGATCTCACAGGAAGAACAATTTTTACAGAGCTGGATGTAGGTGGCTCTTGGTTTGCAGATTTTTGTCTTGACATCTACCACTGAGCCACCCTGTTGGTCAATGACTCAACCCATGTAGATAAAGAGCTGCACTTTCCCAAGCTTACTTCCATGCAGTGGAGTTTATTATTAGCATCTTAGTCTTGTCTTTGTTGATACTAAGGCCACCCTCAACACAGAAACCTAATATCACTTAATTTTTTTATTTATTAATGAGCTCATTCTATTTATAAAACTTATCTTGATTGCTTGTTCATTTGTTTTTTATTCTGTTCCTCAGGATTTGGGACATTCATGCTAAAAGGGGATATGTTAAAAGAGGCTCTTGATTATGCATTATTTTTGGGCTATCGTCATATTGATACAGCTGCAACTTATGAAAATGAAGAAGAAATCGGACAGGTAGTAGATGACAGAGTCAAGGCAGGACGATTAAATCGGAAAGATTTATTTATAACAACTAAAATTCCTAGTACACATTTAAAAAAAGAAGCTACAATTGAAAGTGCACAAGCTTCATTAGCTAAATTGAAAACAAACTATGTAGATATGCTTTTAATTCATCACCCATGGGCATACATAAAGAAAGGTGATGATGAAATAGAATTTCAACAAGTTGATCTTCGAGAACCTTGGCATGCTCTTACCACATTTTTTAAGTCAGGTAAAGCTTCAAGCATTGGAGTTTCTAATTTTACGGTTAGACAGATTGAACATATTTTATCTACTTCTGATGTACCACCAGCTAATGTGCAGTTGGAATGTCATGCTTATTTCTTACAAAACAGGCTAAAAGCATTTTGTGATGCTAATCATATTGTGGTATCAGCTTATGCCCCATTAGGTGCTCCCAGCAGACCTAGTCGTCATGTTCATAACAATGAAAACCTTCTAGAAGATCCTTTAATCAAAGAAATTGCACAAAGTTATAAAAAAACTCCAGGACAAGTTTTGTTGAACTTTCTGCTGCGCAGAGGATTTGTTGTATTACCAAAGAGTGCCAATAAACAAAGGATTAAAGAAAATTTAGATGTGCTGAACTGGACAATGACAACTAAAGACTATGACAGAATAGCCAGTCTTGATAAGGGAGTTAGGTTTTATAGATTTTTATATATGAAAGGTCATCCAGATTTTTTAGAAAATGAAGACTTTTGAAAAGATTGGATGTCAGATTGTTAGAGGCTGTGGTTTTTCTTTTCTGTAAACAAGAAATTGTGCAAATTAAGTTTTTATATATATATTTATTCCTTTATAATGTCATATATATGCTGCCTAGAGCATAAAATATAAGTAACAATTATTTTACAAATTTTTAAAGAAAATCTTGCCAAATTAAAAAATTATATAATGCATCTAACACTGTAAGTTAAATTTGTTCATTGAAATATTAGAAATGTCATTTTTTTTAACATCCTTCATCTTTGTGTGCACACAGTTGACTGGTTACCTAATGTACAGTAGTAAATTCAACCTGTCCTAAATATTCAAATAAAGGTAGGACTGCCAAAGAGCATAATATGGCATACAGCAATAAATACACGTATATGACATTTGTTATTCAGATATCTTTAAACATATAATAGAAAAGTAATTGAAAAGCTCTCTTCTTGCAATATAGATCTTCAAAACAAATGTGCAAATTATTTAACTAATACAACAATAGATATTTGTTAAGTATTGATACAAATATTAACATAATTTCTGATATATCTATTGATGACTCAGTGGTCAGTGTTGTTGTCAATTTCCTCAGTGAGAAACCGAATTACAGGTTTGAACCCCAGCTTCACCTATTGACTGTGACCTCTGTGGGGCCTACACAGCAATTGTTGCCTTCACTGTGTTGTTGTTTAGAAAGATTCTTATATAAGACAGAAAATTTCACCCATATCAGTACATGTTCAAATTGCCATTATGTACCAGAGCTTAGATGATGCATATTCATCTTATGGTTTTTTTGTCTGCTATTATTATTCTTTTGTGGTCCACTAGTACAGTGGAAAGTTGTTTTTTTTTATTTTACAATGAAAAATGCTTGTTTGTGATATTTTAATATAATTTTGTATTATTCAAATGTATGGTTGCTGCATAGGATTTTTGTATATCATGTAAAATAATAAAAAAATAATTCTCTTCTTTATTTTCTTTTTCACTCAAATGGAATATTTTACTTAGTGCTTTTTACATTTTTTCTGGGCAGGGATAAAATAAGTAAAACTAAGAGAAGTATGTTAAGTAGTAGGGTTGGGGGAGGGGGGGTATTTTACTTCCCCATTCTCATTATTATCTATAAAGTAACTAAATGTAATAAAAAAAAAAGATTTATGCTTAATAAATATTTGTACAGATTTTCATCAAAGTAATTCATGGACAGTCTTGGCCAAAGAGTAAATTCCAAAGAAAGAGACTATAACTCATTACTTCTGATTCATTGCTACCAGCACTGGGCAAACTACAACTTGCTGGCCAAGTCCAGCAAGTCAGGCTGTTTGATCTGGCCGTGCTCCGCCTCTCTCTGCTTGTTCACATCAATGAAATTTTCATTTAATTCATATAAACACTCTGCCCATTGGCTCTTGATCCAAATGTGGCCAGTGGTTCAAGAATTTAGCCCACCATAGGTCTAAGCCAATCAGTTGGATTTCGGTTTGGTTTGAGAATATATTTCATGCTGATAAAGAGCATTTATTATACTAAATGATCTAATAATAGATTGAGGGCCAGTGGTACATAAAGTGATTTTTTTTTAAATACCTATTAACATTGCAAAACAATAAAGTTTCCTAATGTTGTGTTTTTTAGACCTTGATTCTGTTTTTTATTTGTTTAACAAAGCAAGCCAGTGACAAGTATTTGATCATTTTACTTCCACACAAAAAAATCATAGTAAGAAATATGTGTATCATCAAAAGAAAGTGCAGTGTCTCTCCGAGTTCTATAATTGTCTTTGTTATAGAAGTTTCTGAACACTGTGACTTTCAGTCTGTTTTTTTCTATTATTTAGAACACCTAGAAAATTACATATCGAGTGAAATCATGGAAGGTATGAGCCTTCCCTAAATGTATCAATTTATTATTTGTCATAAGTTATGTAATGAAAGTAATTTGGCAAGAATTCAGAGCCGCCCCCCCCCCCCTTTTCCGCTTCTGGGTGTCATAGTTAATCAAAGGCCCCAGAATTCCTGACTATGGCCCTTAACCCTAAAGTGGGGTATAAGAATAAGTAAATCTGGTGTTCCCATTGGATCACGTCCTACTAAATGACATTCATCTAGTTCTTCATATCTATGGCTCCAGCTGTTTAGGCTTATTTATATTTGTTCCGTTTATAAATTTGCTGTGAGTAGGGAGATGTTTTTAAAAGTACAAAGTAAACATACTAGTTGTATATTATTTACATCAGAGAGGGAGGACCAGATAAACTCAAATGACAATATTTAATTTTTACTTATTCGATAGAAATGGCACTTGCTTATATTATGCTGAGTGGAATAGAAAAAAGAAATTGACAATGGTCAGAGATGAGGTAGTATAATCATTTCTGGTCTATTTTAAATAAAATTCGTAAAAAGGGACTTCAAAAAATAACTTACATTCGTGTCATAATTATTAGGACTTAGTAGACATTAGTTACATGTCTTAAACTGAATAAAACTTGGATGTAGCCAATGTAGGCTAGTTATTATTCCAATTTGGAGGGCATGATTCATTCATTTAATTCATCGGAACTCATTACTTTATCAGTTGACTGTCTTTAAATATACATTGGCAGGATTACAACGTCAACAGTTTGGGAGGGGGAGGGCTAGCATTAGCTGGAAAAAACATTATTCATGATTAAAATGACCAAGAACAAGTTATAATTCAGAATAGCCACACTGTGACACAGTGAAGTATTACCGTTTCATTGTATTTTGCACTAGTTTTTAGTTTCTGCTGTTTATTATTTTATTTTTAAATTTATATTCATTTCATTTAATGATTTATTTTTTTAAAAAAAGCTTCCTCTACTTATTATCATTGTTGACATATGCTTTATATCACACTACATGAAAAGTAAAGGAAATCTGCTTACTTTATTTCTGTATGATATTGTATTTGAAGATAGTATTCTCATTCCTAAAAGAAACTTAACAGAACTAAACGGATGCAGACCATCTACTATGTATAGTAAAATATGGGGTACAATTATTCATATTTAACAAATCATAGTATTAGCAACTCAAATATTTTCAATTTGTTCAGTACAAATTTTAATCCTGTATTCAGATAAAAAAAAATTTGAACAGTGTTGCTTTTTTTTTTTTTTTAAACATTTTAAAATTATTCTGTATGGAATTCTTTCTTTCAGGAATTTAAGCTTATGTATGGAATGTTGTTTTCTATCAAGTCATTTGCCAGTAGACTTTCACCAACAGACATGTAAATACTCTACATATTTACTGGCATTACAGTTATAATTAACCTTTTTTTAATGAAGCTATGAATAATTAGATTATGAATAAAATGCTAATAGATTGAAGTTTATGCTAAGTAAAAAAAAAATTCTTTTTTTCTAAATTAAATCAGGAAGGAAGGGTTTTTAAATTTCACCACAAGCAAGTATAAGCTACATTTTTTTGAAACTCCAAGTGGTCTGAAGTTGATATTAAACACAGATTTGAGTGTTGGAAATATGAAAGATGTTTTACAGCAGATTTTTAGTTCTGTGAGTATTTATATTAATTTTTTGTTTTTCTGATGGATGCTAAATTAGCATATTCATTAAAAAATTTTAATGTGTGTTTTCTATCTAACCAAAAAAGTTTAAGATCAGTCATTTATAACATCTCGCATGAGGATGGATGGGGTCCAGTGTTTGTTACAACATGTTATATAGGTTTGGTAGTTAACATCTGTTATTTAACGTTTAAAATTCCTTAATTTTTTTTTATTTTTTTTATTTTCTGTAACTGTTGTATGCACATGTTGGGTTTCTAAGCACAAGATCTAAATTATTAGATCTATTAGAGCCAAATCAATATAAATTATACATCAAAGAAAGGCTTTTAATTATAAAAAAACTCATATTTCGTATAGTTTTTATTTTTTGGTTCTAATTAGGAAATATGTGGAACAGATCTAATTTACTTGCTCTATTCCTGTGAATATTTTCCTCAGTTTTTAGAATCTATAACATTTAGCTTGAGATTTTTTTTTCTCTCTCAGGGAGTAAATTAATAAATTCATTTAAAAACATAAGCAATGTGATGGTTTTTAAATTAGTACATTAAAAAATTTTACATACAAAAAGTTTTATAGCCATTTATTTTTACATTCGGCCTGGTATCTATCAATATTTTTTTTATCTGCTCAGTTTTATGTTGAGTATGTTGTGAAGAATCCTCTTTGTCAACTTGACCAGCCCATAACAAGTGAGCTATTTAAAGCTAAACTGGATGAGTTTGTGAGAGGCTTACCTCAGTTCCATGCCCCCAAGACAGCATAATGATTATTCAATGATCTTGTGCGGCTCCCACTACACAGTATGATTGATAAGTGCTTACTGCACAGCTATTTCATTAAACTACTGCATGAAGCACATTGAAGGATATAAGTTAACTTTTTTAGTGGTAATTGTCTAGATGTAAGTTTCTCTGCAGTGGAAAATATTCCTTCATGAAAGTTTTTTGTTTATTGTTGTTTTTTTTTTTTTTTTTTTGCTTTTTTTCTACATCTAGCCACCATTTATATTTATATTTTTCTTAGTTCTCTGAATAAAATTTTTGACTGATGAAAATTGTGAGTCAGTGGCACAGTCCAAAACTTCAAAATTATATTTTAAAAAAATAGAAATATTTTAGTATATTATATATTGGTCGCTCACTTTTATTGTGATTAATTTGTATGTAATTCTTATGACTTGAATCATTTTATTTAGTGTTAATTAGTGTGAATCTGGGTTATTTCGTCTTTTTATGCAAGTGATGAATTTTATATTTGTTCTGCCATTCATTTTGATTTAAGTCAAATAACATTTTTTCAAAAAAAATTAAATACATATAATTATTTGATACATTTTGTTGTTTATTTTCAATGCATGGAATAGAATTTGTATTGTTCTGCCCCACATAGAGGCAATTCGACATTTAAGAGGGCAATAAGAATATGAGCTCATCTAGAGTTAGTTTCTTGTTAGTAGACCCTACAATGATAAGCAGGAGACAAAAAGAGTTTTTCAAAGATTTTTGGTGGGACATGGGACAAAGTAAGGTTGGGAAACACTGTTCAAAGCCAATTAGATATAAAAAGTTTTAAGTGATATGCCCTCATTGTAGCAGAGCATTACATTACTTGATTGTGCTGGGTTTACATTCCTTTTAATGTAAGCATGGGATGAAGGGTTCAAAAAACAGGATGAATTTTTCCCTTTTCTTCACTGACCCGATTGAATGTGAGGATCTTTTTATTTGAAATATACTAGTACATGTATTAATATTTAATAAAAAATGTTTATTTTTATTCTTAGACGTACACAGTCATTAAATGAGTTATTGCCCTTAGTAACCAAGCGCTAATTTTTTTCTCTTTTTCCTTCCGCTACCACACTGGCATTATAAATAAAAAGGAGACAGAAAGGAACTGCTTTGCATCTATAGTGAACTGAACAAAAACTGTCTGGTTATTAAAGGGTAAAATGTATTTTTTTTTAATGGATTGCTCAATGTTTTGGAAATTTTTAAAAACTGCCTTATCATTTAAAAAGTAGAACTGCAGATATTAAAAAAAATATTGGCTGAGAAAGTTTATAGCTCGCACAGAAAATAAATTTGTGGAGTATGTGTTATCTATGAGATGTGCTAATTGAACTGACCTAACAATGAAAAAAAACATATGTACTGTCCACCAGTGGCAGTTCCGAATATGGACCCCCTACTTCTAAAAGTTATTATCGATAACGTTCAATGTAATGCGCCCCCCTCAATCCCCTGTAACAAAGCTCACAAATTAAGTGGTCCATGAGATCCAAAAAGTTGCCGACCACTGGAATAGATGACCATTAGCGGTGTTTAATATATTCATGTACAAAAAAAAGGGATTCGTAATTTCGTTAGATACTAATATTACTCATGTGATACTCCACATGTTGGCAGTGGCGTACCTAGGGATTTTGGGGCCCCGGGGGCGTGGCCTCTTTAGGGACCCCCCCCAATCAAGCTATGGCCCGCGGGGGGGACTTTCGAATTTGGACCACCTCCCCAAGTTACGCCACTGCATGTTGGGTGAATTAATGAATCATCCTTAATAACCAGACGCTTAGTCACTGTCTGATGTCTTGTGGAGAAAAAAATCATTGGTAAAGGGGTGGTGGGTTTTACAAAGATTTTAGAAGGAATGAATTACCTGCACATTGGACAGTTGGGGTTGGGCTATATGGTTCATAGTGGATTGGGGCACACTGTCGTAACAAATGTGAGCTAAACAGACACACACTAGCGCAAACAAGGTTTTGTTTCTAAGCTACGTTTGTAAAGCAGTACACGTGTTTTGACATAGTTGACATCCGCGACAACGATTAATGCTTCCACATGGCGACATGAAAACTAAACTGTGTAGACGTGTTGTGTCCGGCCGCGCATAAGATCGGTGGCATGCCTATATATACATATATCGTTAGTTGGAGCAGTGCCGTAGCGCGATTAACTCGCGCACGGGGCACAATACCTTTTACATGTAAATACCTTTTTAGCGCCCCGCCATTCGCAAACTATATAATATTATATGTAAAATAGACCATTTGGCGCCCCTTTGTGAGTAGTGCCCGGGGCATGATGGCCCCCTTGCCCACCCCTCGCTATGTCTCTGAGTTGGAGAGATATATTTAGATATATATGACCACAAAGAGAGATGAGGAGCGATATATATATATATATATATATATATATATATATATATATATATATATATTTATAAACAATTAGACAAATACATATATACATAGTTAAAATAGTTAAAAAGAGATGGGCTTGCCGACAGATACATATAACATAAATGTGTGTATAATGTATATACATATGTAGACAGCTAAGTAAATTATGTTAGACAGCAGCAGAGAGAGAGAACAGCCGGAAATGCCGACATATATATATATATCTATATCTATATATATATATATATATATATATATATATATATATATATGTATGTATATATATAGTAGATACAGAGATTTATAGACCGATTCCATTTACCCTATCACAGCGCATTCCATTTCAAACTTACGCCTTATTTAAACAAAGAAGAATAAAAAAAAACGGTTCTAACAATGAAATTCAGGATTTGCTGAATCACGACAGGCCGGTTGTATTTCATAGCCCGCCACTTGCATGGTTGAACTAAAACTGTGACATGCATCATAAATTTTTCCTACTGTATCATATTTCTACCACTGTACCGTATTCAAATGGAATGTTATTCATGCCCTTGTGTGATTTTACGCCTGGTATTGCATCTATTTGTCCGATCTGTTTCCAGTTATTCACGGCCCTGAAATGAAATAAGGAATTTTTTTATTTATTTTTTTTTCTATGGCATGAAATGCATAAAAACTAACGGATTTTTTTTTAAACCTGTCCGCTACATAGCTCTCAACGCTTGACGGTATTTCTTCAATTAGATTTCAAAGAATGTTACTGCCAGGGCCGGCATTGAGCTGATTGGACCTCGCACTAATGCGATGTATGTTATGCACGATTACAATCTGGGTTGTTCTTGAGATTAGGCAAACTAGGTGACCGCTTACTATAAAAGGGGGGTGGGCCTTCACGGACTCTTATCAAATCTGCTGATATCTCCCCAAAGCACTTTTTGCATAGGGTTTTCAAATATATCTCACATAGGGTCTTCAAACATATCTCACATAGAGTCTTCAAATATATCTCACATAGGGTCCTCAAATATATCTCACATACAGGCCCGGTTTAACCACTAGGCAGGACTAGGCGGCCGCCTAGGGCGCAAAAATTCCGGGGCGGCAGCCGTGGTAGTAAAAGACGTAAAAATAGAAATATTAAAACAATTGAAGTCCTTTAGTAATACATGGATTGAATAATATTTTAGTGCTAAGAGTTTATTAATATTGAAATTCTTAATATATTTCACTAAAGAAAAGGGCAAAACGTCCTATTAGAAATTAAATTAATGTGGTTTTATAAAATAAATCAGAAAACAACGCGAGTTGTCGAACGTTGTTGAATGCGTCATGCTTTCTATGACGTATATGGGAATTTCACAAACGCGACACATCTATCTATATTTATAGGATTGCGTCTTGCAGGCTGCTGCTGTTGTCCCGCATGGTTGGGCGAAGAAAAAATCTGGCTTCTGCTCGCGATGCTAAGTACTTTTCAATAATTCTAGATTGCACACCAGATGCTGGTCATGTTGAACAAATTACCATGATCATTCGCTTTGTGGATGTGATTTCAAATGCAGAAAATGACACTGCAGCACCATCATCTGTAAAGGAACATTTCTTGGGTTTTGTGCCTCTAAAAGAGACAACTGGTGCTGGCATGACTGAAACTATTCTTAAACAGTTAGAAGAGATGTCTTTATCTATCGAAAATTTACGCGGTCAAGGCTATGACAATGGCAGCAATTTGAAGGGAAAAGCCAATGGTGTACAAAGAAGAATTTTAGATGTCAATCCCCGAGCATTGTTTGTACCTTGCTGTGCAGATACCTTGAATTTGGCTGTAAATGATGCCGCAAAATGTTGCTTAGAAGCAACAACCTTCTTTGATCTAGTGCAACGTGTTTATACATTCTTTTCTGCATCAACTCGCCGTTGGGAAGTTTTAACTCGACATGTTTCTAATCTCACTGTTAAACCACAGAGTGAAACAAGATGGGAAAGTCGAATTGATGCTTTAAAACCTTTTCGTTATCAGCTTGGTGATATCTACGATGCTCTGGCAGAAATTGCGGATGACACAAATTTAACAGGAGCATCTGATAATACATCACGAACAGATGCGTGGGTTATTGCAAAAGCCATTTTTATTTTTAAGTTTGTCGTTTCTCTGGTTGTGTGGTATGATGTGTTGTTTGAGAGCAACATGAGTAGTAAAGAACTTCAAAAAAAAAAGAATTAGATATACATGGCGCCATCAATCATCTGGCTGAAACAAAGAAGTTTCTCGTAAACCGCAGAAATGACACAGAGTATGAGAAAACACTGGTAGATGCAGCTGAAATCGCAGTCAATTTAGAGATACCAGCACTTTTCGAACCCGAACCAACTCGTATCAGAAGAAATAAGAAACAATTTCCATATGAAGGAGATGACGACGAACCCATTAATGTTCCAAAAGAAAAATTCAAAGTAAACTTTTACTTCGCTGTTCTTGACACGGCCATACAATCGGTTGATGAAAGGTTTACTCTGATGCAAAATATTAGTTTGGTGTTTGGTTTCCTGTATGATGTTCATAGTTTACAAAATAAAACTAGCAGGGAAATTACGGAACATTGTTTGAATCTTGAGAACGCTTTGCGACATGGAGACTCCAAAGATATTGACGCATTTGATCTAAGCAGTGAACTGAAAGCCATTTCAAGACGAGTTGCAAGGTGTGCATCGCCACAGGATGTACTAAACTTTATATTGAAAAATAATCTAACAGATAATGTGCCCAACACTGTTATAGCTCTCCGAATCCTCTTGACACTTCCAGTCTCTGTGGCCAGTGGTGAGCGAAGCTTCTCAAAACTCACACTGATAAAGACATATTTGAGAAAGTCCATGCTACAAGAAAGACTTGTTGGATTAGCTACTGTGTCAATCGAACATGATATTGCTAGAGACATTGATCTGACGGAACTCGTTTCCACATTTTCTATAGCAAAAGCGCGAAAAATAAAGTTTTGAAATTTAATTATATATTTATTTTACTTGCCTACGATTGTAGTCTATAGCCATAAAACACAATTTTACATGACATTGTATAGATTCTGTTGCAACAACTTAAATAGTTATTGAAACAAACGACAGCATAATTTTCCTTCGTGAAAGTTATAATATTACTTTAAATATTAGTTCTTTTAGTTGCCTTTAGTAGGGGGCGGAGTGCGACAGGTTCGCCTAGGGCGGCAAATACTCTGGCGCCGGCCCTGCTCACTTAGGGTCTTCAAACATATCTCACATAGGGTCCTCAAACATATCTCACATAGGGTTTTCAAATATATCTCACATAGGGTCTTCAAACATATCTCACATAGGGTTTTCAAATATATCTCACATAGGGTCTTCAAACATATCTCACATAGGGTTTTCAAATATATCTCACATAGGGTTTTCAAATATATCCCAAAATGTTTACCTAGAGTCCTTTCCCAAAAAACAAACAAAACAACAAAGAATGGCTCTGTCTATGTCCTCCGTTGTGCCTCCATGGTACTTGTAGCCTTGGCAATGGTGACAATGAAGAATGGTCACTACAAGGCCCTTTTCTAAACTGCCCATCCAGTAATTCATAAAGGTTTTATGTAGGCATGCCATTTTTACATGGACGTTAGAATTTTGAGCCAAATGTATTTCTTTCAATTCATAATAACTTCAAACGAGTATTTATAAAACAAAAAAATAAAAAAGGACGAGGGGGATACGGTTGGTTTGGCAAAGTGAAATCCACTGTATTTAGCATCCTCCCCCCCCCCATCCATCATCCATCAATAACAAAAAATCCTCTAATCTCTTCATTCTACATTGAATTCACCGCTATGATAAGTGGCCTATAAGCTGCCCCATTAACCGCCACGCAATGGCCTTGTCTAGGGGTGGACAAACATTTCGAAACGCGGGACACTTTGGGAGTCTAAAATTTGACCCAAGGGCTGGACAAAGAGCAGAACGATGTTTGTTTGTTTGTTTTATAAATCAAAAAAGAAATAACTTCATATAATGATAAATATAATAATTTATTTTGTTTCTCATCTTTTTTATTTTTTGTTGAATGAAGTATTGGAAACATTCCAAGAAAAAAAAAAGATCTATTTATTTTCACTTTGCTTAACTTGCATTTCTATCTCATTTTTTTTTTTTTACAATTTTATATAATTCTTCCTTTAAAATCGGAACACAGCGACCTAACCAGCGAAATTTTTGGACGATTGCCAGAATGGTCTAATCTTGTAATGACTTTTGGTCCTTTTGTGTGTAGGAGTACAAGTGTTAAGTGTGTCTGCTTGTGTGTCTGTGGAGATATAAAAAAAAGAGGGTAGGGGAGATAATACCCTATCCCATTATGCTAATAATATGTCTATGCCTTTAGCCCTTTACCATATAAAATGTAGACTACCCAGTTCTGAGTTAATCTCCAGCGTCATCTAGCGGGGCATCTAGCGACATCCACGTATTCTTGTTAATTATTTGCCCGGCTCATTTTTGTTTCCTCAACCGTCAAACACATCAGAGGCCCATGCAGTCAGAAGCTCAGCCGCTTACAGTATTTTATTTCTAAAACTGATTTAAAAATTAATAGAAGTATATCTTCAGAGTGGCATCGGGGGGGGGGGGGTCCCCCAAAATCTTAAGACTGATTCTGTACATTGAACTTAACCGAGTAATGTGTGTCAAAGTTTTAAGAGAATTGTAAGTTTACATTTAAGCTTATAAGCTAAAGACGGTCATATCTAATGCAAAAAATATATGACGCCTCGGTAGGTGGTGTTAAGACTGAACAACAACAAGTATCACGCATTTGTGACATCAATAGACCCGCCCAGCGCGAGCCGTTTGAACGGGCACGTTGATGACAGAAGTATGCGGTCGCCCGGTCTGTGAAAACTCTTGGCCTACTTCTTGTGTTATACTTAACGGGGGGTGGGAAGACTCCCAGTACATGTGACCGGAAACGCGAAGGTTAAGAATGAATAGAATGTGCAAATCATTCTTTGAAGAAATTGTAAACGGGTAAGGTAGGCCTATAACCAGATGAGGATTTATCCGCGCGCCCACGCCCAAAGCCCCAACTTCGAAAGGACCTCTCGAAAATAAAATACTAAATGTCCACTTTTATGTTGACTTTCTCAGTATCGCTTTTCTTTTTTTTAAGGATGAGTTTGGGGGAGGCGCGGGGGAGGGGGGGTCAGCCTTAATCTGCTTCTGGTTGTAACATAAATAAATGAATAGATAAGAAAACACTTAAGTAGTGAATAAAAAACAACTGGTTTTAGGGGCCCTAGACAAAAGCAATTGTCGCTGCATTGAAATTTCCACTTTAATACTTAAAGGAATGTACAACAATTATGTGATTAAATAATTATCATAAGACTTTACAGGACAATGTAAAGGAAACCTAATAACTATGCCCAACTCAGCAATTTTTTTTTTAAATGCTCGGGCATGGAGCAGGTTCATCGCTAAGGGGAGGCTACCCGAACTATTGTTAGGGGCCCCGAGCCTTTAGGGCCACTCTACCTTCCGATTTTTTTTTTTAATTTTTCATTTTATTTGTGCAATCATGCAATCAAGATGGACATTTTTGTGAAGAAGGAGGAAAGAAGACCCCTATTTTTCAGAGTTTTTCCGGGGCCCAATATACTCTGGCTGCAGGCCGGCAAAGAATAGTTCTGCCTTGACAAAAGATTAATTCTTCAAAGAGAGGCTCCTTCGGATATCCTAAATAAAACACTTACGTTTCAAATAATATATTATAGATCACGCTCTCCCACACAGAATATAAATGATTTATACTCAGTGCTCTTCCCTGTTTCTCAAACACTTATTGATAATCAAGTAATCTATTTATAGATTTACCATTGATAAGACATGAATAGCCAGTAGTGTAATCGAATTTGTTCTAACTATAGACGGCGTATTAAATACAGACTATGAAAAAGAAAGAGTGGCTTATCGCTGAATGGTGATATAAAATGATATAGAGAGCTTAGAACAGTGGTTCCCAAAGTCTGGGCCGCGACCTACAAGTGGGTAGCGTGCTAATTTCAAGGGGGTCGCCGAACAATTTTAGTAATTACTTAATCGAGTCTATATAAAACTAAATGTTTTTTTCCCCTTAAACTTGTTTCATTATCAGAGGCGGGTTTTATGGACGGGTGCATTTGGCGCGCGCCCGATTCCCTTTCTTTTGAGTTGCCCCACAGAGCCCAACTTTATATCTTTTGATATGTAGGTCCATCTCTTTTTAAGTGGCTAAATATGTTCTTCTGCCCGGGGCCCCAACTAACCTACGTCCGTATCTGTTTTTTTTTTGTACAAGTGAGTCGTAACAAAAAAACTAACATGTTTCTAAGTGGGTCAAGAATCGCAAGAGTTTGAGAGCCAGATCCACTGGCTTAGAATGAATGGGCCTACTTGATGTAAGTAAAAACATTAGGGGGGGGGACATTTACGAAAATAGAAACCCTTTAAAATATTGTACAATATACGCCTACATTAGATGGCCCACTTTGTGATATAATAATGTTCAAAGCTGTACTGCAGTATTTGTATTAATTTCAGTGATGTGCATATAATGTGTGAGGGCTAATTTAAAAAAAAAATGTGTAACTTATTCAATTGTTTGATTAAAAAGAATCAAATACAGTCGATTCCGCTTAAATGGGACACATCGGGACCGAGGCTTTTTGTCCCGATTAAGCGGAAGTCCCGATTAAGCATACAAATTTACTATTGGCTTCTTGGTTTGGTTTCTTTGAGATTTGTCCCAAATAAGCGGCTGTCCCAAATAAGCGGTGTCCCAATTAAGTGGAATACACTGTATATGCTATTTCAGTATCGGTGCTTCTTTTTTTTTTTTAATATGTAATCGAAAATACCTTAAGTTGACTGGAATTTATTTATTTTTCACTCTTAACCTCTACTTAGTGACGTTTATTTCATGCCCCCACCCCTGCTATTGGCCTGGCCCCTGCTGTAGAATGCCTGCCCCTGCTGTAGAATTTTCACGCTACGGGGCTGACTACCACCCTCCCCCACCACCATCACCACCAACGGGCGTACGTACCGATGATAGGCAGGGGGTGGTTCGCCTTGTGTATCACGGTGTGGTGTCTCTCCACCACAAGGAGTGTCGTTTTGAACTAAATACATTTAGTACATATTTGAAATTTCTGGAGACACAGATTGGCTTCGAATGGGGTGCGACGATTTATTGCTTCGAATGGGGTGCGACGATTATTGCTTCGAATGGGGTGCGACGATTTATTGCTTCGAATGGGGTGCGACGATTATTGCTTCGAATGGGGTGCGACGATTTATTGCTTCGAATGGGGTGCGACGATTTATTGCTTCGGATGGGGTGCGACGATTATTGCTTCGAATGGGGTGCTACGACTATTGACCGCTCCATGTACCACTCGAGTACCAAATATCTATGGAATATATTACCCTACCCCCCCTCCCACCCTTTTTCCACGTTTGTCTCGCAGTAGTAGGCCCTATATATTAACAATCATGATCATAGTTGTATCTTTCCCATTGCAATAAGTTTTTTTTTAAGTTGGTGAAGTCATAATTAAGAAAATGCCCCCAACATTTTTTTTTTCTTTTTGGAAATAAAAAAAAATTCTTGAAATATGTATACTGCCAGCAGCCCCGTAGCGTGAAAATTCTACAGCAGGGGCCAGGCAATAGCAGGGGGCCAGGTAATAAATTTTACTAAGTAGAACAAATAAGCAGATGGGGCCAGACAAAACGCAGGGGGGGGGGAGGCCGTCCCCCTGCCCCTCCCTCCCGCACGCTACGGGCCTGACTGCCAGAGGCTCCCGTTGCACATTTCTCTTTCCGTTACGTGGTGGCCAGTTCTCCTGGTGGTAATGCACGTCGCTGGCCCTGCTGTCCCAAAGGCAAAGTTACCAGCGATATTTCGTGTTACCACAATGAAATACCATAAGGTTTACCATTAACATATTTCAGCATTTCCAACAAAGTAGTCCCCCTTTAATTTTACACAGTGAGCCAAAAAAATAGACGGATATATAAAAGTCGCAACTCTTGCGGGTTAAGGAAACAAGCAATTAAGCCTGTTCCATTCTGGACACAGGACGTGTTAACGCATTTTCATGTTATTTATCAGTACGTTTGTTAGCTTTCAGTAAATATTTGTAAATTTTGGAAATGTTTATAAATTTAATTGTGTAATGCATATATCTGTAAAAAAATATTATAAATACGTTTCTTTATATTTGAAAAAAAATGATTTTCTCTTAAATCTAACTACAAGTGGTTTGTGGTTACTGAAATAGGACTCATAATTGAAAACATTCGAAATTGTAGTCATTTAATCGTCCGAAAACTCCGTCAATTGTTGCATAGCTCTGATACTTTCAATTAAACTCAGAACACAAGCTTACTATTTCATTTGATGAGTTTCTTAATAAATCTTGGTGAAACTATGTGCTGCAGTATTTCGCACCAAATGAATGGGTTATTGAACGTACAAGGTGTAGAATGGGGCCATATATATAATATATAAGTACCTTAGTAGCCCTGAAGCCCGGCCCTGAGAGGTCCTATCGCAAAATGAACTTTTGATGTACACATGGCAGGCCAAGACCTACAAAATGATATATACATCATGGGTCTAGGACTTATGGTTGCTGAGATATAGGGCGCTCCATTATTAATATAGCTTATATAGTAAAAAAAACGGTACTTTATAAGGCCCCTTTTACGGCCCTCAGAGGTCAGATCGCGAAATGGAAAAAAGTTATTTCTTGGCAGGCCAAGACCTACAAAATGATATATACATCATGGGTCTAGGACTTATGGTTGTTGAGATCTAGGGTGATGACGGACAGACAGACAGACAAAAAAATGCCAGTATCACCGAATAAACCCGTGACGGTATGGCAGTCGATGAGATCAACAATGACCTAAAAAAATTCGCGTGGCCCTCACCGGAGTTCAAACCCGGTAGCCTCCAGTCGACATCCCAGCGCTTTACCACTCGACCATCAACGTTGTGGCAGTAGCAGAGACCGTCTAGATTGGTGAAGAAACTAGCACATACCTATGAATTAATTAATTCTACACTTCATCTGCCCCAATGTACTTAGGGGCTTAAGTGAACTTTATTTTTAATGTACTCAGATATTCTACATACATGTTGATCTAAAACCAGTGCCAATAACTGAGAAATACAAATGTATTTTGAGAGTTTTATGAATTTAAATTGTACATCGTGGTGCACATATTGGATTATTTTTTACTTAGACAAACAGTTATACAACTAATTCTACAATTTCCTTGCTTTTACTAAACCAATACGAATCATTATCATGACTTAGGCGAGTTGTCATTGGATATTGCTGTATCGTAAGCCCTTATTTAAATTATTTTGGGACCACGGATTCTTTGGGAAAACTATTACAACACAATTTAAAAAGAAAACGTCGAATGAAGCTCTTAGCGCGCTGTCTCTAACACGCGTTGCAACAATTTTAAGCAATGAAAAGAAAATTAAAAACGAAGACGAAGGGTGGGTGGGACACTTGTAATAAAATAGGGTCATATCATATCACCAACGTGAATAGAACTGATGCAAGAGTATCACGTGTTATTTAAATATCTTGTCCGTGTGCTTAGCCTAGGTCAGGGAAGTCTTGGCTTATGCATTGAATCTCAAATTATACAGATATTCAATATATATATATTTTTTTTTTTTTTACCGGGCCAATAATGCCCCAGAAAATGCCACACCTGGACGCGTGAATGGTAGGAACAGAGTGACGTTCAGTTACTGTAAAAAGAAGGGCGTGACGATAAATTTTAGGAGTGTCGATTATTTCCAGTCCTAGACATAGCTTCTTTAACGGGCTATTGATCGCCTAAAGACATAAATTAATAGAAAAGATGAGTATTTATTTTTAAAACTGTGCTGCGTTTTGTAACTTTCCTATGAATAAACTATCTAACAGTTTAAATATTACGACCACATATTATCTGTGATTACAACAACTTGTAACTGATGTGGAGTTCAATTCTGGAAGTATGTCTCATTCATTGCAAACAAAAGCAGGAATGTGAGATTTAAACCAATGGTAGCGCGAATTTATTTATAGCACAATGGGAGTTTCGTTTCTTGCTAAGGCAAAATATGAAACGGTAACTCGTTGAGAAAACGAAGTGAAATAATGCATATCATGATGTTGTTCTGTGTAAAACCTTACCGTTGTTCTGTTTGTGTCACATAAGGACATTTTGAAGAAACAGAAATAAAAAGTAGAAAGTTATACACATCAATCTTTCCTCATGTAGTGATGAGGGAAATAGGCTTAAGCCTTTTATTCTTATGGATTACTTTAGTTCAGTTTGGATATTGCAGTTATGCAGATATTTTATGGGGACAGTGCTACTCTTTTTGCCTAAGTCGCAGTGAAATTCAGCAAAAGGTTACTGATGGGGAGGTAATTATGATGAGTTTATTTTCTATAATCATATACTATGATTTAGAATATTTCAGTTGTTAGTTACCCAACACATACTGATAGTGTGACAAGAAGACACTCATAAAGCGATTAACATATAAATATATCGACACTAACATTACTACCAGATTGGCAAATGATTGTCAGTAATATCGTATTTTAGAAACAGAAATTATTTTGATGATACTTTTCGTCTCTAAATAAGCCGAAAAGTGTGATCAACTGCATATTTTTATTGACAAACTAATAATTTGTGTTTTTTTGAACCTCAGAAATTGCTAATCTCTCTCTCTCTCTCTCTCTCTCTCTCTCTCTCTCTCTCTCTCTCTCTCTATATATATATATGTATATATATATATAATTTTATTATTAAAAATACTTACCTTATGGAGAGAATACACCATTATCAAAACCTTAAAGGTAAGTTATGGTCAGTATAGGGCTAAAGCATGTTTGAAGTTTTATGCATAGTTAAATTGGTACCACAAAATGTATGGCTTCAAGCAGTTAGTATCCAATTATCGAATTATATAAGTAAAGCAGTGGCGTACCTTGGGGGGGTGTGGATGCAGTCCGCACCGGGCGTTACTTTTTATTACTTTTTAGGGGGAGGGGGCGGCAAAAATGTATAGATTAAATTGAAATACCTAAATGAGAGGGCGGCAAAATCGTCTTCCGCCCTGGGCAGCCGATACCCATGCTACGCCGCTGAAGTAAAGGTAGGTACTTTGAAAAAACCTATTACACTATAAGCAATATAAATCATCTCAAATCAAATTGTTATAACTGAACATAAAATATATTACTTACAGACTTTCTGACTTGTCAATAAAATCACTGTTTATCATTATCATCCATTTTCGCCTAAACTAGTCAAGTGAACCTTTGATATTACATAATTTTTTTTTATTCCAGACATACATCTGTCTAACATTGTGTTCTTTTATTTTTCTCTTAGTATGCCTTTTTTAACTTTTGAATAGATGTAATGTCTGGGGAAACTAGTTGCTTTGACACCCCCCCTCCATATCATATTAGCCTGGTTTTTTTTTTATTTTCGATCAATAAGGTTGAAATAAAACAAGATTGAGTTAAAGCAAAATTTGTAAAGAAAGTTAAAAACAAAACACCAATTAATACATAAATTGTTTGTGAAAGCTTACAATTATTGTTTTTATGTGCAGATAGAGAAACAGAGTGTTTCATGCCAAAAGCATACAAATATGGCAACATTAAGAATCACGATGTAGTGATTTTAAATGCAAACATTAATGGAAATCAAAGTGTTCAATGAATTATATATATGAGTTTAAATACTGCATCTATGAATCAGTATTAGAGATTTATAAAGTCATTATCAAAACATGTATAAAAATGTGGTCAGCTAAAAATTATTATATGGAACTTTTATGATTATCAACAATCATATAATCAAAGTCTAGGACAAATAAAAAATGTCAATTAGCTCCTTTTAAATGCAATATTTCAATTTGCCATTGAGCATCACAATTTTGCAAATCAGCGTAATATAGTTCAAAATCAACACAAATAAAATGTTCAAATTCAACTGATATGTTATGAATTATGTCAGACAGCTTCTTTTCAAATTCCAAAATCTGAATTAGCTCCTTTTAAATGGAATATTTCAAGGCAAAAACTTTGTAAACCAACATTTTTTATTTGTTTTTTATACTGACAGATAGTAGCTGTTTATTCTTTTGAAAGACCAAAAGAAATGAAATATTCAAATCATTGAACATCTCATACATATATTTATCAAGGCCGTACCCAGGATTTTGTCGGGGGGGGGGGGGGGCTGTGCGGAGAGTTTTATATAAGAAAAAATTGGAACACAATGATAAAGAAATATATTTTATAATAAAATTTGATTTTTATAATTAATTTGGGGGGGGGGGGAGCTGCAGTCCCCCCTAGCCCCCCGCCCTCCGAGTATGGCCTTGATATTTATGTATGTGCAAGCTTTCGTTACCAGAAATGAATTTTAAACTCAGATACCCATTTTAAAGCTGGGTGAGCTTGGGTGAGTTTCAACAGACTTTCACTTTCTTATAAAATATTTCATCAATATTTTATTAAATGAAGGATAACAATTTTGGCTTTAGCTGTACTTAAAGTAATGCTTTTAAAATATCATAATATGGACTTTTTTTTTTAAGACTATATGCAGCATCTATTAAATCTATTAAATTGCTTAGTTTCACCTGTTCGTTTAGCATCTGCAGTGTTATTTAAAAATTAAATGTATTAAACCGAATCATTTAATTTTTCTCTTTGACTAGCTGTAAATATTATTTTCCACCAGATTGACTCTGATCAAGTGATTCAAGCTTGTAAAAAACACCAAATCTGTAAATGGGTAAGTAAAAAAAAGTTTTAGAAAATGGAAAATATATTTACTAGTACAGTAAGATCCCACTTAGCGCTGTTTCAGTTTAAAGCTCTTTTATTTGAACTGTGGGATTCTCCAAAATTGTACATGCAGCGTTAGGCTTCCCGATATCTGAAACAGTTTTTCTGTGTTTCTTCTTACCTTTGGTGTTATACGAACATATTTTTATCGTTTCAAATATTTGTTAAAGTTATTGTAAGTACTGTGTACATTTATATAATATTATGATTGATATAGTAACAAATATTATGATTTTTAGTTTTTATCATGGGTGATAATAGAAAACACGAAAATAAAGCAACAAGAAAAAGCATATCACTAGAAACTAAAATGCAAGTGATAAAAGTATTAGAGACTGGTGATTGTCAATCTCTTACAGAGCGCAAAAAGGAAAACACAAATTATGTTAGAAACTTCTTGATAAAAAGGCAGAAAATTGGAAATACAGAAGAGGCTGAATGATCTGAAATGTAAACATACTGACTTAGAATTTTATTTATTTTTCTATGTATATTCAATTATTATGTTCTATATTTGTTAGAAATAAATTTTGTTTTATTGTTATCAAAAACATAATTAATAAATTTAATGGTAAAATACTAGACCAATTTTCTACCCATCTTCCCCATAACCCATTATTACATGATGAGATAACCTCGTTTAACACTGTTTCATATTACGCTCTACTTTGATGGAACGTATACCCCCACGTTAAGTGGGGTCTAACTGTATATAAAATAATTAAATCCTTGGTTTATTACCATAAGTTGTTCCAGAGTGGTGCTTATCATACAATGCTCTCATATATCAGATTTGCCCATTAGAAAACTCAAATAATTGGTTCCAAAAATACTAAAAATATTCCTATGCATAAAAATGACTACTGTTTAATATAATAGGCTTAATTGCAGTTACTAATGGAATCAATGATACCTGTTTGCTCATTGTAATATTTTTTTCTTTTTGTAGTTAACATGGAACTCATTTAATGACAATCACTTTTGGCTCTTAGTGAAGAATTTAGTTGAAATTTTACATCATTATGAAACAGTTTTATTTCTCACAATGCAATGCTTAAATTGTTTGATGTTTCCATCATTTTACACACCTCCCATAATTTGAATTAAAAGTCACAAATTTCTAAATATTTCCACCTATAAAAAGTTCCCTTAGGGCTCATCGGGGCAGATGAAGTGTAGGAATAAAGTGGGATTGTGTGATTAGCGCAATGCTCAGCCCCCTTTACTCGCCCAACATTAAGTCAGGTACCCATTTAAAATTGGGTGGATCGGAGGACTTTCACCAGAACCTGAAAATATTCAATGTTAACTTTGAGGTTTGAACCTGGGACACATCCGATCAACATTCAAGCGCTCTACACAGCATGACCACCCGTTCCACTCTGTATACTACTATAAAGCCATAACAGTTACAATACTTCACTAAACATTATATGTTCACAAAGATGTTGACTATACAAGCGAGCACACTAAGTGAGACCAAGCATATGAGAGAAGAACGATGGGCTCAATAGTGATCACATAAAGCTCAGCAGAAAACGCAGGAAATACTGCGAAAACTGCCACCTATTACCAGCTAGAATTTATTATTAAATTAAGCTCTTTTTGCAAAACAATGCTTATTTTGTTAAAAAAATTGAGCTTGTTTTGCAAAATACTTGTAAACCAAATTACTTGTAAACAAATGTTTTTCTAAAAATATATTTTCTTTGGTAGAAGTTTAAAATATTTTAAAGGTTGATATAATAGAAAGACAATTTTAAAATAAAGAAAATACAGCTATCCATCATTTCATGATTTTGAATGAAAAATAAGAAGGGAACAAAATTAATTTTTGAAAGATATACAAATATTTCAATCTACCACTTTTGTTTCATTTAACACATTTATCTTTTTTATATTTTATTTCTCCAGTGCCTTTTTGCTTGTGACAGACCTGTAACTAATTATGAGAATCATAGTGATTGTCTTAATGATTGCAATGTAAGTATGCTGCCAAAAAAAAATTTTTTTGTATCCAAACCAAAGTATGTGAAACAACTTCAATTTGATTTTGACTTTCCCTTTTGCAGTCAAATTTTAATGTCTCGATTTTACCACTGTTATGACCAGGCCTTTTGTTACTTACAGCATCCAAGAAACAAACAGAACATCAGAGCTCACACAGCTTGCACTGACAGCTGTAATGTGATCTCGTCTTTGTTGCAAAAAAAATATGGCACATGCCCTAAGACGGATGCCCTGGAAGCCTCAAGTAATAACTGTACGTCAGGTTGTGATAAAGATATGCACTGTGCTGTGATAGAAAAATGCTGTAATAATAGCTGTGCATCAGTATGCAGTAGACCACTTGAGTATAAAGGTATATATTATTTTATTTTTAAAAAGTCAGATCTGTTTATTTGTTCAATTTAGTTTGAATATGGATATAATTTAGCAACATTATATACCTAATTACTTTTTGTTGCTATTTCCATTTGCCAGATATTCCTCAAATGCCATACAACTTGACATTTCAAGAAAAAAATGATGGTGGATTGTTAATTAAATGGCAACCTCCTCTAAACAATTTAGATGTCAGACGAGTTTTATATATTTTACGATGGTGGTGTCCTTATAGCTTGGCTGCTCAGTTTAAGTTTGTAAGTGTCCAAAAATCAATTTAAGTTTTTATAATATGTTGCTGTGTTTAAATGTTTGAATATTCATATTTCAATGTTAATGTTTTTCAACAGCCTCAGTTTAAAATTATATTTAAAAGCTAACATTCTTGCATTACTCTGATAAATTTCTATATCATTATTTATGCTTGAAATATTTACACCATCTCTGATTTTAGAAGCATTTTATCAAATAAATCCAAAACTAAATACAGGTTCTAATAAATACATTTTCAGATAATGTTTTCTTAATGTTTTCTTTTTTTCCCCTAGACAACTAAACCACAAGTCAAGTTAAAAGGTAACCCTGTTATTCAACCCAGTTCAGTGTGTAGCTATATGTTAGCTGCTATCAATATTCATGGATCAGAAGGTTTTACAGCTCCACAAAAATATTCCAAAAGTGAGTATTTGTGACCATGGGATATTTTCCTTTGTATTATTGTTGTGTATTTGTTATGTAAAATTTAAGTTTTTCTGGCTTATTTTTATAAGAGGGAAGGAAGATAATGGTAGAAGCATTATCAGTAATGTAACTGTCTTACAAAAAAGAAAATGAGATGATGAAGACATGTATTTGTCATTTAGCTTTATGGGTGACTTGTTGGTTTCAATAAATATCTCTTATTCAGGGCTTCAGGTGACTAGCTGTCACTTTGAATGTGATATCCTTGGTTTACTGTACATAATGGTGTCGAGGACCAGCGCTAATAGTCATTCATATTTTTAATGGTGCCTCCATAGCCTTTGCAGTCTCGGCTATGGTGGGGATGAAAGAAGTGCACCGCAAAATCTGTCCCAATAGTGGTTCCAAGATAAAACATCTCATCCCAAAAGGACTTCCTTAAAATAGAATTTAGACATTTAGCACAAACATTTGAGTGTCAATTTCATCTTAATTTTTAAGAATTGTTTGAGGCCAGTGACAATTAGGTAAAAGTAAAGAAAGCATAGCAACAGCTTTTTTTATTATTTTTTTAAATTTAGATACAATTAAACAACAAACCAAATCTATATTATCTATTGTAATTTTCTGTTTATGAACATTGTTTTGGTTAATTTTGTTTCAGAACTTTTAAAACCATCACCTCCCCAGAGTTTGGTATATGTCAGCAGCAAGGAACAAGGCCAGACTGTAGATATGACAATCAAATGGCAACCACCTTACTACACAGATGAATTGGATGTTACAAATTATAAGGTAACATTAATACCTTTTTTTTTTAGAGAGTACGTTTGAAAATGATATCTGGTGTAAATTTAAATTATGCTATTCTCTTCATAAATAATAATGTGAATAGCATAATACATGTACTTATAGTCTTTAACTCGGGTCAACATTTGAGTGCTCTACACCACAAGATCACCAGACCCCTTGCAATCTTTAAGTACTCAGCATTTTTAGAAAAATGTTAAAATATTAAATTCCCTAGAGCACTTTTATTTTTCATATCAGAATAAAACTAACCATAGAAATTATAATTAAAATTTACTTGGTTGTCCTATAGGGTCTGAATTATTAGATAACTAGGTAACAAACAATACTATAATAGGTTATTTCTAAAATTGTTATTTCTTATTTAGCTGATAGAATTTTATTTTTTCTGGGATTAATTCTTAGAATTTGTAACTTTTCTCACCAAATATAGTTAATATGTTATGTCAGGCTATTAAAAAAAAAGCAAAATACTAATATGCTTGCCAAAGATGAATACATTATTACTGATGTATCTGGAATTTCAAAGCTTTTAATACTCTATGTCTGATTTCAAAAACATATAACAGATACTAAGTCATTTTTTTTAAGAATCCTTTATGTTTAATGAAAAATTGGTTGAGTATAATTGAGTAAACTTTTGTATATTTTCTGAAAGTTTAGTTTTTACTTTTAATTGTTAGCTAAAAAAATTTTCAGATATCTTGGAGTGATGGTCTTCCTCGAGGAAGAAGTAACTACATGCGTCTACACATGCACCGAAAAACCATAAGGGGAGACCGAAATAGTTTCACGATACAAAAGCTTAATCCATGCACTGTATATTTTGTTCAGGTATTTTTCTTGTTCAAACTGGAGCTTTATGATAGATCTATATATGGCCTCATTGGCTTATCCACAATAGTGTGATTTCTATATCATTTATAAATATATTTTGCTAAAGTTGGGCATATTTGTCCCTTTCATTGCAGTAGTCTAATTCTAGGCATATGATTTTTCATTTATCTTTGAAAACTGAGAAATCGATGATATAATCTCTAATTAGTGATAAAAGTAGCAAATCTTCTCAATTGATCCTTATATTTTTAACACATAGACTTTTTTCTTACCTCTTCCTGTCTTTTACACTAAATGCAACTTGCTTGACCTTTATTGATATGGTTAATTACTTTTACAATTATGTTTACATACTTACATTACTGAAGCTCTCAATGTCTGATTTTTTTCCCTTTTCAAAATGATATTGATATAATATTTTTGTTTTCATCCAATGTATTTCAGGTTCAGGCAGTAGTCAGGTGGGATAACATGGCTGTAAGTGGCCATCCAGCATCTGTTTACATGGAAGCATGTATTGGACCACAGCCAGCTAGTGATGGTGAGTTTTTAAAAGAAAAAAAATTTATAAGTATTAAAAAATTAGTAAAAAAATGTAACGATGAAGGAAAATATTCTTCAAATTGTAAAATGCATTTTAATATCTTTGTGTCACAATTTTAAGTTCATTCTTAATGCAGCTCGAGGCCTACCATTTTGGTAATAAAACAAAATGGAACGCCAAGACAACATGTGATACAAAATTAAAATTACCACTTGTATAACTCAAAGAAATTGAATATCCAAATACTCAGATTGTAATAAATAAAAAAAAATGTATCTGTGCACAAAAGACAAAAAAAACAAAAAAAAACAATGGAAAAAAAACTGTACACTAATCAAAAGTTGGCAATTTTACAAGGGCCAACAAGTTGTGAATTAAACAAAAAAACAAACCAGCTTGTTTAATGTCAATGACATTCTGTTTACTGAACAATTAGCAATAAAAACAGAAAGGGAAAAGAAAAAAAAAACATAAACTAATAATAAACAAGATCTTTTACAAGTTAATTTTATACCACCTGATGGTACTTCAAAAACTTACATAAATGATAAAACATTATTTTAAAATCTTTTTCAGAAATAGAGTATGTTCCTTCTGCTGATCCTGAGAAGACGTTATATATTTTCAACCTAACAGTACACGAAGTGGAGTTTAGGAATTCTGATCTGACAGTTAATGTAACATGGTCTTCACTTCCAGGTAAAAAAACAATAAAGAATTCCCAGTTATAAAATATTTAATCTTTTTGTCAAAAATACAAGAAATAGAGGCTCTTTTTTTATGGACAAAACTTATCCTAAATATTAAGTCTGTTAATTAGATTTTTTTCTAGGTGCAAATGTGAAACATTATAAAGTATTTTGGAAACTAGATGTGTGTGAAGGAGAATCCCAACACAGAAAAACAAGAGACAGGTTACAAAATGAAAATATAACGCAGGTTGGAGTGATAGGCCACATAAATATTATTAAAGAAATTTGAAATTTTCATTACTTATTCTCTATTAGTTAAAAAAAAAGTAAAGAAATAAAAAAACTCCTATAAAATTTTAACCTGATTTGGTCAATTAATTTTAATGTAGCTTACTAAAAAATATTTTTATACATGTATGAACATATTAGAATTTCCCATATAATATCAAGTTTTTATATTTGACAAAAATATTGCTCCTTCTCAATGATGTAAAGATGTTTCAAAATGCACAATTTTTGTCTTTCACAGGTAAAATATTTCACCCTGCATAATCTTTTATCGGACTGTGTCTATGAATTAAAAATTCATGCTGTTAATTACACTGGCACATTGGATGAAGGTCGTAAAGAAATATTCAGAACACCACCCTGCCTTACCACAAAAGGAATGATTGCAAATGTAAGCTGTCCTGAAGGAGGTGAGTTCTTTGTACTTTTGTTACTGAGTTGATTTTATTAATACATGTACATGTAAAGAAAATATATAAAAATTGAATTTTGTGATTATCCTTTTCCCTTCTGAACAGTTATTCCACCATCACCTCCTGAGTTTCTGGAAATAGTGCACAAGAAAATGAGCTGCATGTGTCAGGCTGTTATTAAATGGCAGAAGACAGCAGATCCAGACCATAGGAACAGGCATTATATAGTCATATGGGGACAGAGTCTCCCTCCTACAAGTGATAACCATGGCATGACATCTGTCATATACAACTCATTGCCTTTTAAAATTACTGTACCTAAGGTTTGTAATTTTATTCCTGTGGGTAACTTTGCTTAATCTTAGATGGGCAAAACTTAACATTAAGATAATGGATCTGAAAATATGTTTAAATATTAAAACTCTCTCGACGATAAAATATCAAAGTTAAACTCTTGAGGATCTAAAAGTCAAATGAACATTAAAAGAATCATCATCATCATTGCCCTTCTGCCAAGGTAGGGTATGGGTCACCAACAACAGATCTCCAGAGTCCTCTGTCCTTTGCCATCTTCTCCAGCTGATTCCAGTTGTGTCCCATCTTTATGGTGTCCGCTTCTAGATCTCGCGCCAGGTGTTTCTGGGGCGGCTTTTCTTCCAATTACCTTGGGGTTTCCACCTCAGTGCCTGCCTTGTGACACTGGCTGCTGGTTTGCGTATGGTGTGTCCTATCCAGCCCCATCGCCTCTTTCTGATCTCTTCTTCAGCTGAGAGTTGGCAGGTCCTTTCCAAAAGGCTGATGGTGTCAGGCCAGTGAATTTGGAGGATTCTTCTGAGGCAGCTGTTGGTAAAGATTTGCACTTTCTTTAGTGTGGTCTTAGACATCTTCCCCGTCTCTGCTCCATACATCAGGACTGATTTGACATTGGAGTTAAAAAGTCAAATCTTGATTTCGAAAGACAACTCTCTGGAGGACCAAACATTCTTTAGCTGCATGAAGGCTGCTGTTGCTTTACCAATTCTTGATTCGGTGTCTGTCTCTGTGCCACCCTGTTGGTCAATAACGCTCCCCAAATAAACAAAGGACTGCACCTCTTCTAGCTGTTTTCCTTGTTGAGTGACAGGATTTGTACGAGTGGAGTTAATTTTTAGGATCTTGGTCTTGTCCTGGTTAATACTGAGACCAATTTCAAACGCTGCACTGAGACTTTATCTGTCTTCTCCTGCATCTGTTGTTGGCTGTGGGAGAGGAGAGCAAGATCATCTGCAAAGTCTAGGTCGTCTGGCTGGCTTAATAATGTCCACTGGATTCCATTTCTTCATTCTCTGGTGGATTTCTTCATGATCCAGTCAATTGCAAGAAGGAAAAGGAATGGTGACAACAAGCATCCTTGTCTAACTCCATTTTGCTATTGGGATAATTGTGACTTTATTAACTCTTATCTTCCTTAATTGTTATTGCATTTGAACAGAATTATTTCACCATAATTTATTTTTCTCCCACCCATTGTCCAAAACATTTTACAAAAACTAAACTACCGGTAATTCATCCATTTTAAAATGGTTGGTAGAGAAATTAATAAAGTGGGAAAAACTTGTATGTGTTTGTATTTTATGAAATATATTCAATACAAAATTATAAAAAAAATTTGGAAATTATATAACAATATTATTTTTTTTTAAACCAATGGCTTTTTTTATATTGCTAGGAAGAAAACCGAGCTTGCCTGACCTACTTGGAGAGATCAAAACATTACACAGTCCAAGTGATTTCTCATACATCCAAATCTAAAAGCAGTCCAGCCATTCATCACTTTATGACACCAGAAAACATGAGTCCATGTTATGGTATTTCCAACAAAGGTAATCCACTGGATGGTAAGCTACAGCATTAATATATATTATTTTGATATCCATTTAGAAAGATTTATAATTGAAAAAAGAAAAGCATAAACGGGGGGGGGGGAGTGCTTTAACTATGCATGCATTTTTTTTTTTTCATTTAGTGAGGTTTTCGTTTTAATCCTCTGAATATTTTTTTTATTTAGATGAGAGAGTCACAGATTATTTAACAGAATCTGAAATTCAGATACAAGATAGCATGTTCAACACAACTACTGATGGTCTGGCACACCACAGTAATAACACTTCATGTCTGAAAGTCAGCTCTGCGCTACTTGGCCTTTTTTTATTGATCTTTGCTCTGTTGTGAAGAGATCTGTTGTGAAGAGATTTAAGCACTTAGATCTAAGAAAAATAATGTTCTTGTTTTTTTTTTTTTTTAAACAGCTTTTGTGCTTTATAGTACTACACTAGATCTTCTGAATCCTGTTTGTTCTAATTTAATTGATATATTTTTTTCATGCAACTTTAGTAAATCCAGTAAATTCTGTTTTTTGTTTTACCTCTGTACATTATTCAAAATACGGAACAGAATTTCTTTATTTTTTTTGCTGTATTATAAAATGTGTGTATTTTTGTACAGACGATATTTTGTGGTGCATCATCACAAATAATATATTTTAATTTTGTGAAGAAAAGGTGTAATTAAATAGTCGCCAACATTACATTGAATGATATTCCAGATTCTTTAGGAATATCAGATTCAGGGACGAGGCTTGGGTGTTGCAGGTCAAAACTTATAGAAAATTTTTTTGATGTTTTTTGAGCTATATGCATAGACATAAACATAAATTTATATATTTGTATAAATAATAAGGCTAACAACATATATGATATATTTTGAATGAATGTTATATATATATTTAAACTTGTTTTCATTTTATTATCAATGATTATGCTAACTATATTCAGTAAACACAGTACCATAAAATAGTATTACATGTATCTATAAATATGACTATGACTGGCATCACTCACGCCTCGTCCCTGATCTAATCTTTTTACAGAATTTTTGGTCTCTCTGAATATGAAAACAAAAAAAACATGCCTTATTGTATTGTTTTTCTAAATTTTCCGACTTTTTTCAGGTTATCAATCTGTAAATAACAGTAATTCTGCATAATAATTTAAGTCATATTTTTTTTGATGAGAATGAAATTATAATTCAGAAAAGCTTCACAAATCTTTCACCATGTTTACATTCTCTTTTGGTGTATTTTTTCCCCATTTTATTTTTATTTACTTTTGGAGTTTTACTTTTACAAATCTGTAGAGAATTCACTATGTTTTTTTTTTATTGGAATTTATTTTTTTGTATCTTTCAACTATTTATAAACCATTAAATAAAACATTTTTATAACTTTATAAGATAAAAAATGCATTAGTTTAATCTTAGGAAGTCAATTTAAGATCATATGCGCTCCTAAGATTTTATTATTCATTGTTTTCATTATCATGTTCAAAGAAGGAAAAAAAGCAATTTTAACCCTTTTTACAGTCCTTAAATAAATGAGTTGTTTTGCTTTGAAGCGTCAATTCATTTATTTATGTCAGTAGCATTTTAACTCAGTATATAATCAAATGTGACATTTTTTTTTATTAATTGAAATATATTATTTCATGCTTCAGATCATTTTCTTTTGCAATTTGTTTGTCAATCTTTGCTTACATGAATCTTTCAAAAACAAAGATACAAGAAAATCATTTTGGTTACACTATATTTGATCTTTTTTTGTTTTATTTAAAGAATAGAATGCCATGCTAAGAAATTGATTTTAACCACTTTCTTTTTTCTCATCTGGCTACTATGTACTTTATTCTTTTACCATGTTTTGTGATTTAAATTTTTTTATTGAAATTTAATTTGCTCACTCTGTTCATTTAGTTTGTTATCAAACTTTTTTTTTTTAAAGAAAACATTGAAGTCTTTCATTAGTTCAGATTATTTGTTCATAATTGTTTATGCTTATCATGAAATTATGTATGGTTGACCTTATATGAATTATGTGTTGTAGTTATGCTTAATGATGTTTTACTGTGAATAAGAAGTGTGATTATTGAATGGACATTTTGTCTGATTATTTAATGGACATTTTGCCTGATTATTGAATGGCCATTTTGTCTGATTATTGAATTGACATTTTGCCTGATTATTGAATGGCCATTTTGCCTTATAAAGTGTAATAACTTATTATTCAGTGAGTGCACATGATGGTTTTTTTTTGTTGTTTTTTCCGTCAGCTGTAGATTTGTTACAGTGAATAGGTGAAGAATTTTTTTTTTTTATAAAGAAAATTTGGAGGTCATTTAATTTTTTCTCCCTTTTGATTGTAGTGCTTTTATCAACTTGAAGTTTATGTTAAACAATAGCCTGTTCATTTGATGCATTAATGCTCCTGAAACTTACATGCATTCATTTAGCCTTATTTTTTTTTAAAGCAGTTGAAAAACTAGTACTTGTCGAAGTATTGATGCTGTGAAAATTATAAAGCTTCAGGATATTTTTTTTTGTATTTCATTCACATTAGGGTTCTTTTAAAGGAAACAGCTTTAAGGGGGAAAAAACCAATGAAATATTCTTTCTATTACAATTTATGTTTTTTTTTTCTGTTTCTCTGCTGTTATGACAAAAAGTATTTTTGGAACGTTTTTAAACATTCCTAAAAGAACCGCTATTAATATCAATGCTTGCTATTTTGATGATTAACATTTGAGCTGTGAATGGTGTTTTTGGTGTATTACTGTAAAGTTATTTAAGCAAAAGGATATTTGAGCATTGTCTATTTCTAAATAACTAAGCAGACTTTTATTTATGATTTATTTCTTCTTGTTGTATAGTACCAACACATATATGTATTAAACTATTAGTCATGGCACTTAAATGTCTTGACATCAGCCTTAACTGCAGGAAAAGATATATTGACTGAAATAAAAACAAAAGATTTGATGATCACAATCCCTTGTTTATTGTTGAATTCATTTTTTTAGACACTTTTCATAAAACTCAAGTAATGTGCTGCATATTTTGCATGAAATTAGTTCTTCCAGTTTCCTGTATATTTAAGTTTATCTCTTGATTGGTGGCTGGGTTGCACTTTGGTAATGAGTTGGATCTGTGTGACGTACATGGATCTACATGCTGTGGATTGCTGGTTCAACTCTAAGTGTGCTTCTCGGCCCGGAAGCCTGCCAGCTTAACATGGCTGATACTTAATAAACCAAATGGTTGGAGACTATAGTTTGCAAGTGTAATTTATCTTCTATGAGATTACTGTAAATGATTTTCAACCCACAATTGTTTAATTTGTTGATTATGTTCACGGAGTAACCACGGCCCAACACTAGGAGATAAATCAAGCTTATTTTGAAATTTGAGCTCATTATGTCCCCTGGCAATGGTTTATTACTCATGATGGCCTTGGCATACGACAGATGTTTTGTTCATATTATAGAAATGACAAAGCAAAGAAAACTATCTTCATAATTTTCAGGCTGTCCATTATGCATAAATGCGTATTGCTTCCGCTACGCATGGCAAATTTATATATAATCTCCGCCCATCTCTTAAAATCAGGCATACTATTGGTGTTAATAATCTAATTTTTATACCACATCTTTGGGCGTGACGCACCAAAATGCAAACGGACCATCTGATATGATAAAAGGTTATGTGTATTTATTTATTTATTATCTGCTCTCCGGTGTGCCACCACAAGATAAAGAACAGATTAAGCAATACATATTTAAATAAAAAAGAAGGATTAAAAGCTTTAAAAATTAACAGATTTGGGTTAGCTCAGGTGCACATCAAGTCGCTATGACATGGCTACTCTGTCCCATGTCGTGTCCCATGGGACATGGAAAATACAAATGTGTGCTGTCCCATTCCATGGGACGTTTCCCATGGGGTTCCCGCGTGAATCCCATTTCCGTGGACAAGCCTGTTAACTTTCATCTCTAGCTAATAAATTATTTTACAAATTGAATTGTTGTTTTTTTAAATTTGTATGATGCGTATTACTTCTGAATTAGAACATCGCAGTGTTTCTTTACCCGCGCTCATCATCACAGCCCTATGGAGTCATCTTGCACTTATTTTAAGATTGAGCCACTAAAGGCAAATAAAAATAAAATTCATTAATTCGATATTAACAATAGCTGCATGATAATTAAAAAAAACACGAGAAACGCTGAAATGTTACAAATTAAGATGACGTTTTATGCTTAAATATAAAGATTGGTATTGTGCTTCAAATCTTGAAAAAAATATTTTTGTTGTTGTTTTTTTTTTAGTTAAACAACAGTAGAGATGAGGTACTTGATACTTGTTTAACCAAGTACCTGTACTCGAGTACATTTCCGGAGTATTTGTATTCGTACTTACACCTTGGGTATTTTGCACTGATAGTCTTATTTGGAGTTTGAAAAAAACAAAAGTGTATACTTGTACTCGAACTTTCTTGCATGGTCAATACTTGGAACATCTCTGTATCCTGTAGCGAACTTTGAAGATGGTGACAAATACAACCGCCCCAGACACCGCGCCTAAAGGGGTCCCCGCGAAAGGAGCGTTTCTACGTTATTACAGCCTACAGATACAATTCCAAGCCTCGCATTCGACATTCGCTCTAGGCCCAGCATGTTCAACAGTAATGCCAAGACCGCTTCTGACAGTGACAGTTGAACAGCTAGTATAACCCAAATTAACAAGATGTATTAGAATTAAATTTAGAAATTGGTATTGTGTTTCAAGTAATGAACAAACAGTTTGGTGTCTTTATTAAAAGAAACAATAGTATGGTAACAGACAGTTAAATAGCTAGTAGCACACACTACGAGGATAACTTGGAATTAAATTTAGAAATTGGTATTGTTTCAAGTAATGAACAAACAGTTTGGTGTCTTTATTAAAAGAAACAATAGTATGGTAACAGACAGTTAAATAGCTAGTAGCACACACTACGAGGATAACTTAGAATTATATTTAGAAATTGGTAATGTATTTCAAGCCATGAACAAACAAATGCCCCCCCCCCCCTAGTTTCGTCACTGTCCATCATTGATGTAAATAGCAGTAAGAGATGACTGTAACAATGTTAGGGTATTTCCTTTTCTAAAGAGAAGTTGTCTTCACGTACATAAAACCCAAATGTAAAAGTGCTGCATTGTTAACATGGCGTGGTGGTGTACAGAGGAGCAGACGTTGTTGTCAACCCAGGCCCAGTGGTGTACACCATGGTAGTGGTGTTGTAGGTGATGGTGGTTGTTGGTTTTGGTGTGGTGGTCGTACTCATTGTTGTAGTTGTAGTTGTAGTGGGAGGCGGTGTTGTGGCTGTTGTGGTAGTGGTAGTTGTTGTAGTAGTTGTTGTGCTTTTTGGTGGAGGAGGTGGTGGTGGAGGTGGTGGTGGCGGGGGTGGAGGAGGGGGGGGTGGAGGAGGCGGGGCTGCGATGGTTGTCACTGTGGTGGCAACCGTCGTTTGGGGAAGCGTTCCGTCAGGTAAGCGTCCCAAGCTTGCCCAGCAGCCCGCGATTGCCTCTTTTACAAAGGTGTTCCACTGCTGGCGTTCATTGAGCACTTGGGACCAATCGAAATTAGAAGGCTGAAAGTAGAAAACAAAAAAAGAGAAATATATTAATACTGAGGTGGCCAAGCTTGAGCTCGTTGAGAATCGCATTGTAGTTTTTTTTTTTGCGTCATGAGGAACTGCAAACATATTTATTTAATTAGCACCCCCCCCCCTTTCCCCGAATCGCCCGATGTCATCCACTATGAATGTCATAGTTAATATAATCTTTGATAGTCAGAGCTGGCAGCGCATTTGATGAATGAGAAACACATGCAAGAATAGAAACAAAAACTAATTTTAAAACAAAAAACCTTTGGTTAACTCTTTCAAATCTGGAATAAAATACGTGGTAATACATTTAAGAATGCGAATGGTCAACTGTGAAAGATACTTTGACTTCTCCAGTTTCATTGGCACGAATTTCAAAATTCGTTCAAAGAAAATCATTTGTGGTGGATTTGTAATGTCTGTTCAAACATTTCAAATACATCTTGCACATTAACGGGCTAACAAAATATGCGACAGTAGAGAATTATAACTTTTCTAACCATTCCTTTAAATCTGCTTGCATTTATTCCAATTTTCGCTTTTATTCTTTTAACTTTTTGTTTTAATGTTTACTTGGTTTTATGTGGTTGAAAATGATTCAAAATCTTCCTCATATTGTTAAGAAAAGCTAATGTTTAAATTCTAAACTAAAAACAGTTTTTGAGAAATCAATAATATTTTCCCTTTTCCTTGTAAAGCAGAAAACCAAGTGGATACCCATGTAATAGTGAATATGGTGATATTCTACTATGTGGCCACCCATGAAATATTGAATTTGGTGATTTTCATTTTATAATATACATGTATAAAGAGCCTTTCTCATGTCATCGAAAGCCCTGGGCTGAGAGTTCAAGGAATATTAGGAGGGGGGAGTGTTAGGCTAAAGTATCTGTAAGCCCTCGTATGTTATTATGTAATAATATACATTAATACATGAAGGAGCCGCTTTTAAAGTGGGTCACCTTTTTTTTTGCCTAGGGAGCGTTCACTTATTACGTAACGCCCTTGGGGGAGGGTGCAGAAGTGTGACAAGCAATGATAAAGAATGGCAGAACAAAAAGCGGGGGAGGGGGGGTTAATATCAAGAAAGAAAAAGTTACGAAATAAGTAAATGGCCCCTCATCTATGCGAACGACCCTGTATAAGGGAATGTCAAGTTTGATAAGTCATCAATTAAAATGGTCATCTACATCAGTCATGTTAAAGTGAGAGCCCCCCCCCCCCCCGAGGGACACGTGAAAACCACACATGTTACAGGCTATTAAATAGATTTATTTTTTCAGATAATCATTTGTGCATGTTGTATGTTTGACGTGACAGTCATGTATCGTGCTTCAGGTGAGTCATATCAGTAAAATGCCAGATTCGTTTGCACGGTAGATCACTTGTCAATGACCCGGGGGAAAATGGTCTAGCTATAATGGGTTGCGGTGGGACGGATGGCCGAGTGGTGTAGATACTCGACTGTCGACCTGAGAGTCATGGGTTTGATCTTCGGAGAGAACCATGGAATTTTTCCAGGTGTTACTTGGTGCAAAGTCGTCCCACAAGTCCACCCAGCTTTAAATGGGTACCGGACCTAAGTTGAGGAAGTAAAGGCGGCTGGGCGTTGTGCTAACCACACAATCCCTACATTTGTCGAGATTATAGAAACAGACGAATTGTACACTTCATCTGCCCCGATGGCCCAGTAGGGCTAAGGGAACTTTACTTTTTTTTCTATAAAGGGTTGCCCGGGGGAAAATGATCTAGCTCTAAGGGTTTATCTGAGGGTGCTTCAGTTTTAAAAAATCATTTGGGACTGAATATTTTCAAGTTTTTTTAAACCTTTCCTGAGGACCCCCAAATATTCTTTAGCCCGGACCAGCCCCGTAGCCAAGGGGGGGGCACTGGGGGGCAGTGCCCCCCGCTAGGTGTGGAGTGCCCCCCGCCCCCCGCTGAAAAAAGAAGAAAAGAGGAAAAAAGAAAGAAAAAGTAAAGATGCCCCCCTTGCTGGGTATTGGTACCCCCTGCTGACTTGGACTTGGCTACGGGCCTGGCCCAGACTACCAAATCTAACCTTGCATAGGGCATCGCATCCTAAGTGAGTCCCTAAGATACCCTCGCTCAGAAACTAATGTTCAGTTTATTATCGTTACTATTGAAACTTTCATTACTTACCACAACTGACCTACGCCTGTCATAAAACCACCACCAGATTGGGGCAGGGGCCGGGGCGGGAGCAGCGGGCTTCGGGGGCGCGGGCTGTACGGCACTCATTTGGACGTTGCCCCCGCCTGCGATGTACCTGTCCAGGGTCGGGATGTCCAGGCTGGTTGTCCCACCCAAAGACACGCAGTTCTTCAACGTGACTGTGCCGGACTCGATGTCTTTGAGCAAACCAGCTGCCAGATCTTGTTTATTTTCTAACTCTTCCTGCGCTGTTCGGAGAGACTGTAGGCGAGCAGCACACTGATTGTACTCTTGCAGTTTTGAGTTCAGGGTGTTTCTCAACTGGCTGTCGTAGTTATTCCAGTAGTTGTAGTAGTAGTAGTGGCGGGCGTTGAGAGAACGCTTGTCATCAATGAAACCCATCCAGCCCCAGTTTCCATAGCCTAAAAGAAGCAACGAAAATATACATAAGAGTGTAATGGTGTGTTACTTCTACGCTTTGCCGCTTATTAGTTAATTTACGGCCAGTGCTCGATTTAAGAAAAAATCAGTGCCGGGGATGAAAAAAAAATTCTGCAGAGCCGGGGATAAATGTCTATGGTTTCATCCCCGGCAGGTATGAAATTAGCTAAAGCAGAGCCGAGGATGACAGTTCCCCGGCATCCCCGGCGGTAAATCGTGCCCTGTTTACGGCTAGGTCATAATTACATGTTGTCTCTTATTGGATGGATATGTAAAGTAACGTATGTTATATTGGGGAGTTTAATTAAAAATACAAGGCCGCTTTAAAGATCCATAAGTGAAAAAAAATGACAGTAATCAAAAACATTTTCGTTCTGTGATGTTTTTTTTTTGTTGTTGTTGTAAGAATAGGCGAAAGACAATCTGTGCTTAAAATGGGAAAACCCCAACCTTTAATTTGCATAAATATTTAAATTACACGATACTTTGGGGTGTGTGTGTGTGTGAGGGTTATTGTCTAATTTGTAGTAGAAAGATTATTTACATCTATCTATCTATCTATCTATCTATCTATCTATCTATCTATCTATCTATCTATCTATCTATCTATCTATCTATCTATCTATCTATCTATCTATCTATCTATCTATCTATCTATCTATCCATCTATCTATCTATCTATCTATCTATCTATCTATCTATCTATCTATCTATCTATCTATCTATCTATCTGTCTGTCTGTCTGTCTGTCTGTCTAATCTATCTATATATCTGTCTAATCTGTCTATGTCTCCGTCATTATACCTGCATGCCTACCAGTCTGTCTTTCTGTTTGTCTGTGATCTTGTGCGTCTCTGTAAATACGCTCTACGTTTGTAAGTGTTGGTGGTTTTTAGTGAAAAGTGCAAGGTAGAAAAAAAACCTTGACTAAAATATATGGAACGCAATAAATAACATTGGAGACTCGTGGGCTGAAATAAAAGAATTAACAATGAAAGGTTTTTGGAAACAATTATGTTCACAAATGATGTGTGATATTGTGAATCCTGAAGAAATCCCAGAGACAATCACAGATGAAATAGTTAGCCTAATGAATGAACTTAACTGGATGTCACCAATGAAGATGTTAATGAGTCGATTGAATCTCATTCAGTACCTCTGTAAAATGAATACCTAATCAAGCAACAAGAATAAATTGAAATACATAATGAAAGTGAGGAAGAAGAAGCTGATAAAACCAACAAGATTTTGACAATCAAAAATATGAACAAAGCCTTCATGCACCTTGAGAAATGTATCGCTATAATAGAAGAATGTGACGACAATGGAGAACGCGTATCTCAAGTACGTAGGACGATTGGGAAAGATATAGCATGCTATTGAACTCCGCAATGTCTGCATCAAGAAAAAAGGAAAGGGGTGGTATTTCAATTAAGAAAACACCTGAAAGTACTTAAACACGCATCGATAAATTAAGTGTGTATATGTAAAAATATATATTTCAAATAATATTATCGATAAATAAATATTTTAAAACAAAAATTTTGAACTTTTTTATTTCCCTCTACTTTTGAACATTCAACATTCCCACACACTTTCAGGAACCAATTATGTGCGAAAGTCGAGGGCCGCCTGTATTTGCCTGTTTGCCTTTGTTTCTGATTGCACTTGTCTGTCTGCTGCATTCCTGTTAAGTTGCTTATCCATATGTATTTCATCATTCTGCTGAGCCACTATTTGCATTCCCAAGTATATGTTAATGTGTTTGAAACTATGTTTTTTATTATCCAATAAAATTCAACCAACTTTAGATAAAACCTAATAAAATAGGCATCACCTGTGGGTCTACTGTTTGGTGCAGGGTTCTGCACTGATCCAGTCAAAAGCTGAATATGTCGTCTGCATTCCAAAAGTAAACGATCGGTATTCTGGATCTGCGCTCGAAGACTATCCGCAGTTTGCGCCATGTTTTGTTGTCGTCTGCTTTGCGTTGCTTTAACATAGTTACCATGAAAACAAAAAGAAAGTAAGATAATAATAGTTGTCAACTGGCACACACTTAATGATTCCATAATTTGAAAATTGTGAAAATAGACAAATGATTATCGAAACACCATTGCGGTGAAAAGCCTGCTAAACAGAATCTTTATTGTGGGCGCAACTTCAATACATGCTCAAGTTGTTTATATTCATGACAAGAATCGATGCGACTAATAAGTGTACCAATGTCGCCTCTGGCTCAGGCGATACATTTATCATCCTATAGCTGTCACCATAACAACAACAATAGGATATTAGTCAGAACGAAGTCGATGCTGTAATATAGTTGAAATAATCTTATTGCAAATGAGAAATTAAAAGTGTTTATAATTATATAAATAAACATATTCAAATGTAGACTTGTAAAAACCTAAATACGTAGTGAGTGATATCTAAAGTGAGTGAGAGACAAGAGATATCTCAGATATAGAAAGACAGTGTGTTAACTGAAGGGGAGGGGTGGCATTCGTTTTAAATTGCTTACAAGTAGTAGCACAGAGGCGCAACTAGACCAAACTTTCAGGGGGGGGGGAATAACTTGTATTAAAAAAAAAGGTAAAGGGGTCATGTGACATGTATCATGTGACTAATTTTGGTCTAATCTTAATTTTTTTAATTATGGGGGGGGGGGGGCAAATGCCCCCAATGCCCCCCCCCCCTGTTGCGCCACTTAGACCCCTCAGCCGGCGCCGCGCGCCGGCTACGCCGCCTAATTTTCGTCCGCCGTAAATCCGCCGAAAAATATGCGGCGCGCCTCATTAGCCGCCGTATTTCGTTCGCCATTATATTAACTGTCGCATTACTTAATCTTATTGCACAAGACCTTGCTGACCATATCAGCTCTGTCTTGTTAAGCTTTTCTGTTGATCACAAAATACTAGCTGCCATGATGGTGCTGCAATTATGATAAAGACTTCAAAGCTTTTGAAGGTTGACTCTTATCAGCACTTTACAGCACACGTATTGCACCTTAATACTACCGACAGCATCAATAAAAATGAAGAATTTCAAGACCGCAATTATAGAAGACGATGCAGCATTCACAGAGGATAAAGAAATGATAAAGACCCTGAAAGAAGGCATGTCTTAAGTGTGTGAATTGCTTCTTGTAGATGATCAGCTCAGTGCATCAATAATGGATGCCTCTGAGAGCAGCACTAACGCCATCAATGACAGTCATAGACACAATGATAAGTCAATGAAGGCATCATGTCCAGCGCGTTGGAATTCAACATTGATGATGATTCAGTCTATACTTGACTTTAAAATATGATGATGATGTCAAAATACGAATGATCAAGCTGTCAACTCTCAACCAGCTTGACCATCGATTTCCTGTAAATGATCACATTAAGCTGCATCAGCTGCTTAATCCAAATTTTAAATAATTGATTCCACGGTCAGAAGCAAGCACAATTCTGGAGAACGCAATACAGTCAGCAATGGCCCGTGGATTCATCATGTCTAAAGCTGATGTATCGCATTCGCAGCTAGTTAGTGAACATGTTTCTGAAGAAAGCTGATGAACTACATCGCGTTTGTTTTATTCAAGACAATTAAACTGATATTTTAAGTGCTTATTAAGGTATTGAGTGACAGATTATGAATGTGTGGAACATTCATGTACTGTATTAGTAGGACAGCATATAGGCCAACAACTGTTTATTTCTGTTGTTTTAAATAATAAAACTTTTCCCCAAGTATTGTAAAATTGTTTTATTGCTGAAGTTTTATCAATTCAATATTTTCTAGGCGTCAGCCGAATTTTAGCCAAATATTTCGTAATCTGCCAAAAATCAGCCGAAAATGTCAATTTACTCAATTTATGGTCAAATTCGGCTACGCCGTCTATCAGCCGAAAAATTATGTCAGCCAGCCGAAACTTTAAAAAAAATTCGGCTGGCAGGTCTAGCGCCACTGGGTGCGCACACAACTCGCCGACCGTGTGCACGCACATTGTAACAGAACAAAACAAATATTTCGTTTCGCACGCCGACGATTAGCTGGCTATATAGCCTACCGTTATGTTGCCACAAAGAAAACTAAATTTACTTCCAAAGCCGCACACAGTCAATATCTTATGGCGCACACAAACATTGAAAAATCAGAGAGAACATAGGATGTACGCTGGGGGAGGGGGACACTTGTCTTAGGCAGAGTCGTGGTTAGGTGAACTAGGCGGCTGCATAGTCCCCCCCCCCCACCCCGTTACTCATGTATACTTAACTTAAAGGCGCATAGTATCAATACATGTACTTTTATTTCTGAGCACTTGTCAGGGAAAAAAATGATCTTACATTTGGTTGTTGTCAGATACTTCCCCATTGTAAGGGACCTAGGGCAAAAAAAAAATGATTTTACATTTGGGTTTTGTCAGATAATTCCCCATTGTCAGGAACCTAGGACAAAAAATGATTTTACAGTTGAGTGTTGTCAGATAATTCCCCATTGTCAGGGACCTAGGGCAAAAAAAATGATTTTACAGTTGAGTGTTTTCAGATAATTCCCCATTTTTCAAACATATTTGCAAGCGGCGGTCTAAAAGTATCTGCCCATAGGTCCCAAATGTTTCCTTGCCATCCTAGCATACGGCCCTATTTGTTTTTGCTTTAGCTCCCCCCAAAAAAAACCACAACAACAAAATGGGGCCCTTCGGTCCCACTTGCAATAAAAAAATAAAGGGGGTGGGGCATGGCAAGAGCGAAACCATCGCTTTAAGACCGCGATTCTCAAAGGGTGGTACGGGAATGGTTTAGCTGGGGGTAAGCAGCGACCAGGGACGAGGCGTGAGTGTTCCCGGTCATAACTCTTAGAGAAAAATGGATTGATATTTTTATGCTATATACAAAGCACAAAAGAACAAATCTATCTATCTATCTATCTATCTATCTATCTATCTATCTATCTATCTATCTATCTATCTATCTATCTATCTATCTATCTATCTATCTATCTATCTATCTATCTATCTATCTATCTATCTATCTATCTATCTATCTATCTATCTATCTATCTATCTATCTATCTATCTATCTATCTATCTATCTATCTATCTATCTATCTATCTATCTATACATTTTCTGGATTTCAGTCACTTGTTTCAATAATAAATATATAAATCAAAATAGAACGAGACACAATAGTCAATAGTGACATAAAAAAACACATTATTTACATCAACGCATACAATTTATAATAAAATGGTATAAAGCATCACACGTTTACGATGGGCCAAACAGCTTGATTGATTGTGGCATTTTGCCTGTAAAAAGAATGCAATTAAGGTAGAAAACAGGCCTTTTGATTAACGAGAGCTTCATTTAATATGTCACGACACAGTTTTTTTTTTATTTAGAAAAAGCAATTATCATTTAAGTTAGGAATTTGAATTTTTTGTTACTAGCATTTTTTGTTTAATTTTTTTTATTTGTTTCTCATGAACATACAAGATAACGAAATAATCAAAGAGACTATTTTATTGCGAATTTTCGGAAATCAGATTCTGAGCATGCGTCGACAGGTTGCGCTTAGGAATTTCTGTAGAAACAGACAACAAAGTATAATGATTTGTGTAGAATGATGTATTTTGTTTAATTGAACTTCGAATTGAGCGTCAATCCACGCTTTTCAAGTAGATACTTTACAAGTAAATAGCTTAACCTTTTAAAGAATGTTTAATTCATTTTATGTACATATAACATCAATCAACAGTGATTGATACTGATACTTATTAAATTACAATATTTACTTTCAATGCTACTTTTGACAAGATGTCAACTACAACATATACCAGTAAATTGTAATTTAGGGTAATATCTACTAGTTTTTGGAACAATAAGTTTATTTTGAACCCCAACAAGGTAAAAAAAACAAGTTGTTTGCTTAGTCAAATTGGGTGCAAATGTGTTACATTGTAACTAAAACTCATAATGATAATGTCCCAGTGCCTTATAAAAATTTAAAATATTTTTTTTTCTTTACATCATGATAATCATCCCAAGATAGTATCATATATAGTTTTAAGATTCATAAAATTTAATACTTTGTTTTCTGCAATTTTATATGATCATTCAACATTATTACTATTGGCATTTATGATTATCTTTAGTGGTTGGTTACATTTAAGTAGAGCAGAAGTTCTCAGACTTTGATGCAACCCACAATTATTGTTTTGCGAACCAGAATAAAAAGCTTTCATTTTCACAACTCAACTGCATAGAAAAACCAAGATAAAAATAACAAACGCATGATTAATTGTATATCTTTAGAATTCCCCTTGCGGTTTTACTATGGAGAATTACAAACTTCAATCTGTTATTATGTATATAAAATTCTCCAATATTTAATTATAAATTTCTATGTGAACCACTGCTTCTAGACTAATGCTCAAAACTACGCATTCTCCAAATTGTTCAGCTTAGTATTTAAAAACAACTGCTCAATAAGATGAGGAATAATTTTACTTTACCAATTCACTCACAACTAATAGCATCTGCTAGTTATTTAAAAAATAAAAATTTTCATTTAATTTTTCTCTTAGGCCTAACTATTCCCATTTGTGTAATACATATGATTTATTATTGAAAATTAAATAAAGTTGAAGTAATTTTCGTTATAATGAAATCTATATTTTATGTTATTGTTTTTTTTTTCATTTGAAATGTTTGTGCATACTATATTGTGCAAAAATTTTTTTTCAATATTTTTATTATGGACTTCCTATTTCTACAATCAAATTTTAAAATTTACAATAAATACAATATAAGTATATTGCACAGGGTGGTATTAAGAGGTCAGAAAATATGATTAAGAACATGTTGATAATTGAAAAAGAAATTCAAATTTAAGATTTATGAGTTCTAATTTTAATTACATTTTAGGTGGTGTCAAATATGGACGGACAGGCTGTTAATAATGGGGACCTAGGAGCAGCTTTTCTTGAAAATTTAGATGATAAGGAAAGTGGGTCTGAAACCAAATCATTTGAAGCTGATTTGGAACAGTTGCATATTATTGACGATGACTTTGAACAGCCTGACGGTCAACGCAGTTCACTTAGTCTTGATGATGATGGAGGAACTCATTTTGATGTCCACTCTCAGGATGGAGTTATAAGACGCGGAGGCTCTTTGAGAGAGACCAATATTAGCCCATCATTGCAGGGAATCTCAGAAGATAATGATATTTTGTTTAATCCGTTGCAAAGATTAAATTTTGATGATGATGATTATGTTGATGACGATGAAGGTGAAAATCAAGTGGATGACAATGGAATTGATGATGGTATTGAGGTTCCAGATTGTGGGCTAGATAATGACAGTTTAGATGACAGAGACTATCTTCATCATCGCCCTGCTGTTCATGGCTCAGATTTGACAGAGCAGGGTGCTTATGGCGGAGTATTGGTAGCACATGATCAGGGTCAGAATATTCGCATCATTGAAGGGCATGACTCTTCTCTTTTAGATGATGGTGGAAATTCTCCATATGGCTTTAGTTTCCTCCATACCCAGATGGTGCAGATTCCTGTCATGTCTCCTGTGAATTCTAATGTTGCCAACTCCAATAGGCTTGAGGAAGACTCTCACAATCTGTACGATAGTCTGGAGAGAGAAGATGGTCCAAACCAGTACAGTGATTCTGCTGACACACATGGTCATGTTTTGGAAAACAATACTTCTGAATATTTTAGTGCAGGAAGCATGAACTTGATGAGCACCAACTCACAGACTGCTGACAATGAGCTGTTGTGGGCCCAGGATGAAAGCTCAGAGAATGATAATTATCTTACTCACTCTCAGCAGCATTATCAACACAGCAGTGAGCAGCAGAGCCCCCCGCGAAATTTTCAGGTCGACCCCTCAGGCATATTTGTTGCTAAAAGACGAGGGACCAGCTTTTTAAGTGAAAGTAACCTAGGTGGCTACGGTGACAGCCATAGTAACGAAGAAGATAATACAGATGCTTTAAGTATAGAACTGAGTGAAGAGGGTCTTCTACAAAATACTCAAACTTATGCTCAACCAGTTTCATCCATAGCAACTGTCAATGGAGCTGTCCACCATCTGCCAGCACAGAAGGAATGGAGTGCCTGGTCTCAGCCAAGTAGCATTGCTCAGGCCAGTGGGTTTGATTTAGCTGATCCTTTCAGGGGATCACAACCAAATTCACAACCAAAAAACCTAGCAAGAAGTCAGGCTCCATTTAATGTAAACATGGACCTTAATAGTGAGGGTGATGGTTTAGATACTCAGGACAAAAGACAAGCAGGAGCTGGAAGCTCCACTACTGTAAATAATCAAAACCAGTCTGCAGTAGAACCAAAATTACCAAAGAAATCTCTTAACAGCAAAGTCCAGCTGCGTAGACCTGCTGTTCAGGGGTCTGCCTCTTCAGGTGACACGAGAAAAACTGTAGTTGTTAATCAACGCCCTCCTCTGCAGAATAATGTTACAGCTGTTAAAAAAACCTCTTCATTCTGTAAGTCTGGTAACTTAGTGGATAAAAGCTCAAAAGGTAATGGTGGAATTATTGGCCAAAAGAACAGGCCAGAGCCAGCTAAAGGAGTCACTGTAATGCCAATGCCTAGTTCCTGTCCTCAACCTAAACCTTCTCTGGATAATATGTCAATGTCTGGTCACATATCTTTAATCAGCACTAACAGCAGGGTCAGTGGAGTTGGTAAAGAATCTCATCTAGCTGTCAAAGCTTTATCTGCTCGGGCTGCAAATCAGTCTCCCACAACAGACAATAGCAATATATCCACACTTCAGAGAGATGATTCACTTCAGGGTGAATTTGGTATTTCATCAAGCAATTTGTCAAACACTGCCAACAGTTTACCTACACATCACCTGCAAGCATCTCAGTCATTTGACAGAATCCGACCATCTGCTGGCCAGAATCACTCTGAGCTCAGAGCCTCCCAGTCATTTAACAAACCACAGTCCGCTTCAGGGAGCTTACATACCTCAGCCCAGAATTTGACAGTTGCTTCTGATCACACTATGGGACCCAGTGCACATCTTCTTCCCCCTCACCCTGCTGACTTTAGACGATTGGCCTCAGCTAGCACCAGTCTTCAAGAAAGTCATCAGGCTGTTAATCCACAGCACCGAGACCAAACTCAGCAGGTATTACACTCAGGATTTGGAGCATCTCTTCAGCGCTCTCATTCTGGCTTTCCTGTTCAAGCTCCTATTAATCTGAGAGAAAGTGCTAGCCTTGAAAGTAACCATTACCCCCAAAACAGGGTAGTGCTTGAAGGGTTTAAGTGGCAGAATACCAAATCTAGTCAGGTGAGAGTTGAATATTAAATGAGTGTTTTAAATAATCATCTAGTGTAGTTCGATTTTATTCTTGACATTAGTCATTGATTGTCTTTTTTTTATGTGGTGTTAATCATCATCCTTTATTTTGGGTTTTCATGGGCTCTGTTGTTGGTGTCACAAAATATGAATGTAAAGATTGTCATTTAATTTTTCTCTTATATTTTTAGCATAGTGGCCCCGCTTTAGTTCAACATGCCCACATTAACAGTGATATCCAGGGCATGGAAGAAGTCAGAAATCAGCTACAGAATGTGTTGGTTGTGGGAACTGATTCTGCTTGTGCTTCTGTAACAGGTAAAAAATTAAAAAAAAAGGGCAATTTTTTAAATCTGTACCTCTCATATGTTTCAACCTTCAAGCAGATATGCATTTTTAAAACTTTTAACCACATATCCAGGTGTAGGTAAAATCACCCATTTTCAAATATTGTGTTTAATCTTGACACTTGCACCATTTGTATTTTGTTTTAGTGTTTATTTTCTTATTTAAATTTTGATAATATATGCATTAAATTATTCTAAAAATATAAAACACAGATCATGTCAGCTTTGACCACTCAGATACCGTCTCTGAAATCTTTAACTCTGATCAACAAGTCAAACGTCATCTTCATTTTGACACTGACTTAAGCTCTTTAATAGGGTAAGTTATGTAACAATCAACTGACCTCTAAATTTTATGCTTTTCCCTTTTCTTGAACATTTGTGTTAACAGTCTATTTCTAATATATATATATTTTTTTTGGTAGTAATTCACAAGATGACATGTCAGACATCTTGGAAAATTTTCCAACATTTTCATCCAAGATGTTTTTAGAAATGTCAAGCATTACAAACAGAAATGAAACTTCAGTTTATGGAGAAAACCAGTATCTAAGAGATAGTTTAGAAAAAGAAAAATACAGAAGAAAGGTAATAGACTATTTCAATTTACTCATGCTATAAGTTTTTGTTAAATGACTAGATTTTATATTTATTGCTGTTATTCTTGGTAATAAAAAGGTTTTATATGACGTAATTCGTCATCATTTTTTTAAATAATATTGCTTTTTATTATATCTGTTATTGTACTTGTTGTACCCTGCAAAATCTTTGCATATATATAGACCATAGCTTAACTTTAAGGCCATTTTTTTTTTTGTTATGAAGGAAATTGAAAAACCACTGAGTTATTTTTTCTATTTCTTAACAGTTAAAAAAAACAAACTTATCTGTGCGTAGGATTTTAACTAATGTAGCCGACACATAGATCTAGTCAAAAAAGCTTCCAACCACTAAATCTCACATGCTCTGGGAAGTTTTATTTATGTATATTGAAAATCTCTTGATTATTTTGAACTTACACTTACTGTAAGTCTTGGTCTTAGTAATTAATAAACAAGTTAAAGCACTATTTAATTTAAAAATAAAGCAGTTTGATAGCTGAGATCATAATTTTGGATTATTGCAATAGTTTGTCATTTGCTGAGTTTAAAATGTGATCTGTTTAAAAGAAAAAAACAACAATAATTTGAATGCTAATATTTTATTATTACTTTTGAATATTTTAGACTTGGGCTTCTCATATTTATAACCACAGAAATTATTTACAACTGTAGATTTTTAATAACATTTAGAGAATCGAGACATGGGCTGGAAGCCATGATTAATATTTTAAACAGGAAATAGTATTCTTGATTCTTGCTTTCAACCTAAAGAAGACAGACAGAATTGAGACAGAAAATATTTATTTAGATTTTTCTATGACTGAAATGGAATTTTTTTTTTTTTTTAGCACTGTGAAGAACACATCCAGAAACTTAATGCAAAGGTAAATATTGACATCAATTGTAACTGTAATTCAAATAGGTTTGTTTTTTTAGTTAAAGACATTTAGTTGTTGTTATCAGATTTAAAAGAAAAGAAAGACCTATGTAAGACTTGAAAATTAATTCCTAATGAACTTTTTCAGCTACTTGAAGTTCAGCAGCAGTTGGCAGTGGCTATATCAACAGACAAAAGAAAAGATTTGATGATTGAACAGCTGGACAGAGTTTGTACAAGATTTTTTTCCCTCTTCTTCATTGATACCAATGATTGCATTTTTTCTAACCCTAACCCCCTTCTCTAAACTTAATGCACAGCCAACATAATGCAGTTCTGTAGTATTCAAAAACATCCCTAAACTTTGGGCTGCATTAACATTGGAGGCAGAGGTATAAAGTTATGTTCCCTTAGCCCTTCAGGGCAGATGAAGTGTAGGATCTTTTTCTTTAACCACGTCATATTAAGGAAATGCCCAGCGTCTTTACTTCCCCGACTTAAGTCAGGTACCTATTTTAAACTGTCTACTTAACAGACTTTAACCAACTTACACCAGGACCTGTAAAAATTCCTTTGGTTCTAACTAAGGATCGAATCCAGAATTCTCATGTCAACTGTTCACAGCTTGGCCACAATGAAACATCTTTATTCTTTTACATAAAGGAAATTTTAAATAACGTTCTAATGTATTTAGTTTGAATAATTGTTTTTAAAAGTGTTTCTTGAAAAGTATAGGATGCTATATAAATACAGAAATTTTAAATACTAAATGTTATACATATAACTTGTTTCTTTGTAAAAACTTGAAGTTTCTAATAAGCCTCACACATGGTGTTACCCCAAATACAAGTAATGTCTTTATAACAGCAATTGGCGAAAGTTGTTGAGGGTTGGAAAAAACGTGAAATCGAAAAAGATGAGTTTCTTAAAGTTGTGACACATGAAAAGGAACAGATTGAAGAGACCCTGCAATCTCAGCAAAATGTAAGAATATATTAATGAAGTTTTGATGACAGACCATATTCTGTTAATTATTATTATTACAAAAAGATAAATAGCCTTAGGAAAAAAGGATGCATTATATATTTTGAGATGTAATAAATTTTATTATAGATGATTAACAGCTTTGAGCGTGAACTGGCTCAAACTGTTGAGCAACTGAGATCTGAGAAAGAGCGATCAAATGAAATCATTCATGATTTAAAAGAAGAGGTAAAATAAATTTAATACTTTGGATATTTTTGATGAATTGTTTATTCTTTGGTAATACTTAGTGAAAAATTTCAGCAAAAAGTTCTTTTCAGATACAAAAATAAATAAAATGACTTTATGATCTACAGCTTAAAGAATACATGCAGGAAAAACAACATGCAGAAAAAATGTTGGATTCTGAAAGACAGAAGTTTGCTGGTGTCCTAGCAGAATGGAAGGATATAACAGAAAGCAGAGACAAGGCAGAGAAGAGAGCCCAGCAAGCTGAGGAGAAATTACTTGAGGTAGGTGTTCTTTGTAACTGTATCAAACTGGATATATTAGGCGTCAGAAGACATGTTTGTTGAAGCTCATGCAGGCAAAGTGTGCACAAGTTCAAAACTGCGTACTTGTAGCAATGCAAATGTTGATATACTCCCCTTGAAGATGTGTAATAATTTTTTTTATAAATGCTTTTTGCTTTTAATTTTGATACACAGCGTATGAACTTTCCAGTTTATATTTTAGCATGTTATATATTTACATTCAGTATTGAAACTAACCATATCTGAAAGTCAAGTTACCATATACTTAGTAGGTTGTAAAAAAAAAAATTGTAAATAATCATTAAATAACTGATGTTCTCCATCCACTGTCAAGTATTAAAACAATACATTTATTTTTATTATTTCGTATGCTTTAATTTATTTGTATTATAGTTTCACTGTAATCTTAACTATGTACTATGTGTAGACAGTTACTAGATTTATTAAACAACTGAAAATAAGAGTTAAAAAAAAACAACAAAGTTTGTTATTTTTCATGATTCAACAAAAAAATAATTAAATAATTCAGGGCTAGCAATTTAAGATTTATATTGCATCACGGAAAAGAATAAGAGAAGAAAAACTCTTACTTGGCCAGGATATTGTGAAAAAAATAGTTTCTTGAAATAGGCAGAGATATAGACTTTGCTTTACTTTGCATGGTTAAAGTCTTCACACATTTAGCGTCAGAAATAGGAAGTTTTAGGCTTTATATTTCATCAAAAAAGTATATAAAAGCATGTTTTTCAGCTTAATTTCAAATTTTAGATATATTTTCAAGCGCTGATTTTTTTCTCTATACAAATAAAGACTGAAAATTTAATTAAAAAAAAGATAGCGTGACTAGAAAAACTTCATTTGCCACAAAGGAACTTTTTTGATTTTTATGAAAAGGACATTGTTAAAACAAAAGGGGTTATAGATGGTACAGTAAGTAGTAGAGCAGTCATTTTTTTTTTTGTGGTTTGTTTATTTATTTATTGCCTTTTAAATTAAACTACACTTAATCGAAACACAAAATGTCAATAAATGCATATTTTTATTTTTTTAACGTCATAATTGTTTTCATGATATACATAATTTATCTGATAATTTTTTTTTTAAAGTATCTGCATTTTGCCAATTGCAAGAAACAGTTTGATAGTAGGACTGTGTGTACATAGATAAGATACCATCAGTTAACTGCATCGGCAGCATAATGAGCATACGCTGATATCCGCCTTGCATGGTTGCTTGTATGGTTGATAAAAACAATCTGTAATTTGATTTTGTTCTTAAAACTAACTGTATTTTTCATAAAATTTGATTGACATTTCATTGCAATGCTGATTTACCATTATACACATTAATGAGGCCCGTAGCGTGCGTGGTCAAATAATGACGAAAACTGTCTGAAGTGCAATGTTTGGAATTTTTTAGGGCATTCTGGATAAAACAATGAATAAATACTGAAAATTACGGCTTGATACCTCTTTTAGTTTTTGAAATATTCGCTACGCAATATTCAATGATAGTGTATAATCATGCAATTTCATGCAATTTTTCACCAAGAAGGCGTTAAGACACCAACATGAAATTTTCACCATAGCTAGTACTTGCCAAGGTTAACAAGTGTGCAAAATATGAAAAGTGTGAATTACTGCCCACATGGTCATCTGGGGGTCGCATAAGTGCAAAAATGGATGACCATGATGCTTAAAGGGGCCTACCGATGAGTACACTATTATTGATTAACAGAAATTCTCTATCAAAATAATAAACGTGTATACTAATTGTATAACAAACATCATTTCATGTCTTATAGGTTCTTGGCTATACCGAGTCAAATATTGATGAAAACTGTCTGCAGTGCAATGTTTGGAATTTTTAGGGCATTCTGTGTGCAAGCTACACTTAAGATAAATACATCATTCAACTTAAGACAAAACAATGAGTAAATACTGAAAATTTCAGCCTGATACCTCTTTTAGTTTTTGAAATATTCACGTTCAAATATCGCGTAAAATGTAAATGTCACGCGCACTTGACTACCCTAAAAATTAAAAAAATCATATCTCAGAAAGTTTTTGACCAAATGGGCTGAAATTTTCAGGAATCACTCAACTTTGAATGTACCACAAGCCCTGAAAATTTCAGGAAGATCTGAGGGGGTCGGGTGAACAATTGTCAAAAAACTGGTTGAGTTGACATGGAATGACCCCCCCCCAATTAGTCGTATTAAAATAAACTTTGGTAATAGTTTTATCATTATTTTTCTTTTGTACTGAAATTCAGGAACAGCAGCTTCTGTCCAAGACGGAGCAAGAATTTTTGACAAAAATTAATGAGGTTAAAGAAGCCAATCAAAAAGTCATCAATATGGAAAAAGTAAGATTAGTTTATTTGAGTTTTTAATGGTTTGCTGCATTTTTTTTTCTGTTCTTTTTATTTATTGTTTGTGATTTCCTTACATTTTTTATTGTTTGTGATTTCCTTACATTTTTTATTGTTTGTGATTTCCTTACATTTTTTTTTTGCCAGATTAAATTGGAAGAGCAGAAGAAAAAAATGGAAGAGGTTATGGCAGAACGTGATGAACTAAAAACAGAGTTAAAGAAAATAGCTTTAGATCTTGAACAGTTGATTCGAGAAAAGGTACAGTTTCTTTACTTGTAAACTTATGAAAAAAATTATTATACCTTTGAGATAATGTAATCAAATAATATATTTCAAATATAATTTTATAAGATTCATTGCTTGCAGAAGATTTCAAATATTGTTTTATGATACATTTTTTATGTTATCCATGCAACTTTTGCTAAAATTCAATGTTATATTTGCTCAATAAATCATTGCATCTTCAGGGTGTATTAAATATTTATACAATTTAAATTATACAATAAATATTTATTATCATAATTCTTTCAAAGGAGAGTCAAAAAGTGGAAATGGCTATATTGGAGGCCAAGTTTGAAACTGCTCAGCGTAAGCTTGAAGCAGATCTTCATGCCCAGATGGAAAAGGAGGTATAAATTTATAACGCATAATTGTTTATTTTTTATAGTAGCATGCCTTTAAAAGAAAACAAAATAATAAACAAGCTTGCTTAGAAATCACATGATTGGTGGTTATGATGCTAGATTATTATTATTATTATTACTTAATTTTAAATTATTTGCTTTTTGTTAAACTTGTGTAGTTTTATTTTTTATGAGGATAAATTTTCTTGACAATTATAAAATCAAATATTGTTTACTATGTCTTTTTTACCAGATAGCTGATCAAGCATCAGAGTTTCATACTAGAATTGAGACAGCTTTAGAAGCTGCTGCTGACCGTCATCATAAGCAAGTAAGTGAGCTACAGAGTCAACATCAGCGAGATCTAGAGCGCCATGCTACAACAATGAATGAAGAACGGCTGAAAAGAGAGGAGGAACACCGTAAACAGATCTGTGAATTAGAAGAAAAGTATTTGATTATTTCAAGTATTATGAATTTAGATTTTAATATCACTTTAACAATAGCATTGCTTACAAGTTTTTACTAGATCTTTAATAATCATCCACTTTTAGAAGCAAATTTTTCGTCTTACAGGCTTCAGGTGATGCGAACAGAGAATCACAGTCTTAGGCAGTCAAAGATTAAGTTGGAGTCTCAGAGGTGAGGCTTGTATTAAAGTCCCTATAAGGATGAGATATTTTTCTCTAGATCCTTTAAACCACTAATATGACAATTTTTGTAGCACACTAATTTATCTACACCATAGCTGAGTGTGCCTCATCTGTGAAGGTACGATGGAAGACATATGCAGGTGACTGGACTTTGGAATTTGAACCATTAACCTTCATCATGCAGATTGTGTTCATATCCGAAGTGTCACAAGTCCACCCTTTGAGCGATTGGAAGCAGCAGTTTTCTATATTAATGCAGTTTGTTTAGCTTGTGAGAGCTCCACTGAAAGCAGCATTTCTAGTGTTTAATTTTATTTTAAGGACTGTTTTTCAATCATGATTTTTTTTTTTACTTAGAAATAAAAATATATTTTTATCAAACACTTCCTGAATTCTTTTCCCTAGGGTGGAGATACTGACAAAACTTCAGTTTATGATGCAATCACAGTGGAATGAGGCTGTCTCACTTTTAGTCAGCACTCCACAAAAGAAAGTAAGTTTTATCCAGTTTGTACTTAATTTATGGATTCCAAAATCATTAATCTTTGTATTTTTTCCTTTGCTTTACAACCCTTAAGGCGAAATATATGAAATCTGGGAGCCCTGCCCTAGCTAACAATGTTATATAAAATTCATTTAAACTTGAATTAGGCCTTAAAAAATTTATTTTTTTCAGCTTGGCATAGTTAAGGGAGTTTTAAAAACGAATCAACTTTTATTTTAATGAAATTTTATTTGTAATGTAACAGTTGAGATATTATCCCTGCAAAGGGAAACAATGAAATTCTTTGACATACTCAGTGAATAGATCTAAAAGGGAATATTGGAGTACAAACAGCTAAAATAAATATATATATATATAAGGTGTGGTGAAATTTTTCTCTGCTTTGGGGAACATTATAAACCTCAAAAAAATAATTAGACTAATTTTCTTAACTGCTCTTCTGCTTCAATATGAAAAATAAATTAAAAAAAAAATAAAACGATAATCTTTTTGTTTTGTTTATAAATTTCAATACTCACATTTGTTTTACCTAGAGTTTAAACAGCTCATTCATGTCAAGTCATGCAGGAAGTGGTCACTCTGGTCCGCTGGCACCAGTCATGCCAGCGCCTGACATTAACACTCCAGTGACCAGCCTCAATCTGGTGACATCTGTACCATTTTCTTCGACTGCCCAAGGTTTGGGAACCCATGCTGTGGAGACCACATCATTGCCAGAGACAAAAATTGTTCAATCCGGGTCAGAAACTGAGACTTTGGACCGAGGTGAAGAACTAAACAGAATGAACAGAGTGGAAGAATACTTGCAACAGTAAAATACATTTTTTAATTTATTTTGAAACTATCACTAAGCATATGTTTTAAAGATATTTTATATTCTGAATTATTTTTAAAGTTATCAATTTATTTATTTAAAAAAAATATGTCTACTTTCTTCTTCCTTTCCACTTTTATATGAACATGGGGTCTCAACTGTATCATGCCAGCAGATACTTTTTTAGGCATTCTTGTTGAGTTGGGTCAGTGAAATCCCTTGCCTCTTTTACTTTGCTTTCAACTGTTTTTTCTCCATGTATATGCCCTTCCTGTGAATTCCATTCCAGCAACATCGTCAGCTGGCTTTTGGGGATTGAGTCTGATCCATTACTATTTTCTTTTCTTGATTTCTTAACTAATGGACAATTGTCAAGTTTTCCTCCCCATTAAGACGTTGGAAATATTTTTGGCTCATCTGTCATTCATGATTTGCAAGAGGGATTTATTATTAAATGTGTTTAGTTTGTATTTAATTAGATTTGTCACTCTTCTCATTTCAGACCTGTATAGGAGGACAATATTGATGTTGCTGTTAAAGTTTCTAATTTTTTTTTCACAGAAGAATAAAACTTAAGGTTGCCTGATGTTTTTTTTGTAGGCATAGAAGGGAAGCACTGTCTGTGAATAGGGCAGACTCAAAGAAGACACAAAACATAACATTTTTCTTTTTACTGTTACATTCTTGTTTTTACATATTAATTTGGTTTTATTTCGGGAATTCTGTTACACTCATGTTTTTTTTCATTAGATTAAATCAGCACATGGAGTTGCCCCCAAATAAAAGTGATGCACATGTGTCTGATGTCAATAATAGTCCTGACTACAGTGCATACTGTTCAACAAACACTTCTGGCAAAGTGACACACAGTTTTAGCACATCTGGCTCAGATTATCTGCTGCAGCAGCAGCATAAAGATCATGCATTAGTTTTACCAGAGTTTCGCAACTCTTTAGAGTATCGAGATAGAGAAGAGTATCTTAATAAGGTAATTAGTGTGCAAAATCCTTTCGATCTTAATTATGAATACATTTAATCTTAATATGCTCTGGCTCTGTAGTAAAGTTCCCTTAACCCTAACGGGCCATCGGGGCAGATGAAGTGTAGAATTCATCTGTTTCTATAACCTCGGCATATGAAGGGGTTATGTGGTTAGCACAACGCCCAGCCGCCTTTACTCCCCCAACTTAAAGTCAGGTACCCATTTAAAGCTGGGTGGACTTGGGGACTTTCACCAGGACCTGAAAAAATCCCAAGGTTATCATTGAGATTCGAACCTGGGACCCTCCGGTCCGACAGTCAAGCGCTCTACACCGCACGACCACCCCCCTCTCTGGCTCTGTAAGCCAGTTTAAATTATATTTTTTTCAAAAGTATAAAATATGTATATATATATATATATATATACATATATATATAATAGTTAACTCACTGGTTATTTTGGGGAAAAACTAGAGAAACCCTTCAATTACAGAGGATTTTTGGGGCTTGTGCACAATTTTTGGTGTTATAGCGGGTGGGGCACAAAAATCTCCCATAAATAAGCTTCAGGAATTCATCACTTTATAAACAAGGGAGGGAAGATTTTTATTTCATATCTTCTCTTGATTGTATTTTATGTCTAGAACAAGAAAATAAAAACAAATCGTAATGCTAAAAAACTAATTACAAGACCCAAAAAATGCCTTTGGCCTCATGTCAGTTGAAGTGGGGCGGGGGGCGGACAACTTTAGTGATATTATTGATGTAAATCATTGTTTTATAATCATTTTTTTATATTGTTTATTGTAAAATTATTCTTATTAAACATAACTAGGGAAGAAAAAGTAAATCTTGTGTGGTTTTGAAACTACATGCTGAGCTCAGTGTCTAAATCTTAACAACGGTAGAGTGCAAACATTCCATATGAAAAGATCATCTTTATGATACGTTTTAAGACTTTTTGTTCAATTTTTATTTTGTTTATACTAGTTAATGCTGAGCAAGTAAATTTATAGGACTTAAGTTTACTTAAATCTTTCTTGCAGCCATCAAATAATTTAAACCAGTCTCAACTTCCTAGAGTTCATGGGTATATCACTGGTCAAAGTGGAAAAACTATCATAACCTCTGTCGGTCCAACAATCACTGATCATTCATTGGGTGGTCAGACTATTCAGGACTTAAGTTTTCAAGCTTTACCGATGAGATCTCCACAACAGTCCTCTTCTAGATTCAACCCAGGTCACTAAAAATATTTCATTACATTCTATATGTCATTTTGAGTTACATCACCAGACTTCATGGAAAAAAATTATATATTGATACATTAAATTAGCTGCCAACTTTAAAATGCCTGTTTTGTTTTATCTATTTTTAGACCTGAGTCATCAGTCAGGGAGATCTGAAACAGATTCTGGTGCTAATCACCAATTGGTCACCAGCAATGGCCATCACCCCTTCACTCCTCCGCAACAACACCCTCACAGCATGAATTATCCACATCACCAGCAGCATGAGTGTCAGAAGCAACAGTCCTCCCCACTGCCAGCATCCCGACACAACCAGAACACCTTGTTTTCCAACGGTCAAAGTTGCAAGGAGGGAAGGCAGCTTACTGGTGATTTTGGTGATCAGAGAACTCACAAAGTAGCATCCATCGTCTCAGGTTAGAAACCAAAAACATAATATCTTGATGTAAATTACTGAAGCTCCTGATCCCAATGGCCACTCATGAATTTCTTTTCCACCCATTAGATCTTTATCTGGACCTATGTTTCATCTAAATAACACTGCTATGTGTGGTTTGGAGTCCGAAAATAAAAATTAAAGGGATAAGTAAATAATAACAACTTAAAAATGTAATGCTAGCTGAATGTATTTAGAAGAATGATATTCTTATCTTAAGTGCTTCTTGTTCTTTTGATACTTTCATTCCAACCCACTCATTTTTTTTTTCTTAGGGGACAAGAATCTGTATAGTCCCGATAGTCCAACCTGTAGTTCTAGTCCATCTGTCACTCACAGTGACCACTGGTCACCTGGAAATGCTGCCTCTGCTAGACCATTTTATGTTAACAACGCTGGCAACACCTTGACAATGCAGTCACCAGTAAGGAATCATATGACCAGGTCAATTGAAGGCATGGAATCTCCAGTCAAGAAATACAAACCAAGAGCTGGTCAAACATTGAGAATTACAGGTACATGTATTTTTCTAGCTGAAATAAAATCCTCATTCAAAAACAATGTAGATAAGAATCTTAGTAATTTTACATTTGTGACTCACCAAAGGTTTAAATGTAAAGGAATTAACAAAAGTTACTACTGGTTTACATAACAGTCAGTTATATTTATGATTGTCTGGGATTTTGAAAGTCTCAGGCTACGTATTTATACATATGTGTGTTGTTTTTTTCTTGCATGGGGAGGCTTTTAGAAGTTTTATTTTATTTATCTCTATTTTTAAGGAAGTCTTAATGACAGTCTCTCCCCACCAGTTAAGCAGACCTCCAACAGACTACAGCATGATGACAATATGAGTGATGCAGATGGCAGTATAAATGACCCTGACAGGTCAGTCAGCAGTGTGGGCTTATATATTTGTCTATTTGAAACACTTAGTAGATACAGTACTTTCTTTTTCACTCAAAATAAATTAAGTAAATGATAATTTAATATTGACAAAATTTTGTTAATAAAAAAAAATAACAATAATTTAAATAATAACACTGGTAAACAGTGATTTCATTGCCAGTGATATTTGAATCATTTTATACAAAGTCAACTATGCTGATTTAGAATATGTAAGTGCTTTTGCTAGATTGGCTCTATTTTACGAGATAATTAAAATTAATTAAATAATGTATGCACCGTGTTTGAAAATTGTCAAGAATTGCATGAAGTAAAATAGTATACTAACAAATACTAGTGAAAATGTTAATAGTCATGCAGAATTTTGTTTAAAAAGATATGTAATAGTGCTATAGAAGAAAACATTTTCATTTGAAAAACTAATTATGTCTAATAAATTAATTAATTAATTAATATGTTAATTGTCTATGGTAATGCATTAGCAAATCGCTGTTTGCTCGACTTCTTTTTGTGTGTGTCGTTGGGGCAATTGCGCTGGAGGCTCCAACAGTAGTCAGCCATCATATTATGTCCCATCTTCCTTGATATCTCTCCTCCATCACCCTCATATCCTGATGGAACCTCTCGCCTTGTTCCTCACTGAAGTCCTCAAGGTTACCTGGAAATTTGTCTAAATGACTGTGCAGTAGGGTTATGACTTTTTCTGTCAACAAAAGGCCATATATGCAATAGATGAATAATTGCATGTAAAATAAGAAAAACATAATGATTTATTTTTCTGTTGAAAAAACTTCCCCCACCAACCACCAAATCTCCATGGGTAACAGAATTTAAGTTATAATGTATCTTTAGCATATTAGTAAAGTTTTAAATTTGAATTTTTTTCTTCTGCGTTACTTCCTAATGTATTTTTTTTGCATTTCAGACAATAACTTGATTCTAATTTTGATTTATTCAAGATGTCTTTCAAGAAGTCGGCAAACGCTGTGTTAAGAAATGAGACTGTGTGGGCAAAGAATCTCACACATTTCAGCCATTCGCTGAAAAAACGTCAAAAACTGTTCAAATTTGTTGTCGATTCTTTAGAGCGTCTCTGCAAATTGCCCAGAGAGCTGGAAATTGTTGGTCGCTACTTGGCGCTTGCTGAAGTTAAGAAATCAAGAGAAGTAAGGTTGAAACAAATTTGTGTCGAGGTTACAAGCTTGTGGCAAAAGATGAATTTTCCTATTGCATGCAGGCAAAGTGTAAAGAGAAAGATCACTAATGTTATTAGCAAGTATGACAAGTATATGAAGAAGCCAACAGCAGAAACTGAAGAATCATTCTCAGATTTATGTGACGTAACTAAATATGATGGAGTATGGCTCTGTGCCGAAGACAAGAAATTGTATGACGCACAGGTGCAGTCTAAAGGTAAAGTTGGTTACACCACTGAAAAAGAAGCAAGCAAAGAAACCATTCACCCATCCAAAAGAAGAAAATTTATGAACACAGAGCCAACTACAAGCAAATCTTGTAATTTACAAGAAACAAGCACTTCTGAAAGTGAAAAGTGCACATCAGGTGAAGAAGAAACTTTTAGCGATGTGTCTATTGAGTCAGAAAAGAAGAAGAAAGTTTATCATTCTACTAGAAGTGCACGAAAGTTGGTTAGATATGGAAAAGTATCATCGAATAGAGGCGCAAAATGTTTGTAGAATTCTTCAAGAAGATAATCCTCAAGTTGCAACACCATCTCAATCAGGTATTTATAAAGCTGTATATAAAGAAGCACAGAAGCTTGAAGAAACATACATAAAGAACTTAAAGAACGAAAATTGGTCTCTGCATTTTGACGGAAAATTGATAAATAAAGTAGAACATCAAGTGGTGGTCCTTAAAAATGAGGAAAATGAAATTAGGCTTTCTGTACTGGTTCTGCCAGACGCTAAGTCACAAACTATTGCACATGCAATAGAGAATACTATAGACAAATTCAACTTATGGCAAGCAATAAAAATGATTGTATGTGATACCACAGCTGTGAATACTGGTAGGCAAAATGGTGTTGTTGTGCGACTGCAACGTAAATTTCAAGATCATGGCATCGACAAGCCGATATATATTGGATGCCAGCATCACATACTAGACAGGGTATTAAAACATGTATTTGATCAGTTGTTTGGTGAATGTAGTACATCGCCTGATATTAATTATCCATTTGTAACAAATATACTACAGAACTATGAACACCTGAAAGAAGTGTACCGGTCAGAACTAGGATCTGAAGACATGGAAGGAGAAGACAAAGATGTTGGGTGGCGAGATGACATGAAGTTTCTTTATCAGTTAATCAGAGTCTTTAATCATTACAAAGAGTTCAAGAAAATGATCAAAGTGAAATTTCATGCATTGCCAGGCTTGTCTAATGCTCGTTGGAATTCTAGAGCAACTTTTGCTCTGCTATCATATATCCTCGTACCAGAATCTCGGGCCCTGCTAGACGAAGGGTGTACTTTCATTTCGGGAAACTGGAGTAAAGTGTGGTTTGGTGGTCAAATGTTTAATGATCAGGATTATGAAAATTTGCTGCAGCAAAGTGAAAAGTACCCCAAAGCAGCCGTCTGTCTTAATAAACATTGGTCTACAAATCCTTCACCCCTGAATACACAGCGCAGCAACATTTGTGCCGAGAGAGCCATCAAGGTGATGCAGGACTTGCATCCACTTTGCCGCAGTAAAGAGAAACTAAATTTGCGCTTTCTTTTGAGTAACAAGTAGTTGACACTGATTTTAGGACAACTGAAACTGGTATCTAATTTAATTGCTAATCACAGTGTATTATATGTTAACAAGCACTAGTATGTGTTGCCTTTTCATATTATTACTGCAAAATGTTTATTTTTATGGATTGTTTGATATTAATAGTTATGCTAGTTCTGCATCTTCTCTGCAAACTCCGTATTTTATGGCTCTGTCAGTTTTTGGTTTTGGCCGGCAAAATGGTTTGCATGTAAAAAGAAAATCGAAGTGGTGGGTGACATTTTTTTACAAAATTATTACAAATAATGCGTTTTTATAATGTTTACATTAATGTTCATCAGGTACGGCTATGGCGTTTTGAAAATTTCACAAAAAAATTAAAAGTCATATCCCTACTGTGCAGGTAATGTACCTTGATGCTTATATTTGCTCCAATGTTTCTGAAGTTAGCGAGCATATCTTGTAGCAGTTTTTCGTAATTCTCTGCTTTGTTATTACCTAAGAAGTTCCTGACAACTGAAACAAAACTGTTCCATGAAGAAGCTTCAAGGTGATCCGTGAAATCTGTAAAATTTTGATCGTTGATGAGTTTTCGAATCTGAGAACCGTCTAAAATCCCAAAGCCTTAACAAATTGTTTCATTAAACCTAATTTGATATGAAGCGGTGGAAGAATGATCTTATTTTGTCAACCAGTGCCTTGTTGATGATATTTTCTTTACCTACAGTCATGGTTTCCCTTGCAGGCCATGTCACTCTTGTCCAATGATCTTGCCTTGCCCTGCTATCCCAAAGGCACATGAAGCACGGGTATTTTGTGTATCCTGACTGCTACCCAAGCAAGAAGTTTACCATTTTTAGATCAACACAAATTGACCACTGATGCTCATAATAACAGACTTTCTGCAATACTGTTTTGATATTCTCATACTCTTTTTTAGGTGTTGTTGAGTGAGCAATAGGAAGAGATGCGTAACGGTTACCATTGTGTATCAGAACACATTTCAAGCTCTGATGGAACTGTCTATAAAAAGACGCCAGTCTTCGGAATGGTAGTCTTGTAGTCCCATTTGGAGCAGAAATCCAAGGATGTCATTACAGTAAAAAAGATCTTCCTCTTGGCTGAAATATGGAAGAAGAAACTCTTCTCTTTTCCGATAAGAAATTATTAAAATTCTTGTTTGAGAAAATTTCTTTCATTGAGCCTGGACGCTAAAAGCTGAGATGTTTGCTTGGGCATATTTAGGTATCGTATCAGGTCATTAAGTTATTCTTGACTAAATGGTTGAGGTGTTGAAGAACTTCCTTCATAATCGCTTCCACTTTTTTCACCTGCCAAAAACTCCAGATCTTGCCCCTCGTCAGAGTCTGATGGTGAAAGCTCTAATGATCCACTAAACACTGGTATAGGAACTTCACTGCTATGTGGAATTGGTCTCCTTGCAGATTCAAGATCAGGATAATCTCACTTAGATTTCTTGTGGCGATTGAAGCCTTTAACATTCACAATACAAAAATAGCAATCACCAAAATGTACTTTCGGCTCTCGCCATACCATTAGTACACCGAAACTTAGACATTTCTTCTCATCATTTGTCCACTGCCATAGGCTCTCCACACAGTTTTTGCAGACCTTATGGGGAGCCCAAGACTTGTCTTGGTTATATTTCTTTGCTTTTCAATCATGTATTCTCCGCAGATGTAACAGAATACATTCGGATTATGTTTGCAGCATCTTCGTGATGAACTCATGATGTCTGTAGAAAGCAGCTATAAAAGAGAAAAAAACTAAACAAAGTTATAACTTGGTATAGTTAAATTAAACAACAGACACCAAACTTATTGCATTTGTTTTACACAAAGGGTACAATCATATTTTCAAGGGTGTCCAATATCTCAGAAACTAGAGCCAATTCAGCAAAAGCAGTGGCAGTTTTGAAATCAGCACCCATGAATTGCTATAAATTCATTCAAATATTCTTGGCAACTCACAAAAAAAATTTTTTTGTTGGGCTGTGTAATATTTTAATTAATAATAATAATTAAAATCAACTTTTTAAAATATTGTTTTGCTTACAAATACTGAAAATATTTTTATTTAAACATTTGACACAATTAACTCCTATTTATGAATTTATAGATTACAGACCAACTACAGTCAGTTTCTTGAAAGTTTTGAAGATCAGCAAGTGCGACAAAATGAACTTCAGCATTATGTTCGAATGGTTGGTAATCTTTTATTTTATTTTTTGCTTTAAAATGTTCAAAAAATTTTTTTTTTTTATTATAATTTTATTTCCAGGATGATTAGAGTCAGGAGGAAAGCTGAAAGACATTTATAATTGTAATTTTTCTTTCAGCTACTCCAGAAAGCTCCAGGAAGTGTATACAGTGAGCCTGAAAGAGATGTTCATCTTGATCAAGACTTGTTAGAGTCTTCTAGAGATATAACTGGTAGATTTCACAGTGTTTTATTTTGATAGCTGTGTCTTAATGAATTTTTATCAGAACATTAGTGACAATTTTTATTGTTAATTTTCAAAGTTTTTTAATCATATTTTATTTAAAGCATTGTAATATTACTCAAATATTTAGCCAATCATATTTATTTGGTGATATTTATAGCTGTATTTGAAATATATCACAAATCATACCTACATGTATTGCTCTAATATTGTAGAAGAATTTAACCATTTCTTGTTAAGAATTTTTTTAATTATTGAAAATCCTATTTAATGGTAATATGGAATGACTTAGCATATTTTTGTTTTTCTATCAGTGGGCATATTTCATTAAGTGCTATGTGTTATGTTTCAGTTGACCTTGACATGAATGAGACCTCAACAGCACTGGAACTGACTTCACAACTCACTCGGATTCAGCAGTTGAGAGATGGACAGGTATGATAAACAAATAGCTCTTATAAACCGCACTGTATTGACCATTTCCTTGGACTTGACTAGCAACACAGGACAAGGAAGAACTCTGTGAGGCATGCTAACAGGACCTCAGATTTCTTTGATTTATTTATTTTTTTTAAATAGAATTTTGTAATGGTCTTAATACTTTTTTAAAAATTTAATTAAGAACAAATAAATTTAGTGTCAGGCATTATCAGATTCAGCTATGAAAAATAAGCTAGACAACACTCAAATATCTTTTTAAAGACTTTTATTTAACTTGCTGTGTCTGGGTTAGGGTTCTAAGATGTGTGCACATGGACAAAGTATGGATGTCAGAAAAAAAAATGTCAGGCTAGTTACTGGTGGAAAAAAAAATCTATAACCATTGCAAAACTTCAGTCAGAGTGTTGACATAGAAATATTTGTATTTACTGAATAATAGTGCGAAATGTATTAGTTCTTGTGTGACAAGAAATGACAAAAATTCAACTCTAAAATTTATCAAACCTGATATGTATTTCAAACTATATTCATTGCTAATTATAGTTAGTCCATTTTGAGTAAGGAATTTTTTTTTTTTTTACTTTTTAGAACATTTTAATAGTATTCTTATTTGGGTGAATTGTTGTGATGTAAGATGATGGCCATCTGTTGAATTTTAACAATTCATTAACAATATATTAATGCAGTCAAATTTGAAAATAGAAAAAAACAACTAAACCATACAAAAGTGATTTAATGCACCATGATTGGTTTATATAGAGAATGATTAGCATGATTTTTTGTCAAAAGTTATTCTTTTATTCTTTGAATAATGATCTTCAAAATGATAATTACATGGTGAAATTTTTTTAAAATTTTTTTTGCCCAAGATAATTTTTTCTTAAACAATTTGTGATATATTTTTAAATTTCATTTAGTTAGCATCTCAAAAAAAAAGTTTTTTTTTTTTCTTTTCTGAAGACCTTTCAGACATTTGAGGCCCACAATGACTGTTTGGTTCAAGCTCATGACAGAGGTCAAACCCATGTCAATGAATTTATTGGAGAAAATGGAGTAATCAGCAACCATGGACTCTCAGAGATCTCCCAGTTGTTATCAATATACAGGTAATCTGTCATGATATATATCAGGAAGCTCTCCTGGGCTTGATGGTACTCACTAACCATGCTCCTACCACTGCATGAAAAACATAAGAAATCAGATAAAGAGCCTACTTTCACTTTCAGCTTTAAATAGAAATTATTAAAAATAAGGTAATATTTTTTGCAATTTCAACAATTTAATGTTTTAACTGTTTAAACTACCGGTTAAAATTAGAGCTGCTGCTTGATTAAAAAAATATATTGAAATTAACGCATAAATAAAATATTTTTAATCGTAAATATATTCAACACAAGCAGTTTCATTTATTATTTGTATTCAAACAAGTTTGTCATTATCAAAACATAGGCATAATAAACAAGTCAATTCAATTTACGAAAGAGTTATATTTAATTTTAACAAATCTGTTAAGCATAATAAACAAGTCAATTCAATTTACGAGTTATATTTAATTTTAACATATCTGATAAGCGTAAGCATAAGTCTATTCAGTATGTTATTCCGACCAGTTAATTGACATGTATCAATCAATTCAAGGGATGCTAGTTTTTTTTATCAACAACAATGTCAAAATTGTGTCTTTCTCTTGAAAGTAGGTTGTATAAACATGACCAGTGTCAACAGGCCTCCCCTACATCCCTGTAATAATTTGCCACACTTCACCCCCACGTTAGTCTGGCTTACCCTACCCTACCTGCCCCATCCACCTCCCATCTTAAATAAAAAATGACATGGCATTTCTATTTCATACTGCTGGGAGATGCTTGCTTCAGAGTGATAAAAATAGCAAAGAATATGGAACACCTTTTTGCCTTTTATAAACTTCATAATTGTTATTATTGTTTGTTTTTTATTCTTTATATAATTTAATCAGTTTTATTCTTTATATAATTTTGTAATATTGACTATATTGCGGTTCATTATGTGAATATTTTGATAGGTAACTCAAAATTAATGAAATAAAAATTTATTGAAATTTGGGCTAATGGATTAGAAAAGGAACCAAAGAAATTAGTTGGTCATGCAGCTGCTATAATTTTAAGTAAACATAACAGTTTCAGCGATGTTTTTTTTTATGTGGTTGTTCTATAGCTTCCATCTGTTTCTAAACTTCTCAAAAATAACCAAACTTTGCTGAATTATATATATTATAACAAAAGACTTAAATAAAACCCATTGCGACCTTGCAAATTTCTGTTGTTTACTAACTAATTTTTTTTTAATTTTTGAAACTCCGAAGTAAAACAATTTTAGTAAAACAATAATGGCAATTGGTAAGCAGCCCTAGTTAAAATAGAAAATGCTTTTTACAAATAATTAAGGTCCTACCCATAATTGTAAAAATTGCTCAATTTAAAAAAAAGATATTAGGCAACCATTGGAGGAATTTTAAAAATTTGTTTTCATTTGTAAACTAATTAAAGTGATAAAAAATGTGCAACAAATATATCTAATAGGAATAGAGTCTGACTACATTGCTGGTTAAAAACTAATCAGCCTTTGTTTCAATTAAGATTTTTTTTCTAATCCTTTAATTATTCCCACATATTTCTTAATATTTATATATTACAGGTATATTAGAACTATGTGTTAATTTAGCTTAATGTTATGCTGATAAGGTTATATTTGATCAGGATAGCCACTGTAGAATTATCCAATAATCTTTGAACAATGTAATAAAATTCTTAACACTTAATTTGATTGAACAGAGATCAATGGGAAAATAATCCATTAGCAGCTGGACAGACTAGAATGGCAAGTGAGTTGGTGAATGCTTTGAAAGATATGGCTGTAGGCTATAGGTATGATATCTAATACATATACATTTAAAATGTATGCTGCTTGTTGTTTAATTAATGTTTTGGGAGTTTTAATATTTTGTTCTTTTCTATTTTTACTTCAGTGATAATCCAGATGGCAGGACTGAATCAAAATCACTGGCAGGAAAAACACAGAATGCTGTTAGAAAAGTAAAACCAATGTCTAAAACTAAAAAAGTCAGGATAGCAAGTCAGGTAAGGAAAAATAGTGTTTCATATTGTTTTTTTGTTTTTTTTTTAAACTGCGAATAATACATTTTTTATTGGGATTTAAATATTTTTATCAATAAGCTCCATGAGTACATGTATACATTGTACATAAAAAAAATTTTTTTTTTGGTTCAGAGCCAAAATACATTTTTCAGTTCACAGATTCAATATCTTTTTTGAGTTGTTTTTTTCTATCAAGTTAATTGTTAACACTTTTTGAGTTAATACTTTATTAAGAAAGAGCAAGCATTATCACAGTGAAACAATGGAATCTAATAGCATTACTGTTTTCTAAAACAAAAAGTATGCAGTCAAATTTCTATTACAAAATCAGACATACATTCTGCTATCATAAATTGTTGAAAATTGTCAACTACCGGTGTATGTGTACAGTATTCCAACATTGTAATATTTTAGCTTTTGTTTAGTTTTATTGTAAACTGTGCTACTGTAGCTAAATTCTCTCCCCCCCCCCCCCCCATTTGATTTTTCAGTTTTAAAAAATTCATCTTTCTTATATATTTTAGTTTTATGCCATTTCTGTTAGAAATTTTTAGTGATTTACTTACTTTTGATGGTACAGCTGTGAAAAGTATGAATGTTTTTACTTATTTATTTTTAAACTATTCAACTTTTTAAAATTATTGTCAATGTGGTAGAAAATAAGGTATAAAAATTAAAAAAAAATGGCCACCTTCAAGAAAACTACTAATAAACCACCAATATTATTAATTACCTTTTTAAAATTTTTATGTCCACCTTAATGTTTCATCTTATTCTGTAAAAATTTAATAAATTTAAACATCTTTGTTCTTCATAGGGCATTTTTTTTTTTCTTTCAATTTTATTATGCCAGTCAGTGAAATAAATTTGTTTAAACTGAGAATAATTAGGAAAAAGGATTCAAAATATTTAAAATGTGAAATATTTATAATTTAATAAAAGTGACTGTTAACTAAATTAGCTTTTTTAAAGTTATTTTTATATTCCCTAGTCTGTTGATTCCAGCTTCAATGCTGAGCCTCGTGAAAAGCCTGTTGCGGGTGTGAGACCTATTAATCAGGTCATTCCCAACAAAAAGGTGATACCTGTGCCACCAGAGTCAAGTAAAGACAAAAAATTAGCACCAACCAAACCAGCTGTGGGTTCCAAGGGAGCTGGTAATGCAGGAAGTGCAGTATGGAAATAAAAGCATCCTCAAATGTAGTTAGTTATCATTTATAACACTTTAAGACCCCCCCCCCCTCCCCATCAACAGTGTACATATTACATGTATATACATAGATTTTATAATTATACATTTTTTTTATTTTTTGAAGATTTATATGGCTGATTGAAATTATTTATTTAAGTGTATTTAGTAGAACCTAAGTAGTCTTATATAAACATTTTTTTTTTTTTTTGAATAATGAAATGTCCGGCTTCTATGAAGCAAGTTATTTCAAATTCATTACACTTTACTGAAATAACTTAGTCTTATAGTTTTTTCAGCTGTGGTTGACAAGATAGTTGTAATCTCTATTATCGTACCTAAACCAACAATTTACTTGTATTTAAAGCATTAAAAAAAATATTATGACTTAATGAAATGTAATTTTATTTCTTCTAAATGTCTGTGAAGCTTACATGTTCCAGTTACAATTTAAACACTCATATAAAAGATAATAATCCTGAGACTAGATCAGCAGTAAAACATTTACCATGACAAAAACTTTTTTTTCACTGGTTTCTCTTTTGAAAACTCATACATACATTCATATACATATATTGTCATAAATTTACCAAGAAAATAATGTTTCATTGTTATCATCGAACATATGATCAGAAATCTGCACATTGAATTCTTTTGTTACAATAAAAAGAAATTGAATTTCACCACTTTGCCTTTTCCTTTTGTCTAGAAAAGAGTCTTCATTTAATTTGAACATATCACCATGTAGGTGATTCAGAAAGTACATACAAAAAAAGAGATTCATTTTTGATGACAGTGACAATGTTTAATGTAGTGGTTTTCAGAGTGCTCAAAAAAAAAATATGACTGACAACAAAAAAGAGCAGACAGGACCAATTGTCAGATTTATGAAGTAGTAGTATTAGTTAAAAAAACAAACCCTCATGCCAAATCATTTACATGTACAACCTCAGTATGGGTGAAAGTCTAAGCCAGACAGTTCAATTTTTTCGGAGAAATATATGAAAAAAGTTGTTTTTTTTTACTTAGAACGTTTGTACAACAACCGATAACATGCTGTCTGAAGAGGCCATACAAGTTTATTAAATAGTTACATTAGAAGCTGATTGTGTGAACATATTAAATGCCTATGTGGACAAATTTTAGGTGGGTCGTGACAAATTTAATTTTAAAATTAAAGGATTGAGAATCTGTGCATAATTACAGCTCTATTTCTTTACGTTACAAGCTGAAAGTTTTTTTTAATCTGAAAAGCAAAAGGGAAAAAATCTATATACAAAAATAAATGACACTTTTTTAAAATTATCTTTTATTGTAGTGAAAATAAAAACAGTTGACATAGTGGGTTGTGGAGAGTAATTGTTTGAGAACCACTGATCTAACTCAACATACATTACAAGTTACTGGGTATTATTAAGATCACAAATTATTTTGACAGGATATAACATAATTCTATACTCTACTATATCTTTAATCATGACTTGAACTTTAATTCCCGCTAAAGAACAAAAGACAAGTTCACAACAGATATATATTCTATAAAGAAAAACGTAATAGTTATCCACATGTGATTACAACTAGTCCATCTTTTCTGACCCAATGGTTTACAGAACACAACTTTTTTTTTCAAATAATAAATGATCACAGATAAAGCAATAAAAAAAGAAATAACAGAAAATGATATGCTGTAAAATTGTTAAGTTTTAGCAGTGCACAAGTTGGAAGATTTGATGTTTAAATGGTAACCAAAAACACCAAATTACAATCCATGAAAATTAACAGACCAACAATGCTGCTTAATAACAAGAATTATACAGAAAGCTGGTCCCTCCTAATCTACAACATTCTTTCCCCCTAAAATAATACTGAACTATTGTTAACATTTTTTTTAAAAGTTATTATGGACAATTATCAATAAGTAAATTACAGTAATACTGTTTTAACTCAAGATACATCTCTTCTGATATTCATTCAAATTCATTATAAAGTGTTTCAAGCCAGACTAGCCTGACCAACTTCTTGGGTCTGCATCGAAACCCTTTGAATATAAAGTGTTACATTGTGGACAAATATGAATTATGATGTCACAGTAATACTGTTTTAACTCAAAATTAATCTCTTCTGCGATACATTCTTTTCCAAAAATACAAACATGGATTGCCAAGATTCAGTATAATCATTAAATAATAAGTGTTATATAAGTGAAGTGAAAACATCACAGTTTATATTGCACACTAAAAAAAATGAACTTAATTGAATTATTTACATTTAAATTAATGGCTTTGATTTTACAAAAAAAAAATAAAAAATTAACACAAATTTCAACCAATATCATCATTTATAACTAAAGCAGATAATAATAACGAAAAATTCAATTATCTCTTTTATTAATCATCTTTTTTTTCTTGATGAGATTTAATGATTTTACCAAGCACATTTCCTGTTGATAAAAATCAGCTTCAAAAAATTGATTTGTACATACATACTATTATAATTTTAACCGTGTTTGGATTTAACAACAAAATATGTAGAAAAGAGAAAAAAAGAAAGAAAAATTTCTTTTGATGAACTGAAATATTTTTTTGTCTAATGAAAAAGTAAATGCAAAAATTATTATCCATATTAATATCTACAACAGATCATTAGTGTACTGCTGAAGTAATTTGAGGGAGTTTCAGTAAATTGTTTCTATTCATTAGATTTTACTGCAGAACTGCCTAACAGAGCCTTCATGGAGTACAGACTTGGTTCATGTGGCAGAAGTATTCTGTGAGGGTAAAATGTGTATGTTGTTGAGTACTTTAACAGGTTTGTTAAGCTGGACATATAGATGTCTGCAAATCGAGCGAGGCGTCGGAAGAAATAAGTTGGATTGTGGTAAGTTCTGAAGAGACTTCCAAACTGTTTGTTAAATAACGACTTTGTGTAGACCCTACAATAAAAAAAAATGTATGGATGTTAGAATTGATACTAAATATACTATTTCAGTTTTAAGTTAACATTATAATTAAGAATATATAATATCTGACCTTAGATCATTTCTTTCCCGAATCCATGACTCAATAATTTCTTTACATTCAGGAGAATTCTGATGCTAAATGAAAAAATTACAGTAATTAAAGATCAATAATTGATATTTTTTAAATATCATTTACCCATTGGTTACCATGAGGAAAAACTAGAGGGTTTTTAAGCTTGAGTAACTTTTTAAAGAATTAGAGAAACTCCTTAAAAGTATACAATTTATAACAAAGGAATGAATTATCTTTCTATCTGTGAAAGAATTAAAGTTATATATCTGATAGGAAAAAAAGTTATTAATCAGAAAAGTAAAATAATTTATTTTTAGCAATTTTGATTTTTTTTTTAAACATATTTTTAGCTGAAAATTTACCAGGATATAAAATTTGCATATATTATAATATTATATGATATGTAATAAAGAGCATTCAATTTTCTTTACAACAGTGTAAGAATTATTAAAATTGATGAAGATTTGATAATAGTTGTTATGATTTGAAAAAAGTCACCATTTTTAAACTAGAGCCAAACTAAATAGTATAAACTTACAATGATACATATTTCATGCATGTTTGTTTATAAACCAAGATGATAAAATATATAGCTTCTCGTTGGTTATGCAATTTTAAAATCTTAAATATTACAAATAAAGAAAAAAAATCCTCTCTCAGAGTGATACTACAAAGTCATTCAGAAAGTACTGCTATGTAATAAGAGGTAAAAAAGAAATTAAATAAGTAAATACCTGATTGTCATCAATCAAATGCTGCAAAGCTACCAGCCATCGCACTGAAGATTTATATACTTCTGAGTTTTGTTTATCAATTTCAGCCTGGGGACAATAAATGTTAAACAGGTTAAGGAATAATGTGTTCAGAAACACAATTCTATCAAGTTAATGTTTTTCTGTGCTTTAATGCATTAGTGACTAACATACTGAGTAAAGAAATATTTCAAAAAGAAGAAATAAATGACTAAAATTAATTGTAAGCAGTGGTATACACAATTAAAAGTTTAATTATATCGATAATAATATAAAAAAAATTTCCACAAATATAACCCTATCTATGGACCATCAGGAATGGGGAAATAATATCTAATTTACTAAACTTGAGTGAAACCAATTTAAAATTTTACCTCACCATGTGTTTTTAAATTTAGAAAAATGTATTTGTAACAATTTGTAGCAAAGAATTATCTAAACATATTTTTGTTTACTAACATAATGATTCAGAATAAAATGTAAGAATATTGGATGTTAGAATTGATACTAAATAAACTATTTCAGTTTTTAAGTTAGTATTATAATTAAGAATATATAATATTTTTTTTTTCAAAAAGCATAACCTTCAAAATGTTTGTGTCACGCCTTACAAAAGGTTCCACCAATTGCTTTGAAATTAGTCATCACCAAATACTATCAATGAGCTTAAACAATTTTCGAAAAAATTAAGCCTATGTTTTTTCTTAATGTTCTGTTTATTTTGAACATTTATATGGTGTAGAGCATGTATGGAATTATGTTTCCTGTATTCAGTTACAAAATTAAAATTTTTTTTTCTTCTTAAAACAAGTGTAATATTTTTATTTGTCTTTTTTTAAAATTAATGTTAAAAATATCATTTAAGTATATACAAACATTTATAAAGTTTTGCTCTATAGTAAGAGGTAAAAAAATATAAATGAGGTGGGGATAGAGATTCCAATGAATCTGAATCACACTATTTGCTGGATAGGTGAATTACAATCAACCAATGAATGTTATTGTTAGAAAAAGTCCATGTGAGGGGGAAAATACACTTCACCATTCAGAGAGATCAGTTTGGTTCAGCAGGGAAATACTACTTATTACAGTGTGGAAAATACTTTGAGAAAGAAGATAAGCAGCTTATAGGGCAGAGAAGGGAGCACCTTCCATGCAGTAAGACCCATAAGTCAATAAATGGATACATTCACTAATTACATACTGCTGCTGAGTTGACACGCAGAATTAAGGAAAGGGTGCAGGGGGAGAAATAAGAGGGAAAAGGGCTTAGTGTATTGTAAATTGTGAGGAAAAAAACAACCAGGTACCAACATTATGTCTATTAAGCTGAACAGTGGGGTTGGGGGGGCTAGCTTTAAAATCAAAGATACATTACTTACCAAGAAATGTGCCGTACAGGGAATGTTTAATGATGAATCCAGTGATTGTAACTTTACATCTTCAATAAAATGTGATCATATGGTTTGGGAAAGGGACTGACGATTGAATTTTGCAATAGCACAGATGGTGATTAACAAAAACGTTTAATAAATGGTCGTTTTTTATTTGTGTATAGAAAACTTTCTCTTGCAATTTGCAAAGATGGTATTTAAACATCTAATAAAAAATACCGAAGAAGAGATCATGGTATTTAAATATCAAAGAAAATCATGATTTTTGTTTTTCTTTTTTATGCAAGCAGTTATTTTGAAATTTTACGTTACACATGTATAACACTCTTTTCTAAATTTAATAAAATACCCATCAAGTTTTAAAAAAATATTTGCATTGTTATACTGTTTAATATTTTAGACTGTATGAGAGCAACTTTCAACACTCATATGAAATATTAATGCATGGGGGTAATTCAAGTGTAAAAAGATACGTCATCAACTACTTTGTTTGTTTCTATTTATGCTAATTTTATGCTAAATTTCATGAGCACTAAATATTTTGTTTCATACAGATTAACTCAAACATTAACCAATTTATACTTATAATATAAAAATTAACCAAGAAGACATCCCCATTCCCTTTTTAGTGTAAAATAATTTCAGTATAACAATAACTTTAAAGAGTTATCAATTTTTGTTATAGCGACTCTTCACTATTTATATCTAAGGAGACAAACACCTCTAGTTCTGGTATAATAGCACCTGTCCTCCAACCATACTTCAGAGATGGATCCTATGGATCAAAAATTATTTTGGTTATTGATATGTAGGTGAAAAAAAGATTTTGAAATGAAGTGATTGAAAAAAAAAAGTTACACTTTTTATGAAATGAATTAGAAAGTAAAGCATAACTTCGAGGTAAAAAAAATATTTACATAATTTATGATAAACAAAAAATAAAAGCAAGGGCATCTGTAACCTGTCTTTTGTAATTTGTAAAATATCTATATGTAGCCAGATGATGATTAGGTTTGGAAAATCTTTTCACCAAAATTCACCAAAGAATAGGAACAAAATTTTATCCTTTCTGCATGTTTATTTTTACTATTTGGTTTATTTTATACCTTTTGGTCAAATGAAATTACACATTGGGCATATTTATGAATTTTGGTTCTCTCTCAATGTGAATAGTAAAATGTGCAAATCAATAAGCTCTTATTGTACTTCTGCATTCATTTCGCCACCATAATCATCTTCCATATTTTTTCCCCAGCATAAACCATACTAAAAAAAATAATTCTCTTTAAGTCTACAAGATGTCAATTAGCTGACTCAACAATATGAAAAAAAAGAGTAGTGTCATTAAAAAAAAAAAGCACAGAATTTGAAAAAGTTGAAAATTAAATTACACGATTTGGACAAACAAAAATGGGAAGTTAAATAAAAGTGTACAAAAAGTAGGCTTAGTTAGATGACTTACAGCCAGGTCAGTGTAAACATGGTCTCCAAAATAAAGAACTTTAGTACCATACCAGTCTGTCATTTCTTGCAGATCATGATGGTTGCCCTAATAAAAATAAAAGTGAACCATTTTGTTGAAAAGATAATTCAATATAAAAACATTCATGGTAAAAATATTTTGCATATAAACATTGATATGCTTTACTTGTAATATAATTCTACAATTTTTTTAACCTAAGTCTCTACAGACGAGTGCTGCTTACCTGATGATAGATAGCACCTTTATTTAAGCTAGTGACACGACCCCACAAAGGAGCCATCTGTTCTGTGTTATAGACTCTGAAAGGTCTGAAAGAAATAAAATTGTATACATGAATTTTCATTTTTTAAAAAGTTATAACAATCTGATCAGCCACTAAATTTGTCCTTCTCTTTAAGGTTATCTAAGTAAGTTTTAATATTGATAATGCCCAGTGTAAATAACTATACATTTAAATTTATTTCCACAGCCCCTATTTTTCTTCTCACAATGAAACTATTTCATACCTATACCCTTCTTTGAAGAATTTTGGTTTTCTTGCATTGACTATAATTACATCAAAAAGTTCTCTCCAGTCTTTGCCTACAATATATTTCATACCATGATCTCTACAAAAAAAGAGAAAAATGAAAGATAAATAATAAACTTCTTTATATGCTCATCATAAGCAGAAACAAACACACAAAAATAACTCTTGATGATTAAGCTTATCAAACTTTTTAAAATAAAATTACATAAAACTGGTCTATTCTTATAATAAAAAAGCTCCGATCCATAATTCTCAACATTTACTCATAGCTTGAAGTATGCTTGCTTTTAATTTTTTTTTTTTTACTAATTTTCATAATGTTCTTTTTTGGTTACTGCACATCAGCACAATATACACGTACACGTATTTATGTTTTTCAGAAAATAAACTATATTAACAATGCATATTTGTTTAATTGTACTTTGTTAGTTGAGACCTGTAATTTAAAAAAAAAAATGCTTTATAAAATTATAACAAAAGCAACACAAGCGATTGTTAGATTGAAACATTATTGCATACAAAAAAAATTAATTCCCTATTAGGCACATCACTTGTGATGCTATTAAGTCAAAAAGTATCCTACTGCCAATTATTTTTTATAACTCTGAGAAATAAATTACTTACATGAAAGGAAACCCACTGTTGGAGATTAAGAATAGTTTTTTTCCTTCTGCAGACAAATTCTCTAAAAGCAGTTTAGTTTCATGACATTTCTCGGTATACAGATATAAATCTAGAAAAAACAAATGATTGTGGTCGTATAAACCCCTCGGAAATACTTCAAGTTAGACAATGACTCTAATCTCTTATTAATAATACAATGCACTAGCATGTTTTTGCAACATAAAACAGACAAGCATTGCTGAAAAATCTGATAAATTAAAAAATAATCTGAAAGGTAATAAAAGTTACCTATATCTTTAATAATGGCCTGATGAAGCTGACCTGAATTATGAATGCTTTGGACTGCATTCTGAAGAAAATAAATGTTTACATATATATAAATAAAAATGTAAATGTTCATTTCTTAAACGTCTGAAAGTTAAAAAAAAAAAGATTCCCTAACACAGAATCAAGGGACATAACTGAGTTTAACTCGGAGGAACAACACTAACAAATGGGCGAATTCTTTGAATTAATCATTCCCACCCACCCCCCTTTTTTTTTACCATGCCAGGGATAACCCTGCATGTACTGCAATTGAAAATCGGCCTTCAACGGTATGCAGCTAGAATAGTCGAAAAATTAATGACCAACATTGTAGAAGCAAACTCTGCCAAGGGCAGTTTTTTGCTACAAAAACACGAGCAACAGAGTAATCAGAAATTTTTGTCCTGGGAGAAGGCTCTTCATCACGAAGACCTATGAAGCTTAGCTGTGGTGAAAGCCGAAAGGAAGCCACAAAGCCGAAACACCTGGCGATGAGACCCAGTGGAAGCGGACACCATAAAGATGGGCACAACTGGAATCAGCTGGAGAAAGAAGATGCCAAAGGACAAAGGACTCTGGAGATCTGTTGTTGGTGGCCTATACCCTGCCATGGGTGAAGGGCAATGAATGACAGGACCTTTCAAAGAAGATGTCACCATTCCTCGCATTCTTATGATTCTAACAGAAATGCCTTTTAAATTTTAGAGATTTAAATTCCCAATTCTGGCACGACATCAACAAAGGTCAGGGCCAATCTTTAGAACACATGGACAATTGTATACTGAGTGTTCTAGAGTTAGCAAACCAGACAACCTCTATATCTTCACAGATATTGATACAACAATAAGTTCCCGGGTATAGCTAGTGTATAAAAGAAGAGACGCTCTGTTAGAAAGGTGAAGCTTTGTTTTTTAATTAGCAGTTTTTTTTTTTCATTGATTAGAGCTTTTCTATTAAGGCTTAGTTAAAAAAAATCTACAATTTAAGTATTGATTTCATGACTCATTTTAATCCCTTTTGTTCAATTTATTTCTAAATGCATTATAAATGTATTTACTAAGAAGCAGTAACATAAAAAAGGCTGAAGTAGGCATAGATGATAAACATAGTTATTAAACCTGTGGTGGTTATTAAATAAAATAAGTTTCCTAGCTTTTTGATTCAGGGGCTCTAAAAATAAGCAAGGGAAGGATTCAGAATTAATATATATATATATATAAATAATAACCAGGTGTCATTTACATTTATATGTCATCTTACATAAATTAATCCAGTTATACTTACACGGATATCAAAGAAGACATATTCAGGATCATATGTTATGTTGTTGGAAATAAAAAACTGTTCAGAGATAAAGAAAAGAAGACATTAAAATAATTTTATATAAAATAATAATAAAACTGATAATGTTAACAGCTCAATATTACACACAATAATGACTTATCACCTATGAACATCTTTTATTTTAGCACAGTAATGACTCATGTTTTTACAAGCTATTCAGCTAAGGTATGAAATGTCGTGCTGAGGCGAAAAGACGGATACAATCTTTTAGGACCAAGCTGATGAAGTTTTTATTACTCCTATATAGAGTATAAAACGATTAGTTAAGTTCCTTTTAGGAACTTGTGAAAAAAAAACACCACTGAGTCAAAAGAATACAAATCAACTACAAATTTTATAGTGTAACGTTTGTGATTTCTGGATTTTATATATGTCATATTAAACATATATAGCTAACACTATCTCAGAGATTAAATTTGCAATATTTTTATAAAGTGATACCTCTTGTAAAAATATAAATTAGCAGATTGAAAATTCATTCTAATGTAAGAAAAAGAGCAAAACAGTTCAGTTCTTAATTTTTTTATTACCAATATCTTTATTTTCAAAAGTATTTTTTAACTAATAATATCCCACTCCCAAATTGTTATCACACTGAATAGCCAATGTGTGATCCTGCAGAGTGCTGTCACAATTTCTTTAAAAACTACTTTCTTAGTTTCTGTTTTTACCCCCTATCATGTTTAATCCATCTAAACTTAAAGTTAAAAGAAAAATGATGAGTCAAATCATAAGAGAACAAATTTATATTTTATGTTAAGAATTTAAAAAGTGTAATGATTGTGGTTCCTACATATTTTGATACATATATTAATAAGAGTGTCTAAAGAGTCCTAGGTTTAAAAATTATTATATTCATAAAACCAGCATCATGATAAAATAAGAATTTGAACATTTTAAAATTCATTCTAATCTTAAAAAAAATAATATACATGTTAAAATAGCTAAATCCTGACAATTTCTAAGAAAACCAATTAGCTAAGAACATTCTAATTGTTATAAAGAACTTTCCTGCCAAGTTTTGTGACTCCTGGTTTAACCAAGTGGATTTCTATAAGCCACTGACATTTATGCCACATGCATACAAACAACATACATTGTTTGATTTGAATATATTGAGATATATATAGACCTCCATGGTATCTAATATGGTTTCAGTATAACACTTTTGGAAAATTGTGGCAATTCGTATGTCATACTTTTATTATATTAAAGAAATGTAATTGCGAAAAAGAGCAGGAAATGTAAGTATTTATCAGATTGGAGGAGAGAGAGAGATATATGAATATACATGGATTAATTCTTTCAGTTCCTATCAAAATATTCAAAAAGCTATTGTTATCTTTTACTGACTTCAGTGACCTGTGAAACCAGAGTGATTTCAGGAAGGGCAAAAAGATCTACCATTTGATGCATAGGTCCCTGCAAAAGACATATTTTGATCAAAAACATGAAATTAATAGCCCAAGTAATCTTAGCTCTAAAACTAATTTAAAAATAAACACTAAGTTTCAGTACATTAGTGATTTATACATACCTGGCCACTGAAAGTATTCATATTTTCAATAGAGATATGGGTACCTTCATATAAAGTTTTCACTTCTTCATCAGGAACCGGCTGAGTACCTCTATATAGCAAATCAAAATTAGCATTTTTAAAGTTTGTCACACTATCTTAAAATATCTTAATTACAGCAGCAGTAAAAAAAAAAAAAAGGAAATACCTGTACACTGTTCCTAGCTGGATGTTATGGAACTGATCAATCTTCATGAACAAACCCTTGTAAGAAAATTATTGGTCAAAGTATATTTTAAACAAATAATAAATAAATTTAATTAAAATACCAAGCAGTTAACATAATTTAATAAATGACTTTAAAAAATGATTAATTACCTTTTTAATGTCAAAATGAAGGCCACGTACTGCAAATTCTGAGTCATATTTCAGATCCAAAATGGCCTCTGGATACTAAAAGGAAAATATGGATTTTAAAAAATATAGATTTAGCATGTTTTACTAAGAATCACTAAAATAAGTTAACAAGAAAGAAAGAAGATTTTTTTTACATATTTTTGTTATGGTGAACCATTAGACAATGGTATAATATATGTCTGATTCATCATGTAGCAATGGGTATGTGTTTAAATCATCATATATCAATGGTATGATGTGTGTTTGAATCATCATATATCAATGGTATGATGTGTGTTTGAATCATCATATAACAAATGTATGATGTGTGTTAGAATCATCATATATAACTATGACATTTTTATTTCCACTTATGTTTACAATCTTTTAACAAATTTAATCCAAGTTAAATCGATAGAATAATACCTTTAACTTTTCCACCAAAGCCTCTTTTCCTAAAGTAAAGATAAGTTCATGAAGTCTAGGTGTATATGTTGCTAGTGTATAATCATAATCAAATCCATACACATCTATTTCGCTTAAAGATAATTCATTGTTGGCAAAGATGGCCTCAGGGTCTTGATCTGGCATAGGCTGTAATTCTAAATGAATAAAAAGAACAGTACAAAACTAAAATAATTGATAAACTAAAGTATACAATGTGTAAAAGCTATGGTAGACCAAGATTCAAGCTTGAATATATGGAAGGAATTCCCAAGGCTAAAAGATCATACCTATAAAAATAAATGATAAAACTATAAAATCACACACAAAATTGTAAAAAAAAAATTTAAGTTTTCCTCCTGTATTTCACATATGTAAGCAAGTGACTCAAATTTTCATAGTGGAAAAGCATGTACTAATCAGCTGTTTTAAATTAGACATTCGTAAATGAATTAGGTATACTATTTACATTTCTCCAAAGGATAAAATGGCATAATTTTATTTTTATTTTCTTAAAGAGATTTCATTTGTTTCAAAGTAGAAAAAAGCAAAGAACACTGACAATGTCACTTGCATTGAAAAGTGCAATTTTAGATCAATTAGAAAATGGGAAAAGATCGACCACAACTGGAAAAAATTTTTATTTAGGCGAATCCACAATTAGAGCTATTGAGAAAATAATGGGGTAATTGGCAAAACTGTTATTTCTGGTACTGCATTAACTGGCCAAATTAAAATCATATTCAAGAGATGGGTTGTTAGGAAGAATAGAGAAGCCCCTAGTGATTTGGATTGAGGATCTAAATTAAAGAAAAATTTATGATACTGGTTTTTTAACTATAGAGGTTTTAGTTGAAGTTATGCGATTGTAGAATTATTTTGAGGCAATTTTGTGGAACACATCCCCACATAAAAAAAAACCCTTCTAGTACATGATTTTTAGGTAAGTGCTGAGGAATGGGATTACAGGTGAAAATTATTAATGGCAAGGTAAGAGAAAATAAAAATGGAAATAATTTAAAGATAAATTTTGCGTCTAATTCTCAGTACATATAAAAATGTAATTAATTCAAAATTTTAAAACATGATAACTCTTAAATTTGGATAAGATGGTTAATTAAAGTAAACCTTATTTAAGTAAATAAAATGATAAATTTTTTTTTTTTAGTGATTATTATTATTTCTTTTAAAATGAGTATATTCATATAAATATATATTGATATAGGTCCAGAAATCCTACAGGAGATTGTCAAAAATGAATATTGCTGCAAAGGTATTTTTAGCAATGGTAAACAAACCAAAATGGTTGCGTAGAAATGTTAGTTCTAATTAAAGTGTTTCAAATTCACAAGCAAAAAAAAATCATAGAAAATCACACTCTACACAAAATTTTAGATGCATTTATGTATTAGATTAATCTTATCATTGAAAGCACTAATCTTACAAAGTCTTACAAAGTTTATTATAATAAAAGAAATAGCATTAAACAGCATCTAATATTTTAATCAATATATTTTTTTTTCAGTTCTGCTTCACATCACCAAAGCTTCTTCTAGGAAAAAAAAAAGAAGTTTTGTGCTGGTAGAGACAGACTTTAAGAGAGAACACATAACAGTTACCAGTTATCCAAGTAGTAGCTGTAAAATTGTTGAAGTTGTATATGTTAATAGAATAATTTTAACCTGACAGTAAAAGAAAGAATACTTTTTGAATAATTTCATCAAGATACAAAGTTAATTAACTTTAAAAAGCAAAACTGTATCAGCATTGTCTGTCATAGAAATGTAATTTTTTACTCAGCTTTAAGATTGGCTGTTATCAGTGAGGTAGAATGTAAAATTATACAAAGTCCAATCTTACAATCACTCTTCACCAACACTTTATAAATTTGTTTTCTGCATTTTCTTAAACCATCATTTTTTTAATTCTACTTCTATTTGTGGGGCTTTAAAATTAATTTTGCATTATTGAAACTATTACAACCCTATTACTGAATTATATTTTTTTTACAGCTATTTATCAACACTACATTCAAGTAATAATTGCATGCACTGCAGTCTTTTTTTTTTTTTTTCAATTCAAATTTGATATGTAGGTGATATTGTTTGAGGTTAGGGGGTTAGTTTTTTTTTGGAAAGCTTGCACATTAAAGTTTATTTAGTGAAACTCATCTAAAGACAGTTCCAGAAACTCATGCTATACTTCTAAGTAAAGTGGATAATACCATTGGTCATTTTAACTAATAGGTTGCTGGTGTCTTCTAAAATTCTTCATTTGCGACCCATGGTTTTAAAGTGTATTAAATTGTTAACAACATGGAAAAACAAAACAAACATTCTAAAAAAAAAACTCTTATAATTTAGACACAACACACATATATATATATATATATATATATGTACTTGGATAAATACCCCATAAATGAATCAGGGGATGCACCTAGCCCCTGGATTAATAATATTTCATTAGTTATTTTTTCCAACATTCATATGGCAGAAAATAATTACACAGTGTTGAGTCAGCATATCACATTTCATAGTGCCGTATTGCTTTTATTTAAGGAATTATGCTTAAATACACCTAAGAATAAATTTCAAAAAAATTTATTAAGTAGTGTTTTTTTTTTAATCTCTGATTTTTATACATTTTATTTGAAGTTATGCCAAATGAGAAAATCAAGGAATGTATCCTTAGTTTAACAAAGAAAATATATTTTCATACAAGTTATTTTTATGTGGCATTTTTGTGGATTGAATGCCCTTGCAAAAAAGACCTTATGGAATAAAGATTGTAAATATTTTTATCGATAAAAAATCACATCTTAAATCATTTTCATAATTAGATAAGTTAACCAATAAAAAAAAGAAACGACAAACTATTTTTTTATTGTTTCATAAATATTGAGCTGGAATATTTTAGTGCTCTTAAAGTGACTAAAATGAAAATACAAGTGGAATTAATTTTTTTTCAATCTATATAATAATTTCCATCAAGTCTATTTTAGATTTAAAAAAACTAAAAAAGACACAATGACCTATTTGTTTTGCAGGGAACAGCTAGTATTAATATATTTTACATAAGTCCCAATTTCAAAAACAATATAAAAATAAATTTCAAACAAACAATTATTTAGTAGATTAATTCTGCACGCAAAAAACCAAAAGCAAATTTCAAACAGTGAGATGCTCAGTTCTAACAATCAAACAAAAGTTAATAAAACAAGATCTTTTCTAGATCATTATGTAAACAATGTTTTTTTTTTAATTATTAATGAGTCAATTCCTTAACAAAACACTAAAATAGCTGTGAATCCCCATGAACTAAACAAAAAATCTAAGCAACTTAATAAGTCAAAATAGATAACAATACAACAATGGACTTGCAGATTACCTTCTCCATATGCTGTTAAACCTGATAAGGGAAAAAAATGATTCAGTTATAAGGAACACATATGTTGACAAAAAAAAAAGAACAATAGAAAAGTATTATTTTAGAGCACAAAATATGTTAACACAAGATGGTCTTGTAGTTCAATAACCTATACCATAGTTCAACAATCTATAAAGTACTCTGCATAGCCTAACGATAAATATTTTAGAAATGAGAAAAGATTATATTCTATCAACAAGTGATTAACTAACGCCTCCTCTAACTTTCAACGGAGACATTTTTTTAACAAGGTATTCATTAGACAATGTAGTACTGTAGACAATGAATATAATTACTGGGTTTTGTTTCTTACTGATGTAAAAACAAAGTGCTAGAGATGATATATATACTTTTATAAATTTGATGCTAAAGACCATTAGAAAAGGTGACTTTTTAATTTACTTTGAAGGTCATTAAATTTTTTAAGTGGCATATTAGAAAAATGAAGAAGTAAATCTGAAGCTTAAAATGTGATGAACTGAATATAATAAATAAAAATGATTAAACGATGGTTATTTTAGCTTATGAAACAAAAAGTCTGTACCAATGAAATATAACACAAAGTATGACATGGATACAGAGCTGTCACAACTTGATTGTTAAACATGATGAATGAAGATACCCTGTTGACTAAGAATACATATACATGTATTTGTAAAAAAAAAAATAAAACTAAGAATAAGCCTGTCCTATCATTTAAAATTATAGCAAATGGTTTTAAATTAGCAATACAATTTTTATGAGGGCACATAAACAAATTTGAAATAATTTTAAGTAATTTTGTGTTTTATATATTTCATGATTTTGTAAGTGAATATGAAAACTCCAAGGTGTATTTATATGTTGTAGCCCATTGGGGTAAGTAGATGATATGGAAAGTAGTGAATGCTTTCAGATGTATTTTTATGTTCTTTGGATCCCAGGGAAAGAATATTTTTGAGGAACCTATTCAAAGGTTCATTTGGCTATTGTGGGGTCACTCGCAATTCTTGGATTCTTCATAATCTGTCACAATTGACGGTTTGGGCTCTGGCATGGTTATTTGCAATGCAGGTTTAGTAAACACAGAAAAACAAGGAATGGTTTTAAGTGAGATGGAGGTGGGATAAATAAAAAAAAAACACTAAAGCAATTTACTTTTTCAGTCCAGTTTAAATTTTCATTTCTTGATAAACCACTGGGCCACAGACTGGCTGGAACAGACTTTACAATTACTAATTACACCCAATTTTTTTTTTTGGGTTTACACTGCACAGAAAATATCTGCATTTTTACTCAAGATATAAATAAATTCTTTGTGTGGGTGAGTGTGTGTATTTGTGAAGAGGGTGGAGGTGAGTATATTTTTCTTGGGGAATAACTGGACTTGTTTGGGACATATTCATAATGCCTGCTTTCTGTGCTAGTGAGGGGTGAAATTTTTACACTGGATTTACTTTACAGCTGCATATGGTGTATTTACCTGTTGAGTTTTATGTTTTTATTCAGTTGCATGAAGTTCATTTTAGATAAGGAATTAAACCGTGATACTTGTGGGCCTTTGGAGACAGATGGTCAGTTTTCATTGTGATAAATTTACAGTTGCATTAGGAAATATATCTGGCCATTTCTACAATAGATAATGTCAAACAGTAAATGACTATTTGTGGGACGGATGGCCGAGTGGTGTAGATACTCGACTGTCGACCTGAGAGTCCTGGGTTCGATCCTTGGTGAGGCCAATGGAATTTTTCCAGGTGAAATTTTGTGCAAAGTCGTCACACAAGTCCACCCAGCTTTAAATGGGTACCTGACTTAAGTTGGGGAAGTAAAGGCGGCTGGGCGTTGTGCTAACCACACAATCCCTTTATATGCTGAGGTTATAGAAACAGATGAATTCTACACTTAATCTGCCTCGATGACCCTTTAGGGTTAAGGGAACTTTACTTACTTACTTACTAAAGGTCTATTTACTAAGTCAAAAAAATGCTGAGACCAAGAATTAAGACTAGTGCATATCTACACAAAATGATTTATATAGAAACCTAAAAATAAATTACAATAGAACTTGTGTGAAACTAATGGGACCTTGCAGAGAAGGAGACACATATTACGACAAATACTAGATGACCGTTTCTAAAAAAGATAATGTCACCATGCTAATGTTGAGTTAACAATCCATCTAAGGGAGGGAGCATTAAGAGGTTGGCGACTATAATGAATCTGCAGATCACTAAAATATTATGGGTACATTAACAGGTCACCATGTGTGCCTTCGTTTGTGTCTGAAGTATAAAAATGCTTAGCACACAGAGTGGGGGGAATTTAGTAATGCAATATTTAGTTCTTAGTACTATGATGAACAAAGATCAATAGTAGTTAGCAAAAAAAAAAAAAGTTTAAAGACCTCGTTTAAATAGTGTTCTTCAATATAATGAACTAATTGTTCCATATTACGTTAATACATATCATTCACTGATAAAGACAATTATAAGCTAGGATATTATCTGTTGCAAACTTGTACAGTGGTCCACTGCTTAGTAAACATTAAAAAAATATGTACGTAGGATTGGTAGCGGGTGGTTGATCAAGAACTTGTGATGTTTCGACAATGTGGTTAAACAGCAAGTTAATCGTTAGCTGGAAACCATTTATGGAGAATTGTAGAATTACCAGAAAATTTTTATTTCCACCATTAAAATACATATCAGGCGTAATAATTCAAGTAAAGATAATTTTGTACAATACTTTTTTCACAATAATAATTAATCCAATGTAAAGATAATTTATTTCAGTTTAGGATATTTAAAATACTAAGTCATTAAGCAAGTTGTAATCGGCAGTGGTAAAAGTGAGCAAAACATCTGACCTTCCCTGGTAATGAGTATTGGCTAGACCAGGGATGGGCAAACTTTTTTAGTTGCTGGCCACATTGAGTTTTTTTATTTGACTGGCAGGCCTGACAAAGAGTAGATGAATGGAACATTGACATGAATAATATAATTAAATGTAAATGTCATAACATAAGTAGATGGTACTGTGAAACAAGTGGTATGTCTGATCTGGCCAGCGGCCCATATTTCGCACATGCCAAGGCTAGACTTAAAAGTTATGTTTAGGTGTTGATTTTTTTTTTACCAAAGTGTTAAAATTATACAAATATAAAGTTTCAACAGCCCTTTTTAAATCAGTTTATTTTTATATCAAATCTATTTGATTCCGTTCACAAATAAAGTTCTGATAATTCAAGAGATGAAACAATCCATTTCAACAATTATCCTTCAACAAAAATTTCAACACAGTTATCCTTCTATTCTTTGTTTATTCAATGAAAATACCATACCCCATAGAATAAAAAATTGACTAGCCTAATTATGGGGCCATCCATAAAGTATGTCACACCAAGTGTGACTAACAATTTTTAACATTTTATTTTTTTTAGTAAAACTTAATAGTTTTAAAAATAATTTTCAAAATTTTTTTGAAACACTTGAATTAAATTTATGTCAAAATAGCATGAAATGCATATCTTTTCAATGTGTTGTTCACAATTCATCATGCTAGTTAGGAGCGCAGTATACATTTACTAAGCCTTGTTTTATGTGTAGCCTTACTGGAAGTGTTATTATTTCTTTGTTGTCTGCTACATAATTATATCACTGATAAGAAATTTGGAATTTGTATTATTATACTATAGCCAAATGAACATTATGGCAGTCACCTTGATTCGCAGGGCAGAACAATCAATGAGGATTTGGAAAGAACAAACTACAAGTTTGCAGGTGAAACTTTAGCTGAAATCAGGTCGCATGTGATTGTTGACCAATTTCCAATAGTTGCAGAATATATCAACCCTGAGAAATCTGAATTGGATGCAGCAGGACTGATGTCGAAGGATCAGGAATGGTTTGACAATCATGTTTGCACCAGCCGATACTTCACTCAAATTGTGAAATGTCAGGACATAAAATGTTGCGATAAAGTACAGAGCTCATTTTTCTACGTTTTACCTTCAAGATTATTTCCTCCCCCAAATCCAATCCCAATCAGCCAAACAAATGATGGACTCAGAGCTTCAGAAAGAGCAGATGCAGATGCTCATTAATTTTATTCATTTTTTGTGGCACAATCTCTCAAATTTTATGACATTATGTCAAGATCAACAGGAGTTTTTAAATACAACCATATGATCTTCATTGTCCATCTTTGCAGACCAGCTTACATGATCGAATTTGCAAACTGTGTCATTTATACTTTGCCTCAAAAACAATGTTGAAGAAACATACAGGACAACACAGAGCTCAGGAGCAGGAGAATGTGCTAACCCAAAATTTTCCAGAATCAACTCAGATAAAACGCATACGTCCTTTGAGAATCGCTGCTAGAAGGCAAAGAGAACTCATGGCAATTATTGGCAGAATGGAAAATGCACATTCAGAGATATTGAGTGGCTAGATGTGGATGAAGTTGATCTGTCTGCAATTATTCGATGATGGGGAAAGATTTATGTCAGTCGTAACTATAGATGAACACTTCACTTCACCATGGATGTATGATGTCTAGTGAATATTTTTTTTAATTAAACATAATTCACAGGCCCACTATAAACATATTCAATATAGCAAAAGAGCTGCTCACATAATTTGTCAATCTAGTCATTTTTTTAGTCGCATTGTTTTGTTTCCATTTTTGTTATTTAATCAATTGAGTTACTGTTTCAAAGAATAACTGTGACAACTGTTGACAATTAGTTAATCTACTATTTAAGTCATTTAATAATGTGATAGTTCTTAATATTTATATTTTAAGGCAGTTTAATAGTGAAGTGCATTTTAAGTTTTTGATTAAATTTTAATTAGTTGTTAATTAAAAAATATTTTTGAAAGTGTGACGTACTTTACTTTAGGGCGGGGGTGGTCCCAAGATTTGTGACACTTTGTGACAGGGGGTGGGAGGTAAAAATTGTCAAAAATAGTGTGACATACTTTATGGATGGCCCCTAAAGTAGAATAACTTTGACAGATTGCAAAGAAAAATTATGCCAATAGAAAGGTCTTGATATTTATATAACATGAAATTTTCTGTCACATATCTACTTTAATCTAAGTTTTAAACTCTTGATAATATGACATGCAACTCTATCTAAAAACTCGTATTGTTATTAACATTTTAATATCTTTATCAAAGTTGTCATCTCAAAGGTTTGCTTTTCATTAATAGGCCTACATAGGCCAGGAGTTTTAGCAACCTACCCAGAATAAATTCTTTACAATGGTTTAAATGCAGAATCTGACACATACATATATGAAGATTAACTGGTATGAATGACACCCAATGAAACTCATTGGAATTTTTTCTACAGCATTGCAAAAATTGCACGAATTACACGTAACTTTCCACTATTCACGGTGTCAATAACCTTGGTAAATCTGAAGTAGGCCTAATCCACGTCAAACTGTCAGCAAACGTGCTTCAGATTATGTTATATAAGTATTTAAAATGAAAGGTCAAATAAAGTGTAACCAATATGACCTGCTTACAGTGGCGCAACCAGGAGGGGGGCAGGGGGGGGGCTTCAGCGCCCCCCTCCCCCTGCAAAATCATCAAATACATAATTTAAGTTATAAAGTTACAACTAAAACTGTCAAACTGTCTTTTTTCAACATGTGAGCCCCCCCCCCCACAACATTTTTTGCTTGTTGCGCCACTGCCTGCTTCCATTAGTAGACCTACGTTTTAACCGTATTGACGAAGCATTAGCTTCATAAAATACATACATTTTTATGTTCGTTGCATTATATAAAAACTACTTCATAAAACAAACCATAAATAAATAAATAATACAACACTCTGAACTGATGTGAGTAGCAGCCCCGTAGCGTGAAAATTCTACAGCAGGGGCCAGGCATAAGCAGGGGGGGCCGGGTAATACATTTTACTAAGTAGAGCAAATAAACAGTGTTCACATGCTGGTGTACACCTCTTCCTCAAATGCCCAAGGTATGAAGAATTCCAAGCATTCATCATCAATTATTTCTTCATCGTCAATCATTTCCACAACATTGACCAGCTCCTTGGCATTCAAACATGACTCTCCATTACAATTTTAGAAGGCTGTTATGCATGACAAACCATACTCAAAGCAGCGACACAAACGTGTCCCACACTGTTTCCTGGATCCGGAAGTACATTTGCAACAAACCACCTTCAGAACATCTGGTGGAGCCACTTCTAAGTCAGTGGCAATATGGATGTACTTTTCCTCATGAAGCTTCCATCCCCATTCTGTGTGATTCAGTATTGCTTAACAACATCAAGATATGTTCCACCTTCCAGCCACTGAACAGCACGGAGTAAGTAACCGCCGTCTACAACATGAATCGAACTGCTTGGTTTCAATGATGGTTCTACACCCTTGCAGATTTCTTTACCGAGCTGTGATTTATCAACTTTCCGCATGTAGTTATCTTTGAACAGAGAAGTAGGAAGTGTTGACAGCTCATAGCTGAAATATTTCTCCATATCAGGTGATCTTTGCATTATGACCAGAAGCCTATTAAATAGAACTGTGGGATCAACACCTGTCAAAGCTTTCTTGGAAGTTGATGAAGAAGCATTGTTTACTTGTGCTAATGTTCTTATTTGAGATTTTCTTTTAAGGACAACATCCTTGAAGTTCTTGCCGCTCATATTCTGAACAATATCAGCGCCAACTTCTTCAGCATTGTCGCAGTTTATATTATCAGATTCAGATGCTGCAATACCTGATGGTATGCTGTGGAGTCTTGTGTCAGAAGTATCAAATTGATTATGTGACTTCAAGAATTCGAGAACTTTTGTGAGATCGTCATTATCTCTATTGACCCTGGACTACCCCTCTTCCGGATGCTGAACTGCATCATGGCAGTAGTCAATATCAGCAAACTGCGCTAAAGATGTCCTTACAGCTGCAGTCCTATGAATTGTGGAAGTTTATGTGGTGCGTACACTTTCAGTCACTCCTCTTCCATGAGTTATTCCTCCCTTACCTTTAATGGCCCGCATCATTGCCTGCTCTATGGGAAGGTCAACTGACAGTCCGGCCCACTGTTTACTACTACGCCGTCCAACATGGGATCCTGACATGAGCTGCTTGTGTAGATCTGGATGTGAGTTAGGTAAGCCCATCATCATCTCCAGGTACAGACGAGCACACTTGGCATAATTGTTGTGACCAGATGCTGCGAAGAGATTCACCATTCTCCTGATACTGACAAGATGTAGCTGATAGTTGCCCATTCATTCTGCCCGCAGCAGAAGCTTTAATGTGGCAATGTAATACATATACAGAAGCCAAAGGTTTTTACTATATAAGCTATAGTAATAGTTATGTCATTTTCAGGGCCCCATTCTACACTTATACGTAGCTATACGAGATAAAGGGCCCTAGGGGCCCCAAGAGTAGCTATCCCCCTAACATAAATTTGGTTTAAATAATTTTGGTAATGTCTTTTAAGTGCTGGGCTTCAGTGTTTTTGAAGGTACCGTCTTATCTTTCAGTATTTTTTAATAATCTTGTAGTTGGCATCTGTCTTTTTTTTGTAAACAATTCAGGTCATCTCTTAACATGGCTGACAGTATTTTATATAGAATATAGAGGACCTTTTTTACAAATTTATTTAATGCATTTAAACACAATTTAGGTATTCAAAACAAGGGTGTCATTAATCCTCGTTATGTTAACTAACTAGTTATTACCAAACAATTTCACAAACCGCTTGTAAGACATTAATTCTAGGTACGTAATGTAATATTTATTTAACTCCTGGCCTAACATTATACAACAGGCTTTTAAAAAAATTAAATGATTAAATTCAAACGCAAAAGAAAGCCGTAAGTTGGCGTAAGGGCTTTGGCATCATTAAGTTTAGAGGCAACAGTCTTGGCAAAGGACATTTCATAATGCCAATATAAAATAAATAATATACCTTCAGCAGCATTCTTTGCAACTTTGTATATATCTTCTAATTCTGATTTTGAAGAGCTGTGGCGTCTGAAATTTAAGTACGTTAAGTTTGATCTATTAAACGACAACAAATATTTCGAAATTAACGAGACAGAGTTTCTCAGTTTGCAGGTCGCCGCCATCGTTGTTAGTAAGCAGTTAGCACCAGTCAAACGATATGTACTCTACTGCTACTGTACCAGATTTTTGTTCAGTGGTTACTGATCTATATGAGTTGGTATCCGGACAAAACCCCCACGGACAAAACCCGTTGGACGGACATAACCCCCCAGCGGACAAAACCCCCACAATACTGGACCTATCCCCTATTTTTTTATTTTACAATGTATTATTTGGCCCCCATTTTTATTTAAAATGTAATATATAATACATTGATGTAATTATATGCTATAGGGATTTGGGGGGCTTAGCCCTTTTGGGGACCCCTACATTTTGACATTTGACACCATAACATGAGATAATGTACTTAATATTTAATGTAAAAAAAATTAGGGGCCGCCCTCAAGCTGGGGCCCGGTGGGACTTTCGAATTTGGACCCCCCCCACCCTAGGTACGCCTCTGAAAATACGTATTTTTAAATTTTAAGTGATTTTTTTTTTCTAAGTACCCGTCGAGCAGCAATGGTCAAATATCAATCTCTTGTTAATTGTACGTCAACAGGAAGCTTATCTTACCAAGTAAAACAAACCAAAGTAACAGTTTTAGCCCAAGGTCAAGACTGACCGTATTTTTTTTCTACCTTTTAATTTTAATTCTCGCGCCAAACACACATATTATAGCAGAAGGAACAACATACAGCATAAGAACCACAGTGGTCAAAAGCCAATCCTTTATTTAGGTTAAACAACATAGGAACATGCCTATTAATTGATATACTGTGTTGACAGACATTATTTTTTATATCGACAAATATTTCATGTAGCCCATGGTCAAGATTATATTTTTAAAAGTATCAATAATATCGAATTAAATTCGATCTTAATATTTTGGGGGTTTTTGTCCACTGGGGGGTTTTGTCCGCTGGGGGGGGGGTATGTTCGCTGGGGGTTTGGTCCGTGGGGGGTTTTGTCCAAAACTCATATGAGTTACATGTATAGACCTTTCTCATAAAGTAGTCCCCTAACTGAATTGTTTGTTTAGACCAGTGGTTCCCAAACATTTTTGACCCATGGACCCCTTTTATAGTCAAAACTTTCCCACGGACCCCCAAGTGAAAAAGGTGCATAAATGCATGGTATAAAAGTTACAAATTAAAAAAACAACATTTTGTTGAAGAAGTATTTATAGAAATTATAATTTTTGTTTAAAATAAAAAAAAAATAATGACTTGACATGATGATATGAGTGCATTTATGTTCAGCTCAATGTTTGTGAGTAGTCACCGCCCCCACGAGCACTAATTTCTGGTCGGTTTCTGTTGTTGTGTGTGTGTGTGTGATGAAGTTCATAACGGCACTGGATCCATGTATTACCAAATAGTAAGACGGAAAAGCTGTCAACAACTTCTGTACAATAACCCATGCGGAATATAAAATTGGGATCTGTTTTATAACCAGAATTTGTGGTATCCTTGTTTAAAAAATTGGTTAAAGTTCCTCATTTGTGGATATTTCAATAAACTGCTCCTGTATTAGTAAGGATTCATCTGTGTCCACGCGCGAAAGGGCTCTACACACTGTCAGGAATATCCAAGTGAAGAATGTCTTCAAATCTTTGGTTCAGTCTGCATGGAGAACTGTTAATGTTGACAGTAAACAAGCTAATCTTCAACTTTATTTTCCAATTTCAAAATAACTGGAAACTGAGAACATTCTCCCCTTTCCAAGTTTTGTTTGCAGAGAGAAAGTTTTGCCACAAACGCAGACATTAGGACTTTAAATTTGATTAAATTTAATGGGTCACCTTGTAGGTTCAAATTAGTTTCATTAAATTTATCAAATAAATCAGTCATATGGGCTATGTCATTTTTTGACTTAATTAAATTGTGTTGCAAATCATGGTCTTTGCTTTCCAGGAATTCAACACTGAATAAAAGAGCGCATACAATCGATTTAATATGCATCTTTAGATAATAATCAACGTACTTCTGTGTGAAGTAGTAAATTGTTATAGACTTCGTCATTTTCCAAACAAAGTTGACAAAATAATATCTCATTTAAGGCATTTATTTTGATTTTATTAACTACTTTAATGACATAATCTAGTGATAAATTCAAACGTTCGCTAAGTATTTTGCGATGAAATGATGTCGATAAATGCCACAAAGTACTGAAAATACATTCGGTACAGCTTGTTTTAAGTATGCCAGACAGCCTTCCTATCCTTGCCGGAGCACCATCAGTAGCAACAGAAATTATATTAGTCAAGGGTAAAGCTTTTATATCGAACAATCTTTTTAATTCAGTAAATAACGTTTCACATTTTGTCTCCAAATATTTAGCCAATAACAATTCTTGACCAAATTTTCTTCGATTGCAGATCTTACATAAGCTAAAGGTAAAGTTTCGGTTCCTAGTAAAGTGGACTCGTCAAGATGTATAGAAATTTCAGATGTTTTTAAGTAATCACATAAAGGATTTTCTACGGACTGGGCTATTTCGTCAATCATACTTTGTACTTTTTATAATATCGAAAGCTGGTTTGTGCAAATTTGTGCGTATTACGTCATTTCATCATCATCATCATTGCCCGTCACTCCCATCGGGGTATGGGCCACCAACTAAAGATCTCCAGCGACTTCTATCCTGAGCCATTCTCTCCAGCTGCTTCCAGCTGAACCCCATCCTGGTGATGTCTGCTTCAAATTCTCGCCTCCAGGTGTTTATAGGCCGACCTCTCTTTCTTTTTCCTTGAGGATTCCAACTCAACGCTTGCCTAGTGATGTTGCTTGCCGGCTTTCGAAATGTGTGGCCTATCCATCCCCACCTTCTCTTCCTGATCTCCTCTTCTATTGAAGCTTGACCGGTTCGTTCTAAGAGGCTGGCATTGGTGATGGTGTCAGGCCATCGTATTTGGAGAACTTTCCTAAGGCAGCTGTTGATAAAGGCCTGGACTCTCTTAGTGGTGGTCTTCGTAATCCTCCAGGTCTCAGCTCCATATAATAGGACTGACTTTACATTGGTATTGAACAGGCGAATTTTGGTGTTCAGAGACAGCTCTTTGGAATTCCAGATGTTCTTGAGCTGGATAAAGGTGGCTCTTGCTTTTCCGATCCTTGCTTTGACATCTGCATCTGTTCCACCCTGCTGATCTATGATGCTACCCAGATAAGTAAAGGACTCTACTTCCTCCAGTTTACTTCCGTTTAGGGTGACTGCATTTGTGCTGGTGGAGTTAATTTTCAGGATCTTGGTTTTAGCTATGTGTGTATGCTAAGGCCGACCCCCTTTACAGTGGCATTCACTAGATTTGTTTTCTCTTGCATCTGTTGATAGCTATGTGTAAGGAGAGCAAGGTCATCTGCAAAGTCCAGGTCGTCCAGCTGTTTTAGCAAAGTCCATTGGATTCCATTTCTTCTTTCCCCGGTGGATTTCTTCATAATCCAGTCTATAGCCAGTAGGAAAAGGAATGGGGAAAGCAAGCATCCTTGTCTGACTCCTGTTCGTACCTGGAAGCTGTCTGTTAGCTGCCCTCCATGGATAACTCTGCAGGACATACCCTCATATGATTTCTCGATCAGTTTAACTATTTTTAAGGGGACACCATAATGTCGAAGAAGTTTCCAGAGGATTCCTCGATCTACACTGTCGAACGCTTTCTCAAAGTCAATAAAGTTGATGTATAGCGGCGAGTTCCACTCCAGGGACTGCTCAACTATGATGCGGAGCGTTGCAATCTGGTCTGTGCATGACCTGTTTTGACGGAAACCTGCCTGTTCGTCTCTCAGCTGTGGGTCGACTGTGTCTTTTATCCTCTCCAAAAGGACTCGGTTGAAGACTTTGCCTGGCACCGATAGCAATGTGATGCCCCTGTAGTTGTTGCAGTCGCTAAGGTCACCTTTTTTGGGAAGCTTGATGAGATATCCTTCCTTCCAGTTTGTTGGTACGTCTTCTTCCTCCCATACCCTTTCAAAGAGTGGGTACAACATCTCCACTGTCGTATTGAGGTCTGCCTTCAGTGCTTCTGCTGGGATGTCATCTGGTCCAGCTGCTTTCCCATTTTTTATCAGGGTGATGGCTTTTCTGATCTCCTCTTTGGTTGGCTTGTCACAGTTGATTGGCAGATCTGCTATGGCTGGTTCAATGACAGGGGGGTTCAGTGGTGCTGGTCTGTTCAGGAGTTCCTCAAAGTGCTCAGCCCATCTATTCAACTGCTGATCTAATTCATTAATACTGTCCCTTGCTTGTCTTTGACAGGTCTTTCTGGTTTGTTGGTCTTCCCTGACAGTCTCTTTGTTGTGTCATATAACATTTTCATGTTTCCACTGTAAGCTGCCTGTTCTGCTTCAGCTGCCAATCCATCCACATAGTCTTTCTTGTCCTTCCTAATACTTCTTTTCACTTTGTTGTGTGCTTCCGTGTATTCTTCTTGAGCTTTGCCTTTAGCTGATCTAGTTTTACTGTTGTTGACTGTTGCTTTCTTCTTCCTCCTGTCCTCAATCTTATTCAGGGTATCAGTTGTGATCCACGCTTTTTGATGGTGCTTCATTGGCCCTAGTACCTCTTGGCATGCTGATCTTAATGACTCTTTCACTTTCTGCCACTCATTTGATACACTGTACTCCTCTTCCACCAGTTCTTGGAGCACTTCATATTTGTTCTTCAGCACCAGGTTGAACTGTTCTTTTATCTTAGGATCTTTCAGAAGGTTAATGTTGTACTTTACTCTTCTGTCTGCTGTGCTTGTCTCATATCTCTTCAGCTTCAGTTTCAATTTCGCTACAACCAGATGGTGATCAGACTTTGCGATCAATAAAGAAAAGTTCTAAGAAGCAGCAAGCAGTCCATCATCATCACGCTTAGAGTTGTTGCAGTGACGGTGTTTTCCAAATTTTTATTTGACTGTTTGAAAAAACGTTAAATCCTTATATTTTTGTCTAAAATGGGAAAATGTGTTTATAGACTTTGTATCAGGATAACATAGAACTTAATTCGATGTACGATAACTATTTTATAGTTTTTGTTTATATTGTAGACAAATTAGTGCATCCAGCGGCGTTAGTCCATTCCTGTATAAACGTGTAATCGGCCGTCTGTTTCTCACCGTGCTTTGCTTGTTATTAATTTAATTAGCGTGCGCTACTAGTTTATTTATTGTTTCTTTTATTTTGATTTTCATAATAATAAAAATAGATCATAATGTTACTATTTTACATTAAACCTTTCGCGGACCCCCTGAAGTTGTTCAGGGACCCCCAAATGAATTTAAATTCTTCACGGACCCTCTGAAGGATACCAGGGACCCCTGGGGGTCCGTACGGACCACTTTGGGAACCACTGGTTTAGACGGACAAGTTACACTTCCGGTACCAATTAATGTACTTGAATTTGCGAATAATAAATTTCTCTTGCCGCTATTCTTTTAATTTTAATCATGAAAATCAAATAATCAAAATTTAATATATTTTTCAGTGTGATTATTTATTATTATCTTAAAAGTTAAAACTATAACAATGTTTTTCTGATTTTTAAAATACTATATGATATAATGTTTATAATTAAAGACCACTGCTAACACTAGTGTATGCTCTCGACATTTTAATCTTAATATTTTAATGGGCTGTCTGTAAACAGTTAAACATGTGTTTAATGCAAACAACTTCAACTAAGTAAAAAAAGTACAATTGTATACCAATGTATAAAGTTGACATTTTGATTATGACTCATTGTAGTCCGACTTCCTTCAACCAAAAGGCTATGTTTTTTGTTAATTTGTCATTTTTCAAACATTTGTATCTGGCTGTACAGATATAAATTCCCTTCTCGCACCAAAAAATCACCAGATATTTTCATTTTAAAAAATATTAAATAAGTAACATATTTTATTATAATATCATATATTTTTCCTTTTACCTGTAAATTATAAGGTTCGTGATTTTTTCTCTAGCTTCTATAGCATCTAGCTGATAGTTTTACTACATTTCCTAGTGTAGAGCTAAGGTCTGTAACTGTATATTGTTTATTTAAGAAAAATAACACACTGACCATCACCTCATTATAATGAGCAGTAGCGCAACCAGGGGGGGAGGGCTTGAGGCCCCCCCACACCAAATCATCAATACATATTTTACAATATAAAGTAACTAAAAAGACTGTCAAACTGCCTTTTTTCAATATGTGAGCCCCCCCCCCAGCACTTTTAGCTGGTTGCGCCACTGAATATGAGGTAGTAGTTTCAAACCTTTTACTACCGATTTTTAATTACTATCTATCACACAATATATGCTAACCAAAAATATACTGTTTTAACAATCATGGTTAAATAATATAATTTACATGAGTGTTTGTACTAGGGTTTCGGTTAAGATAATGGTAATGTAAAATTAAGTAAAGTTAATGTTGGTGTTACTGTTAATACATGCCCAGGTTAGGAATGTGTCCAGGTAGAAAATTATGACTTATGTGATTTAAGATAGATATAATTCTCAACGTTTGCTGAGGACTGAGCTTTTTACCTTTTAAATTATAACAAATTAAATAAACCTAACGTTAACTCACCCTATCTATCCCTAAACAGGTAACCAACCCCGTACCGTGAAAATTCTACAGCAGGGGCCAGGCATTTCACAGCAAGGGGGCCAGACAATAGCAGGGGGGGGCAAGTAATACATTTTACTAAGTAGAGCAAATAAGCAGGGGGGCCCGCCCCCCCCCCGCACGATACGGGCCTGCTGGTAACCCTAATCGTCAATTATAAAAACTTTAAACAACAATTTTAGTGTAAAATGTAACATGTCATGGACATACTTCTCTGAGAAGTATTTGTAACCCTTCGTAACTTCTCTCTCTGATATCGGGACATTTTGTGACTTTAAAAACTTGTCAACATCACAAAAAATAAATTTCGGTAATAAATTTAAAGTCATTTTATCATATATTAGACAAAAAAGTAGGAAAAATAATCGAGCTAAGTATTAATCAAGTATAAACAAAGCGACCGGAAGCCCATTATGACCCTTTCACAAAGACAGCTGACGCGCAGGAATACAAGTGAGAAAGGTCTATTTGCAAACTTATTTACCCCTCCGTTTCACCCCCTTCCCTGCCACGTAGAAAAAATATACATATATTTGACACCCCTCCCTCTCCTTTACATGCTAAGGGATTCTAAATTTGCATAGAATAAGAATTACTACATAAACATCTATCAGTTTCAACAATGAAATATTTGAATTTTTTTTAATGAATGGTGTAAAATAATATGACAGGCGATGATCATAGCCATTGTCATAGGTCAAATTATGGTACATGGGTATTATAATTTATATTCTATCCAAATATAGCCTACACAATAAATACAAATATAAAAAAAAACATACAAAAAATAATATTTGATTTAGTAGCTAATTTCACGATTTGTTGTGATAAGTAATTTTTTTTTCAACACTACCTGAATATCCTGAATGCAAATTGGTATTTTTTGGTGCATCAGATATCCAAATAAGCCTCTTGAATATAATTGTAGAAATATATTTGGAGACCTGTGTTGCCTTTTACAAGATCAAGATCTAAAAATGCCTGCTTCAAGCAACCAAGGAAATGCATGAACATCAAAGGGGGTCATTCACCTATTATGTAACACCTTTTTCCTTGATTTTAAACCCTTCCCCCCTGTAGGCCATTGTTTTATTATTCCCTCCACATCAGCTATTTTTTTCCCATATGGCATTACATGATTTTAAAAAAAAACAGCCCCTTCCTAGTAGCTTTTGTTTTGGACTATCCTCATAGGTTATTACTCCATCAATAGTAGACTTGAATACACTAATTTTAGTCTTGCAGCTATTTCTCATCAGTAATTGTTTTACTTTCTAAGGTAGGTGAAGCAAGCTATATATGCAGTTTCTGTAAACTCTTTGATAAACTAATTGCATTCTGAGCATTCATTATGAATTTGAAAATTTCCTTAGAGCAGAACCTACAAGTGGATGAATTTAAGTATTGTTGTTTCCCCTTAAAAACAAGTGATCAGAAAAAATAGAGATGAAATGTTTTTTTGCCCAGCAGCATTGTGATTATTTATTTATGAACAAAAAATGTTGGGAAAGAAAATTTTAACTATTGATTCTAACCAATAATTGATTTGAAATCATTTCTATATTTTATAAAAAATGGGCATTTTAAATTATTGGATAGTAAAACATTTATTTTACAACCCTTACTGCTTCCCACTCTAAACATTCATTCACATTGAATTTGAGTTGGCAGACATGGAAACATCAATGTTTGTAGCTGGGGACTGTACTATCAATACTAGTATACAAGTATTTTTGTATACGAGTGAGATGAGTAACATACCATTCAAGATAGACAATGTTTCTCATCCAAAGTATTACCCAGATGAAATAATTAAATAAAAACACTATAAAAAGTATCTTACACAATTCTTTTAAATGGTCAATTATATGTTCTTTTGAACAGTGAGTAAAAACAGTAAATTAAATTGGGAACAAAAAAGTGAAGTAAGTACTTGTGTAAAAAGATTTTTATTTGAACATTATACTTTGACAGACCAGTTGCACTGGACTTTGAAAGGCAGGCATTAATTATTTTCTTTAAAGGCAGCTATGATTGTTTATTACAGTAATTAAGACAAAAAAAATTACTTAAATTTAGAATTCTAATAATTTTGTAAACAGAGAGTTAGTTGGTACAATATCAGTGATTAACATAGCTTAAACTAAACTCTAATACTGACATAAGAAAATATTTTTTTTTTAAAAAAAAAAACATCATTTATTTAGATGGCTAATTAGAAAAATAAAATTAACCACAAAACAGCACAATGACAACAAAAATCAACAGAAGTATAATTGTCAAGTTGAACAAAAGCATAGCTGATTATGAAAACAAACAAAAACAATACAAAACTACCTAATAGAAAGCAATTATTCCAGAAATTGAAAAACTTTATTATCATTGTTAGCATTTTTAACCTAGCATAATTTTCATCTGGTCTTTTTTGTCATAAGTCATGTCAATTATTTCTTTTGGTGTTATCTTAATATTGAATTATCACTTATTTCCACACATTTTCAAAAGAAATATTTATATGTTTAACTTAACATACAAATCTGCTTCAACATTAGAACTATTAACATCTGTAAAATACTTTAAACGCTTCATAAGAATGCTTAAATAAAATCAAATTTCAACATCTAAACACTTGTCTGTTTTTTTTTCCATTAACTTAAAATACATTTTCTAATATTTGTTTCAACAGATTGTACCATACTAACAACTTTTGTTTTTTTATGTTTTTCAAAGCTTTCATTTATTTTTTAAGTACTTTATTAAAAGTCTAAATTTCAGCATTTAAATTTTAGCACTAAAATCTTTCACTTAGTTTTTGAATATGTATACATTATTTTACCTAAAGGAACACAAATGAAATGACAGTGACATATTGAGCATAAAAACACATAGATTGCACAATGAACTAGATAAACTATGAAAAAAAATTAAAGGAGAAAGTGTGGCATTAAGCTATACTTTAATGACCATAGTTTATTAAAAAAAAAATAAAGTCATACACAGTAAGGCACTTAATTTGTTTTTTAATTTGACTTACAAATAAACAAAAAAATATACTTGTGACAGATTTACTGTGACAGATTATTCACATCAGTTCACTTATCCACACAAAAAAAAAATTTGATGAAGGATCAGGCACTCACTGAGTTGCAACATGTATTCACTATTCAAACGGTGGCCAGGGTTATTACCATGAAGTCAGTTATATGTATATAATATATATATTTTACATTGTAAATTAAAAACCTTAGCTTAAGTTTATAAAAAAATTTAAAAAAAAATTACATATAGTGATTTTTTATGAGTATTTAAAAAAAAATATAATAAAGCATTATTTATCATGGTTTTTTTATTGTAATTTAACAAAATTGACATAAAAAATACAAATCTCAAAATAGCACCAGTTTAAATTTTAGTATTTATTGTTTAAAAAAACAAACAATAAAAAATAGCAAAATAAACAAATGAGGAAAAGATTGAAAAAAATGTATTAAAAAAGTAAAAATAAGAAATTAATAGCTCAGAATACTGATGGTATAATGAAATAATGATTGCTAATTAATAACACTGACAAAATAAAAATCTAAATTTTAATAAAGTGAATAACTGGATATCCATTTTCACACATTCTTAATACAAACACTGCATCTACTGACACGATTTCGTGTATTGCCTGACTTTAAGGTCTGGCTTACAGGGGTTTGGAATTCAGAATTTGGTTCCATCGCTGTAAGCCAGAAGCTGTATTTGTTGGCAAAGTAGTGGCATGTTCCACGACCACCATTGCATTCAATGAAAGGTGTGGCACGGAAATCTTCAAGACAACTGCCTGGACTTGATAATGATTGGCCACCACCTCCGGGACCAGCTGCTGTGTGCTGAAATGGAAATGAGAAAGTTTTGAAATATCACAAATCATAATGTAGTAATTACATGTATTATACTATTGAATTCATGTTTCTTTTAGTAATTAAAAATCTATCGTGTGCATTACAAATTTAAAAGCATAAACAATTTTCCTTTATGTTTTAATAATAAAGGAGAATTGAAAAAAATTATCCATTGATAATATAAAACATGTTTAACCCTTAAAATTCTCTAAGGCTAAGCATTTTTTATTTATCATTTAGAAAACTATACATTAAATTAAAACATAAATAATAATATTTTATTCTGTTTAGGTTTATCAGAGAAATTAAAAGAAAATAATGTACATGTTTCATATCACATCCCATGGTGTAGGTTTAGGTGATTTGTAGAAAATTGCATGTAAAAATCTATATTTTTAAATTACCATAGCAAAGGAGTATCCAAACCACAATCTAGACCAACCAGATGGGCATTCTGGCACAACAGTGGTTTGGCTATGGAGAGCAATAACATTAGCTGGCACATCACATACAACACATCGACTGATGTAGGGTTGAATTTCATTTTCTGAGACAGGCATCATGGGGATAGGAGCATTGGTAGAAAGCCAGTAGGTGCGATCATTACGAGATGCATAGTTGCACACATTGTTGATGTTGCAGAACATGAATGGCATTGTACTGAATCGCCTTAGACAAGATCCAGCCCAGCCTGAAATGCATAATAGATATTTTATAACATGACTGTAATGATACACAAGTTTAATAATATACAGTGAAATGTGGCTATAACGAAATTGACGGGGACTCGAAATTCGTTCATAATACTGAAAATTTGTTACACTAACGACAACATTTTCTGTTCTTAATATGTAATATTTGGGTAACAATGCATTTTACTCATTTCAGATATTTATGTTAAATATGTTAATTTTTCTTTCCGTTTATTGCTTATTACTTTAGCTACTAATTTAGCTTTTAGCTTTCGTTACTGCTGGCAGTGAACTAAGGGGCGTAACTCATTTATTTTTTTAACATTTATTCAACATGACTTACTTCCCTTAATTTATGAGTAACCTGTGCAATGTGCCTTGCGGCTCTCTTACTTATATGGTCTCATTTATTAAACAATGAAATAAAAATGTATATATATTTTTATTTTTTTTAACTGGAATAACATTTTATTATAATTAAAAAAAAAAGTATAGTTATCACATAAAGGTCAGATAAATCACTTGTTTATTCTTCACTTCCTGTATTATTAAATACTGGTACCGGTAGTTTGTTAACATTATTGATTTTTTTAATCCCGCGACCTTGTGACGTTCCATACATTCATGTGATTGTCCTTCATTAAATATTTTTTATCACGTGCTAGCATAGATGTCAATCTGAAACATGGTGTGTTATTGATGAAAGGAAAGTAAACCATTTGTTTAGTGCCATTCACCACAGTTGAGCACGGTTATATCCCATTATTAGTCATGAGAATTTTTTTACTCAGATTTGTTAAAATAATTAATTAATTGCAAAATAAAATATTGAATCATGCATTGTCATGGAGCAAAAACATGCATGCAAAATTTCAAGAAAATCTATCACTAAAATGTGCCTCGAAAATCGATTAAATATTTTTCCCAACGAGAATACTTCAATGAATACACAGAAGTTTCGAGTTAAAAAAACAGAAAATCAAACCACATTATGGTAAATATTCTAATAATATTCAATGTTACAAAGTGTTTTAATTAACTCACCCAGATCCTGATGGTGTGATCGTTCATTTCCTTCTATATATAACAGACTGTAACCATCCCACATTTTAATTTGACCTAACTCACATTGAGGAATTTGCTGTGACATGCTGTGACGGACAAGCAAATAGCCAGTTGGTGGAGTAGCACCAGGTGAACCAGGGATGCCACGAGGACCTCTAGGCCCATCAGCGCCTGGAAAAAAATATTAGAAAAAATATCAGAAAAAAAGAATACAAAGAATATGCATATCAAATAATAAAATACATTTTTTTTAATTATCAGTCAAGAATAAGTTATACATGTAATTACCTCGCCCACCATCATTTCCTGGAATACCATCTCTGCCAGGTTCACCTTTGGGTCCTTGCTCACCTTGATAACCTTTCACTCCCACATCACCTGGAATTCCTTTTTCACCTCTTTCACCTTTTACAACATAACAAAAAATTAATGAACAAGTAAACTTATATGCTATATTTATGATGTACTAAACATAAATTGATAATGAAGAAAAAATATTTAAAATGTAGCCTAAAAAATGTTTTTGTTAACAAATATCGGTTAAGCAGCAAAATGATGATTCTTTACCCTTATACTGCCAAATAGTAATTTTGTAGCATTTATCGCTAAATCATTTTACACAAACAATTTCTTAGAATGAAGAAATCTATGACTTTCTGCCAAAGAAAATCTTTATTAAATATTAGGGCTGCTGTTCGATTAAAAAATTGATCGAAATTAACGCATGATTAAAAATTTTAATCGCAAATTAACGCACATTTTAATCGACACAATATAATACAATTGTTTGTATTCAAACTAATATGTTATAATATCAAAGCATAACATCGGCATAATAAATAAGTAATTTTAATTTACGAAAGAGGTTTAATGAATTATAACATATTTATTAAGCATTAGCATATATGTCTATTGAATTAGTTATTGAGACCAGTCTATGGACATGTATCAATCACGTCAATGATGCAAATTGTTTTCTTTTTATTTAACAACAACGTCTAACTTTTTTCGCACCATAGTTTCCGAACTAATGAAGTATGTCAACCCCTCTTCCCTCCCTCCCTGTCATATTTTGCTTCACTTCGCCCACACGTAAGTCTGTTTACCCTACCATCCATTTCACATTCCAAAAAAAAAATACACACGTCATTTATATCTCAAATGTAGCTTTTCTTTCATAAAATAATAGTATAGCCAGAAAGGTGTCGCTCACTTATTATTAACGCATTTTTTTTTTTCTTTATTCTCCCCCCTTCCCCACCAAGTCACATTTTTAACACACTCTCTCTCCACTTAAAACTAGGAGCATGCGTGAGAAATGACAACCACAATCGCCGAGTTCACTTGTCGAAGGGCTATATAACAAAACATCTTAATTTTATATTACAATTGGGGCTTTTGTCGACATACCTAGGGGTGAGGGTGTGTGGAAATTATGACAGGGTGGGGGTGGTAGATCTACTTAATAAGTGAACGGACTTTAACTTCAAATTGTTGCGTGAAATTCCATTATTTATTGATTTGGTAAACTTTCAGCATTTTGGTCAAATTAACGCATTAAAAATTTTAATCGCAATATTTTTTGACGCGTTAATCGCAAATTAACGCAGTTTAATCAGCAGCCCTATTAAATATGCTTTACCTGTGCTGTCAGTCTGATGATTTTATTAAATTATCTTACCTCTTGGACCCCTTTCTCCTTGGGGACCAGGTGGTAAGAGAGTAAAGTCACAAACACCACCTTGGCCTTCAGGACCAGGAAAACCTTTGTCACCTTTTTCACCTGGAAAGAAGGAAAAATTAGTTGAAATTAATGTCAGTAGACCATAGCAATGAAAATTAATAATATAGATGATCAATGAATCTCACCCGTAGCACCTGGGTCTCCCTGTTGACCAGGCAACCCTCTTTCTCCCTTTGGTCCTGGACCTCCTTGACGGCCAGCAATTCCATCAAGACCTCTAGGTCCCGTTGGTCCACGCTCCCCAGGTAGACCATCAAAACCTGTATATGTATAAGAAAGAAAAGGCTTTATGTTTCCTTAATCACACTGATGCAATGTTATTTTCTTTAGTAAATTAAATCAAACTGTAAGAAAAATAAGAGTCTAAAATGTTGTTATATCAACTTCATAAGAGATGTAATCATTTGTGGTTACTTTCAGCACATGCAAAACAGACATTGAAAAAGGCCTCCCTAAACAGAGGTGTGCTGGAGAGAGGTTGTAGAGGCCTTTTGCTCAAGTCAGCATATGGATCATTTTTTTTTTTCATAATTTCTTCCATGTTTTCATTAAAGCGAATGATTTTGAATTATGTAAGTATAAAATCCATTGGAATCATCATTTATGTAATAACTGAATAAAATGGTTGGAGTATTTAGTGGTTAAAAAAAAACTAAAAGGGCTGTGGGATGATGGGTGTGGTTTATTTTTCTGTTTTGATTTTTCCCCCATTTTTTTAATGATTTGAATGTTGGGTAAATTAAATGTAGAATTTTGCAATTTATACATGTATTTGTTTTCTCCATGATTTTTTTTTAACAAAAGAAATTCCTTTTATCTCAAATGCAGTTTTTGTATGTACCATTCATAATTTTGAAAAAGAAAGGTGACTTTCCAAAAAATAGAAAATAACCTTAATAACCAAAAAAAGTAATCTTCAGCACATACTGAAGTCTTTTTTTTCCTTTGAAACAAAATGTAGAATTTTAAACATGCATTTATTTTCTCCCTTTGATAAACAGTCTGATTTGTTTAAAAAAAGAAATTCATTTTTATATCAAATGCAGTTTTCTTATTTATCATACACAATTTTGAAAAAGATTGGCGACTCAAAAAAAAATTAATTAAGGACCAAAAAAGTAATCTTCAGCACATACTGAAGTTTTTTTTCTTCTTTTATTTGATATAAATTTTAAATTGGGAAAAAAAAAAAAAAACTGATCACTGATCTAAGCATTTATATCACAAAATACTTAATATTATACAAGTGACTCAGGTATTCCCTTTGGTATTTCCAGAAACAAAACAATCTATGAAAATTTCCTGTGTTTTATGTAAATTTAAGTAAGTTATGTTTTCATAATTCATTGTTGCAACTTTTAAAACATGTTAGACCAAAACTATTGGAGGAGGGATAAATGTATTGCATGTAAAGCTTATTTAAAAATCATAAATACGAGTAATAATAAAGAAAAATATATGCCCTCTGTAAACTTTATAACACAACATATTAAATGTTATGCACTTTACTCAGTTATTCCCTAAGGAGAGGTATTTCCACATAAAAAAAACCCAAAAATTGTACCTATTTTAAGTGTTATGTTTTTAATTTTATAAAGAAAAATCAGTATTAAAAAATTAATAACCTTTGGAAAAGAAAAATATACCTTAAAATAAAAAGCCTACAAAAAATATTATATATTATTTCATGTAATCCCATTATTTTTATGCTAATATCGTCTCATTAAGAGCTGACATTTCTTTAAAGAATCACTAACCTAAGGAGGAATATGCCTGTATACATACATGTACATACATTATGTATTTAGTTACAAGTCTCACTGAAGTATTGAAAGTCACAACTAAAGTCTTTTTTTCTTTTAATTAATGGAGCTTGAATAGTATGCACTAGCTAGGTTAAAACGTTGAAATAAAAAGTATATATATATATAGTATTGATAGAAGTAAAAAAAGAAAAACGTTTTACCTTTTGGCCCAATAGGTCCTGGTCTGCCAGGTAAGCCTGGTTCACCGGGGAGGCCAGGTAAACCTCTCTCACCCTGTTCTCCATCAAGACCTATTAAACCATCACTACCAGGTTCTCCCCTATTACCATCACGCCCTGAAATAGATCAAAGTATAAAATAAATAATTTAATGCACACATTCTTGTTAAATAAAAGTTCTTAGTGACACATAACCTGTTTAATTTTTGAAGACAGTACCTGGTCGTCCCCCTGGTCCTGGCTCTCCTTTTTGTCCTTTGTCTCCTTCTTGGGCAACATCTCCAGGTTCACCCTTTGGTCCTTGAATCCCAGGAAAGCCATCCATGCCTAGAATTATTTTGTTTACATTTCAAATGTATTACACTTAAAAGATGTATGGTTTTCTGATTAGAAATTACTAATATTTTTAAAACAATCTCTTCATTTAGCGGAAAAGTGAAACTTCATTTTTATCTCACCGGGCTCTCCTTTTTGTCCAGGACTACCATCTGAACCAGGGAAACCATCACGCCCTGGTTCTCCTTTTAATCCTACACTTGACTGACCAGGTAGACCTGGTTGACCAGCAGGTCCAGGTGGGCCTAAACAGTTGAAGGAAAAAATAAAACAATGGATAAAAAGAGAATATAATAACATAAAAAAAATACACATATATAAATCAATGAATCTTTAAAAAATAAAGAGCAGGAGTTTTTTTGTTGTCTTTTTTTAAAGTTAATGAGAACATGGTAGTTTGAGTAAAAACAGTAATGAACATAACTTATTAAACCATGAAACAACATTTAAAGGTAAAATAATTAGGTCAAATTAAAAAAATAATATTTTGAATGGTTATGTAAACAGTTTAAAAAAGAATGTTAATACAGTTTGAATAACTTCTATCACACATGAGTTTTCCATAAAAGCATTAAGAGAAATAATATGAGCTATGACTTAATTTCCCATTCTGCTATTGGGGGCTTTTCTCATGGCGGATAGGGGAAAGCTAACCAAATATGGTGAGAGCTGCTGAAATAAGATTCTCTAGGCACACCAAAGCAGGCAACTACATGTATTGTCTTGTATTGAAGGCTGAATGACCTAACTTAAACAAAGGCATCTACCCAAAAAACTGAAGGCAACACCCTAGTGATTGTGCTAAGGATTGACAACCCAATCATGTAACAGAAATAATTAATACAAGGTTTAAGCAACGTCTTGAAATGGATATCAACCCTCAAACGATCACTGACATAAATACTGGCAAGCGAGTAAGAATGTATTAAGTCTCTACAGAGCAGGAACCACCACCCTCCAAATTGAACAGCTTTAGAAATAAAAGATGAAGTAGCAGCATTACAAGCAATAAGTGGAAAATTGTTATAAACTAAAAAAAAAAAAGTCACAGTAAACTTGAACAGTGAAGTTAAAGCTATGCATGCCTTTGTTTGAAACAATATTCATTTAAATTTGACATGGAAATGTAGCCGTAGTTTCTGAGCCACTATATTTAATGTAGCAAAATTTTATTGCTGAATATATTATTATAGTTGAGCATTAATGTTTTGAAGTTTTATGAGCACATGAGAATGCAGAAATGAATTTTTAAAAATGGCCAATCTTTATATTCAGTTAGTGTTCTCGCAATTTTTCAGTATAATTATGAGGGCAAAAAACTTATTCATTTTGTCTATTATATTTTTTTAATATTTTTTATTATGTATCTCTCCCCACACCTACCATGTCACCCAGTCAAAATTTCTTAAAATATACTCTGCCTCACACAGATATCAAGATGGCCTACGACAGCATAATTAAAACTCAGCACTGCATGAATAAGCACATCCCAATAAGTTCATATGACTAGGAGGCATGGCACTAAATATTTAAGAAGCAAGGTGAAGGTGAAAATGCAAGGGGAAAGCTCAAAAGAATTTTAAGTAAACCAAGTAAACCATTAAAGAATGAATTTTGGATAATTTCATACACTTTGATAGGTACACATATTGTTTCCAACTTATGTGTCTGTCTTAGCCTAAGTTTTATTAACACATTTTTGAGTGAAAGTAAGAAAACTTATTATTTTTTTTTAATACAAATTAATGTATGCACATAATTTATTATACTGTATTTCTTACCTCTATCTCCTTTAGAGCCATCTTTTCCAGGAAGACCAGGTTCTCCATTTAAGCCAGGTTCACCAGTTAAACCTGATGTATGAGAACAAAATAAAAATAATCAGTGCATGTATTAGAGGCATATAAAAAACATGTTTTGATTTTTTATGATAATATCAATAAACTATTGTAATTATCAAATAAGAAAAATATTTGGCATTTTTTTTTAATTTTTATATTAGTATATGTCAACCATATATGTAAAGTTTCATTGAAACTATGTTATGCTATAGCATTCTCGGTGTCCACATTTTATGTGGAATAAAATGGGATTTTTTTCAGTTCTGGGTTTGAAATTCAAAGCAGCAGACAAATGGAGTAATATTTTATTAAGTTTTATTATATACAGGGTACAAAAATGAAAAAAAAAAAATTAAATCTAATGAATTAATTGTGAACTCATGTTTGTTTGTTTTTTAAAATGAAATTCAGATATTTTTATTTATGTTATCTAATATTTACAACTGAAATTTTGAAAGTAAAACATGTATACAAATGTGACTAAGCATTTTGTATTGTTGGCATTCATTGTGAATGCATGATATATGTAATCCTCCATATATTATCACCAATATTTAAAAAAAAAATTTGCAATGTACGGATAATTCAGCTAGGGTCAATTTATATAATACAGGATATGGACAAAATTTCCAAATGATCCCTTTAAAGAATCTGTCTCCATATGCTTAGTTATATAGACATGAGATTCTCAAATGAACATTTATTAATCAAGATTTGTATATTATATTTTTTAATAAAATAAAAAAAAAGGATATACTGTACAACAAAATTGCCTTATCGTACCTTGAATACCAGGCAGGCCTGACATACCAGGCTCACCCTTTTCTCCATCAATGCCATCTCTTCCTGGCTCACCATTTGGTCCACGCTCGCCAGCAGGACCAGGTTCACCTGAACAATATTACAAAAAAACTATTAATGGATATCTACAGTTGAGCCTCAAAATATGTAGATTTTTTACACAAATTTAAATCTATGAGAAAACAACATTCAACAGTAAAAATACTATCCTCAAAATAATAATATATGACAATGAATTAATCAATAATGGACTGCTGGTCCATTTGTGACATCTAATAAGTAACCCAAACCCATTTTTTAGAGCAAACATTTTATGGCTTTTCTAGACCCATTTAATAAAAAAACTCAGTAACATATACACATGGAAAATAAAATTTAAAGTGTCATTTTTATTTTCAAGAAGTACATGTATCATACGATAAAAGTGATATGCTATTAACAAAATGGTATCATTATTAGTAATCAAATGAGTAAAATTATGTATCGGAATATCCTATGCATTAAGGGTTACAAGAATTAATAAACATTTGACCTCTTTACATTTTTGCTTTTTTTTTTGCCTCAGTGATGGGAAATTAAGACTAATGAAAAAGTAAAATTGTTTAGTCTTAGAAAATTTACTAAGTTTATATGTTGTTTTTTAAAAATATATTTGAATTTTATGATTTTTATGATAAATAGTAATATACATGTATTAAGTCATTCATTTCTACATATTTTCTGTTAATTTTTTATTTTCCTATTATATTTGGTGAAAAAAAACATTTAATTTTAATGAGAAGGGACAAAAACTCATCAAAGGTCTGCTGTGAAAAATGCAAGTATTAAATGTATTTCAACTGCTACAACACTGTTGTCCTAAAAAGTAGATGAATAATTTGGCTACATTATTTTAGTGCATGGAATAAAATTGTCAGTGGTATAACTTTTATTAGTACACTCTCACTTTTTCTATGTGAACTATAGGAAAGAAATATACATTTAGCAGTTTTGTATTTCTGGGCATAAAATGAATTTGATGTTGTCGATTTTAGTACCTGCTGTAAATAATTACACATTTATGGAAATTTTAATTATTGAGAAAAAAAGGGCATTAGTTGATTTCTATAATATATATCATTTTAGCTTTTTTTTAAAAAGTCTTTATAATATGAACACATATTATTTTATATTTCATATTTTATCTGTAACCTAGGAGGTAACATTTTCCTAGCTTGATATGATTTGTCAATCTGACATTATTCTGAGTGTCACATTTTTTTAATAAAATTAATAATCTTTGAACTCAGCTTTTTTTTATTCAAATGATTGTATTGTGAAGTCTAAGAATTTTATGTCAGTTAACTTTTTTTTAATGCGGGTTTATGATTTATGTTAATTTAAACTCATTTTCTTGAAATTAAGGAAACATATGTCTTTTTTTTATGCTGTATTTTTATGGATAAATTGAGACCTGACTGTGTTTATTAACTGACCAATCTTTTTTTCAGGGGTCATCCCATCATCACCATATTGTATTGGGTGCAAAATAAGTACACTTGCATACATAATTCATCTGCAAACTTTTTTATCTATTTAAAAAACAGGCTTGAAGATATTGTTGAAACAAGTTAAATTTTTGAAGCATTTAATTTGTTTCATTAAAGAGTACATGTACATTGTTTCACTTACATAAGTAACTTAAGGACTACACTTAACGTTAAAACTTTGTAAAAAAAACACAAACAATTACAAGTACATTTATTTTTGGTTTTAATATTTATAGCACCCTATCATGTGTGGTATCTAGAAATAAAGGTTTCATGTAATAACCAAGTTAAAGCTTTATGTAAATAAATAAAAATGATTTTTAAATGTAAAAGAAAATTAACTTCCTTTATTACTTTTAACAATCTTTGAGCTCTACTTTACCAAAATGTAAATGTGTTTATAAATTGCTCCAGCTGCCAAGACAGTAGCGATTATGGCTTTGTTCTATAGCATAAGTCAAATCCTCTTTTTTAAAAAATAATGCCCTTTTGAGGCATGAAATCAATCTAGTACAGTAAATATATTTAAGAGGCTAACTTTTTAAAAAGGCTCTAATTCATTAATGTATCTATTAATGTATTCTATCTTAAACAAATGCAATCAAAGTTTTTTTTATAATTAATAGCTAATAAATTATATGCTTATTCAATATCTTAATTTTTTTTCTTCAAAAGTCCATTAATTAAATTGAATCATAATAATTTTAATCTCTTACCATCTAATCCAGGTCGTCCAGGGAGTCCTCTATCTCCTTTTGGACCTGGTTGACCTTCAAAGCCTGGTTCACCTTTTGGTCCACGGAGACCCCTCAATCCAGGTGAACCATCTTTTCCAGGGAATCCAGGTTCACCCTTAGATCCAGGTTGACCATCAAGACCAGGAGGTCCAGCTAGACCTGTAACAGTAATACACAAATATGTATTTTATTCAGATTAACGAATATTTGATCATAAATGTAATTTTTGGCAACAAAAAAAAATATGCTCTGTGGTTAAGATTTAAATTATATCCAAACAGAGATTTTTTAGAAACCCACAAGATGATAACTAACCTGGTGGTCCAGGTGGGCCATCTAAGCCAGGAAGGCCATCTAGTCCTCTTTCTCCAGGCTCACCCTAGTGAAGATTAATTTTAAATATGTACAATTTATTTGAATTTAAATGACTAAATATGCCAGAAAAAATATGATTTTAAATTCTTTTTTTGATGAAATAAACACCTTCAATAAAAAATGGTAAAAATATGTTAAGAGCAGTGTCTCATTTAAATAGCATAAGAATTCATGTACCATGAAATAATAAAAAAAAAAAAGATGTTTCATGAAAAATCTGAGTTCTATCTATTAAAAACAGTACATGGCAAGTAACTTTACCTTTTCGCCAAAAATTCCTGGCTCTCCCCTGTCACCCTTCTCTCCTGCTTGACCAGGCAAACCGTCCAGTCCTGGGATTCCATCTCTTCCTTTCTCACCTTTTCTACCTGGTTGACCAGGTATACCTATGCCTGGGTCTCCAGGCTCACCTGGAGCACCTTCCAGACCATTGAGCCCTAAAAAAAAAATATTAGTACAGTTAAATAGTTACTTTCATAAGCAATGAAAATTATGGAACAGTTAATACAAAGATTTAAAAAAAAAAAAACCAACTATATAACTTATCTTTTAAAAAATAAGAAATAAATTGTTTAAATGCATGTAAATATTTTAAAGAACCACTGCCAGCATCCACATAAAAAAAACTCAATAATGTAAAGAAGTTCCACGTAAATAATTAGTAAATATTTTAAAAAATTCCTTTCTGATAAACTTTATGAACTCACCAGCTGGACCACGAAGGCCTCGGCTTCCCTCTGATCCAGGTTCACCTTTAAGGCCTTGTTTACCTTGGGCACCTTTTTCCCCTTGTTGGCCTGGTTTACCAAATGGACCAGGCAAACCTGGCTCACCCTTTTCACCTGAAATTTGTTTTATAAGTCAGTAATAATTTTTTTAAAATGAGATTATATTGCCAATACATGTATAATAACATAAGAAGAAAGGTTTCTTATTCCATTATGGGGCATGATTTAACTGCAAAGAAATAATTTTTTAAACTTAACTTAAAAATGACTTAACCAATTTCGTCAAAATAAATTGGACTCCAGTCCAATTGTGTTCAGTTTGTAGGCTATTACATGTTTAAAGTTTTATAAACATAAATATATGATCAAATCTGTTACTTTCTTTAAAAAACAACTTAAAACACAAACATAAGTGTTTGGTCAAGTCAACTATGCCCAGTTACATACATAGTTAACTAATACTACACATTAAAAAATAAATTTGATAGTTAACTCAGAAGAAACATGTTTAATAACATGTAACACCCTTTGCAAAGGAATTAATGCAGTATCTAAAGGGCTAGCATTTCATATTAGCTGGTTACCTGCAAGCCCTGGAAAACCATCCAATCCTGGGGGACCAGCATTTCCTTTAGCACCTTTTTCTCCTGGATCACCAGGTATTCCAGGCTCACCATCAAGTCCTGGTTCACCATTGAGCCCTGGAAGACCTCTGTCACCTTTCTCCCCTGGATTTTAAAATAAAGCAGTGTCATAAAAAACACTTAAATCTGTGCATTATAATGTATTATAACAAGCTAACTATACAATCTGACTACACTTATCGTGAAAAAAATGATCCAGAATGAAGAATAAGTTATATGTTAATTATGTTAAAATAAATATGTTATGGATAAATGGAAGTAAAAAAATAAACATACCAGGTGCGCCAGGTCTGCCATCTAATCCAGGCATTCCATCCAACCCTGGTGGACCATCAAGTCCTTGGGGTCCAGGAATTCCTGGCATGCCAGGTATGCCAGGTTCACCTTTCTTTCCACTTGAGCCTGGCAGGCCATTACGCCCTGGTTCTCCTTGTAATCCAGTTATACCTAAAAAAGAAAGATTTTTTATCTATCAAACAAAATCTGATGTATTTGTTTCATATAAATAAAAGGCATATCCGAACGATAAAAAGATGTCATGTGATGCTAAAAGTGCTAAAAAGAATCTAAGTATGAGAGTTCCATGTTGAAATGATTATTTTTCACCAATAAGATATCTTGAGTAAATGAAGGACATACCGATTTCTCCTTGGTAGCCTCTTTCTCCTTTTTCACCTTTAGGTCCAGTGGGTCCAGGTAGGCCTGGTTCTCCTGGTTTCCCATCAGCACCATCAAATCCAGGTAAACCTGGTTCACCTGGTTCACCGATGTCACCAGGTATGCCAGGAAAACCTTGTAGACCTGAATTTGAGAACAAAATATTTTGTTTTAAAAAATATTAATAACATCAAAAGGAATTTAAAATTCAAGTGAATCTTATATATCATTTTTTATCACTCAGAAAGAGATGTGATTTTTTTTTTTAGTTTATAAAATAAATTTACCTTCTTGTCCCTTTGGTCCTTCTGCTCCAGGGGGTCCTGATGGTCCCATTGGGCCAGGTTCACCTTTTTGACCTGTTATTGTTTGTCCAGGATAGCCTTTTTCTCCGGGTGGACCTAAAACAGGAAAATTAAAAAATCAAATTTAGCACACACAAAAAATCACCAGCGATTGATAAATTTTTCTAGTCTAGTTTCAACCATAGTTCTCTTGTATTTTTTTTATTTCAATTAAATTCTTTCTAATGCAACGCTCTAAAAATATTCCTAGAGGTTCATTCAGCATGATACATCCCAGTTTCTTCATTAATTTCTTCTTGAATACTCCTTTATAGGTGATAGTATAACAGCAATAAAGATGTCAGATGGCTTCACCATTGCTACAGCATTGTTTGTCATAATAAGGTTGATAAAGCCATGCTGTTTCACCAATTAGAGAGTAAAAAGCCAACTGTAAAATGTAATATCCCTTACTTTTTAGCTGTTTAGAAAACATAAGCTACACCAGAAGTTGACCTATGCAGCTATAATTCAAAGAAACCATACCTTTTCATATATAGTAATTTACCAGTTTCACTATGATTCAAAGAAGCTACCATTCTCTATTAAGTACTTAACCAATGATGGTGTAAGCAAATCGGATGCTATATGGTGCCATATTTTTTTCTAAAAATATGTCAGTGATTCGGTTTAAAGATAACAAATTTTTGAAGAGGCAACCCAAACACTTGTCAGGGGCCCTTCACTTTAGAATTTTTTATTAAAAAAAAAACAACAACATTTGAGTCCAAAAATATTTTACTCAATCCAATTATCTATCATTCTGGAAAGTTGCAATCTCCTACTATAGGTTTTAACTCAATCACTTTTCAGCAACTATTTTGTAGCAGGTCAGGAGTTTTTTAAATAGATGATGTTTAAGCCAATGGATATTGATAAAGCAAGTTGAAGTTTCTCTTTCATCAACCCTACTTTTATAACCTGACCGTAAAAGAGTTAAACTATCTAATCTTAGAGAATTAAGTTTATACATGTATAATAAGTGCACCTGTACTTAACATTAGATATAGTCGACCACATTGTATAATCCATGGACATCCATGTTTGATTGAGTAATGGTTAGAAAAGAAGAAGCAATGGGTGCACCAGGCAGTTTGCACAATGAATTTTTTCCACACCTTGACAAATGCTCTTTTTCATAATCTATGTTTAAGAAGGGGGGTGTATGTGTTTTGACATTAAATAGATATTACTTTAACTTTAAGATATTGCTCAAACTCTGACTATAGATGAAGCTATCAATAGAAAGGGACATAATTTGATTATATATTCACCAATAATATGCAACAGATATTATCAAACACATTTGATAATTACACCTTGGTCTATATGTGTTGACAATTTTTTTTTTTACATTTCATATAAGAGTAATTTGTTATCCTTATCTGTCATTGGTGAGTTTGTTCCTTTAAAGCTTCTGTATCCTTTCCACCTATCACTAATATAGTTTTAGAAAAATAAATATGGTGATTTATAACCTCATTCAGTTTAAGGAACAATTATGGTGACTTGTAATTATCGCTGGTATGGTTTTAGCACTGACCTTACAATAAATCATATATCATGAGGCATTCAGACTGTCTCTATATTCATTGTAACTCTACCTCATGGGTTCTCAACCTGTGCTCACTGACACCATGGTTTCACCAGCTGACCAATTTATTGTTAACCCACACTGACACCATGGTTTCACCAGCTGACCAATTTATTGTTAACCCACACTGACACCATGGTTTCACCAGCTGACCAATTTATTGTTAACCCACACCTGCTGACCAATTTATTGTTAACCCACACTGACACCATGGTTTCACCAGCTGGCCAATTTATTGTTAACCCACACTGACACCATGGTTTCACCAGCTGGCCAATTTATTGTTAACCCACACTGACACCATGGTTTCACCAGCTGACCAATTTATTGTTAACCCACACCAGCTGGCCAATTTATTGTTAACACTGACACCATGGTTTCACCAGCTGGCCAATTTATTGTTAACCCACACTGACTCCATGGTTTCACCAGCTGGCCAATTTATTGTTAACCCACACTGACTCCATGGTTTCACCAGCTGGCCAGTTTATTGTTAACCCACACTGACTCCATGGTTTCACCAGCTGGCCAGTTTATTGTTAACCCACACTGACACCATGGTTTCACCAGCTGGCCAGTTTATTGTTAACCCACACTGACACCATGGTTTCACCAGCTTGCCAGTTTATTGTTAACCCACACTGACACCATGGTTTCACCAGCTGGCCAGTTTATTGTTAACCCACACTGACACCCATGTTTCACCAGCTGGCCAATTTATTGTTAACCCACACATTTTATGTGAAGTTAAAACTTAGGACTGTATAACTATAAATTTATTTTTTAACATGTATATTTTGTTCTTTATCTCATCAGTGATTTAAAATTAGATTACGCCACAGACTTAAAGGTCTGTTAAATTTTTTTTCTCTTTAAAAATTTAAATTCTAATGGCAGATCACAGAAAATTTCTTTGGTGTGATTGAAAAAGAAGCAAAGCTTCTAAAGGTTATAGTTTTTTTTATTTTTAAAATTTGTAAATCAAGAACCTAATTAAACTGAAACATACCTTCGAATCCAGGTAAGCCAGGCTCACCGGGTATACCTCTCTCACCATCTAGACCTACAGCTCCAGGTAAACCAGGAAGACCGGCCTGACCTCTAGGTCCAGGCATACCTGGAAAAGTAAAAATGGTATATTTAGTTTACGTTAAAAAATATTTTTTATTTCATCCATCATTGGTAAATGTAAAATGGATTAACATATTCGAAAAATTTTTTTGCCTAAAAATCTGTACCATTATTAAGTCTTAAAAATTTCTAATAGTCAAAATATTTCAAGATAAGAACTAGTGACAGGATGGCAGTGGTGTGTGTGAGGTCCCTGTTAAGATGAGATGAAATCTTTTGAATCCTATAAATTACTTATGGGACTGTTTTTATGGGGCCCTTCTTTCATCCACACTATAGCCAATAGTGCAATGGCCATTGGAGGCAACACGAGAGATATAGCAGGGACTTTCACTATGACCTGACATTCCCATTGGTGCTCAACGGAGATCAAACCTATAGGATCCTCAGATAGACAGTTAAACACTTTACTAAATGACTAGTGTGATAGAGCCCTCCATAAAGTCCCAGGTTTGAGCCCAGTTAAGTGCCTGGGATTTTCTTTGGGTATGATCGATGTCCCTAAGGCTTGATATTAGTTGGAGAAAGTAAATACTGATGGGCAATTGTAGTGGCCACACAATCAATTAAAAATAGCTGGGGCTAATGAAATGCATCAACTCTACTTCACCTGACCCTATTGGTCTTTAAATTCTCTAAAAGGGAATCATTAATTCTGAAATAAACTGAATAAATAAAACTGTGGTACACAGGCATATTTACATGATACTCTTCCATTCTATTTTTTCCTAGAGCTTAAGAATTCTATATCGGATTTGCTTGGCTGTATAATTATTACCTCTTGGACCATCAGATCCTGAAAGGCCCATTTCTCCTTTGTCACCTTTTGGTCCCCTGTCACCTGGCATTCCTGGGAATCCAGCCTCACCTAATCATTTTATGTTGAAAAAATCAAACAGAAAAATTAATGAGCACATCCAGCATTTTCCTTTGTTCAGTCAATTTGCTTTATAATATTATAGACCAGGGATGTCCTCTCTTGAGATTATTGAGAGCCACTTTATGATTTTTATATACATAAAAGACCTTAAAGCAGTGGCTGGCAACTAGTGGTCAGCGGACCAATAGTGGTCCACAAGAAAATTTTGCTGGGCAGCAGAAAAAAAAATATGCAAAAGCAATAATTTGATTAAGCCAAAACAATATTTAATCTCATTGACTTTTTTAATTTATCAAAAACACATAAAAGTGATCTGCTAGAATGAAATTTATGAATTTAGTAGTCCGTGGTAATAAAGCTAAAAAAATTTTGTGGCCAGAGAGGTCCATAAGGTTGCAGACCTCTGCTATACAGGGCCAAATCATAGTTCATTTAACAAAGAGTTAATGAGTAAAAAAAAAAAATCAGTTTAATGGGAGCTGCAAAAAAAATTCAACAAAGAGTTAGTTACATGTTGCTGTAAGAGCTGGTCTAGGCCCCTGTTGTTATAGATTATACTAGTATCATCATTAAACTAATATTTCTACTTCTTATTTTTAAAGTACGTTATCTTACACTAGTAAATTTAGTTTACACTTTGGTGATTTAAAGACTGCAATAAATGCAGAATGTTTTAATACTCACCTTTAAACCCTCTTGGACCAGTGTCTCCTTTCTCTCCACTCTTACCAGGAATACCACTGAATCCCATATTTCCCTTTTCTCCTTTACTGCCAGATACTGAGGGGCCTGAATGAATAAATTTGAATATTTTGCAATGGTGGAATATTTAAATGCAAAGGTCACTTTTACAAGTTTTTTTTTTTGCCTGATTAAATAGTGTCCTTAATGGATCCAATAAAAATTTATCAAATACTAGTTGAAGTGTTTTAGAAATAGAATCAATGTCTCTTGACTCATGTAATACTTTTTATGACATAAGTTGCAGCCAATTGACTTTTTATTTAAAGATTGCGGAATTCTGTCATACTTATATTACTTGGAATGCACTACTTCCACTTTATAGTTTTTACATTCTGAGCTCACCTTTAAATTTTGCTAGGACATGAGTGGTCTATGTAATGAATCTGAATGCAATTCATGCAGTGAAAAGCAAAATATACATGAAAACACAGACAGCTACACAATGTAAAATCAATAATGCCTTTTGTGTATATGATTGAAACCAATTAGAATACATATTTAGGATAATTTCTTTTTTTTTTTTCATTTTTCTTTTAAAATTCATGTAATGAATTTAAGTGATTAAACAAGATCTGATTCATATTTACTTACCAGGTTCACCTTTATCACCAGCAGGGCCTGGCAGACCTTGAAGGCCATTTAAACCCGGCTCACCACGGTCACCCTTATCACCCTGATAACCTATACCAGGTTCACCACGTTCTCCTTTATCCCCATTACGACCAGGAATACCATCTCGACCAGGTAACCCTGCTTCTCCTTTGTATCCCTAATGGTTAGTGAGAGAAATTTTTTTGAGTTTTTAGTTTATTATTTGTCTCTATTTTAAAAACAAGAGATGAAAATAAAACATTAAAAGATGGTTTAATTTTTTTTTTTTTGGGACATCTCAGCAAACTGATAATCATATAAATAATGTTAATAAGATAATAAAGAAAAAACGGATGTAAGCGATCTAAAAAATAAATCTCAATAATAAAGTAAAGTTTACTTAGCCCTAAAGGACCATCGGGGCAGATGAAGTGTAGAATTCATCTGTTTCTATAACCTCGGCATATGAAGGGATTGTGTGGTTAGCACAATGCCCAGCCGCCTTTACTTCCCCAACTTAAAGTCAGGTACCCATTTAAAGCTGGGTGGACTTGTGGGACGACTTTGAAACACATTTCACCTGGTAAATTCCCATGGTTCTCACCGAAAATCGAACCCAGGACTCTCAAGTTGACAGTCAAGTATCTACACCACTCGGCCATCCATCCCACTAAATCTCTATAATAGATAAACCCAATTCTGCTTACTCTTTCTCCCCTTATTCCGGGTTGACCAGCAGAGCCCTGAGGTCCTTGAGGTCCATCTTTACCTTGACGTCCAGGCTCTCCTGGCAAACCAGGATTACCTGTGTCTCCTTTGGCACCTAAAATTAAAAATTTGACAGTGCAACCAATTAACAATTTTTCTCTATTTTTTACTTTTAAGATTTTACTCCGCTTTCAGAAGTCTAATTGTTCATTCATTCTACTCTATCCCTCTTGTCGCTAATCTTGTTTCTATGCCCAGTCACCAGCCTGTCATTTATAGTTTAACTCACAATGTAGTACTCATGTATTTTTTCCCACCATAATCTCTTTCTATATTTTTTCACTACTAAGTACAAAAAGTTTTTTGCTTTAAAAATCTACACAATTGTTAGTTAACTGAAAATATATCAATAGCGACTGACATCAAAAATACTCTATGTGACAGTTTCAGATATAGAAATTTGAATCATAAGATTTGAAAGAGACAATTCACTCACTTCCATTGATGCAAAATAATAAGCTAGGTAAAAAAAATCATATAAAAAAAGGATAACTCCTGAAGATTAAATACCTGCAGGACCAATTACTACATCTGACGCAGCTGCATCACCTTTGGGACCTTCTACACCTGGTTCTCCTTTGTCTCCCTTATCACCCTAAAAGAAAGAAATTTTATTTTATCAATATTATTACTTTAATATCAATTGTCATGTGTGGCCCTCAAATAAATAAAAAAAATTGATGCTCACTGGTTGACCAGGTTGACCGGGGGAACCCATGTCACCATTATCTCCTCGATCTCCTGGTTCACCTGGTATACCTGTCAAACCAGGTTGCCCAGCCAACCCAGGTTGTCCATCCACTCCGGGGTCTCCTTTCTCTCCTCTGGATCCAGGCACACAAGTATTACAGAAACCTCCACGATCACCTAGGAAGTGTATTAATTAAGATATTAATAGTCATTTCAAATCCCGGTAAACTGAATTATAAAAACTGTAAAGAAAAACTAGGCTTAAATTCAACAATCTCACAACTGTGCAAAAAAAAAAAATTTACTGAAGGCATTTAAAAATAACCTACGATGAACAGAGCAAATAAAAACAAACTAACCTTTCTCTCCTACAGGGCCAGGCAGTCCGTCTCGACCTGGCATACCAACCAAACCTGGTTTACCCTTAGATCCCTTTTCTCCAGCTTTGCCTGGGGAGCCTTTCAAGGAATCACCTGGTTCTCCGGGTAAACCTTTTGGTCCAGGCTCTCCTTTTTGACCTGGTAGGCCATCTTCACCTCTTACACCTGGAAGGCCAACAGGGCCTGGAATTCCAATGCCGGGTTCACCTTTAAGGCCAGTTTCTCCTTTCTGACCAGGTCTGCCCGGTACACCTGGTCTGCCATCTAGACCGGGAGCACCTGAAGATATAGAATGGACAAAAATATATAAAATACTGAAGAGAAAAGTAAAGAAAAATTATTAAAATAATTGACAAAAAGTACATAAGGAAGATATACTATGAAATGTTGTTATTATAAACTACAGTGTCATGAAATATTCAGTAGTGCAAACAAAATTTAGGTTCCTTTCTCTTTCACGTATATAACCTCTGTTAAAAAACCATTGCTGTCAAGAATTTCTTCCTTTCAATATTGTAAAATAAAAAAAGAAAAAGCCTTTCGCAGATTAAATTTTAAAATGAGATTGACTTCAGCATCTTTTATGTTTAACTGATACTGAGTGGAGAATGGCAGAGAGGGTTTTCATGCAAAAAATCATATTATTGGCTGGCTAAGAGTTTATAATTTACTATGAACTATTTAGTGTTATTGTTAGGAAAATACTACACTTGGGAAAAAATTACTAAGCCAGGCAGGGGTCAATATAAGTTCAGCAGGGAAAAAAATACTAATTATTTATGATACTGGCAGTGTGGGACTGACCCTGAGGAAGATGATAAGCAGCTTACTGTATGTCAAGAGGTGAAAAAAAAATCAATAAAGGAATCATTAACTTATTAAATAACATCAAGTGTCACAACAGTGTCAAGGATTATGAAATGGAGAGGGTAATGAAGAAATAAAGTGTTACGTTATAGGTGAATGACCCCCCCCCAAACCAGGTCCCAATATTACGTTAACTAAATTTACCAGTGAGTTGAATGAAGGGGTGGGAAGAGTGGAAGCGAGCTTAAAAATTACAGATAGCCTTAATAACCAAGTAATGTGCCATACAGGGAGGATTCTGGACAGTTACAACTATTAAAACTATATAGCTTAAGTAAAATCTGATTGTTTGAGGTAATGACATAAAGGAAACTGATTATTGTATTTGACAAAGATAGAAATTAACAATTAATTAGTAATTAATTAGTAATTAACAATAAGTAATTAATGTTGATCATTTTTTTGGGTTATGAGAACTGCATATCATAATTTGCAAAAGGTGGTATTTTGATATTTAATCAGAAATGCTGAAAGAGGTTATAAACTGGGATTTAAAATAACTTTTTTAATCTAGTTATTTATGTGTGCGTTTATTTTAAAATTTTATGACATATAACCTTTTTATAAAAATTTAATTAAAGATGCTCCATATTTTCAATGAATATTTCAATTTTAATATTACATGTATTTAATAATTAATACAGTATTTTCAACACACATTAAAAATTCTAATGCAAAAGGGGAATTCATGAGTACAAACATGAAAAAATCAAATGTCATAAAGTCCCTTATTTATTATAATTTTTGAATTGTTAAAGTGAAATTACTTAAATATATTTGCATTTATACATATAATGAGCTAAATGCACAAGAAGACAGAAAAAAAAATGATGCAGCAACACTACCCCATACCGAATTCCAGTGTAAAAAAATTTCAGTATGACGAATAAATTACAAAATAACAGTCATTTTAGTAATAACAAAATTTCACGGTAGAATGGAAAAAAAATAGTCAAATATAGAAAAAACAAAAAATAAATACTGAAGATATAGAATGGTAAAAAAATAAAAGGCCTAAGATTTTAATGGACAAAAATAAATACATAAGATATAAAATGGACAATTAAAAAAAATAACAACTAAAAGATAGCTTATAAAAAATTAAGAAAGGACAAAAGCTGAATATCAAATTTCATTGAGGGGTACATTTGATTCTTTTTTCACAAAAATAGTATGACATTTTTTAAAAAATGATGCAATTTAAAACAGTTTTCAGCTCCATTAGTGTATGATAATCACAACTTACCAGTTATACCAGGTTCACCCCTGTCTCCTTTTGGTCCTTCTGGTCCATCAAAACCTTGTCTTCCAGGCTGGCCTGGCCCTCCTTGTGGTCCTGTTTCACCTCTGTCTCCTTTCTCCCCAGGTGGGCCTACAGGTCCATCAGCACCAGGTATACCTCTGTCACCTTTGTTTCCTTTTGGGCCTGATTCACCACTTCCACCTTTACCCTGTAGTAAAAATAGACTTTTTAAAAATAATTACATTCAATCTATCAACTCTTCCTCCAGGTTAGGTCCTATTATTTTTGGATTTTGGTTTTGAAGTCCTTCCACACTCTCACATACTTTTAGCTTCCCTGTGATCAATTCAGAATTAAAGCCACCCCACTTAAGATACCATGCATTGTGACCCTCGTTGTAAGTAGGTCACTAGTAAACATTATAATAATGTCAATTGGGACATTTAAATGATTGGATATCTTAACCTTGATCATTTAAAAGAGAAATATTTAGCAATGTGCATTCATAAGGTCGTAAAATGATAACTTGCCATGTTTGGTGGTTTATGGTTTGATAGTTTCCATTTCTTTGCTGAATAATATAACATACATATATTGATACATGCATTAGTAAACTGTACAGTGTACACCATTATATTATTACTTTATGAAGTACACGTGAATGCCGTTATATATCATAAACTGAATGGAGACAATATAAGAAAGCTTTTCTTATAGGATTTCTCTACTCTGAACCGTCTTAGTGTTGAATAATGGCTCATCACTAAAAATATTTAAAAAAATAAAAACAAAGGAGTAGAAGGATTACACAAACTCAGACAATATTTAAGATGTATTAGAATAAATGTACATGTATATGTTCTTTGTCCACTCTTTAAATTAACTAAAAAAAAAACAACTGTATGATGATAATGTATCAAAGTAATGTATGCCTCTTCTCCAAACAAAATAGCTGATTAAAAAAAAAAAAAGAAAAACACAAAACTCAAAAAACCACATTATTGTTTAAAAAAATAACTTACACCAGCGGGGCCTGGAGGTCCTGTAGGCCCAATCGGACCAGGTCTACCTTGAGGACCTCTGTCTCCTTTCATACCAACATTTCCAGGAACACCAGGTATACCATCATCACCATGATCCCCCTGTTTCAATTAGAAGGACTCATTTAAATTGGCTTGGTAAAGAGAATACAATAGTGAAGTGCTGCTGAAACGTTACATTTTCGGAGGATATTAATGACAGTTATTTAAGAGCAAACCTTCATTCCTGCAACACCTGGTGGACCTTCATAGCCTTGTTTCCCCTGGTAATCAAAAACATAAAATGAATATGTAAAACTGTATGGTTCATATGCAAAAATGTTTTTAAACTTTGCAGTAAGTAAAATGATAACTAAGTTCGTTATGAAATTAATGTGTTACTCTATGAAAGTGATTATCAAAAGCAAAGGCATGACATACCCTAGGTCCCACCTCTCCTGGAACACCTTTCTCTCCAATCATACCTTGAGGTCCCTGCACACCCTTTACAATGTCAAATAAAATATGGTGTGAAAAACATTTTTCAAAAAAAGTACAGATGTGTTCAGTTTTCACTTGCATTATTCATAAATTTAAATAATTATTTTAAAAAGTGGGCATTTGTATTTGAAACAAATTAAACTTATATCCAATGGCTGAATGAGCCAAGTCTAAAAAGGTAAGAACCTCCTTATGGTAAAAATTTCAGCAATTGAATAAATATGACTAACATATTTCCATCACGCAGCAATAGACTAAAATAGACTAAAAAGTATTCTGTACAATAAAAAACTATTTAAAAAAAAGTTTTAAAATTAAGTTTGTATTAAAATGCACTAAAAAGTTAAAAAAATAATTTGTTACTTTTAGATTATTCTAGACTTTATTACATGTATTCTGTTTAAATTTAATGGTGCTTATTTTTCGATTTACTGACTTTGTAGAACATTTTCAAATGAAATGAAATGTAATATGTGTATAGGATTTTGTACGAACTACATATTAAACCTAATTTGTATGCTTTTCTTTTATTAATTAGGATTTTTTTTCATCTTACATAGGGGCATGCAGCCTAATTAATTGTATAGGAGGGGGAAGGGTGTCACATGGCATCTAGATTTCCCATACAACGCAGGGCATTACATCTAGTATTTATTTAAAATCCCTGTGGAGAAATGATATAGTCAGAGTTTGATGATGCACTTGGGTAGGCTTCGCCCACCACATCTCTCATGATGTCATTCCTCCATCGCACAGCATATTTATTCAGAACTCTACGTGTAAACGTCAATGTGGTAGAAATGACGTCTACTACAACCAACAGTAAGGAGCGTGTGTATTATTTTGGCAGTTACGCCATCAGTCTAGCTTTGGGCATTGCAGAATCCGGATGCATGTGGTAAATTGTATCTGACAGTAGTTATTGTACTCCTCCTGAGTTCACCATTAAATGTCAGCTCATGTTCATGTAGTTAAATTGAATAATTAAATGTTATTATTGATTCTTTCAACTGAAGTCAACTTCGTATATTAATGTTGTTCACTGTTGTTGTAACATCTGCTACAAGTTAATAAAAGGACCTAGTAATGCTTTCATTACTAAAAATATAAGCCCATCAAAATCTATTGATTGATTATTTATTTATTGATATTAATTAAACTAATTTAAAGACATATTAAGTCCTATATACTCTATTCAACTATGCTATTCTTTTTAGTAATGATAATTTATATAAAGATTATATTATTAAATCTAAGAAATTTTTTTTACTCTTTTTAGTGCATTTTAATAAAAGCTTATTTTTTAAAAAGTTTTTTTTTTTTATTTTATACTTTATAGCTTTCAAAGAATTTAACTTTTTTTTTTTGGTTGCACACTTGTCTTATTGGGCTGGTCTATACAAGAATAATGATAGTTTCACTATTGCACACATCAAAACTGTATTTCCATATCAAATTTGATTTAAATCTTCACCTACATACTTTCCCATTTTATACATCAATAATAAGTAATTAGTTTTGTAATTCTACAGGATGTTAAATTTTGGACTCAGAATTGTCAAAATAGTGTATGGTCATGTAGATTTACATGTGTGCCGAATGTAAGTGTTGTTATTAAATGAGAAAAGAAACAAAATCAGCAAACCAACAAACTAACCAATAAACAGAAACAGAAGTAAAAATAAAAAGCTATAAAAATCCTAGCAGCTTTCATTTACATACTTTTACACCAGTTTCTCCTGAAAAACCTGGCTCTCCTTTAAGTCCTTTGTCTCCCTGAAATTAACCAAAAGAAATAAGTCATAAACGTTTCACGTATTTTTAAAAAAAGATCCAAAAATCAATTATAAGGCTCCAAATTTATGGGTTTTTTTTTAATTTAAAAAAGTTTTGTCCTCTATGAAGTACATGTTTAAGAAAAAAATTCTTACCGTTGGTCCCATATCACCTTTATCTCCAGGAGGTCCCTGGCTTCCTTGAAGATATAGCTCAAGCCCTTTTTCAGCAAATGGTACACCTGGCCCATATCCGGTAGTACCTTTTTCACCTTTTTCTCCTTTGCCACCTTTCATTCCAAGTTTGGTTATACCCATTTCACCTTTGTCACCTTTGTCACCTTTGTCACCATCAATCCCCTTCATTGAAAAATTAAAGCATGTATATTTGTGTTTTTTCATGCTTTTTGGTGTTTTTTGCTTGGGATATTTTACAATTTAATTGCAATAATAGTTTAAGATCTGAATTTTAAGCATAATTCTACAAATGGAAATAATTAAACTTTTATATTAAAAGAAAAAAGCTAAACAAAAATAATAAAATATTTAGTGATCAAGCCGAATATCTTACAGGTGTTCCAGGTAAACCTCGATCACCTTTAGGTCCTATAGGTCCAGCTGGTCCTCTCAATCCCTATAAAAATTTCATAACATGTATCTGTCAATTAGTTGCATTTTTTTTTTCAATGTTATTATAAACCTAATTGCTTTTCATTTCATTACTGAGATAACTAGTACTCAAATCATTAATCTTTAAATACATATTTTTAATATATTCCAATACATTCCTACTTACTGGAGGTCCTTGATAACCTTCAGGACCAGGTTCACCCTAAGGAATTAAATATGCATCTTCAGTAAAAATCAATTTAAAAAGTGCAGCTTCAAAGTGATCAATAAATTAATTATCATACAGTAACCAGTTTCTACAAAACATTTTCAACATTTAACATGATACCTTAATGCCCTTAATTGCAGCACCGCCTGTAGTAGGTTCACCTTTCTGACCTTTTTCTCCAGGAAAGCCTGGGTCTCCGGGCATGCCAACCATACCTGGCAGTCCAGCAGATCCAGGATCACCCTAAATTAAATTTAAAATATTTTAATTTCTTTATTCCTTAGAGATATTTTCAGAGATACATTACTTTTCCTTTCATATAAGAACACAAAGGGAAATCTTTAACTTTTTTTTTTAACCTCTATCTCTACCTTTACCATGTACATGTAAATGGAATCATCTAACTTAGTATGCAAGGTATTGTTGCTAAGAGAGACTAGATGATTTGTTGTGTAGCTTGGTTTCATAATCCATAACACTAGTCATGACCTGAGATGTTTGTGATCTGAAGTATCACTGTACATAGGGTTTTAAAAACTGAAATGGCCAGTTAACCATGAAAAATTTGACGAAAAAAAAATGCTCAAGTTTGGTGAGACTCAATAGTCAGAAATTCTCTGATGTAAGGCTCACATTAAAACATTTATACTAATTATACCATAAGATAAACAAACTTAATTCTTCTCAATTGTGGTCATTTTCGTGAGCTTTTAAAAAAAAATGTCTGTAAAGAGGATCAAAGCAAACAAATCGTGGGTCCCTGACAACTGATAATAGGGTCTCATCCAACCAAAAACCCACCCTATAACACTGATATCATTTGTAACACAATGGGTAGGGCTGTTGGTATCGAAGTATCGGAATCGGCCAATACAATATCGGCGATACTTTTTTTAGTATTCGTTGCTATATAGCCAATCCTTTTTGTATCAAGTATTGATGTGTGTATTGCCAATACATTTTAAAAGAAAAATGTTCGATACTCGATACCAATACTTTTCTATTGGTATTTTAAGAATGCATTGCAACCAACAAAAAAAAATTACTTTGTATCTTAAAATATTAAACATGAAAAAGAAATTATGATTCATAAACCCAATAGAATAACCCCACTATTAGTATGTTTATCAGTTTTAAGAAATATCACAATTGTACTGCTCATACAATCCAGAAAAATTTTTTGCAGAAAAACAATAGCAATTTTAATACATTGTTTTAAAAGTAATCTACATACATTCAATCACTACTAGTAATCATAGCCATCAACCCTACCAAATATTAACAACACCCACCTCCCCACAAATACAACCACAGTTGGCGAGTTGAAGGAAAAATTAAATTTTAATTCTCTTTTGAAGTTTTTGCTTTGTGCGCTCATATCTATAAATGTTATTCTTATATTATTTCATTCATTTACTTTCTTTCTATCAACTATTTGCTCAATGAACGACAGAAAAGCAAATTTTTTTTCTTTTTTTGATCGATCTGTCAGTTATATAAAAAAAAAACTTTAAAAATGTGCACTCTATATTTTTTAAATAGTAATATTTTTTCTTCTCAAAAGTATTGGTAATGTATTGATATCGATTTTGGCAATACATTTTTACTTGAGTATTTGGTGATACTCTTTTCATGAAGTATTCCTATTGGTACTGACAATACAATTTAAGAGTATTGTTAACAACCCTGACAATGGGGACATCAAGGCTCTGCTCGTGATATGTTTTCAGATTGACCCTCTTCCTATAGGGCCTTACACAGCAACAATATTTATTTACAATGTCAAATAAGCCTTTTTTTACTTTCAATATCTAAAACTTTATGTAATTAAAAATGTCATTAAAAAAGTGGCTTACTTGAGTACCATTGCAGCCATCAAGACCTGGAAGACCTCTAGGACCGGTAGCCCCTGGTAATCCCTAATGATAAAAAAAAGAACCCGTTAACTAATCAGATACTAATTATCAAAAGGTGTTATACTTTAAAATAGGAAAATATTTTTAAAAATATAATATATAATGCTATTATAAGAATGCCTTTTTTTAACTTTATAATATCTAACAAAATAAATAACATAAATGCCATTAATATCATGCATTATTCTATGACTAGTTTTGATTTGCAACAATAAGGGTCATACAGAGGGGTGCCTGCATCAGGTGGCACCTCAAAGGGAACAGCAATAGCAGTGAATGCTAGTTATTTTCAGTAAAAAACATTTAAGGGACAGCATTTAGAAGATTTCCATACTTGAAAATCTGCATACCAATGGCAACAATCAAATATTTAATTGTTAATTAATATGCAGTAAGTTACTGAGAAACTTTTGAAAAACAGTAATTTGCATCTTTTTAAAATTTTGGTCATTGATTTTCTTTAATCAGAATAAAATTATTTAAAGATATTGTACTTGACTCATCCAGTATCTGATCTCTCACTAAAAGTTAGTAAAAGTCAAAATTAAAAGGTACACACTTTTTTTTTTGACTAATCACGTTGATAGCTGTTGCAATAAAATTATTTAATTTTGAGCAAAAAGATAATAAGTATAACAGGCATATGTAAATATACTTATATATAATAAACATATACATTTTATTAATAATAAAAAGCTTATGTTTGGTCTGCAATAAAAATAAAACAAAGCCAACTTATGTCCAGATTTCATTGGTTGCCGCGCATCTTGAGAGGCTGGGCGTTAACCAAACCTAACCTTCTTGACAGGTATTACAGCATCAGGCGCCCAAATTGTTAGATTTTACTGAGCAGTGAGGAGTTTCATTTAAAAGCAATCCCTTTAAAGAGAATCTCCGAGTCCTGAGTCTTAATAAAATTTTTCACAAACAATTATGTTTCTGTTGTTGTTGGATGTTTATTTTTATTTTTTCGCAGTTTTTCATGCGCAAAATTTATTATTAACTTATTACTTATGTAAAGTTACGTATAATCTACTTGAACTAACGTATGAACTGGTGTAAATTGTCGTTACATAAAAAAGAATAATGAGCTTGAGCCTAAGAAACTCTTGGTGGTACTAAAAAAAAAGTAGGTTTATATTCCAGGTTTGATTTGATTATTGATTTCCAAAAAAAAAACGGGCTGTTCGGCGAACATATTGGGCTTGGCCACTTGGTTTATTGGTACGGCTTAGGCATACAGCAAAGAACAGCATCAGCAATTAAATGACACTATAACTGGTTAAATAAAATATTACACTGAGCTGCTATGAATCTGTTTAAGCCCCCCCCCCCCCCAAATATATATAATTTCCTTTTATTGTAAACTATCAATTTCGCAAAGAATATAACATGGGTTACTGGGTTAGTCTAATTATTAAAATAGTTGGTTTTTTTTTCTTAATTTCAAACATTACTTATTAAATACTATTTTAAAAATACTTACAGGAACACCGTTGATGCCAGGAAATCCAGGTGATCCCATTCTACCCTGTAAAGCAAAGAACAAATATAAAAAAATTAAATTATTGCAAATTAGTATATTTGAAAATAGTTGCTCCTGCACTACACGTCAAGCAAAGAAAAAAAAGAGCGATACACACACACACACACACACACACACACATATATATATATATATATATATATATATATATATATATATATATATATATATATATTTATGTGTGCCGGATCCGTTTTTTCCAACCGGATCCGGATGTTCTTATGCGAAACCCGCCGGATCCGGTACCGGATCCGGATTATTATTCCGGATTTTGGTACTTTGCAGATACCGGTAAATCAGAGGGGTTGGATGCCTTCTGAACAGAAATGGCTAAATGACATTGGCTGATTGGAAGTTGAAAGTGAAGAACTTTGAAATAAATTAGAAAATAGAAATTATTCAGAAATCACTGAAATCAGAATATAACACATATTGATAATAAGTTATTATCCATATGTAACTAAACTCGCTGTTAACTTCTAACTCGCTGCAAGGTCAAAAGAAAACAACTTTACTATTAGTCTATTACTTTCATTACTTTGGCACTTGCCACTTGGCAATGTAATTTTTAACTATTGTAGTGCACTAATTGTTTTGAATCTGAGGAGAAAGTCAGACTCATCATCTGAGTTAATCTCGTCTTGTCATTGGCTTATTGGATGATGGATGCTTATTGCTTGTTGTTATTGTTCAAATGTTCATAGTTTATGATGTGTATTGAAATAATTAATTGGAAAAAACAAATAACAAGATTGAATTGAATTGAGATTTGAGAACAATAATTCTGTATTTCTGTACTTTACAAGTTTGAAAATTGAAATACAAATGTTAATGAATTCAATTGGCATTTGACAAAGCCATTATTCAAGCCTAAAGAAGTAAGAATAAGATGTTGATAACTAACTAATGACTATTAGTTTGTTAACAGTGTTAAGTAACTCCAAGTCCACAGCCAAATGATGTACACATTCCAGTGATGCCACAAAATCACAGCTGAGCGCCGCGGGTAGTGTTGTTTTAGTCCCAGGTCATATTTTAGTTTCAGTTTTTATTTCGTTTTTTCTGTAATAATTTCAGTTTTCGTCTAGTTTTAGTCTTGCTGCTAATTTTAGTTTTAGTTTTAGTTCTCGTTGACGAAAAGTCAACATTTTCGTCAACGAAGGTTTTAGTTTTCGTCAACGGAAACAACACTAGCCGCGGGCCGCAGATACGTCATACCGTCGTTTAAACCAGTGCTTCTCAAAGTGGTGGGCCGCGGCCCCTTAGGGGGCCGTGGACTGTCCGGAGGGGGGTCGCGGAATTTCGAAAAATGTGACACATAAAATATAATTAACCTAATGTATTGTATGTAAATGGTATTAATATATGTTTAAAATAAAATCTAGTTTATCTTAATTTATATGTTGCATCCTTTCACTCTTTCACTGTTAACATCAGAAAAAGCATGTATTGACTAGTAAAAGTTTGCATATAGAAGTTTAAAATTATAAATTTAAGCAATCTAAACCAAAAATAGGAGGGGGGGGGCGTGACATATTGATTGGCGTTCCAAGGGGGGCCGTGACTTCAGAAAGTTTGAGAAGCACTGGTTTAAACCAAAGAGCACAGATCATAGCGCAAGCGAGAATCGCCGAAGATGGCTTGATGACATAGAGATCACCAAAGACCTTTAAATTTATACTAGACCGATAACGTAATGTTAATTTTTACTCAAAAATGATACGCATTTTCAACAATTGAGTGAACGATAATATAAATCAAAATATGAATTAAAATTACGGTAATTTTTTTTTACTTTTAATTCCTTGTTTAAATAGAATTATAATAACCTTTATTATAAAATAGAATTAAACAATAAAAAAATTGGGAAGGAATTGCTTTTAATGGAAGACGTTACGTTAGGGTTAGGGTTAGATTACCAACTCAGTGACTTGTTATATTAATTAGTGTTAGAGAATTAGTGTTTCTTCACGGATATTTCAGAATGGAAAAATATTCTATTTTTCATTTTACAATATTTCATATTCATATTTGAACTATTTTTTCAACAGGAAATCTCGTGGATGATGCATTTAAATTTAATAACAAAGAAGACATATTTTCCACCTCTCAGAGAAATCGAAATAACTTAAATGTTGATTTTATCAAAAACCATTCATTTCTGTTATTTATTTTCTTATGAAGGTGGCGGGCTGGTGGCCAGGCACTTGGGCAGTATAGTTGCCTATTATTTCTGTCACAACGTCATTGGTGATTGCGGTTAAGATGACGTCACGAATAATAATTACTCATCCTCTCACTATCATGTATGGGATTGGGCCGATTGGCCACTATTAGCGGTGCTGACTCTAGCCTCTGGTATGTTCAAAACATTAAACAAGCTCAACGCTCGAAACGATCGATTAATGTACCGTGATCGTGTGGAATTTGGGAAAGAGAATTACTTTTATGTCAGATTATGATACGGTGAGTCATAAAATCTGGCAAATTCCAAAACCGGTATATTCCGGATTCCGGAATCCGGTTATTCCGGATACATGTAAATCCGACAGAACCGGATTTCACCGGATAGTGCGAAATCCGGCGGAACCGGACTCCGGCACACCCCTAATATATATATATATATATATATATATATATATATATATATATATATATCACCTCTGAAAACAAAATATACAGAAAGCGCATCGCTATTTTAAAAAGTCCTACACCAATATATATATATATATATATATATATATATATATATATATATATATATATATATATAAGGGGATATATAGGGGATATTTATATATAGAGGGGATATTTATATATAGAGGGGATATATATATGTATATATATATACATACATATATATATATATATTGTGTTTGTATATGTATGTGTTGGTCTATCTATATATCTGTTAATCTTTCGTCCGGAGTGTGTAAATGTGTGAAGATCCTATCAACCACGGTTTTTCCAGTGCTCCTTTACACCTAAGCCGATAGTGCAATGACCATGGAGACAATATGGAAGAAATGACCATGACCTGAAAAACTCCCTTGGTCGAATGCTTTAGCGCACGACCATCCGTGTGCTATATATAGATATTTAGATAGATAGATAGGTAGGTAGCAACCCCGTAGCGTGAAAATTCTACAGCAGGGGCCAGGCAATAGCGGGGGGGGGGGCAGGTAATACATTTTACTAAGTAGAACAAATAAGCAGAGGGGGGCAAGACAAAACGCCCCCTGGCCTCCCGCACGCTACGGTCCTGGTAGGTAGGTAGATAGATAGATAGATACATACAGACAGACAGACAGACAGATAGATAGATAGATAGATAGATAGATAGATAGATAGATAGATAGATAGATAGATAGATAGATAGATAGATAGATAGATAGATAGATAAATAGATAGATAGATAGATAGACAGACAGACAGACAGACAGACAGATAGATAGATAGATAGATAGATAGATAGATAGATAGATAGATAGATAGATAGATAGATAGATAGATAGATAGATAGATAGATAGATAGATAGATAGAACATTAGCCTTTCTTGGAGAGTCTTTTTGCGCATTTTTCTTTTTTGTCTATATTTTATCAGAATATCAGACAGACAGACAGACAGACAGACAGACAGATAGATAGATAGATACAGACAGACAGACAGACAGACAGACAGATAGATAGATAGATAGATAGACAGACAGACAGACAGACAGACAGACAGACAGATAGATAGATAGATAGATAGATAGATAGATAGATAGATAGATAGATAGATAGATAGATAGAACATTAGCCTTTCTTGGAGAGTCTTTTTGCGCATTTTTCTTTTTTGTCTATATTTTATCAGAATATCAGACAGACAGACAGACAGACAGACAGACAGACAGACAGACAGATAGATAGATAGATAGATAGATAGATAGATAGATAGATAGATAGATAGATAGATAGATAGATAGATAGATAGAACATTAGCCTTTCTTGGAGAGTCTTTTTGCGCATTTTTCTTTTTTGTCTATATTTTATCAGAATATCAGACAGACAGACAGACAGACAGACAGATAGATAGATAGATACAGACAGACAGACAGACAGACAGACAGATAGATAGATAGATAGACAGACAGACAGACAGACAGACAGACAGACAGACAGACAGACAGATAGATAGATAGATAGATAGATAGATAGATAGATAGATAGATAGATAGATAGATAGATAGATAGATAGAACATTAGCCTTTCTTGGAGAGTCTTTTTGCGCATTTTTCTTTTTTGTCTATATTTTATCAGAATATCAGACAGACAGACAGACAGACAGACAGACAGACAGACAGACAGACAGACAGATAGATAGATAGATAGATAGATAGATAGATAGATAGATAGATAGATAGATAGATAGAACATTAGCCTTTCTTGGAGAGTCTTTTTGCGCATTTTTCTTTTTTGTCTATCTTTTATCAGAATATCTATGTTTGTATCTGTTTGGCTGACACACTTGTGAGACTTTAAAAAATGTGACATTAACGCTCAAAAAAAAAACAACAACAACTTGAACTTAACACACGCACCTTGTTGATGTTCAGCCCCCTAAACTACAATTTACATTTTTAGCTTCTCTTCCCAAATACTCGGTGAAATTTTGAATGTTGTAATCAATAGTTGCGGCATTCTTTAAGTCAAAACAAAGACCACTGACTCATGAGCGTCGTTAAGAATTTTTCCAGGGGGGGGGGGGGGCAAAAATTTTCCAGGGGGTGGGCAAATAACAACTTAATGACATTTTTTTTAAATGTAAGGGGGAGGAGCAAATGCCCCCCTCTTATATGACATTTTTTCAAAATGTAGGGGGGGGGGGCAAATGCCCCCCTTGCGCCCCCCCCCCCATGAATACGCCCATGCACTGACTGAATCATTCAATAATGTATCGGCTCAGAAATAAATAAACTTACCTTCAAAGTACACGATAAGGCCGCGGTTCTCAACCGGTGCTACGTTTACCCCAACGGGTACGGGGAAAGGTTAAGCACGGGTACGTACAGGGCCGGCCTTAGACCACTGCAACCTATGCGGCCGCAGTGGGCCCCCGCAGTTTCATAGGCCCCCGCGCTAATTCTGGTTATAAATTATTAAATTAAACCATTTTGACTTATAATAATGTAGGCCTATAAATCAGCGTGTTTATTCTGTTTTTATATTTCTACAGTGTTTTTTTTTTTAATCCATTACGTCTTTTTTTCCAAGTGCTTACGACAAGTACTAGTGAATGAGCTGGAGAAGCTTGAATTAAATGTTGAAAATATTCGTGGACAAGAAACACGAAAGGCGTCCATTCTGAAGTACAAAAACGGCTTTTAAATATTAACAGCAGAGCATTTTTTTTACTCTTGGGCATTGTCAGGGTATGGATGCGGTGGTCTCTTTATATATTTATTTTTTAATTACTTTCTTTAATTGCATAACTTATACAAGTTCATAACACCTCCAGTTATTAACCAAAATCACTTTATTGAATAATCGTAAGAACTAGTTATTCAATAATGAACATTAACCATTAAATCATGTCTCTACAATAAATACCAGTTGTCCGTTCTTTTAATACAATAAATACTTCTTCCTAGCTCCTCCGTTCCTTCCTAATTCCCCTACTTTCTTCAAACTTAAAACAAAACAAAAATAACCAAAACAATGTTCTATCTCTTTCCTCGTCAACCGTATGTGTATCGTTCCTTTTCTTTCCCCCCGTTTAATAACCCGTTCATTAGGTGCGTCACTGTACTACAGGGAATTCCCTCTAACATCTACATTAATACAATAATTAATTGTCTATCTATATAACTATCTAACAATGTGTCTGGCTATTTATCTATGTCTGTCTATGACCTTACAGGCATGTCATAATTACATTTTGGTGGTAGCAGACATGGTCAAAACATGCCCTGATGCGTTACCCTATACAACGCGTGGACACTATATTTTCAGTATCTACAAAGAGATGATCATTATTCAGAAAGCATGTTTCCAATCTGTCTGTAAAACCTCTGTGCGAAAAAAGGTGGGAATGTAGAATATATAGTCTCCAAGCATTTCGTTTTCGATTGCCTGAAATTGGTGAGGAATTAGCTGAAGAGACAAATGATGCGATAATTAAAAGTGAAGCAGAAACACTGTATGAAACATTGAAGCAGTATAAATTATTAGTGTCACTTGTGTTATGGTAAGACATGCTCTTCCTAGTCGATTTTGTGAGTACAGAACTGCAAGATGAAACAGTAGATTTGAGCACTGAAATAGATTCATACAACAACTTGGTGACTTGGCAATAGAAACTGAGAGTTGATAGGTTTGTTCAGATTCTTGTTACAGCAAAGTAATAGGCTAAAAACATGAAAGTTGTTGCAATCTTTCCAGCAAATATCAAAGCAAAATGCAGACAAATCTGTGGAAAACCTCACATCTGGAAATGCTGAAGATGACTACAGGATAAATTGCTTCAACAGAAATGTGGACACTGCAATTCGATCCTTGCAGCCGAGATTTGAACAGCTGAATTCAAACCACAATCTATTTGGGTTTCTTGTCAGCTTCAAGAGCCTTCAGCGTGATGACAAACGAAAGTTTAAAGCGAGCCTCGAGCAAACATTGACGTCATCAACAGACCAGTCAGCAGATATGGGTACACATAATTTTCGTATAAAACAACCAGAAGTTTGGAAAAAGGTCTCCAGTTTGCTGCGTGACTCGTCACCAAACCACGTGCATGAGTATCGCTTTGGAAAGGTAAGCACATTCAATAATGAAAATAAATACATTTATTAGACAACTTTTTGGTGAGGGGTATTCGTGGAGATACTTTCGCACCCTTTGGTGTACAGTCGAGAAATAGGTTGAGAAACGCAGTGATAAAGGCCACATTTTAAACGATTTTCAGAGATAATGACGTAATTAAGCTTTTTTTTTTCTTGACTAGTCAGGTTTTTTAATGTTCGAAGTTGTTTTTTTTTTTGTTTGTCATTCGGCAATATTCACCTAGTTAATTGCTTAGTTAGAACTACATGACAATTCTTCTTCCACCAACTCACATAACAGCTCGTTAAACCAAAATTCTACTAGTCTGAAATGTTTAAATAGCGTTTACCAAAATACTGTTTGTCTGTAACTTTTAAATAGCGCTAACCAAAATACTGTCTGTTAGCTAAAAAAAAAATTTAAGGTCGGCCTAACTTTTATATCTTTACAAAAAATAAATAATAAATAATGAGTGTAGTCATATAATGATACTCCATATCTACAGTATTTTATAATTATTTTTTTATAATTTAACAGAAGCCTAGTGCGTTACATTATCATTTTTCCCTTCAAGTTTATTTAGGCCAAATTCTCTTAAAAGAGGTCTAAAAATAAATGATAGCTCAAGCTATCACCCTCGAAAAAAAAATCATCTTCTCAAGTCTAGAATATACCAGGTACTCCCCCCTGACCTCCATCTGAGTTGAAATTTATGACGAAGCAGCTCTAAGCCAGCTGAGCAAGATGGTCTACCAAATGGGTAAATTGTTTGGTCTGTATAAGGGTTAAATCTAACTAGGCCTTCAAGAGATCGCCTGCGCCGAGAAACTGCACGCTATTGCTTATTTTTTAAAAAAGAAGAGTACTAAGTGAAACAAATGGTGGGCAGCAAAGAGAGGGGGGGAAAATTCTGAGTTTGTAGTCTATAATCTAAACAATTTCTTCGTGTGCAATTCTTTCCCCACCCCATGTTGCTGTGTGTACTTCTTCCATCCTAAGATATTGAGCAATAAAATACAGTATGTGTGTTTGACATTGTGTGTGTGTGTGTGTAATTTTGAAAAAAAAATTATTTGCTGCCCCAACCAAAAAAAATATGTAATTAAAATAAAACAATAAAAAAATATAGACGATAAAGATTAAATATGTGTTACAACTGTTCAAAAATGCAGTGATGATTAATAGCTTGAAAAAAAAAGTCGCCTACGAGTTGAAAAAAAAAGCAGTTGAAATATATAAATATATATTGAGGAGGGGAAGGGATGAAGTTGCAAGCCGATGTGTATAAGCAATGAGTATAAAAAAAAACGGGTTAGGAGGGTGCGGGGTAGCATGAGAAATGGGTACGCTTGCAATGTGTGCAAGCAGTGCTCACCGGGGCTAGACGTCTGATTTTGCTGACTGCATCAAGAATACTGAAGCCTGTGTACCCCCCTCACCCCACTTCTCCCCCTTTTTTTTTTCTTTTCCCCTCACACAGCTGGATATAAACAAGGCGTTTCCGCCAGTCGAATTCCTTCATTTGCGTTTTCCCTCAATACCACCTCGCTTCATCCCCAATTAAAACAAATATTAAACATTCTTTTTTTTTAAAAAAAAAAGGGAGTATAGATTTAAAAAAAAATTAAGATCGATTAATTAACGGAATAATATTTGTGTCAACACATTTTGTTTGGCATCGTTTGGTTGTCTGTCTGGGTTTTCTTTCTTTTTTTTTTGTAAGGTTTAAAATATGTATTCCTTCTCTATCAGTCTAAGGGTGTGCTCCATAAAATAACAATACATCTCATATAAATAAAGTAACTTAATAACTTTAGCCAAAAAAATTGTCAGTGGTTTTACCCTAATATTTATTATGTTGAGTATTTAAAAAAAATATATTTTTGATATATATATACATATATATATATATATATATATATATATATATATTATAATGAAAACTATTTAATAACATATTTAGTAAAAAAAAATAAAAATAATATATTCGCCGGTCTTTCTCGGTTAATGTATCTGGAAAGTTTCACTTTTTCACTTTTATAAATTTCGTATGTGCTTCATTATTAAAATTGATAAAATAATATAAGTCACAGGCAATTATTTGTAAAAAATACGAGCATTAAGATATCCGTAATTTTAAAGAACAGCATTTTTTTTTACTTTTAATAAAAACCTTAAATAACATCCCCTACCTTAAATAAAGTCAGGCAGATATTATTTATTTATAAACTTTAAACTGTTCATTTACTTTTGCATAAGAGAAAAAAATGCCTAGACAGCATTTATCAAAAAGAAGTTTAGCAAAAAAAAAAGTTCAACACCATGAACATACTAAGGAAGAGAGTTAAACACATCCCTTACAGGCTAACCCTGTTCGTATCACAATCAGAGATCTCGCGATGAATGGGGATAAGGAAGATATGGAACGGTTTTAAAAAAAAAAATAACCCACACGATATGTAGAATAGTTCAGCCGGCTATGTGGGGTTAAACTGGTCAAAGTAAAACTATAATGTTAAACTACTTTTTAAATATGTTACAATT